>CM051460.1:26397500-27597500 GCA_028095005.1 Rhynchospora pubera | reverse complement strand
AGAGTCAAATTAACGTTTCAAGTCATTGCGTTTCATACTTTCATGTGCGTATGGGGATGACTAGACCACCTTTACTATCGAATATATGACCAACATTATTTATTTAATTATGATGTGGGAATTGTTGGAGGTTAAATGGGCCAACCGGTCAAGCACAGAATTTTGAGAGGCACCTAGGTAATTCAATGAGTTATATACTTATATGTAACTAAAAAAATTAATCCTCGCTTCGATAAATCGGTTCTGCATAAATTTTTGTGTGGTAAGTTTTTGTGCATATGACTCGATACATTTAGCTACAATGTTATTGCTGCTGAAAAATCCTTAAAAGAACTATTCATTACATCTTTGTGCTTTCTGTGTCAAATTTGTGTAACGTTTAATTTAGGCAGATAATTTTAACTGACAACTATAACACGCTAAATTTTGGACACAAAATGTTTGGTTAACTTCTTTAAGCTTCTTTAGTCCGGAATAAGGAGTTATTTCACATATTTTCTACCAAACAAGAAAAAAGTTATGTAGTTTAAACAAGGAAGAAGCTTCTTTAACCTATGACATCAAATGTGGTGGAATAAATTTTGTCTGCATGAGGAATAGCAATTAAAAATTATTTTTTTCATATGTTGCCATAACAACCCTAGTAATTAAAAACTAGCCTTCTTTTTTAGTATGTTTGGTGTTTAATAATTAACAGATAGTTAATAATAATAAATAAATAATAATATTTAATAAGTAACAATAATTAATAAAAAATCATAATTAATAATAAATATTAATTATTATAATAAATAATAATGAATAATATTTAAAAAGTAATATTAAATAATAATATTAATAATTAAAAATAATTAATCAATAATATTTTTTAAGTATTAAATAATTAATAATATTTATAATATTTAATTAAAAGAAATTATAATATTTCATAATAATAAAAATGATTTATTATTTAATAATTAATTTTTATCATAATTAATAATTAGTAATTACTAATATTTAATAATTTAAAAATAATTAATAATAAAGATTAATTATTATAATTAATAATTAAATAATAATTAATAATATTTAACAAGTAATATTAATTATTAATAGTAACGATTTAATAATAATAATTAATTAAAAATAATTAATCAATTATATTTTTTATTAAATAATTAATAATATTCATAAACTTCAGTTCATTTATACTCTTGTCATTTATACTTCTAATTTCTTACACAGAAAAAACTTCTGTCATTTATACTTCAGTTCAGTTATAAATTTTTATTTTCATACTCTCATATATATATATATATATATAGAGGATTGCTAAAATGCTATGCATAGCACGAATGGCCTTTGTGCTACGGATTCGTTCTTGAATGTCATATTTCAAACAACCGATCCAAACTGTTCATAATCTTCTTCATATTGAAATCTCATTAGAAACCAATTTTTACATTTTTTAAAATTTTTTTACTATTTTTCTCAGATTTTTTAAAATCACTATTATTGAAGGGTCCAGAATTTATTAGATTAAGTATTTTAAAACAACTGAGAAAAAAGTAAAAAAAAATTTAAAAAAATGTAAAATTTGGTTTCTAATGAGATTTCAATATGAAGAATATAATGAACGTTTCGATCGGTTGTTTGAAGTATGAAATTCGAAAACGAATTCGTAGCACGAAGGCCATCCGTGCTATACATAGCATTTTAGTAATCCTCTATATATATATATATATATATATATATTTATATTTCAGTGTTTAAATTTGCTGAGTTACTTATTTACAGCTCATCTTAATTGCTAATGTTTAAACTGGAATTATTTGATAATTAATATTATTTTCTCATGTGTAAGTTCATTCAGAATTTTTCTCAAATATAAAATGGTTATTTTAAGTAGGGTTGTATACGAGCTGAGTTCAAGCGAGTTGGGGCCAACTCAAACTCAACTCGGCTGTAACTCGAATTTGCTCGACTCGAGTTAGAAATATTTTTGAGTTTTTAAAGTTAGCTCAAACTCAACTCATCTCTAACTTAAGTTAGCTCATGAGTCACGAGCCAACTTGACATGAGTACCTCTGCTTCAAATTTTTATTTTTTGATCGATACATCATTTTAAAATTAAAGTAATTGAAACGTATAATAATATAAAAAATAAAATTTGTTATCAATTTTATTTTTTTTCTATTGATTTGAGACAAAATATTGTCTTGAAACTAGGTATTAATATTCATAAAGATCATGTTGATAATCTTCAAAAAATTAAATTTATTACGTCACGAGTAAGCCCACGAGTCAACGAGCTGAGTTGAGTCTAACTCAAATTCGACTCGTCGATTAACCGAGTTGGTTCAACTCGAGTTATGCCAACTCGAGTTCTTTTAGCTGAAGTTGTAATCGAGCTTTTCACGGTCGAGTTCGATAAGCTCACGAGTTACGAGTTTCTTGCTGGCCCCTAATTTTAAGATCTTGTAAAAAATAGAAATAAGAAATGAGGGTCCATCCATCTGTCAAAGGATATAACCGAAGGATGCGGATATTGCCATGCTAAAAAGGAATGTGAGGAAGAGTAATGTCGTAATGAAAGATAAGAAAGGACGCCATGGGGGAGATTGCTCCCCCACCCCCACCCCCACCCCCACCCCTGATGTTTTGCGTTTTACTTTGAACTATCCCTGGGGCGCTGACGCTTCTATCAGGCAGAAAAAAACAAATTGGACAACTACTTTTGCTAGGACCATATAACCTAATTGATATGCCTCCAATGTCTATAAGGAATTAATTATATATTAAAATTGCATTAACTAATTTGTATATACATATCCGTGCCAAAAATTTTAAGTATATGTAGAGTAATGTTGGCTTGTTAAAAAGCGCATATTGACTTCATTTAAAATATATAGTGAATTACATATTAATTACTGAAAATACTCAATAGAAAATTATGACATATATTTATATAGAGTTTTGCTCTGGTGAATTACGATAAAAAGTCGTAAATCTAGTTCAAAATGACCGATCCAAACCGTCCAATATGATCTCACCATTGGAATATCCATGAAGACCAAATTTTACATTTTTTTGAAATTTTAGAAAATCGTTAATCTAATTTTAGAAAATGATCGATCCAAACTGTCCAATATGATTTCCCTATTGAAATCTCCTTGCTGACCAAATTTTATATTTTTTTGATATTTTTAAGTATTTTTTCGAATTTTTAAAAACTGCTATTTTTGAACAGTTGAGAAAAAAATTAGATTAGCGATTTTCTAAAATTTGAAAAAATACTTTAAAATTTCGAAAAAATGTAAAATTTGGTCAATAAGGAGACTATAATAGAGAGATCACATTGGACGGTTTGAATAGGCCATTTTGAAGCAGATTCAAGAGTTTGGATTAATATAATATATATATATATGCATATATATATATATAGAGATTGGCTAAAGTATACCCCAGCATATAGATAGCCCGTATGCTGGAGTCGTTTCTCACAATCTAAAGTGCATACAGTCGATCCGAAGCTTTCAAATTGTTCTCCATATTGAAATCTCCTAGGAAACTAAAATTTATATTTTTTCGAATTTTTTTACTATATATTATGCTATTTTAAAAAACATTGTAAAGGAGTTGTAAAGGAGTATTTCTGGCCCTTCAATTTGAAAATAGCATAATATATAGCAAAAAAATTTAAAAAAATGTAAAATTTGGTCTTGAAGGATATTTTTACATGGAGAACAACTTGAATGGTTTGGATCGACTGTTTGAATTTTAGATTTTCAGAAACAACTCTAGCATACGGGTTTGATCCGTATGCTGGAGTATACTTTAGCCAATCTATATATATATATAGAAAATATGGAATTTGGAAAATACATGAAACGTGTAAGTTTTAATTTCTATTTAATATTTTCCACATCGAATTAACGCAAAAACTGCATGCCAAGCTCATATAAAAAAAAAATTCTCATTACATGATCGATATTCAGTTGTGTTGCAGGCGGCATGTGGTACTTTCAGCTTTTTTGCAAAGGTAAATATAAGAATCGGATTTAGTACATACAACATTATAATAAACCCAAATTATTTTTACCAAAGTTCTTATCGCACTGAGGCATTAATTAGGAAAAGAATTAAAGAAAATAATAGGTTCCTTCAACATCATTAGTTTGTATAAGGCCACGTGGACAGGGAAGCGGCTTCAAAATAATTAAAAGACAATATAGAAGGCCAGAAATATATAATAACTACTTGAGCCCACCTTTTTATCCTCCAAACTGCGAGTATAAATATATAATTAAATATGTACTTGTTTATGTTGATAATGCGTCCAAACGACAAGACAAACAAAACACTATATATATATTTATCACATATATATTTCCATTAACCTGATACATGCAAGTAACGATACAACTGCAACACTTCATAGTTGCATCACAACTTTACAGCAGTTACAATTCCTTCAGAACCCTAACCAACATTACTAACATAAAGCGACAGATAAGAAAGTTCATCATACTAGTAATGCATGACAATCAAAATACAAAGCAAGCACCGTATTATAGTAAACAACACATGCAGTTGCAACCCTAACTTTTTTGCCAAGTTCATCAAGGACAGGTGAAACCAGATGGGCAAGTCTTGTTGCAGTAGTTAAGGATGAGACTAAGATCAACAGGCACATTGAGCTTAATTCCCAAAACATTAGCCTTAATAGCAGTGCAGAGACATACGGCTGCCTCGAGGTCTACTAACCCTTCGATCAGAGTGCAGCACGGCACGACAGGTGGCTTGCCAACCTTGGCCTTAATCAAGCCGAGTACATCGGCACATACTCCTAGTTTGAGTGCATTAATTGGGCAGGTTGCACCAGACGAGGGAGTGCTTGGTGGAGGTGTCGGCTTTGGCTTGGGTGGTGGTGGGGATGGCGTCGAAGGACAAGTATTGCAGCATGCCACCAAGTTGAAGAAAAGGAGGGTAATAGCTAGGAAGAGAACAATGGTGGAAAATGCTTTCTGTGCCATGTTTTTGTTTAGGTTTTGATATCTGAAGTTGTGTTTTGTTGAGTATTTACTATGGATCTCTAAACCTGTTAAGGTGACCTATTTATAGCCGAGTAGGGAACTAGGGATGTGGTTGATACTTGACTTGGTCCTTGTGTCTCAATTACAAAACAACTAGACAAGCAAATCAAGTTCACATCCTTTTACTCAACAACAATAATAATATTTATATATAAAAATAAAAATAAATTAATGCACATCTCTCTCAATTACTGAAACCCTTGCACAAGTCGTCCGCCTCTAGTTTTCCAGAAATGAATATCTAGTAGATGTGCGGACTAATGTTTTGGAGCAGTCAAGTAACGATCAGGAACCTCAGTGTTCCGACTCAAACAGAATAACTATACTATATTGTAAAAATTGATGACGCATTCTCTGCAATTGTAAAGGATATATCATACTATCATAGAGAAGTCCGGTGTGGTAGGCATGACGTAGCTGTATGCTCCAGTGACTAATAGACTAGACAAAACTACCACCTCAAACAGGGGCGGCGAAGCCATGTAAAAAATGGTGGGTCTGATCCACCTAAAAAAAATTTTAATTGATATTGTATTTGTTTGTAATTAAAAAAAATCATAAGAACCATCTCAAAAATTTGAAGGAACTAATCGAATATGTCGTGTTTGATTTGAATTGCATAACGACGCATAAAAAATCATATATGGACCTAGGTAGTATTTGTTCTGACTAATCGTCTTATTTCTTCCTTCTCAATAAATCTTATTAAGATAAATTTTAGAATATAATTTAATATTTGGATGAATAATTATTTATAGCATATATATACTAGTGCGAATCTAGCACGTTGCGTGATTTGTTAGGACATTATAAACAAAAGATATCATATAAGATCAAGAATACAATTATGATATTATATAAAAAACTTTCATTAAAAATACTAAATATTGTTCATGTCAAAAAGAATTCCAAACGCCACAAAGAGATTAGAAATATTGTGGTTTGAATAGTGACCGAACTTTTTCGTATGCCTCCCATCTTTATATATCTATAATATAGAAAAATAAGTGTTCAATAAGATTTCTAATGAACCTATTATGCAAAATTATTAGAAAAATAAAAAATTCAAATGAAATTGTTGTATTTTTAAGTGTCTTGATTTTTGAATTATTATTTTTTATATTAAGTATATTATTTGAGAGTTATTTATTTAAAAATTATTATTATGTTAGACGTTACATCATACATATGTTTTTAGTTAAAAATAATTTACGGACATGTTGACACGAAATTCTAACTTCGCCACTGACCTCAAAGCAGGTCCCACAATACGGCATATCCTACGGTTTACGCCGTTTCGGTTTTGCCAAATGGAACTAATATAATAACGACAATAAAATTTGTTTCGTTTCTTTAATGAAACGATAAATGACAACGGAATTTGTTTAACTACAACGAAATCATTTTAGTTTAGGGTTTAGTTTTCTTATTGGGAGGTGCTTTGGGCAGCAGATTTTTCGCTGCGAGCAACATATTTTTTTCTAAAAAGACTAATCTGTCCTTCACCATTTCTCTGAACAACTTAGATCTCCCTCACTTTCATTTACGCAAGACAGTTAAGTCATTTTGATGAAAATAATGTTGCTCCTAGAAATAGTCTCAGTGACGATTTGGACTTTTGAAGCAAGAAATTTATCGCTACAAAAAAATTTAAATTTTTGTGCCTAGAAAAAAGTAATTGTTTGTTGTTGACGAGAAATTAAATATGTACCTTGAAGCAAAAACTCAAAACGTTATGTTGCTAAAAGTTAAAATTCCGAAATTTTGTATTAAATGTTTTCAATTATCCTATAAACAATTAGTCTGAAATTTTGTCAATTTAAATAATTAATTTGTGAATATTAAGATATATTCAGAAATAAGGTTTGTAATGCAAAAAAGTTTGATGACAAGAAATAATAATCCGAAAGTTTCGTGGTTAAAATAAAAATTCTTAATTTCTCTATAGGGTGAAAAGTTTGAAAGATATTTTTAGCTATAAGCAAAACAGTTAAATGTTTTGTGGCCCCAAACGAAAAATTGGCATATATGTGCCTAAAATCTGAACTTCTGCAGCTAGAAATGATAAATTTTTAGGTTTTTTTTTGTCGAGAAATAAAAATTTTCAATATTCTAATTTAAAATTTTTGTTTCTACAAACAAAAAAAATTATTGAATTTCTATGGCCAGAAACAAATAAAAACATGGTTGTTCAAATCTTTATCCTATATACTGACCCATTATATTTTTTTAATGTTTCTTTCTGATTGTGAGCCTCTAGGAATATCTCGGATGGACAACAGGATATCTGAGTTGTTCGGAAAAATGATAAAGGGTATATTAGTCTTTTTTTAAAAAATGTTGCTCGCAGGTCTACTGCCCAAAGCAACCCCTTTCTTATCGAAACGGCAAACCGCACACAACATTCCATTGCCACTTACCCCATTTGACAGGCCTAGTGGCCTATTCACACGCAAAAGTCAGTGGAAAATTATTGTTATCAACGAATTAAGGTTTTATTTTAATTGGTGCTTAAGCCGCGAGCTGGGTGTCAAATTGCTTGCGAAACGTATTAATATTATTATATTGTTAACTTAAGAAGTAATTAATTCTCACGTATTGGTCAAATTTGAATAACGAACTGGTTGTGTCTTGTGTTTATAGGATAATCCACGTGTCATTCGGTACTTCATTTGCTGTTTTCTGTATATATGTAATGCATAATATATATCTGTACAAATTAAATGTTCTAAGGAAGAATCGGTGGACATGTCTTTTTTTTTCACGGATATATATAGAATTGCTAAAATGCTATGCATAGCACAGATGTTCTTCGTGCTACGGATTCGTTCTTAAATTTCATGCTTCAAACAACCGATTCAAACCGTTCATTATCTTCTTCATATTGAAATCTCATTAGAAACCAAATTTTACATTTTTTTGAATTTTTTTAATATTTTTCTCAGATTTTTTTAAAATACTTAATCTAATAAATTATGGACCCTTCAATAATAGCGATTTTCAAAAATCTATCTATATCTATATATATATATATATATGCTGTGTTTATTATGAGCAATTCCATATTAATTATGTTTTGCTCAATAAATTTTTTATTAAATACTAAATATTAATACAAGTTGTTTCAAAATTGAGGTGCAAGAGGTTGCAGACGTGCCACGGTTTTCCTCATATTAATTATGTATGTTAACAAACTATTACAAGAAAAAAAAAATGCACGCACGAATGAAAGGTACTTCTTTTTGGATAGTTGGAGACAATACGTGGACACAGATATAATATTCTTACATTGCACACCCTGTATGATTCTTTTATACAGCCCAAACACACAAAGCTGCGACATTAGAAAACAAACAAATATTACTACCCTCCACAATATACTTCAAACTATACATAGCGCATATATAGCGAGCCATGCAAACTTGCAGGTACAAACACAGAGCACACTGATCAAGAGCAAGTGTAACCAGAAGGGCATGACTTGTTACAATAATTCAGAATAAGACTAAGATCAATTGGGAGATTAAGTTTGATCCCTAAAACATCACCCTTAATAGCAGTGCAGAGACACACTGCTGCCTCAAGATCAACAAGCCCCTCGAGCAGGGAGCAACACGGCACGACTGGTGGCCGGCCGGCCTTGATTTTGATCAAGTTTAACACGTCAGCACAGACACCGAATTTTAGTGCATCCACTGGACATTTTGTGCTTGAGGATGATGGAGTAGGCGACGCTGGCGGAGTCCATGCATTTGTTAATGTAAAAAAGAGCAGATTACGGGATAAAAACAGAGAAATGGTTCCAAAGTGTTTGGAGGCCATCGTGTAATTAAGGATGGACAATTAAGATTGCTTATGATTGTTTTGAGTGATTAAGCATAGAAGTAGTTATATAGTACTGAAAGGGGGCCTATGTTAAATTTAATTATCACAGGTGGACAATAATTTATGTTGCGTGCCAATCAATTACACTGATTAGTGGTAATAAGTTACTCCCTAAATTGTTCTAATCGTTGTCCTAATTACATACTGATAACTTCGAATTACTAAATGTTGACATTGATATGTTACACTTAACAGGAATAGACGATGAGACATTAATTGCAAATTTGAAACCTTTATTTACATAAAATAATACAGAAAGAACGCACTAGGAATTAAGGACCAAGTACTCGGTTACATTTACTGTAGTGCATGTGGGCATATAGCATGCATTATCAACTATGAATGTTTATCCTATATATTTCACAACCCCCCCCCCCCACACCACCACCACCACCGAAGGGGAGCATGAACTCTTAACAATTCATGACATGACAGTAACCCAAGAACACTTGTGTTTTATGGTTCTGAACATGAGAGTGCATATTCCTGCTGCGAGGTCTTAACTCTAAAATGACTCCGTGCAACGATTCCTCAGAACATAGTACTTTCTTTTAGAACGCATATGATGATTTAAATGCATAGTGAAGCGTATTATCCTTAAGAAAAAAGGAAAATGTTATAAGGTATTTTTTTTCTATGTAGATCCATCATTCACTTCTACGATATTTGTGGTATAAAAACCTATCCTACAAAATAGTAATAATATTATAATATTCTGCATTTTGAAGTTATCTTTCATTTTAAATGATGCGGTAACTAATTAATAAATTGAAAGTTGTTTTGATCACTTCAGGCTATGTTTGGATCGTATGAGAATAAGAGTAGGATTAGTTATTCAGGATTGAAATTGTTAGTCTCAAATTCTTAAGAATAAGCTTAATCTAAGAATAAAATTTTTTGTTTGGATGATGTAGGAATAACAATGAGTTTTATCTTTGACCGTTAACAAACCAAAATTTTAATCTCACTTCTTATTCTAACATCTAGTCAGATTAATTAATCTTACTTTGATTTAAAATAAACCCTTAATCCTAGATTGTTTGGATTGTCTCTTAATCCAGATTAGCTATTTAGTCCATAATAACTCTTATTCATGACTATCCAAATAGAGCCTAAAGAACTTAATTATTGTAAATGACATATAGTGGCACATAATTAAGTGAAGTAAGACTTGTTATTGTTATTCAAAATTATAAACGTGCCATATATAAGAAAGAAAATCAATATCTTTTTGTAGATATACAATGCACTTTTTATTGGCATAAAAAAAAAGTTATTTTCCGCACTTAAAGAAAGCATTTGAATATTATGCCGGAAGATAGTTATTTTGTTTGCACCTTTATTTGCTGCATGCGCATAAGCTCTTTTTGAGAGGTACAGTAGAAGCAATATGCTAAATTAGGTTATTGTTATGAAAATTAGAATTGACAACTGATTTAATATTGGCATAAGTTAGATTATTCTACGAATATGTTTCTGTACGGCTCGTTGTTAGTTTGTATAAATATCCAAGATTTTTTACTTGCTTAGTAATCAAAACGCTATATATATAAGAGTACTTTTGTTCAAAATTAACCTTTAAGCAAGTAGATTTTCCTTACATGTTCCTTCGTTAAACATATATATATATATATATATATATATATATGTTCCTGTATATGTGTTTACTATTGACTAGTTTTGTCCATTATTAACTTCTGAGAGAATTTTTTTTTTGTTTTTTTTTGAATTAAGTATGTGTTTACTGTTGACAAAATTTGTCCATTATTAACTTCTCAGAGGTTTGTTTTGATTTGAATTGAAAAGGAATTTAGCTGATATACTCTGTTTTTCTTTACCTATATGGAAGTCATTGAATCTACATATATTTGAGACTAATTAAATTTGTTCCCACAGGCCACAGTGCATACATTTAGTCTTACAGCTAGTAGCCTAGTACTCTCTGTTGCCAGTCTTTGGTAATACATGTTTCTATACTGAGCAAATCAAGGATCGATAGAAGTAAAAAAAAAGAAGACAATATTAAAATAAATGAGACAGACCTATAAAAAATAGGAATCTTTATTGATGACAATTGTTCAAATCATAACATCCGAAAAACAAGTTTTCAAGAAGAAATTAATTAGAAAAGAATCAAACTACAAAACAAAGAAACCAGCAACAGCAGCAAACACGGTACCAAGGAATTACAACATATAAAGGAACAATCCACATAAATCATGATGAATGGTCAAGGGCAGGTGAAACCAGAGGGGCAAGACTTGTTACAGTAGTTGAGGACAAGGCTAAGATTAATGGGCAGATTGAGGTTGATCCCCAAAACATTAGCCTTTAAGGCAGTGCAGAGACAGACTGCGGCTTCAAGGTCTACCAATCCTTCGAGCAGTGAGCAGCAGGGCACGACAGGTGGTTTTCCTACTTTGGCCTTGATCAAGTCAAGCACATTGACACACACTCCTAGCTTGAGTGCATCAACTGGACAGGTAGTACCCGAACCTGATGGTGTTGGTTTTGGGGCTGGGGGTGGCGGTGATGGTGGTGTTGGTTTAGGAGTAGGACAGTAGCTGCAGGCATTTGCAAATGTAGTAAAGAAGAAGAGGTTTAGAATTAGGAATAGTGCACTGGTAGCATTCAACTTTGATGCCATTGCTTAATAGGGTTTTGAATTTAGTTTATGCTGTGGAGTTTTTGTTGTTATCTCAGCAGGGATGTGTAGAAGGTATTTATAGCGTAAGAAAGGAATCAGGACTGATGCATGACTCGGAAAACTGTCCAGTAGTAGCGCCTTAAAATGACTATCTAATGTGTTTGCCCAATCAACCTGATCAATACTTGAAAGTGCAAAACGTGACTTCCTCAGAACCAAAACAACCAAAACAAGTACAATTTGAGAACTTTTCTTATTAATGAATTATCTCATTGTATCTGGCATGTAGCAAGACTTGGCAAAATTGTTCTCTCTGTTTTCGTCATAATTGGAGGCACGAGCCAGATCTACACATGTTTTTGTATAGGAATAGTTGTTAGAGTCGTTAGTATGGGCATGGGTTATCCTGGGGAAAAAAAATTGTATGTTGAGAAACTAGATAGAAATTCATGCAATTTTGAAGAGAGAGATTGTACAAAATCTGATCATGTGATTGGAGGTCAACCTATAACTCAAATGCATGTTCCTTGGAGAAACTGGGAAAGCTAGCATTCCTAAAATGTTAACTTATTCTTGGTGTTTTTGATGAGAGAGTATTTAAGTAGACTTAATTACCGAGAGTTAATCATGCCAATGATGTCATTCATTTCTATTGTTAGTTTTGTCTAGTTTTGGTTCCCCTCATTGCCGCATCAAAGAAATTACGCAACAAGGATTTAGTTAGCAACTTAGAAAGAACGTAATTGTCGAATTAGTTAGGTTAACATTTTGTACTTTTTTGATATATAATTGGATGCATAATACAGATTAGTTTTAATAAATGGACATAGAAAAAATAATGTATAAGAATCCAAACAAAAAAGTTCAAGTGATTTTACCAACTTCAGAAGAAAAAGTCGTGTAATTAAAGTCCGAAAACTGTGTATGACGTTCTTTATTAATTTTAAAAGAATTTTGTTTTTTTAATCCAATATATAACAATTAAATTTTATCTCAAATTTGTGTCTTCCAAATAAGTTTATACCAACTCACTGTCTCATGATCAATTCATTCATGTTAAACTCTGTCTCGAGCTGCAACCTTGTCACAGTAGGTGTGCGTGCTTCCTGATTTTTGTTTTTTTTGGAATAATTAAATTCATGCCATCACGAAAATCATCAATTTGAAAAATGTCATTCATAAATTGATAATTAATTTTATGCCATCAATAAATTGTCAAAATTAGTTTTATACCGTTATTTTTTTTCAAAACATAGTTAATTGGAAATTTTCCACTCCAAATGCTGTCATATTTTTTAATAATACCCAAATTACCCCTTTTAAAATCATTAAGAAAAAATTACGGAAAGAGAAAAAAAAAACAGAACATTGTCAGTATAAAAGTAGAAACCCACGAAGGAAAAAAGGGCTTCCCTCTTCCCTCCTTTTCTGCCCATTGCTGTTACAAATAAATGAATATTTTTTTCCTTTTTCAGTAAATATGAATACTTTCTTGTTGCAAATAAATGAATATTTTTTTTCCAATTACTGTAAATAGGTTTTTTAATGCGAATAAATTTTATTGTTAATCTTCATAATTAAATTTGCAAGTAAGAAAATTAATTATTCATTTTGAGAACTACGAAGACAATAACAGTGTAAAAGAGAAATTTTTTTTTAATGCAATATATTTTATCAACAAATGATTTATTAGCAGATTTTGAAAAAAAAATAATTAAACTCTACTGGTACATCTATTAACTAATTTATGATTTTATTGTGGCATAAAATCAATTTTTAGAATTTTATAACGACTAAATAATAAAAAATTTTATTTTGCCATGACATATTTCTAATTTCAATATTTTATAATGGCATATTTTAATATTTATATTATATAGTGGCATATTCAAAAGGGCAAAAAAGTCATATTAATTGAGTAATGACATAGTTCTAATTTTGATATTTAGTGATGGCATAAAAATAATTCAGCAATGACTGCATAGTCCTAATTTCACTTCCGTAGCATCCTATTATATGCAGTATTTTTCTTGATAGAATAATAAAAATATTTGCAGTGGGCAGCCAAACAATCTTAAAAAATTGTATATAATAAAATTCACAAAAAAATAACTATTTCTTCCATCCTCAATAAACTATTGGTAATTTCTGTAAAATTACATTATTAACTAAAATAATTAATTCATTTACATAAATACATTTTCTAAATAAATTTTATTATGAACCATGATGGTCTCCACAATGTATAGGTTGAAGAAACTTCATGTGATGAAATGTTATGTACTAGTGGGAATATCGCGCGTTGCGTGATCTATTTTTACCACATATAAGTATTGCGAACCTGTCACTTACAATAGAAGTAAAATTTGTTATATAAGATAAATGTGTCTGAAAAAAGAAACAATATGACACCGTATGATTGCTAATAGAATTGCCTAATCCTATTTGTAGCTATTTATAGATGCATAAAAAAGCAACAAAATTGTCACAATTCATGCATTTCATACTTACTGATCTACAGTACCATGACTAATATAATTTCTATATCTTAGATCCATTTGAATATCTTATAGACATGATAGTATGATTGCTAATAGAATTGCCTAATTCTATTTTCACCTGAACGCCATGCACAGCCTGAAAAGTGATAGATATTCTATACATATCATATGGCCTGAAAATTTTGTTTTACGGCCTTTTCAAAGATATGGTACTCCAGTAACTCAGCCGAAGAAATGATGCAATAAGAAGGTACTCCAGTAACTCTTCTCATTCTACTCTCTGCATTGGTCTACTTCTGTATCTCACAAACCTGGAAAAAAAATGAAAAACCATAATATCTGTTAGAGATGCAAATCAAGTTATCTCTAAATGACACTTTTTTTCAGATAAATTCATGTATGGTGAAAATCAAGTAAATTAGTGCCACATAGTATCTGATGCCAGAATCTTGTAAGGCACCATAATCATATCTATATCTCTACAAAAAACAACATAAAAATATACATCATTTGTATACAAATATACATAGAATAAATTTGCTCTCTCAATGAAAAATCATCCTCACTTTTCACAAAAGAGAAAGGAAAACAAATGACAAATTATGGATGATGTTAATGTTTCTAGCAGCGACGTCGAAAATAAAAGGAGATTAAAAGCTTAATATTATTAAGAGAGCTGACAATAATAATAGAATCTTGGGACATATATCGATCAACTTGCGATCTGAGCATACCTCTCAAGTTTTTCTCCGCTACGATATCTGTCACAGCAACAACACTCATTATTTCAGAAAAAATAAAAGAGAAAGAAATTACCTGTAAATAACAAATGAAAGGGGGTATAACTGGTGTTTTCAGCACCAAAGCATATCAAGTGAAAGTGGTGTTTTCAGCACCTAAAAGATTTTTTTTTTAAAAAGAAGAAAGAAAGTTACAAATAAAGCATAACATCTATAAGAATAGATACTCATAATTACAACAAAAGCAAGGAAGGTAACCTCTTTAGTGAATTGAATGGTGGTATACTTGTTGTTGATTTCAGAATTACCCTCAAAAACCTATAAAAGAGCAGAACAATGCCATGAAAGATGAGTATAATTCACAATTGATAAATAAAAAGTTTACAATGTAGTTAAATAGGTTAGCGGTTGTTTAAACACAGCTGATCCCAATACTGTCAAATAATTTTCAACTTCCACCAGTAAAATTTGATTGCAATCTGAACAAATTAGCAAACTTAAAAAATATACAATGAAATAAATAATTAGTCAACATTTCTAAAAGTTTTCAGCTTGTGTAAAGTACCTTAATTTATAAATTCAACCAACATAAAAATGTGTGATTAGGCACCATGAGGGGCTTCAAGATCTGCACTCATATCCAGTTTAAGATGAGGCGCTGACTCTGAGATCTGCATCAAGACCAAAGACAAATCAAAATACAACTAATTCATTTATTGAATGGAGATATCTAGACATGACCAATTATATACTGCTTAATTGCAATAAAGCTGTCACACCCCTAGACACAAAAATGACAGATTCTACCCTAGCAAAGAATTCTGGCCAGTTACTAGAATAGAAACTAATGAAACCACCCTTTTTAATTTAGGTGCTCCATTTAAACGAATGCATGCAATTCCATATCTATAAGCTAAAACGCAAATGTAATTAACATTCAAACAAATGAATTGCATTTAAATTATAATAAAAGAGATAAATAAAATGCAAGGGTGCATCTGATATAAAGTTCTTCAAAATATAAGCCACTTATATAACACAGGGAAGTTATGTATGTAATATATAAAGAATGTAGGCAACTCCCGAAAATAAGCTATTATGCACTTATTTATAGGAATATAGAATCAACTAACATTTCAAACATAAAATAAATAAATAAATAAAATAAAATGAAGTTATATGCTCTGCATGTAGGCTTTGATAAATCAAGAGCCAAATTACAGCCAAGTTTGGAACAGGAACACTAAAATCTAAATAACAGAAATCTATCATACATTCCTTTGTACCAAAATTTAAATGTTCAGCATAGACTAACTTTACAACCTTCAAAATACGCAAGTAACACCATACAGGAGCATGAAAAAAAATACATACATTTTATAAAGCTACTTAATTACCATTTCCCAAAAACAAAATGCCTTCACATCCTTTACTAACTAAGATGATACCAAGCAAAATATCAGAAACTGTACAAGTTAAAAAATACTTACTAGTAATTAACCCAAAATAAAAGATGATGCCAGCATCAAAGACAGAAGATAAAATCAGATTTGTATAAGCCCATTTACACGATTTACAAATATCATGTACTGGAACATGATCTAACCGTAATCATCACAAGAATAATAATATTTGCACAGTTAAAAATAAATAGAAGTTTCATATGATGAACAAGAGACAAGGACACCACCATCAGAAAGGAAGGTAGTGCAATTTATAAGCACACAAACTAGATCTCCTTAAAAAAAAAAATCAGATTATGACACTAGCACAAATATATAATCTACAGTACAAATATTCAAGCTAACTGTTTTGCATTTCCAAAATATTTAGTCATAAGTAACAGATTCCAGTATACATAGCTAAGCTGCAAGTTTGATCCAAAAATGAAATATACAACACTTGGAGATGATATGATACTTATCAAGTGACAACAAAATGACCTATCCTTCCACAGCTCTGACCCCGCTCTTTAACCCTGGAACCCACAAAAGTGGAGAATGAGATAAAGAAAAACTTTATCTCAGTACGGTATTTAGTTCCATCCACTTGAATTTTAAGTTTCAAGTTTAGAACTAATTACATCACTGAGTAATAAAAGATTAAAAAATAAATATCAATTATGTCACATCTAAACAAGCATCTCGATATCAAACTATCTCAATAAATGCAATATGAAATATGAGTCCAGCAACTTTTCAACAACAGTACAGATTTGAAAGTAAAACAAATGCTGACTCCATTATTGGACAATCTAGTAACATGCAAGTCTGGTTCCATTGATCAGTTCAAGTCAGTAATGCTGCGAGTCACCTTCTTTGGGGACTACCAACAGCCAATTAATTCAAACTCAGTTCAGTCAAATAAATACTCCAAATGTACACGGCATGCAGGGAACACTCACACTCTGGACCATTCTAGAGTGGGCCTTTAGAGTCCCGGTACATAAGCGCTTATTACACAGTGCTTGGTAGGATGGGTCATGACTCCACCTCCAAACATTACAAGTGTCTATCTCAACCACACAAGCTGTACTTACCTCAATCAAAACACACTTCAATAGGATACCATTCAACATGCCACTTAAATCATGCATCATTTACATGTACACAGATTTTTTATGAATGCAACAATTAATGAATACAACATGAAACATACTTATTAAGTCTCTATATATGTATATACATTAAATTAATTTAAAACTCAAGTGGAATCCGTACCGGAATCAAAATAAATTGCAGCGATTAACAAGAAATCCTACATATCATCAGCCGCACCGGCTGCAGCCGTCTCCAACACTTGGTCAGACTCTACAAAATAAAAACTACACTAAGTCCTTAATGCAAGGAAAATAAACAAGTAATAGGCAACAAACTAGGCAAGCAATAATTCAAGTTCAGCAACTGAACAGTACAAAATTAAGGATGAATATTTCTTTAATTAAACTAATTAGGGGTAGTACTTGGTGAAATTCAGAACTGAACAGAGATTACTATTACTGGACAATAGCATGAGACAGTGAAATCATGGTACCAGTAAGTAGGCTGAATTAGGGTTTTACACCTAACTAGGCTGAAATCAATATATTATTTTTTTTTGGTACCTAACGTCCAGAACCAACTAGTTTACTATTAAGTAACTTCTCTAAGGACTTAAGTATACTAGTCCTGTTATCAGACAATAAAAGGAAACAATAAAATTCACAAATTGCAATGAGCAATAAGAAACAGTAAAAGTGCCCCAAATTAATACATTTGTAAAAAGAACATAATAACTTCTGTTGAGGAGCAATTTTCACAATAAAATTTATGTGCTCTAGAGAAGTGAATTTCAGTTCTAAGTTCTCCTCAAATTGGAAAACTTTGAAACCAACAAAAAAATTCAGATACACAATCAATTTCAGAAAAGAAATTGACAATTAACTTGAGAAATAACAAAAGGTAAAAATCTAGGACTAATCAACGAATTTAATTACTCGAATTAAGTGACAAATGGAGGGGTACAAAAGCGAAAGGGACGCTCCAAGTTTTCGATTTCTAACACTGAAAGCACCAGAGAAGTTTTCTTCTAAGAGGGATCTGGTTTTTCGATGATTTATCTTTTGTTTTGTTCTCCTAAAATTTTCAGAATTTGGGTACGGCACAAGAAAGAGTAGCCGAAATTGGGATGAGAAAAAGAAAATAAAGAAGAAGATGAAGGACGAATAGACCAGATCCGAAACTCAAGGCAAAAAGTTTCTCCAAAGTACTAACTTGGAAAATTTTCAATTACACATGGAGCACCAATTGAGATGTGAAATAAAAACTTATTTTTTCCCAGTGGCCCCACGTGCATAGAGATGTACTAGACAAGGCAAAAGGTACCAAGCAAATGAAATAGATAATGTTCTTTTCTGCCCTTGCTGCAGCGACCAAAGAGAGAAATTCTCAATTTCTTTATATTAAAAGGTAGTACTTCACAAAAGACCTCCCAACTACTACCCTGTACAAACACGTGTATCAAAGGTAATGAAAACGTTTATATATATATATATATATATATATATATATATATATAATTCAGAAAGTAAACATTGAAGATACAAATCTAAAATACTTCAATTTCAATTCAGGATTCTACTGTTCAATTATCCGGGCCGTCTATTTTTCCCTCTGCGCTGATGGATCTCATCTCCTTCGTCCGTCTCCACTCAGTCTTTGGGTTTGGGTATGCCTTGGTTTTCTTCTTCCGATTTCTGTCTGGCTGATTGTGCGCGTTCGGATTCTCCTTCCTGCTCTACGCCTGTTGTGCGTCTGTTTCCTGTGCGTTTTGCCTTCGCTGGATGTAGCGGATCCGAATCTCCACTTTTCTCCAACGAGCCATGCCTCGGCTGTACTTTGCGGTCATTCGGAGGTGTACGGATGCCTTTCGTGTGCCTTATGAGTCCTCCAGAAGTCTCTCAGCGCCACTGTTGCTGTGGGAAGGTTCTAGCTTTCTTGGTTTCTCTTTTGCTCCGCTATGTTCTTCTCTGTGTTCCTTCGGTGCGTTCTTTGTGCTTTGTGGTCTTTTTTTTTTGGTTTTTTGCTGAAGAGCATTTCTTTTTTTCCTTATTTTCCTGCTCTTTTGCTCTAGCTTTTTCCCTTTCTGCTTCTGGATGGGAGATGAATTTTTTTTCCTGTTAATAGTGCTTTTTTCCTTTTCTTTTTTTGCAGCGTTGTTGTTGTTGGGCTTTGATGTCGGATTTTGCTTTTGTGGGTTTGTTGTGGCTCCCGCTGGTGTGCTTTTTTTTTTCTTTTGCATAACTGGTATCTCTCATTCCGGGATTATATTGGACAACGTATGATTTCTTTAGTTTCAATTTGTCTTTTCACTTTTAGAGATCCTTTCTTTCTTTTATTTTTTGTGATGCTTTGCTCTATCTTTGTTGCTGTGCCTTGCTGGATGGAGAAAAAAGTGGGTTTTGCTGGTAGATAGTGTTGTTCTGTGCACCATTGGGGCTGAGAAATTAATTCAGATGAGAAAAAAATAGTCCTAGGTTGAGAGGTTCTTTTGCTGTCGTATAGCACTGATAACTCTTATTACTGTTTTTTCTTATGTGGTGATGATTATTGCTGTTTTTGTTTTAGAAAAAATAACAATGTTGTTTGTCGGCCAGCCAAAAAATATAGTTCTATATTAAACAACACACTTTTGGTCTTGCCTGATTATTGTTATTACTTCTCTGTGTTGTTTATTTCGATCTTATTTCAAATATGCTGGGTTGAGTACTTCTGACAGTGCTGTTCATTCTTTTTTTTTCGCAGGTTTGTTGCGGCGGCTGCTGCTGTGGTTAGTACCTTTTCTTTTGTATTGGCTATTTCAGACAGTGATAAGCGGCATGCATCGGTTGCATTCCTTTTCTTGCTGCTTCTTTTTATTTTCAAATCTTATTCCATTATGTTTACCACGTGAAGAACCTATGCCAAAAAACCTAGAATTGAGCTTCGCCCAAGCTTCAATTTTGTTATTTAGCCTCATTTAAGCTTTTGCATTTGTTTTCTTTGATAAAATGTTGCCCATTATGGTTCTTTACTGTAAATCTAAGTACAATGTACGGTCAAAGAAATAATTAAATACTTAATGAAATGAAGGTTGATCATAAATTAGCAAAATCATAGCTGGACTGGTATATTTTCATGCTGGTATGAGATCCAACTGAAATTGAAGTTCATGTTACTTTCATCAAATCCAAATGTGTTGATATTCTGCCTAATGTTACTTTGAACATGAGTTACAATATGGGGGAGAGAGATCTATGGAGTATGCTTAGTAATGGGAAAACGCTTGGAATGGTGATAAAGGTGAAAGATGAGTTGGCATTGTTTCTAGAGATGTGCGAGAGAGAAGGAAGAGAAGGACAAAGAGAGGAAGAAAGATAAACTAGGGAAGTACCGACAATGTTGATTCAATGCAAGGTGATTAAAGCCCACAATTGGTTCCAATCAATTATTATTATTTTTTTTGGGATTTTTGCAGCTCTAAGGTTTTGTCTGCAATTGTCTTTTGCTATTTGTTACAACCACCATGGAAAGTAGGTAGAATTCCAATATATTTTCCAATTTAGAATATATCTTGGGTACATATGCAAACCAAATTCCTCAGCATTTGTCCCTTTAAAGAGGCATTTAACCTTCACACATGCTCTCTTGAAGACTTTAATTGGATGTTTTTGAGTTTAATATCTAAAGCGACTGAGTAAAACAAAATAAGAAAATTTAAATTAGTCTGCTTTTAATCTGCAGTATTATATATCTATGTAATATGTAATTGGATGTTTTTGAGTTTTTGGCCTATACCAGATATGCCTATCTTCATTCTATCATGAGCCTGGACAGAGTATATTTTCCATACTGGTACAAGTCAAAACCAGATTTACAGGGATATATATATTTTCTTTAAATTTTTATTGTTTATTTCTGCTATTCCTGAAAACCCCTTTTGTTTGATATATTTTTTCAAACAGAATTGAAAAGAGGGGCGATACCACTATACAATAAATTAGTCCCCAATATCACATTAGTACGCAAGGCTATAATTGATGATTTTCTTAACTCTCATTCTCATAACGACAACAATGATTGTGATCGGTACTTAATACATCTCAAGGGTAATTATCAGCGAATATAACAAAAATGGAAAAAAAAGAGGACAAGGTTAATAAAAATGTTGGACTATTATGCTAAGTTATCCTCACCCACTTTTGTTTGTTTAAATTCAGGTTTGTTAACACTGACAGGGATACAGTTGTTTCCATCTTTGGAGTGGCAGACAAAAAAATTACCAGTAAGATGAGTTCGCACCCGCAAATTCCGTCCAAGCATCCAGCTGCTCTTAAATCCAGGGTACCTTGATATCATGTATCTACAATTTAGTTCACATTTTATATATGGCATTAATTGTACCATATAGCGTTTATTGAGGCATTACTTATTTATATGTCAGATAAGAAATATGTTACCTCAATAATTACTAATCGGTCAAATAAAACATGTTATATTAAATGATGGTTTCATAAATAAATTCTTCCGTTCAAAATTACTCTGGCCCACTTTTATACAACACTACTGTATTATTTGTCACATTTTATATTATTTGTCTTACTTTGCTAATGTTAGGGGATGCATCCTCAAGTCAGCACTAGATTGGTGCTTATTATTTGTACTTCTGGATTTAAGTTTTTGTGTTTTGCAATTAAAATGAGGATCCACATCAGGTACCAATTAAAGGTCAGTGAATGTACTCGAATCCAAGTATGATGTTACAGTAGTAGGCTTACTATTCAGTGATGTTTAGTGGTGATATGTATCTGTTGCCAAAATAAGAGGTTTGCTTGGTTTCATTTTGCAGCATTCTTTAAAGAATATAAGTATTGGATTGCTCATTCATTCGGATTGATTCGATATGAAGAAAATTTTCTTTAATGATGGTTCAGATTAGGCTTCGTGTTATAAAAGGTATTCAGTTCTCGTGGAAGTTGTGTTTCTTGCGGTCCTTGACATAATAATTTTTTTTAAATTATTTTACAGTTTATGAATAATTTTGCACTTGACTAACCAATCTTTGCATCGATTTTTTTGTCAACAAATAATAATTCATATGCTAAGTCATCTTTCGCCACTAGAATTATTTATGGTTTTGTTCTCATTTATATACTAATATACTCATTGTCAATGAATTCTTAATGTTCATGTAAATAGATTCTTGCAAAGATTACTCAAAAGATGAGCCCGCTGACTCATGGTATAGCTTCTGTTAAAGAGAGACTTTTTCACTGATATAGCATCAGAATATGGTGAAAGGTATAGCTTAAGTAGAAAATAATAATATACAAAGAACGATAAACAATCATTGAAAATTGTCCTGCTGATCGTTTCAGACAAAGTTACTGCACACATGCATTTCCTAAGGATTGGCGAATTCAAGTTGCTTATTATTTTTCGTGTTAGATCATGACATGTATTTAATTCAGAGAAATAAAGAACGTATTTAAATGGATCTAGCTTGGATGTACTGGTATCAACCCTAGCTGCATGCATATGAAAAAAATTAATTATCTATCATTTCTTATTTCTCTTAGCAAGATTTGCAACCAGATAAGAGAGTTTGGAGATAATTTTTTTACCAGGAATCTTGATGGACAAGCAATCTTTGGTTCGAATTTGGAGCAGCATTGCTGACAATTGTAAATATGTATAGATTTTCTTTATTTGTCTGTCTTATATATTTATATTTTTTATGTCCATTCCCTCACTGCTTTTTATTTGCCTGTCTGACAATTATTCTGATCAAAACAGATTATTTCTTTTGCAGTGAAGGATCTCTTATGTAGCCAGCAAGTTATCTCTCATTTTCAAAGATCTGTACTAATAATTGATCATGTTACACCATGCTTCCCACCCATTGAGAGACGAAAGAAGGAAAAAAAATAATGCAGCTCCATCGCATGTTGTTCAAGATTGGTTCAGATCCAGGAACCCTGACATTCCTACCAGTTGTCAAACTCACAAGATATATTGACCAAGTAATTAACCAATATTTCAATAATTTCAGGAAACATACATCTGATTTGAGCTTCTATACAAAATGGTCAATGGAATGAGAATAGTGAAACATGACTCAGAAGCCATACCTAAGTTTGCTTCATAAATAAAGAAAAAAAATAAAAAAGATAATGTAGAAGTACTATTGATTATAAATAGGATTGAATTTATCAATAGTTACATGCCTTTCTATTTTTCGTGATCTTTACCTGTTGTTTTCATCAATTTAATTCAACGGCCACAAAATGGTTGTCATATTGATAAAATAATAAACAAACATCGTTATGGTACTGCGTTATGAAATGTAATTACCAGATTATTCCATATTGTTTGTATATCAGAATTTAAAAGCTATGTTATGAGGTATTTTTCCTTCTTAGAGCTTAAAAATCAAACATTGATTCTAGCACCCATTGTAAAGTATTTATTTGTGGAGAAATTGTCTTATGTTGAAAAAGAATTCTATTCGTAATGATATTATAATAATACATTTAATATTGTTACTGTTTTTTTCTCAATGGCCGGAGAAATTATGAAGAAGACCTTGGCGTGTGTTTTTTCTTTTTCTTTCTCTCAATTTATTTATTCCACGTATTAGCTGTATTACTGCTATCAAAAGCTACGGTACATTTGCATTGGTTAATTTGCACAATAATATGACTGCAATAATGTTAATACGGAATGGTACCATGTTAGTACTGGTCCCATGCGAAGCTTCTTATTTTTTCAGAGAGAGTACATATTTGTAATTTCGTCATTTAATAATTATATTAGTAATAAAACTTTTTTTATTACATTTTGTATATATTGTGCTTTTCGATGGGAAAAAAGTTATCCAAAACTAAAGAGAAATCAAAATTCCAACTTTGGTTTAACTTTCATCGCGCGAAGCGCGATGCTATAGCTAGTTACTATAACATTGAATATAATGTTTCAAAATCTCAAGAAATAAATTCACTCATAAAAAATCAAGTGAGTATTTTAGAATTTCAGAAATAAAAAAAATCAACAAAATTATCTAGTGTTACATTCCTCCCCCCTTAAAACACTGTTCAGTTTACCAAAGAGCTTATGTTCTCTCAATCGAGTCAACACTGCTCGCAAGTGTTCAATGTGCTCTTCATAAGTGCGAGAGTATATAAGAATGTCATCAATAAAGACAACCACAAAGTTGTCTAGATACTCCCGGAAGACCCGATTCATTAGGTCCATAAAGGCTGCTGGAGCATTTGTTAACCCAAAGGGCATTACTAAATACTCGTAGTGCCCATACCTTGAGCGAAAAGCTGTCTTTTTGACATCTTCAGGTTTTATCCTTAGTTGATGATAACATGTTCTGAGGTCAATCCTCGAATAAACTGACGACCCTTGTAGCTGATCTAACAGGTCATCAATCCTTGGTAATGGGTACTTATTCTTGATGGTCACCTTATTAAGCTCTCTATAATCAATGCAAAGTCTCAACGTGCCGTCCTTCTTCTTCACAAAGAGTACTGGTGCACCCCAAGGTGAAGTACTTGGCCTTATGAAACCCTTAGCCAATAACTCTTCTAGCTGGACTTTAAGCTCCTTAAGTTCAGCTGGTGCCATTCGGTATGAAGCCTTAAAGACAGGTTGGGTGCTCGGCATAAGTTCAATGCCGAACTCAACTTCTCGTTGCGGCGGAATTCCAGAAATATCATCAGGAAACACATCTGGGAATTCTTGCACAATCGGAATGGATTGAATATTTGGCTGTCCAGTTGATTCAACACAAACAGCTGCAAGATATGCCACACAACCAGCCCCAAATAAGTGTCGTGTTTCAATGCCAGAAATGCAAGGAATTACATCGCCATGAACTCGAAAGTTCAGCGAACACTTTGTTGGTTTGCCAAGAGAAAACTGAATTTGCCGCTTGGCACACTCAATCACGGCATTGTGTTGCACTAGCCAATCAAATCCAAGTAACATGTCATACCCAACTATATCTAACACAATAGCATTCACTTGTAACTCTCTACCAGCCACCAAGACTTTCAGCCCTTGACATTCTAAAACCACCTGATTGAAGTGCCCAAGTGGTGTGCATACACTCGAGACATCGCCTCTCAAAGTAGTCTCCCAACCACAAGAACCCGCAAACTCTCTAGACACTACTGTGTGACTACAACCAGTATCAAACAAGACAAAAGCTGTATGCCCTGAAACAAAAATTGTACCTGATAACAACTCCATTGTGGCTGCTGTACCTAAGGGCTCACACCCTATTTCCTGGCTGTTTAGATCTTCTTGCTTTAATTCCATAGCATAAACTCCCACTCGACCTCCACTTCGGCCCCCAATGCGGGCTCCTGCCCGACCTCCTGACTGTCCCCCAAATCTCCCACCATTTCGGCCTGACCCTCGGCCTCCGCTGGCTGATCCTCGGCCCCCGCCATGCAGGTGGCCTTCGTTGATTTTATTGCCTTGTTCATTCCATGGTGGTGAAACTGGGCAATCCTTCCTCCAATGATCTGAGCTACCACAACCAAAACAAGTTCTATTAATTACTCTACATGTAGCTTCACTATGTGGTCTGTTGCACCTTCTGCACCATGATCCCTCTTTCTTCCCTTCCATTTTAACTAGAGGCACTTGAACTGGACCCGGTGCTCGACCTCCACCTTTACCCGAGGACTGCCCTTTGCTGGTCCCCGAGCTAGAACTTGGCCCTTGGCTGAATTTGGGCCGAACGTTCCTTGCCTGAGCCTCTTCTCGCTCTCTATTTTGATGTTCTTCTAATTGCATTGCATGTTTCAACAAGTCTCTAATTTCTCTTACTGCTGGGTTGTCCACTACACCAGCAAGTTTCGGCCTAAAGCCTTTTATAAATTGCGTCCTATACCGATCAACATTAGCACAAATGTCAGGTGCATAACGTGAAAGGCTTATAAACTCAGTATGATATTCTGCAACTGTTTTTCCTTCTTGCTTCAAATTCACAAAACGTTCCCTCATCTCTTCTTTCCTCAAATCCCCCACAAACTCCTCATCAAATTTCTCTTCGAACCAATTCCACGGTATTTGTGCTGCCTCTGCCACAAAACCCTCCTTTGTATTCTCCCACCAAAAACGAGCTGTGTTTTCCAAATAATGAGTAGCAAGCTCAACTTCATAATGCTCAGGTGCCCGACAAATGCGGAGCTTATCTTTAATGCTTGCAAGCCACTCTTCAGCCACTTCAATGCTGCCCCCCGAAAAGCTAGGGGGTTTTAAACGGCTGAACCGCTCATACCATTGAAAAAATTGGTCTCCTACGTCGCCAAACTGAGCAGCCAATACATCTCCACTTCTGCCCCTGCCTATGGCCTGGAATCCACGCTCAATACCAGCGGCGATTCGCTGTTCAAGATCAGCCTGATGCTGCCCCTGAATTGGAGCCTCGGTTCGGCAACTTGGGGAGGATCCCTACGTGGTCTACCACGGCCACGACCAATTGGAGCCACTTGTCTTGCATGACGTCCTCGTCTATCCATAGCAGCCTATACTACATAAACAATACGACACAAGAAAGCAAACGTAAAATAAGTTAGGTCTCACATCTCACCTAGACTTAACCCCACTCAACTTGTTTAAGTCTGGTTCAAATTCAACTTTTCTCTGATACCATAAACTGTCACACCCCTAGACACAGAAATGACAGATTCTACCCTAGCAAAGAATTCTGCCCAATTACTAGAATAGAAACTAATGAAACCACCCTTTTTAATTTAGGTGCTCCATTAAAACGAATGCATGCAATTCCATATCTATAAGCTAAAACACAAATGTAATTAACATTCAAACAAATGAATTGCATTTAAATTATAATAAAAGAGATAAATAAAATGCAAGGGTGCATCTGATATAAAGTTCTTCAAAATGTAAGCCACTTATATAACACAGGGAAGTTATGTATGTAATATATAAAGAATGTAGGCAACTCCCGAAAATAAGCTATTATGCACTTATTTATAGGAATATAGAATCAACTAACATTTCAAACATAAAATAAATAAATAAATAAATAAATAAATAAATAAATAAATAAAATAAAATGAAGTTATATGCTTAGCATGTAGGCTTTGATAAATCAAGAGCCAAATTACAGCCAAGTTTGGAACAGGAACACTAAAATCTAAATAACAGAAATCTATCATACATTCCTTTGTAACAACATTTAAATGTTGAGCATAGACTAACTTTACAACCTTCAAAATACGCAAGTAACACCATACAGGAGCATGAAAAAGAAATACATACATTTTATAAAGCTACTTAATTACCATTTCCCAAAAAAAAAATGCCTTCACGTCCTTTACTAACGAAGATGATACCAAGCAAAATATCAGAAACTGTACAAGTTCAAAAATACTTACTAGTAATTAACCCAAAATAAAAGATGATGTCAGCATCAAAGACAGAAGATCAAATCAGATTTGTATAAGCCCATTTACACGATTTACAAATATCATGTACTGGAGCATGATCTAACCGTAATCATCACAAGAATAATAATATTTGCACAGTTAAAAATAAACAGAAGTTTCATATGATGAACAAGAGACAAGGACACCACCATCAGAAAGGAAGGTAGTGCAATTTACAAGCACACAAACTAGATCTCCTTAAAAAAAAAAATCAGATTATAACACTAGCACAAATATATAATCTACAGTACAACTATTCAAGCTAACTGTTTTGCATTTCTAAAATATTTAGTCATAAGTAACAGATGCCAGTATACATAGCTAAGCTGCAAGTTTGATCCAAAAATGAAATATAAATAGCTAACCAATTATCTTTTTGCATCAACAAGTGTGCGAAGAAGTTAACAATATATCCTTTTTAATTTCAAAAAGATCGTATGACAATATCAATAATCCTTGATATCGGATATCAATATCTTTAGTTATCAATTAGCTGCTTAAATCTTTCGATTTGTAAGCCAATGAAACGTTCATGTATCCTTTTATAAAAGAAGAATCTCTTTGTCAACTCATACTCTTTATACTCGATCATAAATGATGGAGTTAATATCTACTTTCTCCAAGAACACTTTCTTGAGTAAGTGGATGAGAGCGTACGAGTTAAATCTAGTCCATATGAATTCTCTAATTCAAAGGTCTAGAAATTTCAAATGAGGATATTAGCCATACGCTTTATCGAATAACTTTTCGTCAAAAGTTAATCAATCATCGCGATGCTACGTTCGGGTAGTTTGAGAAAAGTTTTGGGAATTGACATACTCAAGTTTCTCTTCACTAAGATCATGTCTTAGGAATCAGTATTACTTCTTTAATTGAATACTTTTAGAAACGAGTTTGTTAATTTTCAAAGATTGATCGCAACAAAATTAACAATTTAAACATTTATAACAAAATCAATTTAAGGTCATATAGTTTATGCAATTGTTTTATTTATAACAAATAAAACTCCCACTATATTTATTTAATGTCCCAAATGTAGTAGGTTTTTCAAGATCCCTATTTTCGTTGAGATGGTGCTAACGTCGGCGTGATACCAAAACAACTAGATAAGGTAGGTTCACCAACCAATCATTCCATATGATTCTTGGTTTGTGAAATATCACATGTACATCCACAAACTTTGCCCCGATGTCCAATCCGATTAGGGTCCATCGATAAGTAACCTTTCTCTATTTGCTCCTAGTAAATCCGATTTACACCCTGACACGGATGATGGAACACGATGTCCCGCATCGGCGAGAATGCATCAATGAACGATCATATCACGTAGAAGGGGATAGAGAGAAGGAGGGCGATTTAACTTAATCGAGTTTTGTTTGGGACAATCAATTAAGTGACACTTGTTTGGTGGTCATGTAAGCATACACCCATACCTAGCCTATGACAATTCATAGCAATCACAAGCAGTCACATATAAGCATCTCATCCATTGTTGTGGGTTTGTATGGCTCCCGCTTGCATTAGTTTCGCCACATCGTCCATGAAGCAAAACTAATCTAATCCTTGTCCCTCCCACTAAATTCTATAAGGATCTAAATCCTATATAAAATAAAAGAACAAAAATACATGTGAAAATATTCTATTCCCATCCTAGCCTTAGGGGCATGCAAGCCACACAAGTTACATCAAAATTAATCAACAAATTAATTAATTGATGGAACCAAAGGCCGCATTACAAACATTCACACATGCATTCAATTTACAACCACAAGGCATTGAGTCATGAGCTATACTAAACCCACTTTCCACCTACAAAACAAAGTTAGCACATACAAGCACTTTGTTTTCAATTAACGATTTTCAAGCATCTTTGCGTATTGTTTGCCATAGGCAAATTCCATGCATAAATTAAACAACCAAACTTGTTTAAATTCATTTAGAAAATTTTTTCAACATCCCATAACTGAAAGGAGATCAAACAAGGAGTATTCTAATTATTTTCAACTAGTTTGAATAATTAGAAAAATAGTAATTTAACAAAAAACGTAACTAATGGAATCCAACAAAATCAATAGTTTTAGGTCTCCAAAAATTATGAAATAAATTACTTAAGCTCCTTATCATAATTGTGATTACCAGTAACAATTTGAAGAAAGATCGTAAACTATCTGGGAGAATAAAAAAAGACAAATCTCTTACAAGTGCACGAAACACCGTTATGAGATTTTCAGCTTATCCTCTCAACCATTTGGTCTGTTAGACCATCTTCTATCCAGTTTTTATATATACAATATACATAGAAAAACTAGTTTAGACTATAGGCTAATCATTCATGAAAAGAAAACAACTAAGTTCAGTTCAATAAATTCAAGTTACATACTAAACAATCGACAAATCCTGTACTGGAACAGACTGTTGACCGAAATGTATTAACCTAGTTGAAGGTCCAAACTTCCATTAAAATTATAAAATTAATTTTCCTAGAATTCTAACGCAAAATAGAACAACTCCATTTAAACAGAATTTTTAAAGGAGTTCTCAGTTGGTACAGTTTATTAGAACAATCGATTTGCTTAATAAACTGGATCTGACAAGATCTTCCTTTTCATACTTGAAAACCTACAAATTAATCTGAATCATGCAACAATCTACACATGTTCAGAAAGAGTTTAAAGTACTCTTTGATTCTAGCCATAGAACACTAGTACTTATATTCAAAATATAAATCTTTCAGGCCATTCAAATAGGATTGTGCGAGTAGAAACTGGTTCTGCGCACTGTCGCCGTTTTATTCACAATAAATCCATATAATTTCCCAAAAATGTGCATCTAATGCCAAAAGAATCACAATCCACAGATCTACAACTTTAGTGTAGATAGAAAAAACTTCCAGAGAACATATCCTAGCGAAAAACGCGAAACAACACAGAATGATCTGAGTCATGCAACAAATGACTCACCTTTGGTGATAATTAATAAATCCTAGTCTTATATGATAATTAATGTTTCTTGTTAATTATCAAGATTATGGACCATTTAGATTTATTATTGTCATTCTAAATAATGATCCACAGAGATCGAACTAATAAACCTAGGAACAGATGATAAAATATCATCCATAACATAAACTAATAATTAAGTCATTAAATTATTGACTTCTATGACATAACTCTAACAATTTTAACACCAAACTACGAATTGCATAAATTTGAAGATGTAATATTTTTCTTCCCTAACAGCCTTCTACCATCATCTTTTGAGAAATTAATATAATAATAAACTGATTTTCTGAAGAGGTTTCACTATCTCACATTACCTAAATTTATTCTAACGCACATAGTAAGCAAAGCAGGTCACAGTACACACCATTCTCGAGAGCCATACAAAACTGACAGGAACCACTTTGTGAAAATCAAGCAACCATAAGAACCCCAAAAGGCAAAAAAAAAAGACAATTAAGGGAGAAAATCAAACCTTAATAAAGGCAAGAGGCAGTTAACATACATCAGATAGATGCTCTTCAGCAAGGCCACACATGGGCATGTTTGTACATACAAAAGAGAAAAACCAGATAAGAATTAAGAAAAATCACAAAAAAAGTGAAAGTTTGTATAACGAAGAATATGAACTAAGGAGAGCAGAAAAGTAAATGAGAAAAAGAACTGGCATAGTACCTCTCTTCCTGATCAATCAAAGAAAACCTAGATCCGGAGCTTCCAATAGAAAGTCTTTTGTTTTCATCGCCATGGAAAAAAAAAATCTAAAAACGGAGCAAGAGAGGAAGGGAAAGGCTGAAAGCAAGAGAGAATAACAGAAATCAAATACCTCCGTACAGGAGCAAATGCATATCAAGAAGAAAGTAAAGAGAAATGGTACTCAAATTAAAGAGTATAGTCCGATCTACTTACCCGTAACACTTGTGTTGAGAGCTGATTTCGGAGGCTACCATGATCAGAGAAGGAAAAAGAGTAATGAAGAACTATTTCTCTTTCCTTGGGAGGTGTGTTGGGAGAGGCGAAGAAAAGAGAGGAATTGAGAAATGAATGAAAGAGGGACATGATTGATGGAGAGAGAAAACAACTGCTCTCGTACGGAGACTAGCACAGGCGCAGCCCTTCGCAACCCCTCAGGAACCAAAGCGCCAGACTGAGTGGGAGGGGAAAATCGAGGCGGAGAGGAAAGACCTGCGGAGAACAACGAGCCGACACGATAGCAAGGAGATGGAATCAGAAGGAGAGGATCGAAGAAGACCAAACAGACGGACCAGATGCAATTACTGTTCGGAGAACTGTACGCCGATAGTACTTTCGGATGCGGATCTTAAACTGCCGAATAATATATGTTTTGATTGAAAATGTCATAATTAATTATATATTTAATTGAAATGTAGATGAAATTCGCCTCATTTCAAGCCGAACGTTCATACACCCCTAAATCCCTGTTTCTATTTATTTATTTTTCTCTTTGTGAAATTAATGGAATAATTTAAAAATATATATAAGGGCAGAGCGGCAGATCGATAAAAATTGAACTGTCCCTCAGAGTTCTGGATTTTGAGAAATAAAAAAAAAGAAAATGGGCTGCCTTCCGATAAGAAAAGAGGCAAAAGATTTTCAGAATTAAGAATTCCTTCTTTTTACCAAAATTGGTGAATTTGTTATCCCTAGTTGTAGTTAAATTGAAGGCCAAAGTTGAGCTTGGTTTTTGTTAATTATTTGATTAATTAGTTGCATGTAGTTAAGGGTTGTATTATGATCTAATGGGATTTGAATACGTATTTGGATTAAAAAGTCCAGGGTAACTAACTATCACAAGCAAGTAAATAATGGGATCGAATCTGAAACAGTAAAGGAAGCAGGGAAAGAGATCGATAACGGGAAGCGTGTAACACTGGGAAATGAACTGAAAAATTAGATACTGCATGTGTTCAGTGTTCACTATCAAGCATTTTCATGCAGTGATACAAATCTGGGGGTGAGAATGGATCGGATACCGATCGGATAATGTTCAAATCATATCTATATCTGTATTTTTATCGAAATAAATATACATATACGGATTTATTTAGATATAAATACGGTTCAGATGTTAAACGAATATAAATATGGTTTGGAAAAAAAAAACCGATAAAAATCACATCCGCAATTTCTTTCCAATTAATTCTTTTATAAATTAACCTATAGTATGATCATGACATATAATATTTGAATACAAATTTTCTTATTTGGATTATAAATTTTCATTACCCAAAAATTGTCCTTCCTTTAATCTGTATACGTGTGTTAATCTAGAGGCTTAAATATTCTAAATACATACATAAAACAACTTTATCAACAAAGCGTGTCTTAGCCCAGTGGCACATGCTGCTGCTTTATGAACTACACAACATGGGTTTGATTCCCAAGAAATATTATTTTGTGCTAACAAATAACGAATTCACATCCTGACTTTAAGATCACAACTCACAAGAGAGAAGACCTCATGTCAGAATTGTCCGATCAATGATGTCCAGTTATTAATATCAAGTCCGTCGAAATTCGTGTGGTCCATAAAAATCTGTCCGTCGAGATTAATTCGGATGGTTCAGATTGAAAATTTGATCAACACAGAACAAGTTGATAGATTGGGGGAATTGCTTTTCTCACTTCTCAAATTTGAGATCCACTCCAATTTAGACAGAAATGTCCTTCGTTTTCATTCCACTATTTCTCTAACGCTGCATCTCTTTTAAGGATATTTGAGTCATTTTTGAAAAAAGGAGTGAATCTCTAAAGTGGAGGCTGGAGGAAGCAATGGATTTGAGTCGGAGTCGACATATATTCAGATATCCAATTTAATAAACAGTTTGGATATAAACTTTCGCACCGTATCCGTATCAATATATATTCTCATATTCGTATCCATTTGAAATAATCTATATCTGCATCCATATTTGTTCGGATATAGATATTAATATTCGAATCCGCTATTTTTCGGATTCGGATATGAATCGGAGTAGATATTATCTGATATGTTTTCATCCCTACACAGACCACTTATTGGACCTTCGTATATCCTCACTTTCATAAAATTAATAAACCATTGTGTGCTTCATGAACATTGCACCACTTATGTCAAAGTATGTATGTATATTACTGGTCATCAATTTCTTTGCCTTTCTGTACTCTACAGTCATGATGTTTTCATAGGCTCCGTTTGGATGCGTTGAGAATAAGGTAGAAAGAAGGAAGAAGGGAAGAAATTTATTGGGAAAGGATAAATTTATTGGGAAATGTGTAACTTTTGTGAAGAGTTTGGATGGTTAGAAATAAATTTATTGGTAAAAAGTGGTTATTCCTTATTCCTTATTCCGGGAAGAAACCATCCAAACGGAGCCATATATAAGCAAGAAAATTTATTCACTGAAAAACAGATTCGGTTGGATTGGTAAAAGAAGACTTAAGTAATTATAGCTCCGTTTAGATAGGTGTGGGAAAAAGAAAAGAAGGGAAGAAGTGGGAAGAAGTATTGAGGAATGTGTAACTTTGTGAAGAGTTTGGATTGTTTATAAATTTTTTTCTTCCTACTTCTTCTCAACGCATCCAAACGGAGACTATATTACGATGAGTCGGATGTTCTATATAACCAAGTTGAGACCTTCTTTAACAGTCCTATATATGTATGTAGTACTTGAGGATTTATTGCGCTTTTCATATTTGTGTGCTTTGTTAATTTAATTTAAATGTTTGTTTGCTTAATTGTTTAATTTATATAACGGAATTGTATCGCCGTGCAATGTTTTGTCAAGTGGTGTGTCTCTTTAATTAATTTTCTCTCTATGATCATGTAATTGTAGATTGCTTCTAGTTAATAAAAACTTAGCAAACTTCTTATCTATTGTCCTTAATTCAATCATCAGAAATCATAATAGTATTTAAAAGTGGCATATACAGTAGCATTTCTTCCCCTTTTATCACACTGTGAAGGATGAAGGAGAGAACTTCACCGAGTTATTTTTATTGTTCTTTACGAACTCCTGAAATATATCAGAGTCTATCAAATTAAATGCTCTTTGCAAGTTGCAACGGATAAGGAGGTTACCGCAAAGCAATTGTCAGTTTCTAGCTAGCTATGATAACTTCACTTAGGCTCCGTTTGGATGGCTTCTTCCCGGAATAAGGAATAAGGAATAACCACTTTTTACCGGGTGCGTTTGGATTATTGGAAGAAAGAAGAAGAAAAAGAAAGAAGAAGAAAAACAATTATAAACAATCCAAACTCTTCACAAAGTTACACACTTCCCAATACTTCTTCCCTTCTTTCCTTCTTCCCACACCTATCCAAACGCACCCACCAATAAATTTATTTCTAACCATCCAAACTCTTCACAAAAGTTACACACTTCCCAATAAATTTATCCCTTCCCAATAAATTTTTTCCCTTCTTCTTTCTTCCTACTTTATTCCCACACCATCCAAACGGAACCTTAATTCAGAAACCGTATCACCAAAAAATTTTGAAAAGAATGTTACTTTTTGCGGAATTGTTACTCTGTTTTTGGTAAAGTATCCAGAATTAATGAAATAGAAATATATACAACAGGAGAGAGAAAAACCCAGAGAACTGCATGCTAGGGTTAAATTTAGACCCTTTTTTTTTTTCAAAAGCGTGCTAGCTAGAAGCATAAAATTACAGTTGGAGGTCGGAAACAAGCCAAACTGGCAGAGGTGAGAGGAGGTTACAACCCACTTCAACTTGTAGTTCCTTGGTTCTTCTAACTTTTGCACGTCGTCTGCTTATTATTGTCTATTTGTCTTTCGTGACATGTGACTCTTGTCACATTGGAAATAGGGGACTGGGGGACCCATATATACATGAACAATTGTCTATGCATCTGAAATAATCTTTTGTAAATTATACTGGTCTAGCTAGCCAGTTGTTTAATTTATTTGCAGCGTTACGATTTGTATGTCGTATTCCATATTTTTATATGGAGCTTGTATGTCTTTTTTTTTTAAAAAAAAGTGTTTTAGACCATTGACAATAAAATCTTATAATATATTGCTTGTGGAATATTGTTCTTTTATACCGTCTAGAAATTAGTAGGGGACATAATTAGAACATATGATATTTCCCATTGAATGATAAGCATTTCTGGAGCGCTGTGCTATAAATTATGTTTTCTCCGACCTTTAGATACTTCAAAAAGGATAAATTAAAAACTAAAAAAATCAAATAGTTCTTGAGGAATTAAACTCCAAAAGATGTGCCTATATTGAAATTTGTTCTTGTGGAATTATAGCTTAACTGTTTCGCAACTCTCACTTAGGATTTGTATGAAGCTAAATAAATATTGTAATATATATTTTGCAGCTCGAAGAATCATAATTTTATATTACCTATTAATTAAGACAACTAGTATTTTTTTTACAAGATTCCAAACTATAGAATAAACTCTATGATGTCATATAGTATTAAATTAAACGATCTCTAATTCTTGCTATTACAGGACCCAAAAATATCTTGTTTGTGTCCACTTGGTATTTGTACAACTACAGCACAAATTACACGCAATTTAGAATATTATTTTATCTTAAAAAAAATTCCTTCCCTATAAATTATATACCCTGCATATGCATATATTATATCTTTAATTATTCGAAGGTGATCTACTAATGACAAATCAGCATAAAATTAATGGATCGTCACGTTCACGCACACGGACCAGCACTTACAGGACTATAGGACATACTGCGTCTTAATTGATCTTCATGCATGCAGCCATATACAATATCTCACAAACTAATACAAGAAATGTAAATATTATAACTGCGAGTTTAGTTAGCTAGATCGCAGCCATGTATATGTTCCAATAGTTGTCCTCCAAAGTCCAAACCGAGAAGAATCTAGAAAATAGCTGAGACAGCAACTGCACAACGTTCAAACAACTATAAGAAACCAATTTATTTTCTTTCTTGATTGAATAAAATCAGACAAAAATCTCACAATACTTAGCTACGTACCAACCAAATGATCATCTGACAATTTTCACAGAAAACAAACTAGCACAAGTAGTGCAAATAACCCCAAATAACAAACACGCTATAATAATTAATAAGAACCAAAACAACCACTCATTAACAAACTCACGTACTTAAATGCACCCAAACAAGCACCAAATAATAACAAGCGCTATTAATCCAAGCACATATGATGAAATGCAGGATTAACAGTTAATAGCATTGGTAGCCGGAAGGAACACCTTTGCCACAGTAGTTCAGCACTAGGCTAAGGTTTATTGGAAGATTGAGGTTGATGCCCAAAATGTTTGCTTTAAGAGCCGTGCAGAGGCAGATAGCTGCTTCGAGATCGACCAAACCTCCGAGCAGGGAGCAGCAGGAGCTTGTCGGAACGCTACCGATTTTGACGCCCTTGATCAAATCTAACACGTTAGCGCAAGCACCTAGCTTTAGTGCATCGACTGGGCACTTGCCGGATGAGGATGGGCTGGATGGTGGTGTGGGGCAACTGCTTTTGGGCGGTGGTGGGGGTGGTGGAGGTGAGGCACATTTTGCGTTGGCGAGGACAAAGAATAAAAGGTTGACTGCAAGGAAGAGAGCGGCTTTGGAGGCCATTGTCAACCTTTTATATGTAACAAAATTTTTGTTTGGGTGATTAGGGTTTGTATTTCGATGAGTTTGATCGGTAGGCTTGTGTGCTTTTATAGAGGGTTGGGATTGGATCATGACAAGAACTTACCATGTGATGGCGGTTTGTATGAAAGGTCAACAGCTGGCAAGGTATGTAGGGATTTTTGTCTATAGTGCTATACACTAGTGATTAGATTTTTAAGTTAATTATTTCTTACAGTATTAAAGGGGATCTAATTTTTGTATTCATCATTCAGGATGATATTTTGATTGGGTCCTAGTTCAAGAGTATTTTCAGTTGTATCATAATTTATATCGGTTTATCTATTTATTTGTACTTTTGTTGTTTTTCTATTGTTTGGATGATTGACTGATCACACATGCCCAAGAGAGACCCGCTACACAGGACCGTACATCACAGTTGACATAGACAAATGACAAATAAGTACAAAATTAATAAATGCACTACAAGCTGAGTTACTTACTTTACAGTATTGTAGAAGAAAGGCAGAGGATAATTAAGTAATAATTGTACGAGCCTCAGAATGATCACGGGCTGCAAGTACAGAAGTACTATTGAATCTGGCCAAGTGTTAAATGTGTGGCGATGATACCGATGGTAAATAAGATGGATATGAACTTTTACGCGCAATAGTTTCCTATTGCAATTAGTCCAGTTTGATTGTTATGTTATCGTATATAAAATATATATTAGTATTTCATAACATATTATTTTTTTTGTTATTGAAAATATATAATGTATGAAAAGTATACATATACTTGAAGGACAAAATGAAATGGAATATCGACATGTATAATTACGACAGTATAAGGAAATTAAAAAGAAAAAGATATAAGAAACTCAAAAAAAAAAAATGATCCTGATCGAATGAGCAAGGCTGTATAAGGAAAAGAAAAAAAAAATCTATAAGTGTTATACAAGACTGTATAAGGGAAAAAAAAAATCACGACAGGTACTGTGTGTGTTTATCAATAATGTTACAAATAACTTTAGCGTTGGTCAACAAAATTCAAGTTGACTATACACTTTTCTGGCTCAACTCCATCGATCGTATTCGTACATGATCTGCACACGGTTAGTTACAACTTACAAGGTTATAACAAATGCAGCTACCTAGCTATATAATAAGCACACCACACGCTGCATATATATACAATATTAAAAGACCCATTTGACTTTACCCACATAACAGGAGATGCATGCGATGCAACGAGACATATAACTATAATCCTTTACCCGCATAACAGGAGGTGCATGCATGCAACAAGACATAACAATATCATGTTTGCATATATATATATATATAGCGTGGAACAAAGTGCATATTTTGCCCACCGCGCTTAGGCCATATGCTTTCGAGATATATTTTTGTAAATCTAAACTTGTTCATGGCCGTCAATGTAGTCCATATATATTGTTTCTATAAATTGTAAAACAATAATTGACATAACTTGCGCAAACTATGAGAACATTACAAGCATCAATTTTATTCGATGTGATGAAACCAACAAATTATTTATTACTAGGAAATTATGTTGTTCAACGGAATTGATGAACAAACTAAATTAATATAACAGATTTATTAACCAGACAATTCATGTTTACAGCTTTGACATGATGATGCACCAGCACAAATTGAGGCAAGGTACGTCTAAACAACAACAAATTCAACAGGAACACTTGATGCAAAAGCCAAACAAAGCACACAAATTAAATAAAGTAAAAGAAACGAAAACTAAACATGCATCAAACACGCACACAACATACGCCTTCAGTAACCAACGCTATAATTAAGAGCATGTATAACCAGGAGGGGTACCCTTGCCACAGTAGTTGAGAACAAGGCTAAGGTCAACAGGAATGTTAAGGCTGATGCCAAGGATGTTTGCTTTAAGAGCTGTGCAGAGGCACACGGCTGCCTCAAGGTCGACCAAGCCACCGAGCAGAGAACAACAAGTGCTGCTTGGAGTGCTGCCAATCTTAACTCCCTTGATCAAACCAAGCACGTCAGCACATGCACCGAATTTGAGTGCGTCTTTTGGGCATTTTGTAGTTGAGGGTGGTGGTGGTGGTGATGGTGATGGTGGTGTTGGGCAGCTGCTCTTGGGTGGAGGTGGTGGTGAAGGAGGCGGTGGTGAAGGAGGTGGGGGTGGAGACGGGCAGGCAGCATTGGCAATGACAAAGCAAACAATGTTGGCAATGAGGAAGAGAGCAATTTTTGATGCCATGGTTAACGAATTTGTTATGGCCCAAAGTTGTTGTGTTTATTTGAATAAGATTTACTTGGGTGCGATGGTACATTAAAGGGGTGTAGCTGCTGGGTTTTATATAGAAAGTTCGGTTAGGTCGTGACGAATACAAGTTTGTGCCAGATTGGCTTGCTAGGGTGGTTAATAGATGACAAGGTGGTATTAATTTCCGTTATCATCCAGTAATATTTTCTTCTGGAGCAATGATTTGTAATTTTTTGTCGACCAATCGGTTAATTGTGACTAATTGATTTCCTTGGAATAGGCTAGCTAGGTGAAGTAGGAATAGCATCAAGATAAATTCATTAATAGGTTCTGTTATAGTCTCAACTTCGAACGTTTTATTTAAAATGAATTATTTTTGTTTGTATATATATAATAAACACAATATTTTCCCCCAAATTTACAGCCCAGATTCATTTATATATGATGCGTATGCAATTTTTTGTCGATGCTGTCTAATTAACTTAACAGTACTACGAAGATATTCAATTGCCTTCAGATTTTGTGCTTTTGCAATTATATGTTCTTTTGAAAATTTTAATTAATACAGCATTTCAAACTTGAATATCTAGTGTGCTTTTTCCAGTCTGTATTTTAATTTTTTTATTTTGTAATATGACGTTAACATTTTCTATGAAAGTTATAGTTTTTCGCTTTACTTTTTTCCCTTTAATTATTGTAGTTGTAAAACTTCACTAAATATATGATTTTGAAGTCACTATAAAATAATTTTAACTGATGATTCAGGTTATCTTCCTTTCACTGCAACACAAGGTTTTTGACAACACCCCTATTAACAACAGTATTTTTTAAAAAAAAAAACAAAAAAAATGCGGAATGTCATTTAAGTAAATATGGGAAAAAATTTAGTGGTAGTTAATAAAAAAATAATAAAAATTGTCAATATGGTGTTGCTTGTAAGAAAACATAAATATAGGTTTTCTAATTTTCTATGAAGTTGAATGTAAGAAATGACAATATGGTGTTTAATTGGGTGCACAAGAGGTCATTGTAGCAAACAATTAACATTTTGTTTTTCTGTTGGGTAAATCTCATTATATATAAGAAAAATGAAAGATTATAATTTTGGCAGAGATATGAAATAAGGGGTTTTTTTTTCCATTGTGATAGTTATTTTGATGAGTTCCATAAAACAAGAAAAAGAGAGATCCTTCTACCGCATTGCATTTTTCTTAACGAAATAAAATTAGGGGTGTCAAACTCCTAGTCTGATATTTCATTGACACAATACAAATACAAAAAGTTATAAGAGAGCAGTAAAACAGAGAGACAAATAGTATTGAACCTTGGAAAAGGGAAACAAAATAAAAAAAAACCTACGAAAAAACAGAATATTTTACATCTATGTTATGATTGATAACTACTCAATGTATAATTGAATGAAAAGTATCAAAGGAAATACGTACGTCCACTTTGTTTGACAATATGTACAGCACTCAAGAAATTTAGATTCTTGGCAGCTGCATGGAAAAACGATTCTCCAAATTGCATTTAGTTAAAAAAAGATGCAAAAGGAATAAAAGATGATAAATATTTCAAAATTGAGATGGAGTAAACTTTTAGCTAGTCGAAAGGTTTTCGGTCTATATATTGGCAAGTCAAAGATTATGTGTCATCTCCAAAACAAGAGGAATAAAATTAACTATTATAATCCTACTTGCGACACGAAAAATAAACAAATGCAAAAGAAGCAAATTAATTAAGGGATGAAAAAGAAGCAAAATGTTGAGGGCCCATATGCTCACTTGGAGGTCAATTAGTGGTAACTTGTTTCAACATGTGAAGGGTGTGGATCAGTGGATGATATTTCTCAAAGTAATTTTTATTTATTTTTTAAAAAAGAATGAAGTCAAGATAGTCTTCAACTTTTATAATTTGAATATTGTGAAATACTAGAGTTGAATATGTTTGATACTTGAGTCCGTCAAATGATTGCATCTCACTTTTCGAGGTTAAAATGGTGAATCAAAGTGCTTAATTTGTTTTTCATAATGAAATCTTTTTGGAGATCAAAATTTACACTTTTTTCAAACTTTTTAATTTTAGAAATTTTCAATCTAATTGATTTCAGACCCTCTAATTTCAAAAAAAAAATTGAAAAATAATCAAAAATAAAAATTTGGTTTCTAAGAAATTTTCAATAATAAAAATCATATTGAACAGATCGATCGTTTTAAATTTCAACAGTTATACTAAGATCAAATTTGTCTCTAAACTTTACTCTTGAATATTTATAAAGATTCTCTACTCGATTTCAAATCCTCAAGTTCACTCAAGTTATGTTGTCTTTTAAAGTAGGTATCACTATTTCGATGCTAATATTCTTCTTTGTTTTTTGTGTTCCTTCTTATGATCATTTGTCTAGGACTCATAGCATTTTTTTTTTTTTTGAAATATCAAATATGTAAAAGTTAATCTGTTCAAAACTTGTTGAAAGCGCATCTGAAATTGAGGATTAAATGATTTATCCGCTTATGTATTATAAAATTATTTTGATGAATCTGCTATTTTACTTTGTTCTGCTATAATATACTAGCTAGGCCCTGCCTAAATCTTGTAATGTTATAACAAAACACGATTTTTTTTTTGTTTTTTGAGAAAATGTTCAATGCTTTTCGCTAACTCCAGCTGTCATGTTTTAGTTTTTTCTGCCAGTTGCCGGTCAATTGATACCGGATCTCCTATTGCAATTTCGACATGGAATGCGGTGTACGATTAGGAATTAAGTGCTTCATTGCTGTTGCAACTGCGGGCTACAGAAAATTTAACACAGCACATTCTACACGGATACACTGCCTTCAATGATCATACCATACGCGTGGAATTGCAGGTGCCACCGTGCCATGGAAAATATACAATTGGGAATGATAATTGTACTATAAGTACATGATTAGTCACGGGATACAATATTCGGAGGGAATCTTACGTTGCTAGGGCTGTAAACGGTGTCTTTTAACTGTTTATTCTATCCGTATCGTATTCGATAAGACGGATATGAATAATATTTTATTTTCGTTAAGTTATCGGATATGAATATGAGTAAAAAAATAATTTGTTAATTTATTGAGTAAGGGTAAGAGTAACGCTATTTCGTAACCGTTATTTACTCATATTGTTATATATATAATATATGATTTATAATTTTTAATAGAAAAAGATATGATTATAATATCCAATTAATATGTTAATAACTAATAATGCAATTGAATTGGTAGATTAAACTGAGACAATATACTACATAAATAATTTTTAATGCATGACGATGAGTAAGTATTGATTCTTCAATTTAAAACTTTCAATTATTAATTAGTTATACATATATTTTGTGATAATTTACATGAGAAGATATTATATGATTTTATCATATTTAAAGTATTATTCAATGTTGCACTTTTATAATATATTTATTTGATATTATTTATTTATCCATATTGTACATTTTTTATTGAATAATTATTATCATTATTATTCGTTTTCTACCGTTATCCTACCCTTATCGTTAATTCATAACGGGTAAGGGTAGGATAAGGGTAAATAAATTTTTAACAGGTACGGGTAGGTGGATAAAAAAAATTTTAACGAATACTGGTAATGAAAATGTCTCTACCGTACCCTACTCTACTCATTGACAGCCCTATATGTGGCACGATGATACAAATTGGGAGTAACTAATTTTTGCTTCTCCTATAAAATGAGAATTCTAGAATTCTTAAATTTTTCTGAAGTATTACATCTTCAAATTGTACTAAACATAAAAGGTGAAAAAAAGATAAAAAAGAATGTTCAAAGGTCTCTAAATAGGCTACAAATTACTTAACACAACTTCTATGACTATGATATATAGACATTTTTAACTATGACGATAATGAATTTATCTTTTCTTGAATACATATACCGTGTGAGAAGAAGGGAAGAAGGGAAGAAATTTATTATAAACAATCCAAACTCTTCACAAAATTACACACTTTCCAATACTTCTTCCCTTCTTCCCACACCTCATCCAAACGGAACCATAAGTAATTTCACGATGTTGTAATTTCTACCGGATATAGGCCAAGTAAATTTTTCATTTGACATTCATCTTTTTTTAGTCCCTTACTTTTCATTATATATAAATCCTCTCTTGTCAATCATAATTGATTAAAAGGGAATGTTCATGCATAAACAATTACACAACCCCTCAAACACCACTGAAAAATTACAATCAAGTCTAATTTTCAAGATTCAATTAGATACTAATAACATGTGTTTTTTCCCCAATAGGTGGATGAGAGGATCTCAAAACAGTTTTGATCAAGTCTAATTTTCACCGATTGTCTACAGTTTTGATAGTTCTTATTATTTATTTATTTGTATTGATACGTTTGTTAAGAAATTAAAACAAGAAAGTAAACATAGAAGCATGCAGAAATAATATGCGAGTAACGTTCACTATAATGTGTTTACATATTGGGTGATTGTTTATCACACAACACCAAGCAACAAAAGAACTGAAGTAGAACACAAACCTCATTAATGCTATGATTTTGATGTTTTGCCAGCTTTGCAAATGCATCGTACAAATGATAATCTGAAAGATATTCTGATGGTAAAAATAATTGGTTAGGGAAACAAGGTATACCCACATATGTCCGGACCTAGTCATGTGCCGATTTTTTTAATATAAAAAAATTATATAAAAAATATTAGATATAACCCTTATTTATTATTTTTTTTTACAAAAATCATGATATAGCGGGATTCAAAACACCGCTATATGACAGACCCTTTTAGCGGGGTCCTGATCAACACTATAGGCTATAACGGGAGTAAAAGGCACGTTATAAGGCTTATAGTGGGGTTAGTGTTTACCACTTACCCGGCGGGTCAGACCCGACCCGGAATAAACCCGGTTCTTTTCTCGGACCGGCCCGGACCGTGGTTGGACCGTGATGGACTGAGGGGTGTGGTTCGGATCGGGTTTATCAAGGATTTAGGCCGCCGTTCTAGTATAAATCCGTCCTAAACCCGTCCCGTCTAAATCCATGGACCGGACCTTAAACCCGCACTAGACCCGCTAGACCCGTTAAAAACCATAATAAGCCCGACTCTATCCCTCTTTTCTCTCCTCTGCGTGCATTAATTAAAAAAAAAAAGAGGAACGTTGCAGACTTGCAGAGAGCCAGTCTGGGCTAGTCACGCATGTCCCACTGCCCACGTATTCCCTCTTTCTTCTCTCTCACCCCCAATCCCCACTCCCCCACCCGACACGTGTCCCCCACTATCCCCCTCTCTCTCTTTTATTCCCCCCACGAGAGAGGCAGCCACTGGCCAGTATGGCCTCTAGAGTCTAGACCTATAGTTCTATTTCCCAAGAAACCCAATAGTTGATTTTCAAAAAAAAAAAAAAAAACCACGGCTAGATCATTAAATGAAAAAAGAATCAAATTAAAATAGACTACAAAATTATTATTAATTATTTGTGCTATATATATTAATTAAACATAATTTATTTTAACAATTTTATAAATTTATTTAACAAATTTTTGACATGCAAACAATTAAAAAAAGATAAAAATTGAAAAGAACCCCTTTGGACCGGGAATGGACCGGACTGGCCCGCCTTTACCAGTCCGGTTCACCTAGGGTCGGGTCTATCAAGGGTTTGGGTCTAGATTTGAGAGGTGGACCGTGCTAACCCGTCCCGTTTTAACGCATGACCCGTGAACCCGTGGCCCGTGATAACCCGTGGACTGTGGGGGTTTGGACCGGACCGGACCGTTTGGTAAACCCTAAGTGGGGTCAAAAGCCCATTATAAGGCCTATAGCGGGTTGAAACCCTAGAATCCGCTCTAGGCGTTATTTTTTATTCTGTAGCATTTCGCCGCTAGAGAAAGGAGATGAAAGAGACGAGAACCGGCTACCTGCGACCTTAGCCAAAGAAAGAGGAGACGAAGGAGAGGAGGTGAGTTCGCGAGATGGTCGTTTTCGATTTCGGCTTCAGTCGAGAGGAGGAGAGGAGGTACAACTCCGATTTGGAACGAGGTACCGGCTACCTGTAACTGGTAGATCTACACCAACGCAAATGTAGGGTTTTTTTTTAATTTAGTTTTCTTATAATATCAATGAAAATTGTTGATAATAAATGGTAGGAAAATTGTTATGTTGGATGAAAAATGTTTGAAATTAGTTTCTGTTAAATGGATAATTTTAGAAGAAAATTATTGAAAAATTGTATGAAAATTGTTTAAATTAGGTTATGTGGAATAGAAAATGTATATGAAAATTTGTTAATATTAAATGGAAATCGTTGATTAGAAATTATATTTGTTGATGAAAAATGTAGGAAAATATATGTAAAATTGTATGTATGGAAATTAATTTGTATGAAATTAGATTTGTCTATAGAAATTTTAAAAAAAATTTAGAAGAAAATTCTTGAAAAATATATGTATGGAAATTAGTTTGTATTAAATTGAAATTGTTTATAGAAATTAAAGTAGGAAATTTTAGAAGAAAAATATTGAAAAACTTTACGTATAGAGATTAGTTTATATTAAATTAGAATTGTTTATAAAAATTTTTAGTAGGAAATTGTTGAAAAATTGTATGTATGGAAATTAGTTTGTATTAAATTGGAATTGTTTATAGAAATTAAAGTAGGAAATTGTTGCATCGATGATAGGTAAAGAGTGGAACGATAAAGTTCGGACTTGGTTAAAGTCGGATGCTGCTGTGCGTGAATGGGCGAGGGAGAATCTATATGTGTCTCTGCAGATAACATAATTGTTTAATTTTAAAAATTATAAATTACTGTACTGTAACATATTTTAATTATATGTAATTACAGGACGGACTGTAATCCAGTTAAGTTGAATTGGATGATTGAGAAATGTGACAAGCAACTGTCAGCGAGAGCTTCTAAAGAAGAGCTTGATCAATAATTTGTGCATTGTGTTTAGATATATTTGGCACTTTGATGTTAACCGACAATTCTAAGAATATCGTTCAGTGCTATTATTTGAATCTCTTGGAGGTATGGATATTTCTTAAATTACTTGTGCATTTTTAAACACAAAACACAACAAAAATTGCATGCGCTTAAATGAAAAGTATATATATTCGTATTGACTAATATCTTAACATGGGGACTTAAATCAAGAAAAAAAAATTAGGGCGGTGCGTTGCTCGCATGTCTATATCAGACTCTCAACCGTGTAGCTATGCATTTCAAAACACGGTTATAAGCATGCCATGCGTAGGAGGGTCTTGTATCATTTCACCTTAGACTGTCATGCATACACTACTACATCATAGGATGGACTTTTTCGGGTTATTTTAGGCATCAGTCTAGCATGCGGCAAGCTTTCTATCCACTGCATGCTCCTTTTATATGTTCTTTCACTTCACTTTTTTCTTTATAAATACAATCGAAGTTATAATTTTTGATGAATTGGCAATTATATTTCAATAAAATTAGAACGCCATGCATAGTCTCTTCTCGTTGAACCCTGGTACCTATAGAGGTTGCGCAGACTGAAGGATGGTTTTTCACTTTTGCTCGCTACTATCCGCAGGACTTATAGAGTCGAGCGGAGACTGTAGACAGATCCACTTGGTCCAATGATGATGAAAGGCGATATTCCAGATCAATGTTGTTAAAACCAGACCGGTCATCGAACCGGATGGCAAAAATGTTCGATGGTTTAACTAGTTCAACGGGTTGAACCAATGAGAAAACCAGACTATTTTATACAAATTTTAAATAAAATAATACAAAATTATACCAAAAGCCCAATCTAGCCCAGTGATTCTAGAGATCGATTCACGTAGAGGACAATTTATTTCGTCAAATTTTTACAGGTGTTTCAAAAGGAACAAACTATCAGTTTTTATAGGTAAATGGACCGGTCCAGGCTCCGGTTCGCGATTAAACCGATCAAACTGGCCGGTCTGGTCCGATTTTCAAAATATTTCTCCAGATACATGAAGGAGACGTGCCTCCAAACATCCAACGACGCTCGATGAGGCGACGACGTGTCATTATATATATAGGTGTCCATGATTATCAGTACTCTCCGATAGTGCCTAGAGTACGGAGACAGGTTTGTATACTTAGCATTTATGTTAAATAATTTATTGATTTATGATTCTTCATACTAACATTGCTTTAATTATGCTTGTGTAATTAACATTTTTTTACGTTTTCTTTTAAATTGTAGGGGAAAAGAGTGTGCATTAGAGGCGTTAGCAATAATTGCAAAAAAAGTGGAGGCGGATTAGTAAGATATTCCTGCATAATTGCCAAGAACAATTGGAAGATGCATCAATGCCATTTCGGTTTCGGAAGACTTCTTGGAGAATCGGGAACTTCCAACAGATATTGATGATACACCATATTATGATACCAAAACTTCTTCCTCGCGAGCGAACATCCCCGAAAATATTGAACTAGAGTATTTGGAGCAGCCGATATGTAAATGTTAACAATATCTTGTTACTTTTTTTTATGTTATTATCAGTTACGAAGTCAGAAAAAATTTCAATGGAGTTCAAGTAGTAAACTATATATTAGTATTAATGAACAATATCATATTGAAAATGAAGATTTTAAATATTGGGGTCAACAATAGAATTACTATTACATTTTATGGGGTTCAAATATAATATTTCTTAGGAAAATATCAATATCTTACCAAAAATTTAATATAAACAAGTATATATGAATAAAAAAAATGGGTGACATTGCACCCCATTCTCTCCACTTAGATTCGCCTATGGTTATTATTACTTCCAACATTGAATTTTTTTAAAATTAAATGTTAGAGGCTTGAACATCTGTTGACTTGACGATATTTTAGGGTCGCACACTAGTTCGCATTCATATGCTACTCCCGCTCAGTTTCTTGAGACAGGTCCTGCACCGAGCACTTTTCAGGTATCAGCTTTGACAACGACATCCCTCCATTCTATAGACATCGACATTCTTGTATTCCATAGTATCTTTCTCCTCCACCACCTTTTCCTCATTCTCTTTCACTCTAGCTAGTTGATCTCCACTACATTCGAGCACCCGACTATTAGAAAATGCTCAATTTTTAATTTTAGACTAATTACTCCTAATTAATCCATTAAGCATAATAGATCTAGTGCTAACAAGCTATTTGACACAAGAGAAGGCAGGAGGTTTCATTACCTCTTCTAGTATTGTAACTAAAAGGCTTGTTCCTTGGCGTTGGAGTCGGTGGTGTGCACGTCTCCACCACCACACCGGAATCACCTCGAGTCAATCTAGGAGTTAACCAAATTCTTCTCAAGTCGTGCTAGCAATGAGAAAGATAAGTTTAATCCCTAACCTTTATCTCTTCTAGCAATTAATTCTATAATTAATGTGGAATAGAGAAAACTCAACACATGAGCAAATGGAAGAGGAGGAAGAGAAAGGCCGACGGCCAAGGAGGGAGAGAGAGGCGGCTAGGATTAGGGGTAAGGGTTTCTCACAAATGCATCCCTTTATATAGGGCTCCAAGTCTCTACCTACCACCACTTGCATAATTACAACTTTGCCACCCTACCTACCACCTCCTTGAGGCCGGCCTAGCTATGGGATTAGATGGCCACTAGCTCATCTCTATTTAATCCATAATTCATTTAATTAAAGGCCTCTTCATTTGCTACTTAATTGGACATTTAATTTACTAATAAATAAAAGCTCAATTAACTTAAAATAAATTAAGTATTTTGTAAATAAATAATTATTAACTCAATAATAATTATTTAGAGATTAGATAATGCATTAACTTATTTCAATATGATCAATTTGACTTAATTAATTATAAAAGTTTATAACGATATATAATTAATTAATCAACATATCATACTTTTTGCAATACTTACTGTTGCAAATAAATAAATATTGCACATATGGTTAAAGTCCTATTTGTGTGACCCTATGAAGATTTATGCTATCTTGGACATGAATTAAATCGTTATTTAATTCAAATAATCATAAGCTGTATCTAGAACACGTTATGATTCCCAATTCACATAAATAGTGTACTGCTACAGTATTTCAATCTTGCATGAGAGAATAAAAGTATTTTTCTATTTTGATGCTTATGTCACACGATATTATCGTATAATCCAAGATAGAAATGCGTTATTCTTGCAGATTATACGTTTTTTGATTTTGAGATAATTGTATCATTTTGTAGCAAACAATCTATCTCCATCAAGGGGTCCAAATAGATATCGTCACTCACTAAGTGAATTAATGAGGGACATACGATTTTCTTGATGATTAGCTTTTCCCTGCATAATTCAAAAGAACGTAAATCAAGTCCATATAACAGCTCTTGTCGAAAAACAGCGGTAGACAAGATTTATAGAACCTTTCCTCATGTGGAAAAGATGATCATCTCAAACTTAGAACCAAAATCATAACGAAATAAATAATGACACGTAACACAATCCATATATTTATTTTGATAGGTCAAGTCCTGTACTATGTTCTATAACATACACGTATGTAATTAAGCTGGTAACTCCTTACCTATGATTTGTAGAACTTAATCAACGCTTAACTTGCATACTAATCTTATTGATAATTAATGTTCCTTGTTAATTATCAAGATTATGGACTTTTAGATTTATTGTTGTCATTTAATTATAAATGAACTACAGAGATCTACAATTCAGATACTCAACCTGAATGATCTGTCAATAAATAAATCAAAGAACAAATGATCAAACAACATCAATAACATAAACCACAGAAGTAGCCAGATAGAATTGGTTTCTAGGACATATCTCTAACACGGACAACCTCACTCTCTCCTTTTCAGCGCCTCACTACCTTTGCCTCTCGACATTCTCACTGCCTCTAGACTCTCACCTCTTCGACACCTCAGCACACTCGAGCCCTGTCCTGCTGACAACTGGTGGAGCATAAGCATTCAAGCTACACACATTCCCACTTCTCTATAGATTGATTCTATTTGTGAGGTTTAATTTATGGTTTCATATCTCCATGGACTTGTTTATAAACAAAATATGTCTCTAGGGACTTGTTTGTAAATAAAATATTTTGGTAGGAACTTGTTTGTAAATAAAAAATGTTGACAAAGACTTGATGTAAGTAAAAACTATTGATAGGGACATGTTTATAAATAATTTTAGGGGTATATTTATAAATTGTGCATGTTTGTGAAATTGTGTGATAGAAATTGCCAACTATGGTTGAATTGTTGATATTATATGGCCATTAAAATTGTTAATTTGGCTTTCGGCTGACTTATTGATTTGATTTGTGATTGTTATTTGATTTGATACACTAGTATCATTTAGTGAGGCTAGCAACAGTGGGCAAGCGAAAAAAAAAATAGCCAAAACAAATATATAACATATATTTGCGCAACGGTTTTTACAAAAAAAAAATCTTCATAATTTTTAATGGTATTATTTTTTTCAGCGCATTGAAATTTTACAAGTTGAGATGGTTTTTAACTGATAAATGTTGTTATTTAGTGAGCCTAAGACGGGTCTTAACCAAAAAATCATCGTTATTCTTATTTTTTAAAGACGGATTTTAGTATAAAACTATCTCCATTTTTACAACGATTTTTAGAGAATAGCTACAAGGGCTGCTACAATGGATGGAAATCGTCTGAATTATGTTTTATTAACCGTTGTAGAAGCAAAAAAATCTAGTAGTGTATTCTTCATCTTCTACAACATCGCAACACCTTAGCACACCTTAACAATGTCGTAGCACGCACCAAACTTGGGAAAGAGTCTTCCAAGAGAGCTAGTATGCTTTTTGAACACATGTATGTATCACTAATTTCATTGTTACTAGTCTCTTGGGGACTAGCCCCTTTAAATAGAAGAGCCAAAGCAAAAAGAAACCCTAAATTTGGTCTCTAAACATTACCATGACTAATCATCATAATTAGATAATGTTTTCATCAATACCACTCATAATAGGCACCACATCAATTACACAAATCTGACTAGATATTATCTTGATAGCCACATTTTATTTTTCATAATTACCATAAAATATAATATCTTAATCACAAGTAATATCAGCCCATAAATATATGCTAGATTATATCTTTTCTGGCGCCAATCCAGATGGGTCATCTCAACCTGAAAATGACCCATTGATCGAGGTCCAAACTGATCAGGAATAGATCTTTACCCCAAAAATAATCCAACATATTTAACATTAACCAGCTAGCAAGTGGGTACGAAAATCATATAAACATTTAATTCTGGAGATGTTTTCTACAATGCAAGGGTGATGTCTGCACGTGGTTATATCCATTCCATAGAACAATGGACACCTCCATTTCTTAATTTCTTCTTAAATATAGTTGTCTTTAAAAAATCATTTGGCTATGAAAATTTTATGTGTGCTCACAAAAATATAAAGAATTCATGAATATAAAATGTTTAATTTATAGTTATAAAATAATTTAAATAATTTTCTGAATCTCATAAAATTTAATCTGCATAAAGGTTTCATTTTAAAATTGTTTGGAGGCCTTGAAAAAAAATATATTTGACTATCAAAATTTATTTAATTACTCACAGATATATGAAGAATTTAATTATGTAAAATTTTATAATTATAGAATTATAAATATTTTAAATAATTTTCTGAATCTAATAAATATTGAATCTCCAAAATTTCATAAATATCATTATATTTTTAATTATTTAAAAAATTGATAATTTTATTTGTGCATAAAATTCTATATAAATAATAGTAAAATTATAACAAATCCAATCATACCACATAACTTTTTTAATCTTATGATACAATTTTATGAAATATGGAATATGTGGAGCTTTTAAAATTATTAGAGGATATTTTTTCTAATTCAATTAGCCATAAATTTTTATATCCTTAATCACAAAAATATAAAATACCCGGTAATATGAAATTTTATAGTTAAAAATTTCTAAAATATTATCTTCAAATTTCTAAATGTGATAACTTAATTTCATTATTTCAGAAATATAATTCTATTTTTTATTGTTTTAGAAACTTTTTAAATTTTGTTGATGTATAAAATTTTATATACATAATAAAAAATTATAAAAATTCTAATAATATGAATTTTATTAATTTTATATTTTCGCAATATTTGACATCATTATTTTAGGTCTATAAATTTTTTGATAATAAAATAGAATTTATTGATAATAAAATTTCAGCTATTTTTAAACATGTGATTTTTCGATGAAATTAATAACATTTAATTTTAGCTTTATTAGAGTAACAACCAAACATGTTGTTAGCAATTTAAATGCATATTGCTTCATACTAAAAATACAGTTATGATAGTATTGCATCTATCCTTGACTAACGTCATGTAAGAATAGTGTTTGTTGCCTCTAATTGTGGGAAATTATTTACGAGATAGTATTAATGGTACCTTCTAATATGGTTTTAATTTCATTAAAAAAATAATTATCGATAGATATATATTTTTTTCGATTTTTATTTTTTTACATATATTTCTTGAAAATATGGAAAACAAAACTTAATCGCGCGAAGCACGTAACCTTCGCTAGTTATATTTATAGATGTTATAATAATATAACTTGCAAAAAGTATCCGCATTTTATTTTATTTTATATTGCTTCTATAATATACTTGTAAATAAGTCTGTGATTTATAAAGTTACTCGGGACAGGGTCAAGGTGCTATAAGATGAAATAATATATATACGCACTTAACATTCTTAAGCATTCGATGATTCGACGCTGGTCAATCCTAAAATATTAACGATGGCCTACAAATGTTTGTAGAGTGCAAGTACACTGTACTACCTAAATTACTGTCTAATTTCCAGTCCAGAACTCATATTAAACGGAAAGTACAGAAATTGACTATTAAATTTCCAGAACATGATCATCATTGAATTGAAGCAACTACGTACTAATATAGCCAGAACATCATCATTAAAATGCTTCATGCATGCATAGAAATAAATATACGGGACAATAAGCCATTATCCAATTCCATCACCTTTTGCTAGAAACCAAACATCAAGAACACCTTAAAAGACTAAATCAAAAGAAAATTTTAAAAGAAAAAATGACAGACAGACAGACAGATTAACAATTACAAACACTAATTCGCGTTTGTTTTTAATTATTACAAACCCGCACCAAGCACTCAATGAAAATTAAAGTTTAATTAAGCACACTTGAAACCCTCAGGGGTACCCTTGCCACAAAAATTGAGCACAAGACTGAGGTTAACAGGAATATTAAGGTTAATGCCAAGAATGTTCGCTTTGATAGCTGTGCATAGGCAGACGGCCGCCTCTAGGTCGATCAATCCTTCGAGCAGCGGACAGCAGGGTTCTTTGGGAGGCAATCCAACCTTGACACCTTTGATCAGGTTTAGTACATTTGCACAAACACCCAGTTTTAATGCATCAACTGGACATTTACCGGAAGAACTGGAAGGTGTGGTACTTGGGGTTGGTATGTACGGTCTTGGGCTGGGGGTAACTGGACCAGGGCAGTAGCTGCATGCACTGGAGAGGGAAAAGAAGAGAATGTTCAAGGCTAGGAAAAGAGTGGCTGCCACGGTCGTTTTCATGGCCATGGTTGTCTAGGAAGGCAAGTTTTTACTGGAGTAAATAACTGTACTGTTGCTGAGGTCAAGTGGCTGGTACTGTAAAGTTACTGTCTATTTATAACCAAAAGTTCTGATTATGGTTAATGGAACCGGTCTTGTAAAAATTCATGGACCAAGTTACCAAGACCAGATTCTTGTATGATAAAAAAAGAAAAACCAGATTCTTGAAGAAGGTTCTAGAAGTGCATTGTTTTTTGGTAGTCCTAAATCCTAATTAAAGTTGATTAATACATTCTAACAACATTGTATAGTTAGTGGGAGACTGGGAATCAATCACTTATCGTTATTTAGAAGCTAAAAGTGAAGCATAGTTGTTGTTTTTACTTTTTAATAAAAAACCATACTGCACTGTTGTAGTACTAAATTGAAATGAAAGAAGAGTAAGAATTTTCTTCTGATGAGCATCAGATAAAACTTAAGATTTGTTTTAGTTTTTCTTGTATTCTCTTTATCAGAAGTAGTAAAAGAAAACTTTTTGAAGCAAAATCAAGGCTGTTTGTTGGCAATACCAAAAGTCAAAAGAATTATGTCCAGAGATAAATCATAAATGTTCTAGCCTTCTAGGTCGTAAATGTTGGACTGTGAGCGTGAATACTGGAAATTTTTAAAAGGTTAATTATTTTGTAATGGAGACAAAAATGTGTGACTAGCTAGGTGGATCTGTGAAAGCAGCTCATCTTACAAGGGGCATGCTGCAACCTAGCTGGCAAATCAGGGACTCGATCACATCTTGGGCGGTTTTGGAGGCTTTCCAAATGCTAATCCCTAATTTGAGCTATAATTTAAACCATATCTTAGTTAAAATGATTTGTCACCGAGCCATACAGTGAGTTAAACAGATATTTTTTCAGAGGCAGAGAAGAATCTCTAGGCGTTTGCATGTTACTGTGGTAAAACCAAAAATTGGGTATGCAATTTTTTGGATGTTGCGCATGCATTCAACCTTATTAGTTTATTTTGCTCTTTTGTTGTATTCAGCAGCTTCAGGTTTTAATGAAAAAAATTAGGAACTAATGTGTCTAGACCAAGATTGTCTTATCACTTAGTTTCAAAGAGAATTTGGGTTCGTTTCATTCATAATATAACGGAAAAAAAATTGAAAGAAACATTTTTTTTTTCCTTACAAGGTTCAAGCTCTCTGTTTAATTTCTTCCAACATAAATATCATGTTAGGTGGAAAGAAAGCAGCTTCTTTCAAAAACTCACTATTCCATATTTGTTTTTCCAAAAAAAATTGGAAAATGGAGAGGTAATGTATCTCAATCTACTGTAGCTACTTCACAAAATTGTTTCTGGTAAACATGCATGCAGGGTCAAGAGTAACGTCACTGCACTTCCAAATTAGCAGGTCTTTTTTTTTTCCTTTCTTTCAACCAAATTGCAAAATTAATAAGTTCAGTTTGCAATCTAATTTGGAGTCATTAACCTTGCAGATATAGGCAGGGGGCATGCGCAAGCGCAACTCCAAAGTGTGTTTGTTCAAGCGGTAGTAAATGAAACTTTACCCGACCAGCTGGGCAGTGGCGAAGCTAGGATTTCGTGTCAGCAGGGTCCATAAATTTTTTTTTGCTGAAAATATACATATGATGTAACGTCTAATATAGACATAGTATAATAATAATTCTTAAATAAACAACTCTAAAATAATATTAGATAAAAAGTCATGAGAAATCAAATATATATTATAATAACAATAGAAAATTTAAAATAACACATTTAATATACAAGATAATAATCCAAAATTCAAGACTAAAAAAGTACAACAATTTTCTATGAATTTTTTTTTCATAATTTTGCATAATAAGCTCTTTAAAAATCTCATTGAGCACTTATTTTTCTAATTTTTTGTGGTAGTTTTTATATAATATCCGAGTTGCATTTTTTATCCGTTGTGGTAGTTTTTATTTATAATGTCTTAAAGTTCATAAAATATTATATAGATGAATCATGTAATGCGCGAGATTCACGCTAGTATGTATATGCTACAAATAACTTTTCATCCAAATATTTCATTCTATTCTAAGTTTTATCTTAATAAGATTCATTGGGTAGGAGGGAAGAAAGTCGATTAGCTATAAACAAATGCTACTTGGGTCCCTATGAGATTTTTTAAGTGTTGTTATGCAATTCAAATCAAACACGACATGTCCAGCTGGGTCCTTCAAATTTTTGAGATGGGTCCCTGACTTCTTGTGGATTTTTTTAAATTAAAAATAAATGTAATATCAAATAATTTTTTTTTGAGGTGGGTCCATGGACCCACCTTATTACATGTAGCTTCGCCCCTGCAGCTGGGTTAATTAATTTGTCCGCATAAGTAGATTTAGTTTCTCAATTATTCATGCCTAGACTGTCAGTGCACCGTAGTAGTAAACTATAGGACTATTATTAGGGAAAAAAAAAGTGGTCATGAAATGCCCTTTTACCAAAAAAGTGAGGAGAAAGTTGCAGAAAAGTAGGCGTTGCTGATGTTTTTCATCATGCAGCTTGGAGACGTCTTTTTATGAAATTACAGAATAATCAATCAACATTGAACAATTTTATGAGCAAAATTTTGAATTAGGATACCACTTATTTTATGCCCCTTAAATTGTTACTGACCTACTGCTATAAGTTACCATTTTGTATATTTGTTTGGGTATAAAAAAAAAATAGTGGTGACCTGACCTGACAAAAAAGATGTATAATTTGGTAAGTATTAATTTTTCTATCTCAGTGCCAAGTAATTGTTTATCACTGTTTTAGAGCTAATTTATTGTGCCAAAAATTTTCTGTCCACATGTTACTTGCTCAATGCTTAGTTTTATTTTCTTTGTTTGGATATTTCTTTGACTTGATGACTTATGAGATCTGCCTTTGGAAACTGATTATACAGAACGCCGAATACAAGTACAGCTAGCGTGACATTTAGCTGGATTTTATCGTAGGCTTCTACCTAGCTGCAAGCCTGAATTACATCCAGCCTACAACATAATTATAAAATGAAATATTTTTTTCACAAAAAAAAAATTCAAGGAAAACATATAATTAGTGCTGTCAAACGTGAGAAACAGGCATGGAACAGTCTTGTTTTATTTTCATTCCGTTTCGACAATGAAACAAAAAAAAACCTGGTTTTATTTTCGTTCTGTTTCATAAATGAAATGATATTTCTATTATGGTTTTGTACCATCTTCAATTTCCATTTGTAATTTTTCATTTTCGTATTCCGTTTCAGACAAAACGGTATGATTTTTTTTATTTCGTTTCCATTTCGTTTTTGAAAATAAAATTATTTTCTTTTTCATTTCAGAAACGTGAGAAACGGAAGAGTGTTGACAGCTCTACATATAATTACAAAATTGTTCGCATATATAACCTTTTTTTTATTTCTTTCCTACATTATATACTCGTCATATCTCCAAGTGCTTTGGGGCACGAAGCTTTTATTAGGACGAAGGAACGAACATTAATTGCCCTTTCCACTATTGTTATAATTTATTTAGTTTTATTTTTATTTTATTTATTTGGACGAACGCGATGAGCATTGTCAATTTGCCATTATAATAATGTCGAACAACCATAAAAATATCCTAGACAAGCAACCCATATATGTCCATAACCCGTGACTAATACTGCACATGGCCCCTTGTTTTGCGTATTCTCGTGTATTTATTCAGAAAAATACATCTGTATCTTTGGACGAAAGCGGAAAGCCTGAAACATCCCTTTATTATTTAAGTTTATATTTATATTTATGGAAATTACCCCGTTGGCTGAGACATCCCTTACAGCTCTTGCACAAGTTGTACAACCAGTGGCGAAGCCAGGATTGAAGAATAACGGGGGTCAAAATCTGACTAAATGAAATTGAGAACAAAGAAAATTATAAGTTTAAGTATTAATTACCTAAAATAATACTAGCAACTATTAATTTTTCTTAACCAAAGCATCATTGAGCATAATATTTTGAGTTTAGAGGAGGTCCATAAAACTTAATTATATAAATTATCTTAATAAATTAACATATGGTTAGGAAATATTCTAATTATTAGGGGGCCTGGCCCTTGCCGTCCTCGCCACTGTCTACAACTTCCGGATATATTGTCACAGCCCGCAATGGGGTGGGGCAGTTTCCCGCCGCGAACACACAACTTCTGTGTACTCGCAAGGCATTTTTTTTTTCTACAATCTTTAAGGTTTAGGTTTCAGCTTACCATGAATTACCATGTTGTCTCCTATGACTCATTGAGTCCTCATGGCAAGACAATTTGGCTTAACTTCGCTTGACTTGATCGAGCCCGTCTCTGTAACCTGGAACCCACATCCATTGTGGAAAACACACAAAAAGTACGGAATGAGAATTTAATTCTCAGTGCGGGTTTTAGTTCCAGTACGCGGATTTAAGCTAAAATCCAAGTTCTAGGAATAATACCCGTAAATAAATAATTTATTTGTTAAACAAGACAAGTAAAAATATTATCTGTATTTAATATAAAATAAAGCATGCATGTGTCAACTTATATAAAACCAATATCGAATCTTCTTTTAAAACATGTTATCCAGTCTGAAATCACAAATGGACAAAATAACAAAATCTGACTATGACAGAAGTCATATACATGTCGGACTGAACACGTGGCACGAATCCCGTCGCAGACAACACATGTCTGTATATGATAGGAAGCTGAGCGTGTCAGGGGATCCGAGCATGGCAGAATTGAGCATAACATAAGTCTGGACAATTCACAAATCATTCAGTTCATTCCCTAACCCTGGGCAGGCAGAGGGACGAATCCCTAACCCTGGGCAAGCAGAGGGAATTACAAATTCACATATCATTAACATAATTTCATAATCATAATCACTCAGGCCTCCTAACCCAACCGGTTGGGCAAGCAGAGGAGACCTTTCCCTAACCCAGGGCAGGCAGAGGGACGAATCCCTAACCCTGGGCAGGCAGAGGGAATTCCAAATCCACATAGCGCTATTGAACTGGCCGAAGCCGGGGGCCAACCGACTCCGGAGAGTGATACAATATAATAAATCACACATATCAAGCACATCATATCATATCCAGTTATTCATTCACATCATTTCATTCCTTTCAGTCAGATCATTCATAAGTCGGATTTATCAATAGCAACTGCATTTTCAAATATTTGACTGTTACTTTTCAAATTTCTCAAAACGGAGAACATGCCTTTCAAAATGCAGTTTTATCAATAATTGGGCACTGTCATTTAAAAATGCTTGAATACGGTCATGCAGGCAAACGAATTTCCAATATGCATATGAATAAAAATTATATTTACTTTAGCAAAGCACATAACCACATAAAATAACAGACATTTAATAGTTACTTAAACTTTAACAAAAATCCAACGTAATTCCGCACCTGGATAGTAGAAAGCTTAAACGTAGTTTCTCGATATCTCGTGATGATTCGGATGCTTGACGGTCATCATACTTGGGTTCTCTCCCTTAACAGTTTGCTAGGCTTGATAATCACGTGTCAAGTGATTCTAATTCGGTTTCCTAATAAAATAAATGACTTTCTTACTAACCGTTAAATACTTAAAGTAACCTAAATAACCTAATTATTGGCGATTCTTGGGTTACCATACTGACGGCCTAAGTTAACCAGACTGGTTGAGATTTGGATGGTTAAGTTCATATTATTTATTTAGAGGATTCTGTTTTAAAATATATTATTAAGTATTTTATCTTATTATTAATAATTGGTTTTGACTTTCCAGTCATTAAGAGTTTATATTTGTTTTTATTATATAAGTCATGATTTATATTTTAGATTGAAAATATTCACTTATTTATTATATAGTGTTTTTTTCCAATATTCATTTAGGTGTGCTATATTTGATTTATTTCGTTAATACTTAATTAATTAGTTTGCATTGCTTAATATTTATTAAATTATTTAGCTATTTGGTATATCGAGAAATTAAATCAGAAAATTATAATCCAAAATCAAGAAAACAATTGGAAATAGAAAATTAAAATTGAAATTATTTGATTGGTTTGTTTGGGATCAGAAAGTCAGTGATTTGATTGTCATTGTATCTGTTCTTGACTCAGTCGAACTATTCTCATCATCTCCCAAAAAAATAAAAATCGAATCCCACTTAATTAAAGGAATACCCAGTTATTGCTAACAGCCTTTCCTATAATTAATTTATTTAGTTATTAAGCTCACAAAATTATTAACTTAATCAAAGATTAAGTTTTATAATTATATTTTTAAATTTCTGAAATTTCAGCCCACATTCGAAAATTTGAGCCCAGCCCAACTCTCTTTTTTTTCTCTCTTTCGGCCCAGAAAGTCTCGGCCCAAAAAGTCTCAGCCCAACATCGAATGGACTGAGCCAGGTCAACCTGACCCAGTTGACCTGAGCCAGTCGTAACGGGTCCGCACGGATCCGTTAAGAGGGGTCAGGATCCGACCCGCTGTCACACAGATTTTTCCCAGGGGCCTCTGAATCAAAATAATTTATATTCCAGTCCTTTTTCTCACAAACAGGCCCCTAGAAATTTACAAATAGGTCCTTTTTCCTTACAAATCAGTCCCTGAGTCGACACAGCGTACCAGAAAAATACCAGAGGTACCACAGTGGTACCAAAGACTGGTACCAAGCCTAAAACCCAGTCGTAAAGCTCACACAGGTCTCCTTTATGCCCAACCATTGAAATAACTCAAAATTACATTCAGTTTTACTCAATTGGGTCTATAATCAAAACACAGATGTATCAATTCAAGGTTCAACTAAATTTCACTGCCAAATTCATTGTCTTAGGGTTCAATTCGCCTACCAGAGAGTTATTACAGCATTCGAAACAAGGCATAACATCATGCACAAATCAGAAATTCAGATTTTGAATTTTCCCCAAATTAACATCAACAAATCGAGAAATCAAATTTAATCAAACCGATTACAAAACAAGAGATGGGTATACCTTGGATCTCTGGCAGCTATCCTCTCTTTCCCTCTCTTTCTTCGTTCCTCTCTCTCTCCTTTCTATTCAATTGAAAACCCTAATCGCCTAGCCAACCAAGGAAACGAGATAGAGAGGAGGGTTTAAATAGTCACTGGTGCAGAGGAGAGGGAAGAGGGAAGCCAACGGCAGAGATCACCTCCCATGCTCGAATCTTACAGCCACGTCACACGGCTGTCTCATGCGGATAAGAACAAAATAGGCCAGCCAATCGGAAGAGGGAGGCTGGTGGTGCGATGGGATTGGCTGGTCACAGCCCATCCCTTCGTCAATTTCGAGAATTTCTCTCGTCGGAGAAGAGGAGAGAAGAGAGGGGAATCAGACGGAGCGGAAAAAGGAACGAAAAAAAGAGAAAAACAGAGATGGTGCCACGGTGAAAATTTGATTTTTATCAAATTTTTACCCCTCGGATCTTCTGTGGCCACAACTTTATAATAAAGGATGCTGCAACTCATATGGGTTGATTAATGATTTGTTTTATTAAGTTTTTAATTGTTTTGAATATTAGATTTGAATTTCAATCAGCTCTGATTTTGCTAGAATCATTTAGATTATTTTTAGATACTACACAAATTAAAAGATTTCGATTTCGAATAAGTTTTTTCCATAGTTATTCATTTAATCGTTTTAAGTTTGTTAGTTATAAAATTTTATTTATCTCAGTATTACTTTTAAAATTTACCTAACTAATTCGATTGTACTGCGTTTGAAAAATCTAGGTTGTTACATTCCACCCCCCTTAAAAAAAAATCGTCCTCGAATTTCATAGGAGTAGTTAAATTTAGTATACCAGATTAGCCTCATTGCATTTTAATTTGATTTAGTATTGTTCCACCATATTCTCTTTATTATTTTGGTTCCGCTTAATATTTGATTTTTACCTTTTTGTTGTTGGTACAAATATATCAAGGTATGACTTTAACTTTCTTGATGGTCAGTCAAGGAAGCAAAGTAATACTTAATATATAAAAGATTAATATCAATATTGGTGACCAGCCAATACAGATTTCAATCTTCGTACACAAATATTTTAGTATCTTTATTAACTGCTGAATTTCATAGTAGTTGTTTTCTGTATATTTTGGTATGATTAGTATCTTAAATTTTGTATTTATTTATATTTTTTTTTTAAGATCAATTTGGATTTAGATTGCTAATTCTCACAAGCAAGATCTTGAGATTTAGTGACGTTTTAATTACTGATTAGACGTATCTATCTATTTAGTTCAACATACACATTCCAAACAAACGGATGGACAAGGTGATCTAGTGTTGGTGATCTCTATTTCAAATACAATGGTTTCTTCTAGACAATGGGTTCCTCCTCTCTTACTGACTCAAAATGAAATATATAATCGATTCTAGTTTCTACTTTCATTATTAAAATTTCCTTCAAAAATGAAAGTCGATTATTGTAAGAACCGATATATTCCCATGAGTCTCAATCATCTTTAAAGAATTCATAGTTTCTAGTGTGACTGATCTTATTCTAACTTAGAATATCCGTTAATCTTGTTATTACGGAATATTTAAGTCACGAGCTTTCTATTAGCTCAAATCACACTAAGAATTCTTAATTTTGAGTCAGGTCATTATATTCAATTGATTTCAGTCAACAAGAAACATAGGCTATTCAATAAGGATATAGCATAAGTACTCGCCTGGAGATTGATATGACTGAAATTTGGTGTTGAACATTTTTGACTCGTTTCTTGAGCATTTTATTTCTCTTTATTGGGAAATACTTTTAGGTATAACAATTTATCTACACACTAACCCTCAAGGTCATTGATAACTTTCCATCAGACTTGGAAAGTTTATTTTAAATTGTTATCTCCAATTGGTTGATAGTTATAGCTTAATTCTATAAATTTACAATAATTCATCTAGTGAATATATTGTGATTTAAGAATATGAATTATCATAGCTATTAACTAATCTTGAATAATTTCACAATCCAGTATGGATTTAAAATTATTGACAGTCAACGGAGATAATGTATTTATTTTAACACCATAAGACAATTGAAACCCTTCGATAATCTAACAAATCACTGGGGTATGATTTATCAGATTTTCAGGAATTGCCAATCCGAACGACATTACTATTTAATTTAATGGTCGTTGACGGACATAGCAAGTGGCCTTCCTTGACAAAATAAGGATAAGTTGAAGTTAATCATACCAATATATATAGATTCATAATAATATATTGATTTAACTTCAAGCCACATTTTTTTTCTTCTTCTTGTAAACAATTTACGTGTCTCAATTGTGAATTGCTTAGTCAAATAAGTTATTGACTAGCAATAATTTTAATTGCACCCAATTTACTATATTTTAACAGAAATTAACGGCGCAATGTATAATGATAAGCTATTTAAATATTTAGTCTCTTATTCCAGACAAAATCTCAAAAATGTTCTTATTGAAATATTGAGATATTTGAAAATTAACTAGAATATTTGAGATATCCACTTATCATCAAACAAGCATTATAACCTGTATCTTAACAAGTTATTTGCTTTAAATGTTAATAGCTTAAGGGCTTAATCATCATATACTCGACATTCGAAGTACAGATGAAATTATTTAGGAAGGTTAAATTGCACCTCCTTTAGTTGCCAAACATTTGGGTTATCCAGTTGTTTAGCAAAGTCCATAGTTTATAGGCTATTAACGAGTCCTCCGGTTAAAATTCCAACCTATTTTATTTTATACAAGTACATTCATTGAGTACTCGTAACTATAAGATGACTTAATGCAGGTGTCCAAGGACAAAAAGATCATCTCATAGAATAATAGGTAGAATGAATTTTCAGTAATATCCAGAGGTTATTTTGGAATACGTCCTCCTAATTCTTTCAAGTTATTATGAGAGTTGCATCTCATTCTTACATTAGGGAACATATTTTCCTATAACTTTTGCCTTCTTGAGCTTGACAAAGTTCCGCGTTGAATTTATTTTGGAACAGTCTTCAGCTCATTTGTCCTTACCTCCATACTCGAGATAAACATTATTCAAGTAATTATATTAGGGTTAAGGACAAGGCAACTTATTATAATTGTACCATAACTATTTTGGTACATACTTTCTTTTTGCAGGTTCAATGCAAACTATAGGGCTTGCATTCCTGTTTTGTTTTTCAACAGTCATCTTCTACAATGCTGGTAGTTCTTGTGTTGCTGATTCGTCTTTGAAGTAGCGTCATCTAAAATTCGTTTATCTACGTACTATCGTTTTTAATAACAAATAAGGTTTAGTTTATATCAAAACTTAAATTATTAATAACATATTTCTCTTATTTCCAAATTATAGTAGTATATATACATTATATTAATTATCTAAATAGTTTTAATTGAGGAAAAATAAAATAGCAAGTATTCATTATCATGCATTTAGTATTATTTAATAAAATATTTTAAGGAAGTATTCAAATCTAATTAATTACCTAATTAACTAGAGAGTGTTCCTTTTCTAAAAATAACAGGTATATAATATATATATTTTTTCTAGTTTAATTTGCAATCATTTACAATTATATATATGCATCCTACATGATTGTATTTCCATTTATATATTGTCTACCTATTTTATGAAGATCATACTATCACTTAATTTAATATATATGATATAAATCATGCCATGTAATTAAGTTTAAATAGGATAATGTATTATGTACTATTAAAGTTAATGAAGGGACATAATCTCCCTTACTTAAGCAAAACCACAATATTTTTCTTCTACTAAATTCGTCGTTTACACAGTGTTACTTGTCTATATTAAAATTTTAAGTAAATTTGGAAGAATATAGTTACTATATTAATTCGTATTTATATAGCTTATACATATCATAATGTTTACCTATGAACACATTACTGCTTGTCGATTTATTTACAGCATTGTATCTCAAATTAATTTTATAAATTACTTATTACTTAAATATATATATATATGCATATACCATTAATTATTCCAGCTGCTACCCACACTCGCGTATTACAAGTCTGGTTAAGGCTTAAAACCATGCTCTGATACCACCAAAAGAGACTGTCACAGCCCGCAATGGGGTGGGGCAGTTTCCCGCCGCGAACACACAACTTCTGTGTACTCGCAAGGCATTTTTTTTTTCTACAATCTTTAAGGTTTAGGTTTCAGCTTACCATGAATTACCATGTTGTCTCCTATGACTCATTGAGTCCTCATGGCAAGACAATTTGGCTTAACTTCGCTTGACTTGATCGAGCCCGTCTCTGTAACCTGGAACCCACATCCATTGTGGAAAACACACAAAAAGTACGGAATGAGAATTTAATTCTCAGTGCGGGTTTTAGTTCCAGTACGCGGATTTAAGCTAAAATCCAAGTTCTAGGAATAATACCCGTAAATAAATAATTTATTTGTTAAACAAGACAAGTAAAAATATTATCTGTATTTAATATAAAATAAAGCATGCATGTGTCAACTTATATAAAACCAATATCGAATCTTCTTTTAAAACATGTTATCCAGTCTGAAATCACAAATGGACAAAATAACAAAATCTGACTATGACAGAAGTCATATACATGTCGGACTGAACACGTGGCACGAATCCCGTCGCAGACAACACATGTCTGTATATGATAGGAAGCTGAGCGTGTCAGGGGATCCGAGCATGGCAGAATTGAGCATAACATAAGTCTGGGCAATTCACAAATCATTCAGTTCATTCCCTAACCCTGGGCAGGCAGAGGGACGAATCCCTAACCCTGGGCAAGCAGAGGGAATTACAAATTCACATATCATTAACATAATTTCATAATCATAATCACTCAGGCCTCCTAACCCAACCGGTTGGGCAAGCAGAGGAGACCTTTCCCTAACCCAGGGCAGGCAGAGGGACGAATCCCTAACCCTGGGCAGGCAGAGGGAATTCCAAATCCACATAGCGCTATTGAACTGGCCGAAGCCGGGGGCCAACCGACTCCGGAGAGTGATACAATATAATAAATCACACATATCAAGCACATCATATCATATCCAGTTATTCATTCACATCATTTCATTCCTTTCAGTCAGATCATTCATAAGTCGGATTTATCAATAGCAACTGCATTTTCAAATATTTGACTGTTACTTTTCAAATTTCTCAAAACGGAGAACATGCCTTTCAAAATGCAGTTTTATCAATAATTGGGCACTGTCATTTAAAAATGCTTGAATACGGTCATGCAGGCAAACGAATTTCCAATATGCATATGAATAAAAATTATATTTACTTTAGCAAAGCACATAACCACATAAAATAACAGACATTTAATAGTTACTTAAACTTTAACAAAAATCCAACGTAATTCCGCACCTGGATAGTAGAAAGCTTAAACGTAGTTTCTCGATATCTCGTGATGATTCGGATGCTTGACGGTCATCATACTTGGGTTCTCTCCCTTAACAGTTTGCTAGGCTTGATAATCACGTGTCAAGTGATTCTAATTCGGTTTCCTAATAAAATAAATGACTTTCTTACTAACCGTTAAATACTTAAAGTAACCTAAATAACCTAATTATTGGCGATTCTTGGGTTACCATACTGACGGCCTAAGTTAACCAGACTGGTTGAGATTTGGATGGTTAAGTTCATATTATTTATTTAGAGGATTCTGTTTTAAAATATATTATTAAGTATTTTATCTTATTATTAATAATTGGTTTTGACTTTCCAGTCATTAAGAGTTTATATTTGTTTTTATTATATAAGTCATGATTTATATTTTAGATTGAAAATATTCACTTATTTATTATATAGTGTTTTTTTCCAATATTCATTTAGGTGTGCTATATTTGATTTATTTCGTTAATACTTAATTAATTAGTTTGCATTGCTTAATATTTATTAAATTATTTAGCTATTTGGTATATCGAGAAATTAAATCAGAAAATTATAATCCAAAATCAAGAAAACAATTGGAAATAGAAAATTAAAATTGAAATTATTTGATTGGTTTGTTTGGGATCAGAAAGTCAGTGATTTGATTGTCATTGTATCTGTTCTTGACTCAGTCGAACTATTCTCATCATCTCCCAAAAAAATAAAAATCGAATCCCACTTAATTAAAGGAATACCCAGTTATTGCTAACAGCCTTTCCTATAATTAATTTATTTAGTTATTAAGCTCACAAAATTATTAACTTAATCAAAGATTAAGTTTTATAATTATATTTTTAAATTTCTGAAATTTCAGCCCACATTCGAAAATTTGAGCCCAGCCCAACTCTCTTTTTTTTCTCTCTTTCGGCCCAGAAAGTCTCGGCCCAAAAAGTCTCAGCCCAACATCGAATGGACTGAGCCAGGTCAACCTGACCCAGTTGACCTGAGCCAGTCGTAACGGGTCCGCACGGATCCGTTAAGAGGGGTCAGGATCCGACCCGCTGTCACACAGATTTTTCCCAGGGGCCTCTGAATCAAAATAATTTATATTCCAGTCCTTTTTCTCACAAACAGGCCCCTAGAAATTTACAAATAGGTCCTTTTTCCTTACAAATCAGTCCCTGAGTCGACACAGCGTACCAGAAAAATACCAGAGGTACCACAGTGGTACCAAAGACTGGTACCAAGCCTAAAACCCAGTCGTAAAGCTCACACAGGTCTCCTTTATGCCCAACCATTGAAATAACTCAAAATTACATTCAGTTTTACTCAATTGGGTCTATAATCAAAACACAGATGTATCAATTCAAGGTTCAACTAAATTTCACTGCCAAATTCATTGTCTTAGGGTTCAATTCGCCTACCAGAGAGTTATTACAGCATTCGAAACAAGGCATAACATCATGCACAAATCAGAAATTCAGATTTTGAATTTTCCCCAAATTAACATCAACAAATCGAGAAATCAAATTTAATCAAACCGATTACAAAACAAGAGATGGGTATACCTTGGATCTCTGGCAGCTATCCTCTCTTTCCCTCTCTTTCTTCGTTCCTCTCTCTCTCCTTTCTATTCAATTGAAAACCCTAATCGCCTAGCCAACCAAGGAAACGAGATAGAGAGGAGGGTTTAAATAGTCACTGGTGCAGAGGAGAGGGAAGAGGGAAGCCAACGGCAGAGATCACCTCCCATGCTCGAATCTTACAGCCACGTCACACGGCTGTCTCATGCGGATAAGAACAAAATAGGCCAGCCAATCGGAAGAGGGAGGCTGGTGGTGCGATGGGATTGGCTGGTCACAGCCCATCCCTTCGTCAATTTCGAGAATTTCTCTCGTCGGAGAAGAGGAGAGAAGAGAGGGGAATCAGACGGAGCGGAAAAAGGAACGAAAAAAAGAGAAAAACAGAGATGGTGCCACGGTGAAAATTTGATTTTTATCAAATTTTTACCCCTCGGATCTTCTGTGGCCACAACTTTATAATAAAGGATGCTGCAACTCATATGGGTTGATTAATGATTTGTTTTATTAAGTTTTTAATTGTTTTGAATATTAGATTTGAATTTCAATCAGCTCTGATTTTGCTAGAATCATTTAGATTATTTTTAGATACTACACAAATTAAAAGGTTTCGATTTCGAATAAGTTTTTTCCATAGTTATTCATTTAATCGTTTTAAGTTTGTTAGTTATAAAATTTTATTTATCTCAGTATTACTTTTAAAATTTACCTAACTAATTCGATTGTACTGCGTTTGAAAAATCTAGGTTGTTACATATATATAGCATTGGATCCAACCAAACAATACTCATAATGATATTTATAATTATAGAAATATATATTTAGTAGCACCGGATGGTGGTATTTAATTTCGTCTCTACATTTCAGAGACGATATTTCATCTCTAATTTCGGAAAAAACTATGAATGAGAACTATTAATAAATAATCCAAAAACCTGCTATTTCTGTTCTCAAATAACTACGTTGAAAAATTATAATTGTCATTTTTGTCATCGCTTGAATAAAGTGAACATATAAAACAGACAAGGTGAACATAAAGATGATCGAAATAAACACGTACAAACAAATAAATTTTTTCATCCTTGTTTAAATTTAGATGATCAAAATGAACATATACAAATAAATAGGTTTTTTCGCATCCCTTGTTCAGATTTTTTATACATATTGAACTTATTTGTTTGTATGTGTTTATTTTGATCATTTATATGTTTATCTTGGTTATTTTATGTGTTTATTTTATTGAAGCGATGACAAAATATATGTAATAGTAATTAATTTTCCTTTATATTTGGTCCAACTAGCTTGAAATATTTTTTCCTTTGGACCTGAGTACGAACATGTTCTTTTAGATCAGAACTACTGCAACTATTATGGAGGCCCAGAAAAATTTTATAACTTCACAAATCACCGGAGTCCAGAAATCTTAACCAGAACTTTATAGGCCTTTTAGATATGGTTTGAACCGAAAAAATTAATAGTAACTTTACTGTTCATCTAAATTTTGATAATAATAAAAAATATTTGAAATTTTGATACTAACATTACTGGATCGTCGTTTGAAATGATAAATGCTCTGAACTCTTAGATCGTCGTTTGGAACGACAATCCAAGGCAACAATGTTGTCAGAATATGTCATTTTCAAATTATCCATTCGTAAAAGAAAAAAAAAGGGAGAAATAGACAACATACCCACAATTCGTATCCCAAAGTGAGTCTGTCATTAGTGGAAATTACTGGGAGAACGAGACTTTCTTTGTGAATTTGTGAAACAAGAGAAAGGAACTATGTGGTTTCAAAGTGAAATGCATAGATTGGACTTTGTGCATAAAGTGCATGAATATATTTTTTTAAATTCTTTGCTGCTTCAAATGATGCGCTATATATATTCTCTCTAGATAAAATGTCAAAATTTATTTTAGTGAAATTAACTCATGCCAATTATCAAAAAGAAAAATTTAGTTCACTTCAAATCCTTAAGTTTTGGCAATGACTTTCATGGATGTTTTTTTTTTAATTTCTCTCTCAAATCACACAAGTGAATCCATCTGCAGATCAGTAAAAGTTTCCAAAAATAATTAATTTTTAAACAATTTCACATAAGATTATAATCTTTCTAACACTTGAAAGTTAAGGGGCTTGACACTTATTTTTTTTCTAAAAAAATCTTCCTAACCAAAAAAATTGCTAGATTATACTTTCACCAATATATTATGATTTATCTCTTTTATTATGAAAATAACTTCCTCTAATACAATAGAATATGTATTTCATATAAATGACATGAACATAAAGAAAATTTTACAAATGACATTCTTGATGACAAAAATATATATTATTTGCCTCTTAATTTTTCAATAAATGGTCTTGTGGATCCAATGAACATATTATTTGCCTCTTTATGAAAAATTTCACCAATTTATTGGATCCAATGAAAAATTCCCTTATTTTTAATTTTTTAATAATTTATTAATTTAAAAATAATAAAATAATCTGACACGACTAACACGACGTGTCAACACGACATGACATGATAGTGTCAGTCGTGTCGTGTCAGAATGCGTGTCGTGATGCCTCTTCTCACCACTAACCACGACACGACAAAACACTATATGATTAAAAAAGTAGTTCGTGTCAACACGACACGACACGAGACTCTAACATAATCGTGTTTGACATGACACGACACGATACGACACACACAATTGGAGAACACTACGCACAACCAACATTTTTCCTTTGTATAACTTTAAATTTACAATTTAATTAAATTAGATAGTTTAAATCATTATGTACATTTCAATTGCGGATCACAATCATCTAAATACTTTAAGTTGTGGAAGTCCAATATTATTTAAATATTTTAGTTTAACATAAATTGCAACATTTTTCATTAACAAAATTTTTTTTAAATTTTCATGTAAAAATCGTTCAAAGCTAGTCTAAGCTCACCAATCTAATCTAGTACAATTATATTGTAAATTGACAAATTTAAACTAACAAATCTAATCTACATATTAAATTATTAATATGTCATAGAAAACTAAATTTTATATTCTTTAAGTAATTTTTCATGTATAGATACAAACTAATTAACTACTCACAAAATAAATATATATGGTGTACTATACATATATCCGAATATCGACAAAACTAGTGTTGAACAATTTTTACATTTTGGATCTTTCAATTTCTGTTAAAGAAAAATATTGCAATTTATATTAAACTAAAAAAACTTAAAATAAAATTTTGAAATCCACAATTTAAAGTATTTAAATGAAATTTTTCATCCACAATTTAAATGTAAACAATGATTTAAACTATCTAATTCAATAATATTTAACATTTAAATTTACAAGTAAAAATATGGATGTGCCCACTTGAGTGTATTTTTTTTTTCTGTGGTTTAGGTGTGGGGGTGAAAACGAAGGGTGAGGATAAAAACAGGGAAATGAGTAGGCGGTCAGACAAAGACGTTAGCACGGGAGCTGTTTAAGAAAAAAACTCATTTCTAACTTTAGATCGTTGTTCCAAACGACGACCCAGTAACGTTACTGCTAAGTTTTTCGGTGGTTTGAAAGTCACCGAAATCCGTAACAGGTTTAAAAATGTGCATCAAGTTTTTTTGGGCTCAACTTATAAAAGCATTATTATTGCCTCACTCTATTCTCTTTTTTTTATGTAAATTTAGAAACATTAAATAAATATTGTGCATTTATATATGGATTAACCATTTATAGTATCTCTATGTGCTTTATTATTTAATATTAATTAGTTTAATAGTTCTATGCATCACTGCTTGAGAAAGCAAACAAACGAGCATAATGAATGTCTAAGACTCTAAGCTGCCGAACTGTCTAAATGGCAGCCCAAACAGTCTTTTTTTCTTACCATGTGTCCAAATGGCAGCCCAGATAGAAGTAGATGTTGTGTGCCGTGTGCGCCTGCACTATATCAATTATTGTGCTGCCAGTAGTTTACTTTTATCGAGAACTTCGTACTGATACACTGCTAGTACAGTAATAACAACATTAGTACTCATTTATCTAAACTGCAATATTGACATTAACACATTAAATTGCAAACTTATATTTTTGTCATTGGTCATTAGTCATTTCCAGCTGCACATATATATCATCCCTTTTCTTGAATTAAATAGCATCAGTTTTAAGGAAAGCCGTATAAAGCTTCTTTACAATTAAGAAACATGTCCATCAGCCGTGTGGTGTATTGGTGGGCTAATATCTAATATAGGATTTGGATGGGTTAATATCTAATATATATCTTTGGTTGATTAAATATCAGAATTTAATAGTTTTGATCAATCATCCTTTTCTTGTGGCGACCGCTGGGAATTGTCAAAATAAGTTATCAAGGGACCTATGCCATGATGGCTAAGTAAAGAATGTGAAATTTCTGTCTTATTTATCTTTAATAAAACCATGATTTCAAAGTTGTTGTTTTGTGGATTCCTGTGAACGAGGCAAGATTATCACCTATTAAAAAGTGGTGTGTACGAAATGTATGATACATTGGCTAAGCTAATTTATATATCTTGTGGAAGTTTATCTTGATAAGGTTGAGAAAATGTCGTCCTACATCTGCAGATAGTTGCGACTTAAATTCATTGACGTGCATGTTCTTATATATATATGGAATTATGGACGTTCATATTGATGCTGTTTGGCATTTCAGATTTGTTATAAATCGGATTTATCTACACTGTTATGATTGATCGTCACGGCAATGTTGAAGATTATAATAATTCTCTGTTTTATTATAACTTGTATCAATGTGTATATAGATGGTTTTGGGCCTAGAGAAAACAACGAACAAGTGAGAAGAATTGTGGGTCTTGGGCCTAGATGGTTTCTTCTTCAATCGAAAAATTTAAAAATAATATTAAATTAATATAATATATTAAAAATAATATCAATATAATAATATTTTTTAAATAGTATCACAAGATCGGAATTTGGGATTCCGATCGCAATTACGGAATCCCGGATACCGATCTTAGCTAAGATCGGAATCCCGGATACCGATCGAGATTCCGATCTTAGCTAACTACTCATTTAAATATTATTTTTAATATTTAAAGCTAAGATCGGAATCCCGGATTCCGATCTTAGCTTTAAATACTAGAAATAATATCTAGAATAATATTTAATTTATTTATTTAATAAATATAAATTTTATTTTATTTAATTAAAATATAAATAATTATTTTATTTAATTAAAAAATGAAAAAATAAGTTATAAATTTTTATTTTTAATTAATTTACATTAAAATTATAAATTTTTAAACAACCATTTGATCTGCGTCTCGGGTGTCGTCATCTGTATAGCCAATAAAAGACTCGGGAGTTTGTTGTACGAATCTTCCCATGATCCGAAAAGATGTTCGATTGCTTTCTCTCTCGCCCATGCCAAATCTTGTTATAAGTAGGTACCACATTCGGGTATTCTTTCTCCAATAGAGATTTCACGCCCGGTAAGAAAATACCGACATCTCTCTTTACGGCATTTCTGATACAGTTGGCAATAACTTCAGCCGTTAGATTATCATGCTTGAAGTCTCCGGCCCTTCTCACGCATGTAGAGGTGTACAAAAAAACCGTGAATCCGTTCAACCCACTCGACTCGAACCGTTTTTTACCGGGTTAGCATGATGTTGGGTTGGGTACGGGTTCTAACTTTGATAAACCCAATACTTCGAGTTGGGTTGCGGATTTTGTACTAGTAAACCCGTGTATAGTTTAACCCACCCGTTTTCATTATTTATTTCTCTTTGTCTCACTTTTTCTCATGTCCTTACTCAAATATCTCTTATTTCATGAAGTTTCGATATCCTCCACAGGTATGCACGTCCTCTATTCCTCTCGAAAGTTGAAAGATGATTCAAATGCGTCTCTAATTTGTCTCGAACTAAATTGTAATAGCCACAAAATGATTTTTATATGTATTAAATAAATTAATTAAATTTATATTTAATTAAATAAATAAATTAAATAATATTTAAATGAGTAATTAGCTAAGATCGGAATTCCGGATTCCGATCTTAGTTAAGTTCGGTATCCGGAATTCCGTAATTGCGGTCGGAATCTCAGATTCCGATCTTGTGATACTATTTAAAAAAATATTATTATATTGATATTATTTTAATATATAACATCAATTTAATATTATTTTTAAATTTTTCGGCTTCTTTAACTGTGCCGGCACATATCGATAGGGTTATCCAAGTTTCTGGTTCATTGAAAGAAAATTACTAAATTAGGAGTAGCTCTTTTAACACAACAAACGTTTAGGAAATGATTCAAAAAAATGTTCTGAGAAATGATATGTGGACATTATTGTTGCCACCAAGGCACCAACATTACTAGTTAGTATATAGTTGGATACTTGGATTTGCCAAGCCAGTAAATAATGAACTCTCTTATCTTGTTAGCACCATACTCTTCCGACAGTGGTTTGGTAGACTCGATGGGGGCACAGCCAGCTCGGCGATGCTTCAACGAACATTTGATAATTAACATATTTTTATAGTACAGTCAGCTTTATTTATTATTAATTATAAATGCTTATATGGTTACTTTTTTAAAATTATTATTTAATTTATATTCTTCATATTCAGTATCTGTTAATGTTATAATGTTCAGTCTTTTTCATTATGAGTTAGTTTAAATTTTTCGCTTTTCACGTTGTTGCTTTATGGTTCATTTTGAATAGTTTTCTGTTCAACGTGTCCTTTATGGTCCAGTTTACATGCTCAGCTATTTCATTCGTCTTTTGTGTTCATTTTAAATGCTTTAGTTTTCCATTTGTGTGCTTTATTCTTCATCTTAAATATCTAATGTTCTTTTTATTTCATTCGATTTGTGTGTTTTTGCTGGTCATTTTAAAGTAGTTTTACGTATACGCTAATCTAGCTATGTTCAATGTAGTTATATATGTAAATATTTCTCTCAAAGTTTGCCGAAGAAAAATGAAATTTTGTTAGAGCTCTGTCAGAATATCTTCAACTGTTGCATAGAGTAAGATGTTAGCTTCCTGAAAATAATTGACTAGTCAAATATTGTTTGATTAAATAATTCAGTAGTACTAATGGCAGCTGTGAAAGTTCCGATATGTCACTTTCCAGACGTATAATATTGTGTGTTATTTATTTTTTTAAATCTGGAGAGGATTGGAAATTATTTTATGTTATTAATTTCTCTCAACTTTACATGAATGTTTACATGTACTGGTCAGCTTAGAGGTGTCAAACGTTAACAACGTACACGGAAGAAGTCACTTCCGTTTACGTTACGTTCTACTTAACGTAACAATATACATTTACGTTTACGTTACGTTATTTAAACGTAAATAAAATTTGTTCCGTTTTCCGTTACGTTTTTTGAAACGTTAATAACGTTAAAAACGTTAAATTTCCATACCGTTTAAAATAATATTGATTTTTTTAAGTTGCCAACAGAAATCATAACATAAAAGCTATAATTAACATATCCTAAATTTACAAATTCATAACATAACATAATAATTTATAAGAAGTTCAACATAATCACAAATCCAAGTCATAGAGATCAATAAAGCCACATCTCACAAGCTACAAATCCAAATCTTACAAATCAGAAAATAAGGAACCCACATGAAGTTGAAACCCACAGTTCTAGCAACAAACTCAACCTAGTCTCAAGCTATCTTCTCAGTTACCTTTCTCAGCCATGGGCTAAAAATAAAGCTTACTGTGAAGCCAATATAACACCTACAACATCATCGAAGAATCCCGGCTTGAGACTAAGGAGCCCAAGAGCTGAAAACTCCAGGCTTCAACTTGCAAAATTCCACAACTACTTGATCTTACTAAGATAACAGCTAACAGGAACAACAAAAGGCACAAGCTTACACAACTACATGATCTTATAGATCAGTACACAAAAGGCACAATCTTACAAGCACAAAAGCTAACAACTTACAAGCAATTTCATGCTTGACTGCCACAAATTGTATCATCCGATGTTGGTTCGGCACTAGTCCAAAGTGGAGCACCAACTTCTCCACCTTTCTCTGCAAATGATCACAGTTACACAGATGCAATAGAATTATGCTTAATTACCAACTATTGAGCACAGTTACACATGTACACATAAGTAAACATAAAAGAAGAGACCTTACCTGTCACTTTACTACGCAACCAATCCTGAGCACAGATGAGAGCTTCTATGCTCTCATCACTCAAAGAATTTCTCACTGTTGATAGTGTCCTGCCACTAGTGGAGAATGTGGACTCTGATGCCACTGTCGATGCCGGGACTGCCAGAATGTCTCGGGTTAGTCGTGCCAACACTGGATATGTATGCACCTTCAACTTCCACCACACAAGGATGTCAAATTCTTCCTCTAAAGCAGTTGCATCCAATGGCTCACTTAAGTATTGCTCAAGCTCTGACTTGACTGGCTCAAGCCCTGTCCCCTGAATGATTGGTCCACAAATCAGTTGAAAAACTCATTTTACAATTGAGTTTACCAAGCTCTTCATACAACAATTTTCTTTCTTCTTCAAAAATACCAAGGCAATCAGACCTAAGAGTGTTCCTTGATACCAATTTAAACTGTGGTTGAAGTTCTTTCAAAAACACTCTTAAGTAATGGTGAGAGACACAATTAAAGGGGTACTCATGGACAATCACCATGATTGCAAAGAGCCTTCTGCATGTGGCTTGGTTAAATTCCCACACAACAACTTTATTTTCACCTGAAATAAATAATCTAATTAGATTGAAATATGCACAAAACAATTATGCTAAATTGGTTAATTTGAAGTATTAAAGAAATAATCTACCTGCCACATTGCTAGTCTTCAACATTGTTTGCAACCTGCCACGTTGATTCTTATTTGGTCTATTCTTGCATGCCTTATTAATATGATGCCTCAAAGATCCAGTACCCCTTTGATTTCCCATTTGATAAACATGTCCACAATACTTGCATTTTGCATCATAAAAACCATCATCTTGTTCTTTACCCTTTATGAAGTGCTGCCACACATCTGCTGTCGTCGATTGTCTACATTTCCTCTTTTTCTTTTTTTTTCCAACATCTTCACCTTCAGGTGCAACAGCATCAGGATTTGGAATTTGTGCTTCAACATTGTCAGCATTGCGGGCATCATTCTCAATTCTTTCAATTTCTTCAGGGGTATAATTAGGATCTAATTGGTTGCTACAATGTTAAAGCCAACAATTAATATCTAATTTGTAAGCAACTAAATATTTCTAATTTTAAATAGCAATTAAAAATTAATATCTAATTTTAAATAGCAATTAACAATTAATATCTAATTTTAAATAGCAATTAACAATTAATATCTAATTTTAAATAGCAATTAACAATTAATATCTAATTTTAAATAGCAATTAGGATCTAACCGTAAGCAATTAACAATTACTATCTAACCGTAACCAACTAACAATTTCTAATTTTAACCAGCCACCACTTGTAAGCATAATAATAAAATTAATCCATTCAATTCACATAATATTAACTTAACAATTGACATAAATTCCAAAGCTAAAATAGATAATAAAAAAAAACATACTCATCCTCAGCCTCATACACGAGATCTGGCTCAGATACATCGCTCCCTGGATCAGCCATTAAAGACAGCTAATAATTTCACAACACCAGTCCACAAATCACAACTGCAATGTACAAAATGAATAGAACAAAGTTAGTACTATGCCATAGAAAATCATTTGGATTCTGTTATTAGTTACACATTAATTGACTGTTATTATTAGTGTCTAACTATTAATGCTAATGATTGTCTGACATTAATGTGTCTGACATAAATGCAAGAGGAGTGAGCAATTTGGTACCGTAATTAATTTCTCTAACTATTAATGCTAATGATTGGATACTTAAGAAGCCTTAACTAATGATTGGATACTTAAAAGCCATAATTAATTTGTCGGACATTAATTGCAATATGTTCCCTGGACTGGACTCAAGCTAAATTAGAGGTTAATTTAGACTCAACCAAACACGGAGGTATTAATGTGTCTGAGTCTGACATTAATTCCAATAGTACTTTAAAGAAGATTAAAAAAAACAGGCAGGAGAAGAAAAATCGTTCAAAAATCATTCACAAAATAGAAGCAAAAATTCAAAATTGAGTTGAGCTGGTGAGCATACCTTATTTTCCTTTGTGATTTTCTCAAGCTTCTCTCTATTCTTTCTCTTTGTGACTCTGTCTCTAACTTTCGTATATAATAGCAACAATTATCTCTAACTTGTACCATTCTGACTGTCATTGAGTGCGAGTGTGACTGGTGACAACAAGTCCTAAGCGGCGATGCAATCATCTCTTCTACAAAATGTAGTATCTGCTCAAATCAATGTAGTATCTGCGCATGACTGCATTGTCGACAAGGAACTAGAGCCTCACAGTCACAGACTCATAGTCACACTAACAGACTCAAAGCTTGGCACAGTCGTACAGACAAATAAACAATCACTGACTCACAGATCTGCTCAATCGAGGTACAAAAGATAGAGAATGAGACACAATCGAGGTAAAATAGGAGAGACAAGAGAGAGAGAGGAGACAAGAGGCGACTGCGACTCTGCGAGCGGCGCTAGGGTTAGGCGATTAATGCCGAGTAATGACTACTCAGCACAGCTGCACGCGTAATCCTCGAATACATCGTGCCTGATTATATTCTGGGCCGCTGCATATGATATGGGCTGCTGCAAATTTCTGGGCCGCTGCATATGAGCAACGTTAAAACGTAAAAAACGGAACGGAAGAGGGCTGTTTCACTTACGTTCCGTTGAAACGAACGAAATTGGTATCGTTTACGTTTCCGTTCCGCTATCCCCAACGTAACTAATTTCTCTTCCGTTTCCGTTCCGTTTCGGACGGAACGGAACGGAAACGTTCGAAACGGTACCAAATTGGCACCCCTAGGTCAGCTAGCCTTCTAATATGTTATCGTTACCTAGTACCTAGCATGACATTGGGATTTGGGACAAACTAATAGGTACCTAACGGTCATTTTCTATATAAATAGAAAAATGTGGTTTTTCTTTTTTTTCTCTAAAATTACATCAATTATATTTTATTTTATTTCCTAATTTATTTTCTCCACTAACTAAGCCAAAAAAAATAGGAGGGTATTGGAATTAGTTGTGAGTTGTCAGAAGTTATTCCTCAAAGTTCTCGAAGGTAATTGGATAGTTCACAACTAATTTCTACTGTTCTGAGCAAAAATATTGGCAAAGAAGTTGTTGGATATTATTGCTCGAGTGTACTATGGTCATAGTCGAGAAATAGCCGTCCGACCTTCCTAGTGCCGTGGTGCATTATGTGCCAGTAGCTTTTTAATAAGGTCAATGACACCACATATATCCTCTAGAGAGAGAAAATCTCCACAACCCAACTTACACGATTCAAATTGGTGAAAAATAAAATAAAATTTTTTTTGAGAAGAATTTATTATAAAATTTTAAACTTTGATAATATTCTTTTATAATTTTTTTGCGAAATATGGAAAAGAACGGATGAATAAATTTAGATTTTCATTGTGATTAAATAAAGAGAAGTTAGGTCCATGATTTTCAAAGATTTTCAAATAAAATTCAAAGGGCCATGAGTCGCACGAATTGCCACGAAATGAACTCAATCCTTGTTTGAGGAATTAAATTGAATAACCTAGAATGCGTAATGAATTTTTGATTGGTACAATAAATTAAATTTCTAACTTATATTTTAATTTTGATAATAAGTCTAGGTCTAGTTTATTCTTGTAAGTTTAGGATTTTTTTTTTTTTTGGAACAAGCAATGTTTAAGTTCAGGGAATTTGATATTTCATATTTATATTGTTATTTTGGCAGGCTTTACATCGAAATTGACACTAAAATCATAAATCACCATGCTTTTGTGTTTGCTTGCCATAATTTGGTACTGCTGAAGTTTTTTTGTTATTTTACAGGAATTAGAAGAAATCAATGATTTATATGGCTAGACAACTCATTCCTAGCTTAGATGAAACTTAGACTCGACCCTAAAATAGAGCCCACGCACCAGATGCGCCCGCAGACGCACATAACATACCTTCACACATCAATTTTTCAACCAAATTCCCAGCAATTCAGACCGAATTGTCCTATTTAAATAGCCACAATAGTTTTCTGTTACCACAATTCGGACTGAAATGTTACAAGGTAAGTTCTTGTCACTTTTGGAAGGGATTTTCTTCTATGGAAAATTTCTAAGGTGGTTGGCAATGTATGGAAGGCTTCTAGGGCGTCCAGAAAGGCCAAAGATTACTATTTATGCAATCCTTTTCTTGTAAAGGAGGTATCCATCAATATCGATCATTCTCCCACCTCCTACCACTACGTGAAATTTCGACTTCCGTAACGGTTAATAAAAGGCATTTGTAACGGTACACGTAACATTACAGTAGCCCCCGTTACAGAATGTCTAATAACCGTTACAGATCTATAACGGTTATTATCTAATAACCGTTACAGAAGACTGGCTTCTGTAACGGTTATTATCTAATAACCGTTATGGTATTGTGGACGGAAATGTGGTTACGGTTTTATGGAGAACATTTGTAACGGTTAATAGATAATAACCGTTACAGAAGACTGGCTTCTATAACGGTTGTTATATAATAACCGTTATTCTATTATTGACGGAAATACATTTTACTATTTTTTTAGATCCAGTGTAACGGTTATAATCTAATAACCGTTACAGAATCCAGTCTTCTGTAACGGTTATTAAGGAATAACCGTTACAGATATTGTTGATATAAAAAAATGAAATTATGAATTCTGTAACGGTTATTCCTTAATAACCGTTACAAAAGACCTTCTTTTTTTTTTAATTTCGCCTGTTTTATTGGCTAGCCCAATTTTGCTAGCCGAATTGGTACCAAATTGGTACCCAATTTACATCATACAATCCAACATGCAGCAGACAAACATATATCATGCATATATCAGATGTCACATATATATACCAAGCACAAAACATATATCAATATGTAGCAAAAATTAACAAAGTAACTATACATAGAGTTAACACCAAATCAAGTCAAAATTTTCCTAAAATAATACCCCATACATGAAGTTCATAACCTCCGAAACGACTGCATCAACGTCTTCGTTTTTATATGGTTGTCCAACTGGCTCGATATACTGCAATTTGATCATTAACAATTGATAAAGTCAAATAATTTTGTAAACCCTAAGCCCTAAACCAATAAAAATATGAAATCCTAAAATAATAAATCGGCTTAACATTACCTCAGGGAATTCTCCGACCGTAGTCCAACTACTTAATATCGCCCTCATGTTGAGCATTGTGAAATATCCACACTCTATGCCGTCCCTTTGTATCGGTCCCTAATTAAGATTCCAACAAAAGAAACACAATCTTTTTTAGTTAATTTCAATTTCACAAACAAATAATATCTTAAACTGATAAGTTCTGTACCTTAATTCGGTACCAATCAAATCTTGTTCTGCTCTTTTGGCTATATCTTCCGGCTTCCACTAAATACCGCTTGTATACCCTGCATGCAATATTATTTAAAACAACAAAATCTAATATTTTTTAATTTGAAAAATCTCATCATGCTTTAACTTAATTCAGAAATGGAAACTTACGAAGATATGAATGGCTTAATATATAACTTTGGATTCTTGCGTTCCAGAGAATCAACAAAGTGAACGGTGCGCTTCTCGACATTAATAACAAGGACAACCCAATGAAACCTGTAATTAATAGAGATTTATTATTTTGGTGGAATTAAAGGAAACTACAAAATTCTTTCATTAGTAGCCATATTGGTTATATTTCTTACTGCTGATTATACGGCAAAACAAGATAGGAGGATGGATTATCCATGAATGCTCTCGTTAGGTAATTCACCGCACCGAGTTCTTCGTGTTTGAATTTCCACTCAGCCAATAACTCTGGATCCAGTACGGTGATGCTTTTGGAGAACTCATTCTCTTCTTGCCTTGTTGAAAGTTCTTCCATCCAAAATCTGCAAACATGGATATCAAAGTTCAACAATTTCAATTTTGAATGAATTGAATGAAGAAAAAAATAAACATTAAAGTTGAAAAATTCAAACCAGCAGTAAAATTTCACAATCGATTGAGATAGCTCCTCCCTTTTAAAACATTCGACAATATCCTCGACATTAACGTTGAACTTAACATCGCCATCGTGCGTACCCCAAGGATTGCAATTAGGCAGCTCAAAGTTCGTCTCTTCTTCTGGTTGGAGCATCAACAGTCTGTATACTGCTTGTTCGGATGGGCTCAGCCTGTCAATAATATCCTTTGGGAGGAGTGGATCACGAGTAACAAACGACCCCGCACTTGGGACCTTTGGACTCTCCTCCACATTCTTCGCCGCCTCCTTCGCCTTTGGCTTCTTTTTGGCCGGCTTCTTTTTGGTCAAACTCTGCATTCAATGCCATCATATTAATAAGTCATTAGGAGAAATGTATGAAACAGATTGTCATAATTAAATAAAACGATACCTTGTGGCCTATGTCCACCAAAAATGACGGTCATGGGAATCAGCCCCCTATTTTATTTCCCAATAGCTCATCTGACCTACCAGGGACTTGCCATTCACGAAATTCATCGCCTACTCGGAGAAGAGGGACATACAATTGTTGATCAGTTAGAGACACGCCGTGTACGATCTGACCAACAACAATCGGAATAATATTTCCTTCGGCCACCTTAATCCTCTGGTTGTTGTGATCAAGAGAAAAGAGATCGCACGGCATTTCTTCCTGAAATTCAGTTCAATCAGAAACTCTAATGCTGCCAAAAATAAATATAAAGAGAAAAGAGAAAAATGATCAATATGAACCTGAACAACGCTTTTCGGATCCGGAGGCATATAGCTTGAGGCAACCGTTCGGAATAACTCTTCGTTTGGCATTCTTGAGTCTACCTCAGCTTCAACGAATGGCTGATACGGCGTCACAAATTGCTGTGGTGCTTGAATCTGCAATCCGCTACTGGCCAACCATTGTTTCACGTCCTGAAAATTATGAAGCAACTGGATGATGAAGAATAGTTTTCATTCATTTTGATTACATTTTGATTGTCAAAAAGGATTACCTGAAAAGCTTGTTGTCTCGCCGCATTCATTATCTCCTCAGAGTGAATCAAGTCCATTTTGGTTTTCTCAGCGGCTTCAGCTGCGACCCTGCTCATCAATTCTTCAATCTGGTCTGGTGCCATCCATCCTTCATGCGCATCCTTTCTAGATTTTCTTTTATACACATCTTCCTTCTTGGTCCATAAAGGATATCCCCTGATTCTTCCTGGATGTTCCGGCCTGTAAACCGCCCGATTTAAGACTTCTTGTTTCGGTATTGACCCGGAATTGATTTCACCAGACATGGCACTCAACCGACTGAATGCCTCAATAGTCGACGAATCAGAGCTATGGAACGTGTAAGTATCTAACAAGCAACAAACAAATCTTATTAATAATCACAAAACAGAATTTGAAGTTAGCATATATAACAAGTCTTTACATGTGTAAGTACCTTTATCCTTCGTAGCCACAGTCCTTCTCATGAAATACCTTTGACTCCTCGGTTCCAAATCGCCGATGGTAATGCTCGTGGAACCGGCCCCTTCAGAATCTCCGGGTATGACAATCTTGTCTGTAGGTTTCCATGAACCTTTTTTTCCTCTATAGCCAGTGGAACCCATCCTATGAGGCTCTTTCCATTTCTTTCTCAACTCCTTCGCTTTGTTGTTCTTTTGTACAAAATCTGCACCCGTCCTTTTCTTGAAAAATTCTTCCCATTCCTTTTGTGAGATTGGGTGTTTATCGCATGGATTTTTTGGATTGTTTGGATCAGCATTTGTGATGTACTCCTCAGCAATCCTACTTCTATAAGCCCTGTGACTTATGCCCATCGCTTTGAGAGTATTGTTCATGGCTTTATCATCTTCGATGTTGAACATTTTCTGAAACATAACGAAACGTTAGTTAATTGGTAGCATAGAAATTTAAATTAGATGATTTAAGTGAAAATTTATTCACCTTGATGTCCAACCACAACTCAAGTCTGGTTTCCTTTGAAACGTCCTTCCGCCAATCATTAATTGTGATTGGCACTCTTGCTCTAGCCAGATACCCGCAATATGATGCAAATTTGTTCACCGCCTCTTCAGTACCAATTGGCACTCCTTTTTTGTCAAATTTAATCTCATACTTTTTCCCAGCAGCTTTTTTCCTCCTAAACTCTTCCATTGTCGTTCTGCTCCTTTTCTTTATTTCGAACGTTGTGACCTCCTTATCGCTGGATTCTGTACCAGCCTGTTCACCCTGTAAATCTCTATCTTGGTCTCCAGACATATCTATTAACAAATAATTAACAACAATGAAAGCAATCAAATCAAGTTAACATAAACATAAACATAAACAAACATAAACATAAACATAAACAACATAAACAAAATATATTAACATAAACATAAACATTAAACGACAAGTTCAATCTCAAATAACAAAATACATTAACATGAACATAAACATTCAGTTGGATAAGAAACCCTAATACTAAACCAAACATAAATCTAAATCCTAAAACTAGTCTTCATCATCCGACAAAACAATGACTTCATCATCATCATCCGACAAAACAATGACTTCTTCTCTCCATTCTGTGTACGGTGCCACAAGCTTGTCAATCAAAAGCTTGAAAAAAATTGCATGTTGTTCATATTTTGAGAGGCTCGGTTGCCCCTGGTTTTGAGAGGCTTGGTTTTGGTTCGTTTGATTTTGAGAGGATGGATTGGCACGAATTTTGCGCCTAACGTACACTCATTCGATCGGCTTTTTTCCCTTTGAATTGCTTCCTTCACCTTTCTCCATTACTACCTAATTGAGATAATAAATTCTTACAAAATAATTGAGATAATAATTAAAACATAGATAAAACATCAATTCTTACCCAAATTAAGGTTCACACATCATAGACAATAATTTAGATAAATAGATAATAGCCTAAGGTTCAAAAATTACACATTTAGCAATGTTCATACAAAATAGCATAGATAATTATTAAACCCTAATTTCACTCCTTCTCTTCCTCCACTATCTCCTCTGGCACCTCCTCTGGCACCTCCTCTGGTCCCTCCTCCCCATCTGCAGTTGTTCGTCCGCAACCAACTGGATAGCGCCTCACAGCAGATAAAGACCGCCTAGGTAGAGGGTTATCTCGCATCCACTGAGGCACATATCTCTGACGAGTGACATCGAACTCCGGCTTGGTATCCGGCTTTGTCTCCGTCTCCTTCTTGGTCACATCTGTATTTTTCTTGTCCTTTGTCACAGTTTTTCCCTTATTCACCTTAGGATTGCTACCTTCGGCTTTGTCCATTTATTCTAATAATTTGATTCAATTCTAATAATTAATTTAATCATAATTAATCAATTCTAATAATTTGATTCAATTCTAATAATTAATTTAATCATAATTAATCAATTCTAATAATCAATTCTAATAATCAATTCCATTAATCAATTCTATTAAACATTTCTAATAAACATTTTTGTCCCTATTAAGCATTTTGCATATTCACAATTCTGTCCCTACTATTTGCAAAATAGTCCCTAAAACAATTAAAATTATGCAAAACAGTCCCAAAAACAGCCCTAAATTAAGCATTTCAGTCCCTAATTAAGCAAAACAGCCCCAAATTAAGCATTTCAGTCCCTAATTAAGCAAAACAGCCCCAAATTAAGCAAAACAGCCCCAAATTAAAATTTCAGAAAAAGGGGGTTTACCTTCGAGAGAGTGCTGTCGGGGGCAGAGAGGGAAAGGTGGCTGTCGGAGTTGAGGGAGCAGAGATCTAAGCAATGCCTAATCTCCAAACTCTGCCAATATTCAAGATTCCAGAATATAGACTTCTTCTTCCATATCCCCTTGGGTATCTCATTTGCAAATTTCTTACCAAATTTTACATTAATGTCCTTCACCTGTCGATACACCCCTGAACCGGATAACGGTATTGGGGCCTTGTCTTTTTCTACAGTACCGTCAAACCTTTCCTTGTCTCGACGGTAAGGGTGGTTGCGGTTCTTAATAAACCTCCGGTGTCCCAAGTAAACATTTTTTCTGGAGTTTTTCAGGTACACAGAATGGGTGTTTTCCATGCAAATAGGACACGCTTTCGCTCCTTTATTCCTATACCCTGACAGGTTTCCGTATGCAGGAAAATCATTGATTGTGCAAAATATCATGGCACGGAGGTTAAACTCACTTCTAGAGTGTGCATCATATATTTTCACTCCAATCTGCCACAATTCACCAAGGTCATCTATTAATGGAGCCAAGTACACATCTATATCATTACCTGGTTGCTTGGGACCAGAAATCAACAAGGGCATCATCATGTATCTCCTTTTCATGCATAGCCAGGGAGGAAGATTGCAAATACACAACAAGACCGGCCACGTAGTCTGCCGGCTACTCATGTTGCCGTAAGGATTCATCCCGTCTGTACATAAACCCAATCTCAAATTTCTAGGTTCACTGTCGAAATCTTCAAATTCCCTATCTATATTTATCCAATCTAGAGAGTCTGCTGGGTGTCTGAGCATGCCATCGCCTTTTTCCTGCAGTCTGCGTGCCATCTTAACAATTTGGCATCCTTCGCGTTAGAGAAAAGCCGCTGGAATCTTGGTATTATTGGTAGATAAAACACCACTTTTGCAGCTGGTCCCTTACTACCTTCATCTTCAATTTGATCGTCCCTCGGTTTATACCGTGACGTATTACACTTTGGACATTTATGCAAGTCTCCGTACTCATTCCGGAATAATATGCAGTCATTTGGACATGCATGAATTCTCTCAACTCCAATTTTTTAAGGACATAACATCTTTTTAGCCTTATAAATTGAATCTGGCAACTGGTTATCTTTTGGAAAAAATTCTTTATGTAATAGTTTGAGCAAAGATGTGAAACTTGCATCACTCCATCCATTTTTGGCTTTAAGATTGAACAGTTTGAAAACAGCATTAAGTTTTGACAATTCACAACCAGGATATAAAGCTATTTTATCTTCTTCACGTAACATACCAAAAATTTCAACATTATCAACAAAATTTTCATCCACATTGTTCACAATTTCATCTAAATCGGCATTAAATTCTGAGTTATCTACATTTCTATCATCATCTACATTCTCATCATCAAATACATTGACATCATCAATTTCATCATCCAATGATACATTTTCTTCCTCATACACAGAATCCAATACATTTGTGCTAGTACTATCCCCCCCCATTCTCTCCATGGAGTGTCCACCGACTATAATCCGGTTGAAAACCATTTATAATCAAATGAGCCTTCACTTCTTCAAAATTAGACCACTTCAACAAATTCTGACAAACACGACAAGGACAATACATTTTATCATCTTCTTTCATTTTCAAATTCTTTTTAGCACAAACCATAAATTCTTCAAGTCCTCTAAAAAATGTAGAGGAGCATCGATTACTTGAGTACATCCACGTCCGATTCATCTGAACAATAAAATTTATGCAAATTATTAGGGTTTCGGACCAATTTGTCATATTAGGTTTTCGGACCGGTCACCATCCTAACCCGCTCTTTGGATACTCTGTCTCATTAGCGAGCGTACGTTAGATGCAATGTGCTATCTGAGAAAAATTCGGCAGCATTTCCCCTTATGTTCCCTGAATACGCCAACACACGATTGCTCGTGCGTACGTATCCGTGGGAACACAAGGGAAATGCCGCCGAATTTTTCTCAGACAACACATTGCATCTAACGTACAACTCGCTGTCCTTAATGAGACAGATCGTATCCAAAGAGCAGTACTCCCGACCGGGAGTACTATCCGAGATTAATCCCTAATGGATTAATCTCGGACGGGCAATGACCTAAATTCAGTTGAGTTCCGGTATTTGGTTCCTATATGACAATACAAAATCCATGCCTATATATATATATGCAAATTATTAACGAAATGCAAATAATTTAAAAAAAGAGAAGTTCATGAAAATATATACTTTCAATCGTGTGACTTCCGATCCGTTGAATCGTGCGACTTATCCGGCCGATGTAAGATCTTCTCCTATTCAATGAGATCTTAAAATATATAAAAAAACAAAAATAACCATGAATTAATGAAAAAATCGAAATAAATAAGAAAAAAATGTATACGGTTCAAAATTAATTTTTTTTACCTTAAATCTGCTCTCCTTCTTATTTTCTTTCTAATTATTATTTTTTCAGAATTTTTAGAAAATTTTTGCTATTTTTTTGGAGTGAAGTAGGACACCACAAATCGCAATAAATGAGAAGATCAGAAAAGAGTTAAGTGCGGCGCTAGCTGTGAGTTTGTTGGGATGGGGAAGAAGACCTAATTAAATACAGAACTTTTCTGTAACGGTTATTAAAAAATAACCGTTACAGAATCATAAAAAAAAGCCGTTACAGAATCATAAAATAATTAATAAAATTCGTCCCATATCAGTAACGATTTTTAGTAAATAACCGTTACAAAATCAATAAAAAATAAAAAAAATGTTAACCTTCTGTAACGGTTATTTACTAATAACCGTTACAGAAGATGGTTGATATTTTATATTTCTTTTTATCATATCTGTAACGGTTGTTGGATAATAACCGTTACAGAATATAATAAATCTGTAACGGTTATTATCCAACAACCGTTACAGAAGGTTGATGCATTTTTTTCCTGACCATGACGGAAATGTTATTACGGTTGTTTCATAATAACCGTTACAGATTTGTGGCGCCAATTTTCCCGCCTAATGCCTCACTATTCTGTAACGGTTATTTCAAAAACCGTTACAGAAGTGCCGTTACAGAAGGTCCTTTTTCCCGTAGTGTACCAACATATATTCTCACTCCGAAAGGCGTGGAATTTTCACTTTTCCGGTATCACTCGACCATGATAGCGACTTGGGAGTAGTTCTAGACACGACAGCGACAGATTTCATCCAACCATGGCTTCAGACTTGATTCAAATAGGAGTAAAACTGGATATTGTTGTATCTCTTCATTTTTTTCTTATTTATACTTGTCATGAAGTATGTATCTTGTCTTTATATTATTTATGTGTGTTTCGAAACTATGTTAGGCTAGAATTTGTTATCTTAGGGATAAATGTAACTTAGGATTAGATTCGTTATGTGAAACTTGATGGTTGATTAGTTTATGCGAATTACATGTTGGAATTTGATATTTTATGCTTGTGTTTAGAATCATTAATCAATTATGTTGCTTAATGGATGAATGGCCACGTCTAGTTATAACAACAACATGTATCAATTAATAAACTTGGATAAATACTTCGAGATAAGTTAAAAGACGAAAGTCAATCAACGATTAACCGAAAGGTGAAAATTTCTATTTAAATGACAGTTTGTAATAGATGTCTCATAGAAAAAACAACAAGTAAACCTGAGTAAGTCTACCAACAAACGAAAGTTGATGAACAATACACTTAGTGAGGGTTAACATTAGGTCATATATCAAATATCGTGTCCAATAGGTGACAGCAAAGGACTAGAGAGTTAAGGTATGGCTAGATTGACCCTTCGCATGACTAATTCAATAAAATCAAGTATAACGTGACATTTGCACAGTGGAATTCGGATTGAATTGTTAAGACAGAACACTACCAATGGGATGTCTAGTATCCATGTGATCAATCCGAAGTGAAATTGAACCCTAAGACATTTTTAATAACATATTTTAAACCCTAAAAACACCCAAAAATATTTATTTTAATTATTTTGATTTTATTACGTCTTTACTTTAATTAATCGATTTTAAACTAAAATACCATGAAATTTTATTGTCTAGCTTTACTAAAAGGATATGATTAGTATTCATCACCATTCCTGTGGGTTCGATCCTTAGCTTTACTCTAACGATTAGTCAGGTACAAGATTTTTATTTGAGCTTGGTTTCAACCTCGATCACGCACAAATCGCATTTTTAAACCTTAATAGGGACATCAATTGCGTGCTGAGAATTTCTAATAAGTTTTTAGTGTAAACTCGTACCAAAAATATAACAAACAAGAGGATAGAGCATCGCAATGGTCAACTGTATTATTTTGCTTGCAACAAGTTTGCCCCACAAAATTAATTTAGGGTAGAAAAATATTCCCAGACAAAAGAGCAGCAATAACAAATCCACCTGTGCTTACGCAATATAATTAATTAATTTATAATGAACATATATAACATTTGAATTGATCGCAAGTCAAAAGATTATTTAAACAACTGATATACATATAAAATGAAAAAGCAATATTTATAAATTAAGGAAGGTCTGGAATTAATTAGTGCGTTGTTACATTGATGAGTCATGAAAAACATCTCATTTTTAATCGACATTCATTCGGGACCGTCAAATGTATAGTGCAAAAATATTGCTATTTGGACTTGTGTGTTAAAATAATGTTAGAAAAGCGCTAATTGGAGAAAATATGCATGTTGTTTAATAGCCCAATAGTAGGGAGGATTAAGCTGAGATCAGGTTTCAAATGCGTACATTAAATTAAAAAAAAGAAAAAAGAAATGATGGCTATGATCTCTATCTTTGTTCAGAAAAATTGGATTATGTGAAAAAGGTGATATCTGAAATAATGCACATGTAATTTGAACTATTTGATTTAGGATTATTGAGGGTAGTAGATCTAATATGAACAGTACAATAAGATTAGAACAGTATAATAATATTAGACAGTGAACTCCTTAATTTATTATTTTTTTTTTTTTTTGAAACAGCTCATTAATGTATTAGAGTATCAGACGGCACAAATGAAGTCAAATTAATCAGATCCGACAATGTGAATCTAATATGGTACTAGAAGGTTATTCCAAGTTTCCAACGATGGCATGCGCGTGCATTTGTCGTATACAAGCTTCAATTACCATGACTTGTTTTACAATTATACCCAAAATTATGAAGAATTTACATTTTCGACCAATGTCTGTTACGTAGTAGTATGTACTTCTGGAAATTATGATAGCAGTATGTACACAGGATATGTGTACTATGTCAATTTCTGATGACGCATCACACCGTCCAAAGAGGATCCCCATCCTATGACAATTAGTTGGCGATAAGCTCTGACCATTAGTTGGCAATTACGCCCCGTCCTTTCGGACACACGAGAGGGTACGTATAAACACCTCTAATAATTTTGTGTTCTTCGATCGGTGATGGAAACCGTGAAGTGAGAGGAAGACATCGGAGATTAATGAATTGCAAAGTTTAGAGACAACATTAGCACATTTTTATTTTGTATGAATTTTTAAAATTTTTACAAAATATTTAAACTTAATTATGCTTATATTGGAAAGAATAAAACAAAATATTATCTGAAGGCTGATATTAGTAATGGGTGAGAAATAATCCTATTTAATTTACTTTTCACAGCTAAATATAGAATACATGTTAGAACATCGTTATCCACTAATCCATCTGAAAAAAAAAATGAATTAGAATTGTTATCACTCCTCACTGTTTCAATTAGAATTGGTCAGCTAGCATATGGGAATGATTACAAAATCTGTAAAATTTTATTGAGAACAGCATCATAAATAATGCAGGAAAAAAAACAGAAATTTATATTTTTAACAGTTTATCTTCCAAATTTGCTATATTTTGTCCCGGCTCGAAGACAAATTGCAAAGTTGATTATCATCTATTAGTTAGGATCTTAACAGGTTTTTCTAAAGCTGTTTTTAGATACTAGTAAATGTGCCCACCTAATATGTGGGTAACTTTTTATAAATATCATTGATGAGAATATTTTTTTACTATTTCAACTCAAATATGTTAGATTAATAGTGTTATGATCACATTATGATAAATTCAATATATAGGTTTAGATTATATATAAATGATCGATTAGTTGTTTTATTTGTAGAATTTTTCAGAAAAGAAATTATAGTGTATTTTTCTATTGATATTATGTGTTTGTGTTATGATTAGTTGGGAATAAAAAAATAAAAAATAATAACCACAATAAAAATATGATCTATAATAAATCTAAATTTCATTTATATTTATTTCTTACCATGTATTTTTTATGGATTGTCGTTATATTTTTATTCTAGATCAATCTAGAAGGTTTAAACTTTTTATCTCATTATCAAATCTAAACCACTGATCTAATTAGATCATAAAAAATCTATAATATTTGGATACATCTTTGGACTCAAAATTGAATAGATCTTTGGTATAGTTTGGATAGACCTTTGAATTGATCCTTTTATAATGAGTAAAGAAAAATAATAGATAAAAAAATGTTAATTTTAGAAGCTTTCCTTTCCGTAGTCCGTTTCACTTATTGACTAAAAATTTTCAAACAAAAATTAAGTGCTCTCGTTCTAGGATGAAATTTGGAAACCAATTAACAAGAAATTTTCAAATTAATAAAATGGGTAATTGCGTATGCGGCCGGTCGGCCACGGGGGATGACGGCCTCAATTATTTCAAACATCTGTCGACGTATAATTCAAACGTATTATCAAATTGGTTATGTTTAGTTATCAATTCACAAGATTGATAATTTTATCACGCAAAAGGCTCTGAACCAACTTATGGTAGATTCAGGACACCTTGTCTCTATCATTTAGGGAAAGTTCTCTGTTCTCTATGGGGCTGTTTGGATGTGTTGGGAATTTGGAGAATTTCAAATTCCTACATCCAAATTTATTATAAATAATCCAAACTCTTCACAAAGTTACACACTTCCTAATAAATTTATGCCTACAAATACAAAATTTTCCAAATTCCTCAAATTCCTAAGCGATCCAAACAGCCCCTATGTTCTTTTTTTTTATAAATGTGTCAAGTCAAAGCTCTCCAACTAGAGCAGCTATAATCTATAGTGCAAAATGTTACACACAGTAGAATATGTGCCAACAAATAAATTAACAATGTAAATTAAAAATGAGAAATGCTAGAGTCCAATATGATCGTTCTCACATTTCAAATTTCAAATGATCGATTCGAACCGTTTAATTTGTTCTTCATCTTAAAACTTATAAGAACCCAAACTTTATATTATTTTCAAAAATTTTACTATTTTTTAGTATTTTTCAAATTCATTGTTATAAAATTTCGAAAAAATATAAAATTTGATTTCTTATAAGTTTTCAATATGGTCAACAAAATAAACAATTTCCGATCAGTCATTTGAAAATTGAAATGTGAAAACGATTGTATTGGACGGACTCATCCGTCCCATATATTAGGCTTTAGCATTTCTCATTGAAAAAAGTTATATACTGTATTGTTAAAAAGTGTAATTCCATTTTATAGAATGTCATTTGATATTTGACACAATAGGAAAAAAAATTTAGAAATAAATAAGAATTATATGGGTAATCCAGCATTTAAATTAGTTATATTAATTTTGGTGTAATTGTAAATTTTTTTTGTCACCTATACGAAGTTGCTAAATAAATCGTTCACATATACAATCTTTGGTGAAAGTTCCATTAACTTATCCAAATTTTACTATGCATGTCCGATCATGGATGGTGAATTCACATTTTTTATTTCTTTACTAAATAAAAATCGTGAAGATACCGGATAAAATACCATAAAATGATACAAATAAATGCATACAGCATATATGCACGAATTGCTCTCTAAAATAGATATATATTATTGTAACATGTTAGTGGTTGGGAAACTGGCTAATGGGATTCTGGAGATGCGTATCATTCCTTATCAAGTGTATTACCCAACCAATAATATGATGAAACTAGATAAGTTTCATACATGGCTCTGTCTAAATAATTCTGAGAGAACTAATGAAAGAAAATGGATGCATCAAGGAATCGATTTCGGAGTTTTGTTTTGTGTTCTTAATACATTCTCTCACTCTCTCTCCTCAATTATGTTGTATAAATTAATGAGGTGAAGTCAGTTATCTGGGGAGACAATTATCTGCACCGGCTAAACCTCTCCTGTCTACACCTCAAATTACACAGACAGGAGACACATGTATCATATGTAATCACAATATAGATTCGGGAGTTATTTATTATAAGGTCTCTGAAAATTAATCCAATGCTGATGTTTGCGAGAAAATACACTTTTCCATGAGATGAAACTCTTGAGTTATATGCCATGTATACAAGTAACTTCATTTCATATTACGGATAAAAAAATTATCAAACCATAAAATGACTTGTCTTAAATTCTTTACTTCTAGTTATCTTTTTGGGAAATGGCAACCATATTTTGAATATTTGGGTATTCAATATCCGTTTGGGCATTACTGGAGAGGAGATGACTTATCATTATGATATCACAATATCACGTGCGCTATAGGCACCGTTTGGATGCGTTGAGAAGAAGGTAGGAAGAAGGAAGAAGGGAAGAAATAAATTATAAACAATCCAAACTTTTCATAAAGTTACACACTTCCAAATACTCCTTCCCACTTCTTTCCTTCTTTTCTTCTTCCCACACCTATCCAAATACAACCTATAGGGAAGTCAGAGACTCAGGAGCCATGGGCGAGTCATATGGCAAGTGGCATATTGAGTGCTTCCGTGAATGTCTATGTGATAACAACAAGCTTCAAGTTGAGGACTTGAGGTAGGACACTATTTATTCTAGTTAATTATTCAAAATTGTCCTTGAAATTAAGATAATTTTCGTCTATTTGTCAAACACAATTTTATTCGGTACCTTATCAAACTATGGCATTTGATGTCAGCCATTATCTTCTGGTTGAATTTTCTGAATATATAAATTAAAATTAATATATCTTAAGAAATATATTACTAGAATAAACTTAAACTTTTGATCTCAGTGGACACAAACCAATGAGAAATTCAACAGTATTTTTATTCTACTAAAACAAATAAAATATAATAGTTATGCTTTAAATAATAAATAAGACCATGACTCTTTCTAACCAAAAAAAAAAAAAAAATCGTTGTCTTTTATTGAAGGACCAAAATGATACAAAGTCAAATCTCTATGCACTAAAATAAGAAACTACAAAATTGAATGAGCAAATACAAATGTATAATATCAAAGCACGCTTTTACAACGTATCCTTCGTTTTGTTAATTAAATTGTCAGCCGTCGCCCGTCGTTTGTCTATCTTCTTGACATCTTGTCTAAATGAGTACTTTTATTGGATGGGGACCCTATTTTCTTGACAAAATGAAATTCGTAGCTTCTTGTTTACACCAAATCACCAATCAATGAGATTAAAATAAAGGAAGTGCAATCAAAGAGGTGTTAATTTAACATCTCCCAATAGTCTGATCATCAGGGGAAAATTTCCTCCTCAATAATAAATATGCAATCTAAGTTATTTGATCTTGATGAGAGGTCCACAAAAGTTATGGCACTAAAATATTAACAGATTATATTATCAACGAAAATCTTGACCGAACAAATTTGTTCCACAAAATGTTTAATTATAAGGTCATCCAACAAGATTTAATAACAAGATAATCAATAAACAGATGGAGGCTTCGTGGAGAAGGAGAAAATAAAAGGTCGGATTTAGAAAAGAAAAGCTAATTATGGGAACAATATCTCATGGAGTGTGCTGGAACAGGTAAATAAATTAATAATTAAGACAATTTATTTATTGATATGATAATGGTACTAATGATATCATTATCATTTAAATGAACCTTTTGTTGTGTGCAAAAAAATAGCATTGAGGGCTAAAACTCATTCATAGTTTGTATATTATCATGACGCCTCTATTTTTTAATAATTTTAATAAAAAAAATTATAACACATAACAAAATAAAATCCAAAGATTATCCACGTCAATTTTTTTAACAAACTAATTCAAGTATTGTCGTACTCGTTAGACAAACACAAATGTGAATCATCCTAAATATGTTAATTTATCTCAGGGTCCATTTCATCGACAATAATGTTAGACAGTTTTAGCTATGACTATCGCTGCAAACGCCGTTGTCAGGTTATGTAAAAAAAAAAAAAAAAGACTATCGCTGAAAACCAAATCTATGCAATTTATTAAAATTAAGGGTGATTTAGATTTATGACACTGTCAAAGTTAGAAATTACAGATGTGCCATCATTAAATAACGAATTATTTTTATGTCATCACTAAATAACAAAATTAGATTTACGTCATCGGCCAATTAATTTGACAATTTTACCCTTTTAAGTATATCACTATAAAATGCTAAAATTAGAAATACGTCACTGTGAAATTTGAATTTTCAAATTTTAAAATTTTTCAAATTCAAAATTAATAATTTAAAATTTGAAATTCGAAAACTTAAAAATAAAAAAATTTTAATTATTAATTTTTTTTTCTATCGATATTTTTTATTCCTTAATGATTTAATGTAATAAGAGCAATTTGGTCATTTTTAAAAAGTTAGAGTGGCATTTTTCTAATTAGAGTGGCTTATCTCTATTTTTGACAAAAACTATAATGACACAAAATTAATTTTAAGCATTTTATAGTGGCATAAAATTAATTTACAATTTAAAGGTAGCATATCTCTAACTATCAATTTACAAATTAAGTTCTCCCTCTCTACAGCGCCAGAAGATTTTCAGCGCATATATCCTCATTCGTCCACACCTTCCTCTAATTCTCTTGCCTTAATTTTTTTTAACATTATGAAATGTGAAATATGTCGGGAATTGCTTATGACAACATCTTTTTTGCTATTGCAACATGACTTTGACTAAATTACCCCTCAATTCATATGTTAACAACCTGTTGCGTTTAGCAATTCCCATATGTCTAATGTTATTTTCAGCACTAAAAAATATACGAGTTTTTTTAGAAATCAGATTAGAACTTCAGAGGCAGTCAGGCAGATCTAGTAAATGACAAAATAGACCAGTACATATTCTTAATTTTCAATGTCAGCTATTATCATTGTGAAATTATTAGAAGAAAATTTATGAATTCAATACAGTAATAATTTTTTTGTCTGAACATTTTGTATAAATTATAAGCATCTTAAATTTTATGTTTATACTTGCTTGATTGTACAAAACCACGGCTGATTTACGTGCGTGTGCTTGGAATGTAGCGTGTGCAATGCACAAGCTCCCAATCTCCATACAAACGGCAGCACCAACAGTCCTAATATTTCATATTCTCTTGATTGCATCTGTCAAGTTTCGAAAAAATAAAACATTTCGAAATCTAGAAATTATGGAATGAAAATGCTATTTATGTTTCCTTCCCCTGTTTCGGATCCGCATATGAAATTTTGCATCGGATAAGATATTTGGTTTCACCTTCATGGAAAGAAATTAGTATTTTTGTTTTAGACAAAAAGAAAGACAAAATATCAGCCGCATACTGCACTCCGTCTTTTCCAACTGTATAAAATCACAAATTTCCATCGTGATTGGCTCCATGGATTTATTTTTCTTTTATGTTTGATTGAGATGGAGGTTAATGAAGTTAATAGTTCAGGATAGGGTTTTTTTTTTTTTTGAGTTAGCTGTCCAGATTATTAGAGTTAAGAACGTAATTAGAAGCTGACTTCTGGTTTTTCAAAAAAAAAAAAAAAAAAAAAAAACAGCTAACATCTGAATTACCTAACCCCAGCGGCAACCAAACTTGCCATGAAAAAATGAATAAATGGAGGTAATAAATGAACAAATGTTTATTCCTTTGTTCTTTTTTCTAATTCCGTCTATGCATGTGATCTATTGTTTGAGTGGGTCAAGAATTCTGGGGGAAGTGTTTTGGGCAACTGAATTTTTACTTTGAGCAACATAAATTTTGCTAAATGTCTAAACTGTCCTTACCATCAATCAAGATTTATTATCCAATTTATTTCCTTATCTGTGTTTTTTTTCTTTTAGATTCCCTCCACCTTTAATTTCTAGATGACAAAAGTCCTCCTCTTTCTTCAAAAAAAGAGTAACGATCTTATTAAAAAAAAAACTGTATATATAGTGAACTATGACCAATAAAGTCTACCTCGAAATTCAACATTTTTTTATGTATGATATATGTCTTATAAAAATTCTTACAAATTAAAAGTTTTTTTAATTTTAATTTTTAAAGTTGCCAAAATTATAAAGTTACAACATTATAAATTGATTATGTAAATTCACAAATACATAAATAGAACATATATTGATACATACACACAGTCTGCTTGTTGAGAGAGATCAAGCTTCCTCTATATTTAGGATAAATAATTCATGAATTGCTAGGTTAAGCACAACAAAAGTTATATACATATATAACGTACAATAGCATATGCTTTATGGGATATAATAGAATATTGCAAAAGCAACAAAAAAGGAAGGTAATAAAAAGTATTATCCTTTCCCTTTTAAAATGGCCTTATCCTTCTGTTTTTTTATTATAGACCCGAATATATTGATTACAGAATTCTCTGATCAAGCCGCGCGTACGAGCAATAATATATTAATTAATATTTCCCTGCGTTTCTTTACTATACTATTGGGAAAAAGGACACATCGCATAAAAAGGACGGACCCAATAAAAGCAAAAAGATCGAACATAAGTACAAAAATGCCAAAATAAAAGGTATAATTCGATATTGGCTAAGGCCTAAGGGCTTTTGATTGCCAAAAAGCAAAAAGTATACTTCGATACCATCTACCTTCCATTGGCACGAATTTACTAGCCATACACCTTAAAAACTAATGTTTTTAATTTTTCCATAATATATATACATTTCAATATGATATAATGCATACTTAAATATTGTGCAATTTACCTTTTTTCAAATCAATTAAAATTACAGCTAAAAATGTTAAAACACATGATGATAGATGTACATTGACTTTTGAAATGCACATTAATTTGTCTAAACTGAAATAAATCTTCATGCTTAATGTACTTCCATACTAAATTATTTGAATTTTTTAAAAAATGGACATTTAAATATTGCATATATGACACATGCATGGCTATCCCAGAAATATTCAGTTGATATTTTTCCCTAAGTTGATTATAGTTGGATGATATTTAAAGAGTGAAGACTTGAGTTCTTATTCTTAGTGTGTTTGGATGAGCATGGAATAAGGAATTTCGGTATGCGTGTTTATCCAAATTTCTTATTCTTATACCATGATTTTGTTAGTATAGGAATAAGGGTCCAAATTTTTTATTCTTGTGTTGTTTGGGTTGCACAAGAATAAGAATAAGCACGCATACCGAAATTTCTTATTCTTATTCCTTATTCCATGCTCATCCAAACACACACTGTAATTATTACGTAAAAAATTTGAAACATGAATCCTCGTCCGGGGAGTTCACTTGCTGCAAGATTGTAAAGAACTCGTTGAACTTAATATTTCGTGAAAATAAATTACCTGCTATTTCTTTCTTCTTTTTTCCCCCTATTTTGTGTGTGTATGTGGTGTGTGTGTGTGTGTTGGGGTGGGGGGGGGGGGTTATTGCTCTTTTTCTTCTAGTGCTTCTTCCTTCTAATGGTATCAACATATATATACAATACAAATCAAACATAGGTCGCTAGCTTTCTTATTTGTATATGATAAACAATTTACTAATTTAAATTTTTATTTAAGTTTACATATTTAGTATCAGCTTTAACTGTACTATATCTTTATCTATTATTTAATGGATGACAAACAAATCACATGATATATTTAATAAGGTATAACATGTGCCTTCTTGAGAAAAATATTATAGAAATTTATACACTTCTTATTCACATGCATGATTCGAAATATATCGGTTACAGATTGAAAAAAAAAATACCAATAGGGTTGCAAACTAAAGTGTTATGCATACTACGGATGAGCCTGTGCTACACATCCGAATCACGAATTTCGTTTCATATTTCAAATGTCCGATATGAACCATTCAAATTAAATATAGTTAATTAGTTCAATCTTTTATTTTTTTTAGATTTTTGAAAACATTATTATTGGACGATCTAAAACTAATCGGAACAAAGATTTTCTGAAAAAAAATCTAAAAAATAGTCAAAAAATCAAAATATAAAATATGATTTTCAATAATATTTCATTATAAAGTAGACATTGATCGTTTCATATTGTCGTTTGAAGCACAAAATTCAGAAATGCATGTGCATGCGTAGCACGAAGACCATCGATCAGTGTTACATGTAGTAATAGGGTCAAGCCTAGTATCATATTGTGATGCACGAAAAATAGAGAAAGATATTGAAAAAATACGAAAAAAGTGATTTTATTGGTCTTGAGGACCACACTGATTCTCAATTCTTTGATAAAATTCAATTCTCAAACATCACTGACTGTCAAAAGACACGACGACTTTGTTAAATAAGCAAATACAAAACTTTAAAAGACAAAATACATAAAAATTTCTAAAATGAACCTAAAATTCTGAAAATTATAAAGAAGGCTCAAAAGTCCATGAAGGAAGATTTGGATCTCGAATCTGAGTCCAAAATTTGGCAAAATGGATCGAGCTTTGGGTCACGGAGCTGTTGTCAAAATTTTAGCCTGATTCGACGATCAGATAAAAAATTTTGTCCCTTTTTGTGAAGTGTTCGTGCGCATGATAACATTGCATCATATTAGTGCGGACTCACTAGTCTTCGAAAAGCCTTAAACTCGCGCTCGGCCTGCCTACTTCAAGCACACTTTCTAATTTGAATTACCACTCGTGCTGGAAAAAGGAAAGGAGAGAAGAATTGGCGGGATCCGGGAGCGATTTGCTAGTCATGGACACGCTTTTCGTTGTCCAACTAACTCAAAAAGTGGAAGACGGAGTCTGGGGAGAAATAGAGGCAGTCAAAGAACATGCTACTAGTCCAAGGACGACGAATCCTTCAAGACCAAAATGCGGACACTCGTGTGGGCCCACAATCAAGTGAATTTTCCTCCAACGGCACTTGACAGTTTGATGTCAGCGAGAGCAAGTGGTCTACCCCTCAGCGACAGCTATAAATAGAAACCCCTTGCCACTAAAGAAGGGTTCTTATCTCTTTGAATTTTACAGATCATTGCATTGTAATGGAATAAATCTCTCTCCCATAAACCTTCACTCTCCAGCGTTGATCATCTAAGAACAATCTCCCTATCAAATCTAGACGTATCATCTAGTATTTTAGCAATTTTCTATACATAAAATATAATGTAATCAATTCTCTATTACTAAATATAGTGTAAAATATCATATATTATTTTGTACTTACAAATTATTTGGAATAATGGCTCCGTTTGGATGGTATGGAAATGAGGAATAAGAGAAAAAGTATTGGAAAGTGTATAACTTTGTAAAGAGTTTGGATTGTTTATAATAAATTTAGGAGTAGGAAGAAGCTATTCCCTTATTCCTAGGCTTATCCAAACGGAGCCAATGAGAAAAGTTCCTTTGATTCACGTTTTTACAGAATAAGCTAATAAACTTCTTTCTTATATTATATCGATAAGCTTTGAGTAAAAGGTCGCATGTTCGAAATTCGGCTGGAAGATCTTTTTTAGATATTTAATTCAAAAATAAGTTGAAAAGCTTGACCCAATTTATCTTAAAAAAATATATATCGATAAACTAATAAAAAAAAACTTTATCCTCATGTATCTTACTGGAAACAGTATGATTCTCGTAATCAAATAGACGGAGCTAAATGACACGCCTACCCTTCTCTTCCGTTCTGTTTTATATATTTATCTATTCGATAAAAAAAATAACAAGATAATCTAAGCTCTTTTAAGTTGAAATTAAGATATTTTATTTCACAATAAGAATATTATTTCAAAAATATTATTAATTTAAATAGCGAACAATCAAGGTGTTACTGTGAACTTAAACTCGCCTTAATTTGGGACTATCGGAAAAGATTGCAAATTTAAATTTGATGGAATAATAATGGCCATATTTGGTTCACACCAAGTTAGACTAGTTTCAAGTTTAGAATTAATTAGTACTTAACTAAACATACCATGCATGATTAGTCCAAATTAGTACTAATTTCTTCTAACTTACTAACTCTTCGAAAAAGCTAAGTTATGAAACTACCTTCAAAGTTTGTGATTTCATTTTGATTAACAATAATAAAATATAATATTTTAATATTATAATAAAACATTAATTATAATTATAATAATAAAGCAACTTAATCAATAAATTAGATATTATTATTTGTAAGACTTGTAATCATATTATAGAAAGTTTGTGAAATGTCAAAATTTAATCTCATTACTAATGATATTATTTTGTAAATTGTCAAAAAGGGGAGATTGTTGTACTAAACGTCTCTACATTTGTCGATTACAAAACCATATCATTTGATATTTAACAATCTTTTTTGAGATTTATATAGGAAGAAGATGAAAATTTGAAGACTTGCGTAATAGCATTTAGCAAGATCAAAATCAAATCTTTGAAGAGTTTGTATACTAGCTTAAACTATAGTTGAAAATACATTTGAGTTCTTACTTATAAATAAAATGGTCTAGTGATGTACAGTTTTCGTACTTGATTTTCAACTAGAATAAGCCTCAAATTGCGTTCAATTACATGTGTTTTTACTCATTTTCTTTTAAATTGTGCTAATGTTAGATGTAGGAAAGTTCAGCCGTAGCCCGGCAAGTTTTTTATACAGGTTCATTGCATTTTGGCACAAAGAACGGAGGAAATTGACCAAGTAGTGCAACTCAGACAGATTGGAACAGGCCGCCCCAACCTCAGGACGGGCCGTCCCAACCTAGTACAGACGCTGGCAAAGGCGATCCAGACGATCCAATGCAGACCATGCTGGGACGGGCCGCCCCAACTCTAGATTAGGTCGTCCCAGCTATTTCCAGATTGCTAAAAATAGAGCGCCTTATTTGGTGAGGCGGTTTCTACAGTTTTCACCACCTTCCAGAGCCACAATGCCACGTTTCAAACCGCCAAAGATGCCTATAAAAGCTCTGTCCTGTCCCCAATTCAAGGCTAAGTTCAAAACCCTAATTTTCAGAGCCAGAAACCAACTCAGAGAGAGTCAGCCTGTTGAGACGGTCAGCCACTGGCCTGAGACGCACCGCCCCAGGATCAGGACTGGCCACCCCAGACAGGACAGAGCGCAGAAGTTAGAGATTTTCGAGCACAATCTGTTGTAACTTGGTTTTTCTCTTTGCTTTGTGTTTTTGTGTGATGAAACATGTTTTTTCTTGCATGGATTTAGTAGAGTAGTTTAGTTTGGGGGCTATGGTTTGATAACTTTTCTTTTAGTTCCTTGTTTTATTTGACTACTTCTTTATTAGTTGAGTTAAGTTACGTTTATGATTTCTGAGATTTAATTTGCTATCTGTCTATTGACATTTGATAATTGTTTAAGTTTGGTTGTTGCGTTAAACAAAGGCCTAGTTTAATTGTCAAGTCAAAATCGAATTGCAATAACCAAATAACACTTAGATTAATTAGGTAGGCGATATCCAAAAGGATTTAACCAAACTCTAAGCAATTAGAGTTTTACTCAATAAACTGAGAAGTTGAGAGTTTACCAAGACCCAGAAACCAATCTATCAAGAAACGGAAGTTGAAATTTAGGAGTTTTAGGAGTTAAACAAGCATATGCCTTCAACTTGACCTGAACGAAAGTTAGAGCGCAAGTCTGTAGGTTAAGTTTTGTTTAATTCAAGTAAAAACACTCAGCAATAATCAAGTAGGATGATAAAACAAGTATCGGATGATTGGAACGGCCCATTCCAGAGTCAGGACGGACGGCCCGAGAGGGGGCGCCTGGCTCAGAATGGCCTATTCCAACCATCTGACAGGGTCCAGGACGGTCCGTCCCAGAAATGGAACGGTCCGCCCTAACCTTGATAGACGAGAAAAGTTAAATAACCTGAACCCCTAATCGTTCGTCAACTGATTTATCTCTTTGTTAGTTAAGTTCTCTAGTTAATTAGGTTTTCAATCTTACATTTTACTTCCTGTTTAGGTCTGTTCGAGAATTGAATTGTTATTTTATTCTATGATTTAATTTAATCTGAACTGTTTGACTTGGAAAAGAAATAGTCCGTCCCCGTAATTCGACCCTTAAACTTTACTGCAAACGAATTAGTATCGAATTTTAAGGATTTAAGTTGACCAGTCCCCTCAGCACCGATCATCTAGATAGCCAAAAACTCATTAAACATTCAAAATTCATTTTTTTTTTTGTGAACTTGCATTACATAACACATCTTAGCGTCACACAAAGCATCAATTAGGTTTTCACTTTCTGCGAAATATCAAAATCTGTGATTTTGCAACACATCGCACTTTCATTTGTGTAACGTAATTAGGTTTTTACTTTCTGCGAAATAATCAAAATCTGCGATTTTGTGACACATCGCACTTTCAGTTGTGTAACGTAATTATGTTTTCACTTTCTGCGAAATATCAAAATCTGTGATTTTGCGACACATCGCACTTTCAGTTGTGTAACGTATGATCATGCGTTATATAACACACACTTGCATTGTACAATGCTTGACCATGTCAGCTAGCACATTATCTAAACTACTATGTTTATGTGTTGTATAATGTTTTCTTTAAGTTATACAACGGATAAATTTAGCATCGACGTATAACACTTCTCATGTATTTTACAATAACCCATCGTTTGGAGAAAAATGAATGTCACTGGCTATCGTTGTGAAAACGCTCTATAGCATTGTATAATGCAAGTATGTTCTGAGATATATTTCCATGTGTTCTGTAACGTTATTCTTGTGTTATGTAACGTTCTGATTTCTGTCAATAGTCGTTGAGTTTCTTGTTTTTGCGTTGTGATAAAGTACGGATGTGTAACATAACACATCAGCTAATTTTCTTGGTAAATAGTTTCCTTCGAGTTTTATATATATCCACCCTTTATTCTTTCTTTTTAAGAGAGTTTTGATTTATAAAATTACACTAGTATTGATCCTTTGAGCCCAAGGATACTCTTTTACTTGAATTTTTCATAGATAAATCACTTTGAGAGATAAAGTAGTCTCAAACACCATCACTCTAAAATTGTCGTTAGGTATAGGTTGGAATAGGTTGAGAGCTCATCTCACTTGAGGCCATGGTGCCGTTTGTCCTTCGAGTTAGACTAATCCGCCTCGAGTGTCTTTGTGACGAGGTGATTTGGTTCAAAATTATAGCTTCATTCTTGTTAGAATTGAACGGAGTGCCCTTATTTCGTGGTTGTGAAACTTCTCGAGATGTACGACTAATTCTTGTATTTTTCTAGTGGGTCGGGACTCTTGTAATCATATCGTGTGTTTAATTTTTCTCTCTCTTTACTTGCTATACTTGAATTGCTTATGTATACTTGTTAATTGTTGAGTACTAATTGAATTGTGTTACATACTTCATACTAAATCCGTCTCGAATCTTAATTGCTTCATCTAATTATGTTAGCTGTATCAAACTCTAAGACATGAAAACAGAAAACACATACCTAGTGTTAAGTTAAGTGCTCCCAAGCCTTATTTAATATGTTGCTTCTTGCTTTACTTCTTCATCTTCCGGTAGAGAGTTTCGATGGGGACCTGCTGCTTCCTAATCCTAAGTCTTCACTTCCCTAGAGCGAGAGACACGACCGAAGGAAGTGACTCAAACGATCCTTCAGGGACAACACATGTTATTAATGATTATCGTAATTACAATAATAATATATATAATTAGTAAATCATATAATTACAAAATATTATTATTATAAGAAATTTAATTATATATATTATTATTGTAATTATAGTTGTAATAATCATTTAGTAATCATAATATTATTGTTGTTATAGTTGTAATAATCATTTAATAATCATTTACCTTGTTTATAATAATATTGTTGTTATAGTTGTAATAATCATTTAGTAATCATAATATTATTAAAAATTATAATTACAATAATAAACAAAATCAATCAATATTATAATTATTATTATTCGCAAGAGTTGTAACATTTTATTCACGTAATCAGAATCATAATTTCAATAATAAGAAAATTAATAAATCATATAATTACAAAATATTATTATTATAAGAAATTTAATTATATTTTTTTATTATAGTTATAATTATTATAATAAAATTTATTTAGTTATAAAAGAAAATAAAGATAAATTAATATGGTATTCATTATATCCATCTCTAACATCAATATACAACACCAAACAACATTCTCTAACTTTAAATTAACACTAACTTTCTATAATTTTTAACTTCACTAATTTTAAATACTAACTTCAAAAATATTAACTTCGACCTCTAATTTCACTAACTTCACCTCCAACCAACCCAACCGTACCCATTGTGAACAAAGAACAATATATCATTGATTTGGCTCAATTACGGGCGTTATATCCAAGGGGCAAGTTATACTTATCGCCTCAATCAAGACGTAACCTTTAGTGGTCATACGTGAAAAATCAAAATTTTCATTGGAGTGCATTACTTTCCAAAGTATTGGAACGAAGAAAAATTTGAGAGGAATGTGCACAGAATTCACAAGATTCTGAAACTGCAGCGGCGAAGTTAAGTACGTTTTGGTGAGTCCATGACCCACCCGAAAAAAAAAATTACATGAGATAATCATAATTTTGTAAATAAAAAAATGCACAAGGAGGTAGGATCCATTTTAAAAATTTGAAGGACCAAGTGAGCAGATTGTGTTCACTTTGAATTACATATTGACTCGTGAAAAATTGCACACCGACCCAAATCACATTCGTTCATAGTGAATTATCTTCTTTTTTTCTCCGCCGTGAAACTTATTAAAACAAAACTTAGAACATAATGGAGATGCTTGGATGAATGATTGTCTTATATCATATATAGAGAGGTGTTTAAAAGATTCTAATGAATCTATCATGCAAATTGATAATAAAACATAAATTCGTAGGGAATTGTTATAATGTTTTATTTTTTAATGCCTTAAATTATTATTTGGGATACTGATATATTTTTTTATTATAGATATATTTAATTTCCAAGGTTTTAAAACGTGATTTTTATTGTTTAGCAGTTGAGTGGTGATTTAGCGTTTATCGATGATAAAACATCGATAAAACGGTTAAAGTGATAAAACAACGATAAAACGGATAAAACATAATTTTTTAAAAAACTTGTTAATTTCTCAAAAATATTTTATGTTATATTATTTTAGAATTGTTTATTTGAAAATTATTATTATATTATGTCTACATTAAACGTTATGTCGTACATATATTTTTAAAAAAAATTATGAACACTGCTGACATGAATTCCTAACTATGTCCCTGGCTGAAAGCGAGACATTACCTTACTTAAATTCTCTAGTTTGACTAAAAAATAGAAAGAAATTTTCAGCACACCATTTGGAGTATTAAACCTAATACATTGAGAAATTTTTGGATCTCTATGTTGTTCGCTTCTTAGAACAGATTTAGATTGGAATATGCAAAACCCTCACGATACGTTTAATGCATCAAATTATTGCAACAACTGGTTGATTGAACTCTTATTAAATCAATACAATCACTTTCGTCAACAGCTGTCGTAATCAACTTTTAAGCAAAAGCTAGAATTAAGCTCTTTTCGACGGACCCATGGACCGATTGTTCTTTCTCTTAGGTCTTATTACTTTACTTTTACATTATTTTGAAATTTCAATAGGTAATTTGAGTTTATCATCTATGGCACCGTTTGGATGCGTTCAGAAGAAAGTAGGAAGAGAAAGAAAGAAGAATGAAAGAAATAAATTAATTATAAACAATCCAAACTCTTCATAAAGTTACACACTTTCCAATATTTCTTCTCACTTTTTCTTTTCTTCCATTCTTCCCACACCTATCCAAACGGAGCCTACATATCGAAGCCTTGTTGGAGCCCGATTTTATGCTTATTTGATTTTTTCAAAGGTAATTTTACATTTGGAAAAATTTAAATAATTAAAAGCATGCACTTTCTTATCACAGGTTCCAATCCAATGACACGAACATAATGTTCCTGTCATAGGAAAGAAAATTTATACGAATTTGAATACACAATAACATAGTTTTATTCTCCGGGAAACATCTCTTCATCTAGTCGTAAAAAGTATTGCATTTTTAGTGGAGGTTGTAGGTTTAAAACCCAACAAAGGCTCCTTTATTATGACATTTAATTTTGAAATTAGTTAAAAGACTCAGACTCTCTCATCTTATCTCAAAAACATAATTTTTTCCCCAATTTAAAACAAACAACTGCTTTAAAATAAAATATAAATTTAGTCTCCAGTTAAATTTAAATATAAATAATTTTACATAATATTATGTTGATTTTTTAGATGAAAATAGTATTTTTAATTACTTTTGAATTAATAAAAACTTTTTATTAGCAATCGCAAACTCAATCTTAAAAAAAGTTGCTTCAATCTTTGCTGCCCAATATAAATATAATCTGACCGATGGTAATTAGACGAATATCATAACATATATTTGTTTTCTTTTTTTTCACTTAAGTTTACTACATATAATTGCTATATATCGAGGAAAATTCAATTAACTTCTGCTAAATTTTCAAAGCAGAACGCACAAACTTCAGTAAGACGCACAACCTATCTAACGTATTAGTCAATAGAAAAATGACAACAAATCGCAATCAACAAGGTTCGACGTTTTGGGGAAAATTCATATGACAACAGCCAGGGGCGGATCTACCACCGGGGCGGGTGGGGCTAGAGCCCCACTTCACGCCGTCGAGCCCTTGGAGCCCCCCTTTAGCCCCAGCTAATTTTTTCTTCCATTAGAGTACTCGAAAGTGGAGCTGAAAACTTAAACAGAGGTTGTCAGACCCACCTAGATATTTTTTCTAGATCCGCCACTGACAACAGCTACTTCCAAAAAAAGCAAAAAGTATCGTTCTTCGTGGTGGACATCTCCACACGTTTATTTTCAGGGTATCCCTGATTTCTTGAAAAATTTATCAAAAAATGGTTAAATTCCTTATCTCTTATATATGCGCAAAACGGTGAGTGGCCAGCTAGCCGGACACACTAACAGTAGGTTGTATCATGCCTCTGGTTACACTCTTTAACGAATATGATTTTTCTAAGGCTCGTTTGGATGAGTGCAGGAATAAGAGAATAGTTTTTTCATACTCCCAAATTTATTATAAACAATCCAAACTCTTTACAAAATTACACACTTTCTAATACTTTTTTCCTTATTTCTCTTATTCTCACCACATCCAAACGGAACCAAAGGGAAAAAAAAACTAAACGATCACATCATAATTAATGATTAGCTTATTAATTTTTATAATGATATTTCAAGTCAATAAAAATGCTATAAATTATAAAGTACATATATAGAGAGAGTTTTGCTATGGTGAGTTGCGATCAAAACTCCTGGATCTAGATCAAAATGACCGATTCAAGCTGTCCAATATGATCTTCCTATTGAAAACTCCATGCAGACCAAATTTTACATTTTTTCAAAATTTTTAAGTATTTTTTTTTATTTTAAATATTTGTTAATTTAATTAGTTCTGAACCGTTCAAAAACAATATTTTTTAAAAATTTGAAAAAATACTTACAAATTTCAAAAAAATATATAAAATTTGGTCTGCATGGAGATTTTAATAAGGAGATCATATTAGACGGTTTAGATCAGTCATTTTGAACTAGATCTAGAAAATTTTGTGGTAACTCACGGACTCTTTGGTGAGTTGCAACTTACCATCGCAAAACTTTATATGTGTGTAGATAGCCAAATTATAAAAAATTAATGGAAGACATCAATATATATTAGAACATTTTGCCATCTTTCCACACCTAGAACATCTTACAAAATATAGTAGGAAAAGTTTACAGCAAATACATCTGCTATCGCTATCGTATGTTTTTTCAACTATTATATTTTAGCAAATTTTAATGTATTTCCATTTGCCAACGCACCCTATTTTTTTATCAAAAGAATTATGCTCAAAAAACAACTCTTCGGTTCTTGAAGCGCTACTAAAAAAATCATTTAAAAATAGACATTAGTACATTACTATTTGGAACCTCGACCAGTTGGATGTCAATCACCGCACAATATTATTTTCAGTCTCTCTCTCTTCTCTTGTCTGTTTCTCTCCACGTAAGCAGAGAAAAGCGTGACTTGGTGCTCCAGACAAAATGGAATCCGACTTTTGTTTTTGTATTTTACCTGTCGTGCAGAAAATAGGACTATTAAGTTCTGATATAATTAATAACTGATTTTTCGGTGACAAGTCTAAGTTTTTATTATTGTTTATTCTGAAACCATGAATAAATGTTTTAAGTTTTAACGCTTGTGGTCTCTGTTGCCTTTCCTGTCACAACGTCAGGCTAATCAAAACTCGAGGGATCTATACCGTCACCGGCCATTCAATAATAATGGAAAAAATGTTCACCAGTGATAAGTCACAATTACAACAGTTGGGATTCAGATCGTCTGGCGTATGACAAGTGTGCTTCACTCAGACTGCCCTTTTATATATATATTTAAAAAGAACTCATGCAGTTTTCTTAACATTTGTATCGAAATTTTTCTTAAAATTTATTTCTTTTGTAGGATGAAGATTCTATTCCAAAGCCGCCATTATCTTAAAAAAAAAAAATCATGTCTCTGTATTTATTTCATTATATCCGGTGCTCAATTCTAGCCATTTTTCTTTTTTTTCCCCTTTTTTGAAACACTTGTAATAGCCAATTCACGCCATTCTCCTTCATAATCTATTGGTGCAAATTCAAATAAAATCAAATAATATGAAAATAAAACAAAATAAATAAATAAATAAATAGAATAGAGTTATCTAGATCGCGTTAAGCACTATCCTTAATATGGAGATCGAGTTACCAAATTGTCTATTGGTGTGTATTCTGTCTCAGCATTACTACAAAAAAGATGGCTTTTACATAGACTTCATAGCTAGATTCTTTTTTATTTATATTGATTATTGTTCTATTGCTAGATTTATTTGATGCATTTAATCTAGCAATTTTTTTAGCAAGACTCAATTTTCTATTAATAGCTCCTTAAAAATCTAGCAATTTATTTTTGATAGACTTTTTTAATTTTGTAATATCTAATGTAGCAAAAATAAATTGCTAGACCTTTTTAAATTGCTACACTAGATATTACAAGATTAGAAAAGTCTAGCAAAAATAAATTGCTAGATTTTTAAAGAGATATTAATAAAAAATTGTGTCTTGCTAAAAAAATTTTAGATTTAGTACATCAATTAAATCTAGCAATAAAAAAAATAAATCTATCAATAGATTAATGTCCAACATAAATAAAAAAGTCTAGCAATAAAAATCTATGTAAAGACCATCTTTCTTATAGTATATGCATTGTCCTTTACTAAATCAACTAACTCAAATTCAAAGATATTTTAGTCTTTTGACATGAATATACGTATGCATTAAATTATTTGTCACACCCCGTATCCGAGATACGAGGCGTGAGGTGAGACAGTATCTGATCATCCATCCGACGGCCCGTTAACCTACGTCACAACATAAATAAAAGCAAAATGGAGTCAGCTACAAAGCCGAGTAACCAATTATTTAACGACGCAGCTTCTCTATAACTAATTTATATAACAACTATCAATCGATCGGATTAATCCACACATCAATAACAATAAAATAAATGTATTTCACAAAAATCAACGGGTCTAGGTTTTCTCAATTCACTTTCACATTAGCGCGAATCCCTCTCTAGGCGATTCCGCTTCACATTCCATTTCACTTCAAGTCACAAACAGAGACCCGTTGACTCATAAAATACACGCAGTCAGAATTCTCATATATCATATCAATTCATTCAAATAAACAAACGACATGTAAATCAATCAATGCGAAAATTAAATTATAGAGAAGTCTGGTTACCTTATCGACGATCTTGAAAAATGAAACGGCAATAATCTCGATGTATCGAATTCCAATCGGATGGATAAACACATATCACTCGATATTCAAATGGGATTTAAAATGGTGAGGAATATGAGAATATGATAAATGAATAAAAGTGGGAAATGGGATTTAATTTCTCGGGCGAGAATCATACAGAATTAAGAGTACTTATATGTACTTGGATGCTTCGGCTACAAGAAAAATTAATAATTAAAAGGATGCTTTAATAATCGACGAGTATACAGAGTCGGACTTGAAAGCAAAATTAAATCTCATTTAGAAAGAATAATACGGTTACCAAAATACAGTTACTAAAATAATAATTAAATATTTACATCGGATATGAAAAGGTGCATTCGGTAGTGGTAAAATTGGAAGTAGGTATTTTTTTTGTATGCAAAGTATGCGTGGGCTCCAAGCCCAATAAATCACATAATTAGTAAATAAAGATATATAAACTAAATAAGAAGTCCCTTATATAGAAGGAAATAAGAAAAATGAGTCGGTGAAGGCAGAGAATTAATATTAATAAGGATAAAAATTAAGGCATTTAATTTGTGGTGCACGAATGGATTTAGGTAGAAACAAAAATGGAAAATTTATGAATTCACTATTGATAATTCAAGCGGCAAAAGAAACATTTTAAAAGAAATTAAAATACATGAATTTGAAGGGGGATAATTGGACGAATTTTGGGAAGCCGTATGATACAATTGAATCACATATAATAAAATAAAATATACATTTATATATTTCATATATATAAACTTTGACGAAAAACAATTTAAATATATAAATTTCAAACTACATACTTCAAAATAATTAATATAAAAAAATAATGACTAAAAAAATCTGGGGTGTTACATTCTACCACCCTTAAAAGAATTTCGTCCTCGAAATTCAAACAAACTGAAATTGAACTGAAACGAACCAAAATCAAATTGGATGATAACAAGTCAATTGAGCAAACGAAATTCAAGTCAGACAATTTCAAATTAACTAGGACTATATCGGTACCCTAAAAGAAACTTCAAACGAAACGACAACGGACCCAAACACAGTCCGAGGAACGAATGCTCTGATACCAAATGTCACACCCCGTATCCGAGATACGAGGCGTGAGGTGAGACAGTATCTGATCATCCATCCGACGGCCCGTTAACCTACGTCACAACATAAATAAAAGCAAAATGGAGTCAGCTACAAAGACGAGTAACCAGTTATTTAACGACGCAGCTTCTCTATAACTAATTTATATAACAAATATCAATCGATCGGATTAATCCACACATCAATAACAATAAAATAAATGTATTTCACAAAAATCAACGGGTCTAGGTTTTCTCAATTCACTTTCACATTAGCGCGAATCCCTCTCTAGGCGATTCCGCTTCACATTCCATTTCACTTCAAGTCACAAACAGAGACCCGTTGACTCATAAAATACACGCAGTCAGAATTCTCATATATCATATCAATTCATTCAAATAAACAAACGGCATGTAAATCAATCAATGCGAAAATTAAATTATAGAGAAGTCTGGGTACCTTATCGACGATCTTGAAAAATGAAACGGCAATAATCTCGATGTATCGAATTCCAATCGGATGGATAAACACATATCACTCGATATTCAAATGGGATTTAAAATGGTGAGGAATATGAGAATATGATAAATGAATAAAAGTGGGAAATGGGATTTAATTTCTCGGGCGAGAATCATACAGAATTAAGAGTACTTATATGTACTTGGATGCTTCGGCTACAAGAAAAATTAATAATTAAAAGGATGCTTTAATAATCGACGAGTATACAGAGTCGGACTTGAAAGCAAAATTAAATCTCATTTAGAAAGAATAATACGGTTACCAAAATACAGTTACTAAAATAATAATTAAATATTTACATCGGATATGAAAAGGTGCATTCGGTAGTGGTAAAATTGGAAGTAGGTATTTTTTTTGTATGCAAAGTATGCGTGGGCTCCAACCCAATAAATCACATAATTAGTAAATAAAGATATATAAACTAAATAAGAAGTCCCTTATATAGAAGGAAATAAGAAAAATGAGTCGGTGAAGGCAGAGAATTAATATTAATAAGGATAAAAATTAAGGCATTTAATTTGTGGTGCACGAATGGATTTAGGTAGAAACAAAAATGGAAAATTTATGAATTCACTATTGATAATTCAAGCGGCAAAAGAAACATTTTAAAAGAAATTAAAATACATGAATTTGAAGGGGGATAATTGGACGAATTTTGGGAAGTCGTATGATACAATTGAATCACATATAATAAAATAAAATATACATTTATATATTTCATATATATAAACTTTGACGAAAAGCAATTTAAATATATAAATTTCAAACTACATACTTCAAAATAATTAATATAAAAAAATAATGACTAAAAAAATCTGGGGTGTTACATTATTCTTCCTTAGTACACAACCAAACATCCATTATATAACACATTAACACTACATAAACACTTATACATACTACACTACCAAACGCCTCTTTAATTAAACTAGACAGTGGCGGAGCCAGAAAATTTGACAATGAGGTTCAATAATTTATAGCATTAATATTGCAAGAAATTAAATAAATTCATACAATATGTATATTGGAAAAATTCTGTTTAGGACTAGTTTTTATTAGGGATAAATTTAAATCATTCATTATGATTGATTACGGATCCAATGGTCCTTGAAAAACTCATCCATGACTATTTGGATTATTAGTGTCCTTTTGATCATGCAATAGACAATTTAGACATTAACAATTGCTGGAGATATTTTACAAATCATTTTGATTTTATTCCAATAAAGTACTCAAAAACTTTACTGAAAAAATATTAGGACACAAAATATAGAACAATTTTATAAAAATTATAAGTTATAATAGATGTTTTATCTTCTAATTTACTTCTTTGAAGTCTCATCCTTTGAAATCGTAAAAATATGAAATGTTATAAATAAAAATAAAAATAAAACATACTAAATCGATGCATAAAAATTATTATGGTTATTGATTAATCTTTATATATAATATTCAATTAAATAAACAAAAAAATATCTATATATTAACAAAGTAAATTGTAAAGTTACATATTCAAGTTCAATTAATAAGTTCCATATGCATGTGCTAATCATTACTAAAAGTGAAAGTTCATTTAATATTCGAGAAAAAAAATTAACATTTGTGGCAGTCTAATATATATATGTTATATAAATAATTTTTTTCCATCAAGAATAAATTTTTCAAATCCAATATGGAGTTCACTAGTGGAATATATTTTGAATATCTATGGGGTTCAAATATTGCATATCTACAAAATATTTCATTTTGCAAGTGTGAACTTTTAAATATAGTATTATTTTTTATAAATTAATGGGGTCAATTGACCCCATGTCTTGAACTTAGCTCCGCCAGTGAAACTCAGTGTTTAAAAAACCGTACCAGACCGGCCGGTTCAACCGGGTTTACCGTGAACCGAACCCTGGTCTGGTAAGTTTAGTCCATAAAACTTGATATGTGATGAACCGGAAAAAACCGGATGAAAACCGTTTAAACCAGATAAACCGGTAACTGAACCGTCCGGTTTATTGTTTTGAACCAGAGAAACAAATAAGTTAAATTGAAAACAATACAAAATTTGTTGAGACAGGAAATCGAACCATAGTTTTTATTTTTACCCATAAAAGACATCATACTTAACCACTAGGCCACATTATTCTTTTGATATAAATGGACTTTTATATATTATTATACCGGTTTGTAAACCGATAAAACCGATAAACCACGGTAAACCACATACCGGCAGCCTCACTGGTTTGATTGCCGGTATGGTATTTAAAACACTGCTGAAACTAGAACGAATAGTTCAAATCGGCCGCTCAAGAATTAAGCATGATTTTATCATTTTGTCGGTCCTAATATTGTCGCTAAAAAGTGCTTAGAAAACAAATAGATAACGATCTTCGAAGTGGTTTGCCTAATTAAGAAATATTCCCCTTGTCCGGAGAATAAATGGGGAATCACAACTGGGTGGCCGTAATACACTCCTTTATTTAAAAAATAATAGTCGGTTGCTTAAAAACTATTATTAAAGAACAGTATGTTCTATTTTCTTCCCAAATATCTTGATTTAGGATTGACTATTTACTTAAATCTCGTACTCTGAAAACCAAGCAATGCAGAAGCGCCAGCGTGGAAAAATCCCTTTGGTGGATGCAAAAGCCGTAGATAGGAATGTTTTCTTGTGCACTCGTCAGTTGTCGCCTCAAACCTCAGTAGTAACTAGTTACTACGCAACAAGCCAACAAGCCAACAACAATGATCCGGCTCTTCATTTTATTTACCCAAATGGCAATTGCGCGATATATAAGCCACAGGATGCCAGATCGAGGGTCAGTATTTGTCAAGGAGATTCATGGATAGGACAGGTCATTGTAGTGGGACCGGGCATCCTCATGTAGCCACCGAGAATTTTGAGAAATTAAAGTAGCCGAATTTTTCATCGATATTGCGAAAATTTGTCATCTCTGCCTCTGGTTTTAATTTTGTGGGGCTCACACGATAACCTCTTCTATCTGTATTCAGTATTCCAAAATAGTTTTTCTTTTTGTGAACAGCATTTACTGTGAATGATAAAAAGTTTTTATATTTACTTAAAAAATAAAAGTATTAAAAAAATTAAAGCAATAAAATCTGTACTTTCATACATTTAATTTATATGCAATGTAAGACAAAATCGATTATACATTGTTTCGTCAATAAATATAATTTTGTCAGCTAGTATAAATAAATATTTTTTATAAAGAAATATTATAAAAAATAAAATAAGATAAAAATTACAGATAAAAGATGCAGTCATGCAGCAAAAATCCAGTTGCATTAAATATAAATGTTTATCCTCAGAAGACTTGTATTTTTTAGAGTCAGGAATGGACTCAAATTAAATTGTCGTGCCCCAAGATCAACAGACCATAACGGCTAGCTACTCCAAATTACGTACGCATGAGCTGCAACCGTTGTCATTTTATTCATCATTGTGAATTTAGAGATACAGTATCACGTGGCTCCGTCAAGAAATTTTCGAAAGGACAAGACTTCAAAGGTTCTACCCGGTTTATCCAAAAAACAAAAAAAACAAAAAAACAAAAAAAAAACTTCAAATGTCCTTTAAAATTACGTCCGTCGTTATATTTTGTGATTCATCGATCATAGCAGTTTTCTTTTTTTCTTTTTATAAAAAAATATATATACTACAACAAATTCGTCCTATTATTTCAGCGAAGGCGACTAGCTCCGAGAGCATGATCCAGTACAAACATTACAATTTCTTTCAAGGTCTTTGGATGACCAATTTTACGTTTGAAATTTTTCACTTTTAATGTGTTAATTCTATTATAATATGTATAAAATTATAATCTGGCCCCTCCAAACTTTTTTTCTGGTTCTGTCCTGATTCATATGTGATGGTGACCATAACTGAGAGGCATCAACTCTTGATTCTGCGTCAGGGGCGGAGCTACATGTTAGCAAAATTGGATAATGTCCCCCTGTATTTTCAAAATAATCCCTATAAAGTGCAAAAATCGCATGCTATTATGTTTGATTCATTCAATTTGCCCTTCTCGAAAATCTAAAAATTTTAACATGGTATCTTTTTGCCCCTTTTGTTCTAAAAATCTGGCTCCGCCCCTGTTCTGCGTGACTAGTCAACTCGCATATGAAATGGAAAACTAGAAATTTATCACAGGTGAGTCAAAAAATTTGAAGATAGGGAAAAAAAATTTTGGAAGAAACATTTATAAACGAACATATAACTCACTTAGTTTAGGTAATTTCATTAATAAAAGGACCAAAATATAGAATTTTTTTTGAAGAAATACGCATGTAAATTACAATATGTTTGGAAAATGGATTCACCCTTGTGTGTGTGTATGTATGTATAATATATTTTATTTATAGAGGGAGAGATACATACATACATACATTGATTATTGGATAATTTGGATCAATCATTTGAACTTCAAAATTGAGATTTGATGTGATTTAATTGAGAATCCGGTCAAATTGGTCTAATTGAATCCATTGTCTCTCTCTCCTGATGTATTGGGGGTTTTTCGTATCACGATTATTTCGTTGATAGTTTTACAAATTGATAAATCTAACTAAATCAATCCAATTTTTATACTGAAAACTCATAGGAAACTAAATTTTTTAATATATTTTTTAACTATTTTTTCGATGTTTTTAAAACTCTCAATTTGTAAATTTATTAATGGATATGATTGTGATGTACAAAATCCTTCATATATTTTAAGACAGACTTGTATGTAAATAGGTTAAAAATAACAAAATTGTCGATCGGTTTATAAATGATTTAATCAGGTCACATTCGCTTATTAAATGCGACTCTTTTCTGTTTTTCATTATTTAGGCATATATTTAATAATTTTGTCTGAATATTTGAGTTTGATGAATGAAAAAAATTGAAACGAACTAAACGTACGATCTAATTAAGTCGAATTTTAAAATAATATTTATACAATATATGGATTAATATGTTTACATGCCCAAATCACATATCAAATAATATGTTTTCATTTAACACATAGGGATCTAAGTAGAATTTTTATATATATAATGTAATATTTACCTGATTCGTATCTAATTCGACTTAGATCCGTTGGCATTTCTAACCACGATGGTAAATAATATATTAAGTCCCGGAGTTATTATGTTATCCTTATCAGCGATCTGATCTGGACGGTTCGGATCTATCGATCTGGTTACATACATGAGGCTCTCCTTATCATTGAAATTAAATCATACGATTGTAATTTGTACGCTGGACGGTCCGTGCGGGACTAGATTTCATTTATCTGATCCTTCTGTATTTCTCCGATAAACTATCGTAACTGGCCGGCCTGTTATCCAAAAAAAATAAAATACAACTCCGTCGTCAAATAATAAAATAACACGAATAACTGCTCCGCTAGTTAAGAACTCGTACCCATGGCGCCACACCTCATCTATAAATAATCCTCTCTCGCATTAACTCGCCTCAACCAACTGGCAACTGCCTTCACTTTCTCTTCGCTGCGTCGCAGTCTCCATTTTATCAATATTATTGCTTCCAATCAAACAGCCCAAACCTGATAAACCAAAAACCAACAAACAGAATAAACCAAATGGCCTCCTTACCAGACACAAATTCCGAATCCAAAACCCTCTCTGACGCCTGGGACATCAAAGGCCGTCCTGCTGTCCGATCACTCACAGGCGGCTGGTCTTCCGCTGCCATGATTTTAGGTGCTTATCCTTTTACTACATTCATGTGTCACCCTATGTTTACACAATTCAACGAGCACTGTTTCGATGAGATTAATTCCGTGTGTAAAATATATTGAAGACTGAAATTTTGTGTGTGTGGAAGGTGTGGAGATGTGTGAGAGGTTAACGACGCTTGGCATAGCCGTCAACCTGGTGACATACCTCACCGGCACCATGCATCTCGGCAATGCAGTGTCGGCCAACACAGTCACAAACTTTTTAGGTACTTCTTTCATGCTGTGTTTATTTGGTGGCTTCATTGCTGACACGTATCTTGGAAGGTGCGTTTACTTTTCTTCTGTCATCCCCTTGTGGCCTTGTTTACCTAGCACATGAAATAATGCTTTATCATGTGGACATTACATTTTGTTTTTCTTTTCTTTTTTTTCCTTTGTCAACGTATATATAGGTATCTCACGATTGGAATATTTGCTGCTGTGCAAGCAACTGTAAGTAATATAATCTAATTATATAATTTGTTTCGTATCCTTATCTGTCAATTAATTATATTTTGTTTTAATCTATTTTTAAAACTGAATCCATATGCGACTCACATCTTGTATTAACTTTCTGGAAATATTCTATGTATTTTGAAAAGAGTAAATCTATTGTGAACAATGGTTCATATAAGCTCTCGTGCACCATGACCGTTTTGGTTGGTGGTTTCATAAATTGTCAAATCTAATTTAACCAATCCAATCTATATATTGAAATCTCATAGTAAACAAAATTTTACAATTTTTAGAATTTTTTCTATTTTTTCGAATTTTTTAAAGCTTGCCATTTTGCGCTATAAATACACTAATTTATAAGCAAAAAATGACAAGTTTTAAAAAATTCGAAAAAAAATAGTAAAAATATTTCAAAAATTATAAAATTTTGTTTTCTATGAGATTTCAATATATAGATTGGATTGGTTAATTTAGTTTTGTCAATTTGCAAACTCACTGATCAAACGGTCATGGTGCACCGAGCGCTCTATGCATCATGGTTCACATTAGATTTACTCTTTTAAAAAAATGTAATTTTTTTTTCTTGCATCCTTTTTATCTAAATCGATTGGTGGATTTTATTTTCATCGTTCATTATGATCTAATTTGAACAGTCTTGTTTCAATAGACAAATTCTAAAATTTTTATTATCCACTCAACTCGCAGCAGCATTTTTTTCCCCTCCTATAAGATGCATATATATTGCTTTCATTTATTTATACGGAATAAGATAGGTTGACAATAGGGTTACTGTTGGGAACAATATAATTATATGAGCGGTTACTGATTAGTCAGTGCCTCCATCTGGAAAATTAAACAAATTTCAACAACAATTTTAGTCAGCTTTATTCTTCCTGTTGTGTGACCCATTCATTTGCCAGCTAGGGAAGTGTAGTGTATGATGTCAACTATTAGACCAAAAGACCTTTTTTCCCCTTTATTGATTAAATGAAGTTAACCATTGAAACCTGTCTTCCTTCCAGGGAGTAACCATCCTTACAATATCGACAGCTGCACCTGGTCTACGACCACCTCCATGTGCCAATCCAGAATCAGACAGCTGTGTAAAAGCAAATTCCAGCCAACTTGGCATTCTGTATTTAGCACTCTACCTCACTGCCTTAGGCACAGGCGGTCTTAAGTCAAGCGTGTCGGGTTTTGGTTCAGACCAGTTTGATGAGACGGACAAAGCAGAACGGAAGCTAATGATGCGGTTCTTCAGCTGGTTCTTTTTTTTTATCAGTATTGGTTCTTTACTTGCTGTGTCAGTTTTGGTGTACATGCAAGATAATCTTGGAAGGAAGTGGGGCTACGGCGTGTGTGCATTGGCGATAGTGGTAGGGTTGTGTGTGTTTTTAGCTGGTACAATGAAGTACCGATTTAAGAAGTTGGTAGGGAGTCCGCTTACGCAGATTGCTGCAGTGGTGGTGGCGGCATGGCGCAAAAGAGGATTAGAGTTGCCAGCAGATCCTGGTATGCTTTATGAACGGGAAGATGATGCAGAAGCAGGTTTGAAAAAGGGCAAAAAGCAAAAGCTACCTCATACAAAGAAGTTCCGGTATGCATATTTGTCTTTTTCATCGTCTTACATTGTGGCTACATATAAAAAGACAAGAAATTCTCTTTCCAAACAAGAACAATAATAAATAAGATCACAAAATTCATAAAGTAGCTTTACCTAAGGAATATTAACATTGACGGGTAATTCATATGAAATTTTACAAAACTTTGAATCTATCCTACTTTCTTTGAACATAAATTGAAGGTGACATTTGCTTCTGGATTTTTCAAAATTAAAAAGTTTGTCCTCTGTTTGTAAATCATCAACATATACTAGTTGTGAATATCTTGTAATTAATGAAACACAAAAATCTTAATGTTGCAACAGACTCTGTCCCCACCTAATCGTCTCATTCTGTTTTCTCAGTGTGCATCTTTATTGTCGTGATCGTTATGTAAAATATAAATAGTTATTTAAGATTGCATTATTTTGTACTGTTCGGTGTCATACGTTATACTGACGTAGAAGCTTTGTTTTTCACTTTTCTTAATTGTGGTCACGAATATAATAATAATATAAAAAAATTTACAAATATAATAGAGTAGCTTTTACCTAAGCTCGTCTTTTCTGGGATAAATTTCATAACACAAATTAATATGCTGGTGATCGTGCATCTTTGTCTAGAATTTTGTTCTATAACGAAATTTGTTCAATTCTGCATTAAAAATTAAATGAATTTTGCATCCTGCATCTCAGGTCAGTAATTGGATATGCACTTTATATTACCCAAAATTTATAGCAGCAGATAAAATTTCGCAGATGAAATAATATCTTATTGTAACATAAAATTGCCATTTAACCTTGAATAATTGACACGCATCAAGCCATCAATAGAATTAATTATAGGCAATGCTGCAGGAAAAATGAAATAATTGTCTAACTGTGACCCTTTTGTGCATGTTATCAGTTTCCTTGACCACGCAGCGATCATAGATGCTAGCGTAACAGAAAAATCCAAATGGACCTTATCAACCCTCACTGATGTGGAGGAAGTAAAGCAGGTTATTCGCATGCTGCCAACGTGGGCCACAACAATCATGTTCTGGAGCGTTCATGCACAGATGACCACGTTTTCAGTCTCTCAAGCCACCACCATGGACCGCCACATCGGTCGTCACTTTGAAATCCCTGCAGGTTCAATGACTGTCTTTTTTGTTGGGACAATTCTACTAGTTGTCCCAATATATGACCGCCTAGTTGTCCCACTAGCCCGTCGCATCACAAAAAACCCGCAAGGGATGACTCCACTCCAGCGCATTGCTGTTGGGCTGGCCTTCTCTGTTCTTTCCATGATGGCAGCGGCTCTCTCAGAACGTAGGCGCCTTAACGCGGCTCATAATGGGGTGACGCTTAGTGTATATTGGCTCATACCCCAATTCTTCCTTGTTGGAGCAGGCGAGGCTTTCACATACATCGGCCAGTTAGACTTCTTTTTAAGGGAGTGCCCCAAAGGGATGAAGACTGTGAGCACTGGTTTATTTCTTAGCACTTGCTCTCTTGGATTTTTCCTTAGCTCGGTACTCGTTACCGTAGTGCATAAGGTTACTGGTTCGAGCGGAAAAGGTGCGTGGTTGGCTGATAACTTAAATGAAGGAGAATTATATAATTTCTACTGGCTTCTGTCAATACTTAGTGCAGTGAACTTAGTTTTTTTCTTGATTTTGGCCAAAGGATACGTGTATAAGGAAAACAGAACGGCAGCTGACGGCAGTGTAAACGGCATAGAGCTGGAGGAAGAAGTTATTTTCCACTAATAGTACAAATCATATGGTATTTGTATTTGCTAAGTGCCTTTTGAATAATATATATATATATATATCTATATATATATATATATATGGTATTTGTATTGCATGTTACCCTCTGTAACCATTTTGAATTTCTTTTTTAAATCTATATGTGGTTCTGTTTGTTTGGTAAATCAGAACAGCCTCGTAAGAGGTGTATTTTTAATGACCATGTAAAGAGAAGGTAAGAAGATATGTAACAGCGTGCTATGATTCTAAAAATATTTTCTTTTTCTTTACTATATTTTTTGCAATATTTTGTGAATTTTGGTGCAATTTCTAAGGAATTATCTAGACATGTGCTCCATTGTAAATTTAGGGATGGGGAAAAAAAATTTTAACTCGTGAGTTATATTCGAATTTGGACAAAAAATTGATTGTAACTCGATTTAGTAGAACTCGAATTGAGCCAGCTTGATTGATTAAGGAGGTCAAGTTCAAGTTGAAATCAATTGATCAACTCGTCAACCTGTGAGCCAACCCGTAACATAATAATTTTCTATTTTAAATATTGTGATCAACATTTTTAAGAGTATTAAAAATCATAAAGAATTATAATAATTTTTATTACATATATTTCATTTTAAATAATTTCAGCATACATCATATTAAGTTTCAAAACTTAGTTTGCTTCAAATCAATAAAAAAATTAAAATACCGCAATTTCATTATTTATATTATTGTATATATATCAAATAGTTTTAATATTAAAATTAAAATATAGAATTTTGCGGTACATATCGGAGTCGATTCGAGTTAAAAGACGAGTTGAATTTGAATTATCTAAGAATCTTCGAGTCAACTCTAGTTATTAACTTAACAGTCAAGTCGTGTTTGAGTAAACTCAAACTCAACTCTGTAGCCCTAGTTAAATCTCCATCTTTTTCGTTATTGACGATCTAATAATTTTCTTACTGAGGAAACATTTCAAATTCTTTGGAATTTCTGCACCGCTCAAAATTCGGCCCACACTCTCTCCGTTACCGTTAGTTGTTAGTGTTCTTTGCTAGCTATTTCCTTCTATCCTCACTGCCTTAGCCATTAGAAGCCTCAAATTGGTTATAAGATCTTATGATCGTAGATTTGATGCCAATTATGTCATGATTAAATATTTGAATTTCAAATTTTATCCTCAAATTAAGTTGCAAAATTTTTTTTGAAAATTAAAATGTTATAAACCGCAAATTTGTTTTAAATCTTATTGCCCATCGCCCATTTGTCATAATTAGAGATTATAAAATGACTTGAAACCATCGCCCATCGGTCCAAAAGTGGACTGTGAGAGTGTAAACATACAGTACAATTTATTTAGATTTACCTTCACAAAAACATCAAACTATTCACATTGTATCACTATTCAAGTGTAAAAAATCCCATTATATATATAAGCTTAAACACCTGATAATTTAATATAAGCTGAAACACCTAATAATTCAAGTTTAGATTCCCGACAGTCTACTATGTTAATTAAACCTGCAATTAGAAGAACAACGTGAACAAAAATTCTAACTTTGATCAACGAAAATGCAATTCCTGGAGATCCAGTATAACCATTTGGTAGTTCATGTATAAAGAGCCGGCAGTGTAATTATAGCCACATTAATTGAGCTTTTGACTATGATTTCGAATTGTTCAAGATTCGGCAGTATCAGAATCATGCGAAAATTAATTCACTACAAGAAATTGCGACAACCATCACATTTTCCCTGCTTGGCTCACTAGCTAGCCTCCCAATAACCCCCCACATATCGAAAAGTCACCGCCAATCACTGGTCTTTTGGAACCACTTAGCGAGGTTGATATGCAATCCCTTGATCATCATCCAATATAACAAAACAGAATACGCTACATATATATGACTTCAGCTTTCGAAGGTTTAGTGCTGCTATAAACTGTTTCTGTTTGATTCCTTATTGTTGTTGTCTTTCATGATGTGGACTGTACTTGAATCGTTGAAGGCAACGAACATTCATTTCTGCATAATCCCCAATTTCGCCTCTATTGAGGCTTAATTGCATAATAAATAGATAAAATTGGCAGATGACGAGAACCGGACGTTTCGATTATGTTAGCCGAAGCTTCCTTATTACCAGGTCAAATATGGAGTCAATGATAAGTCAGGAGTGACCCTCTTTCCAAATTTAAGTTGATAATGAAAAAAGATAATATGACAATATAGATGAGAGAGAGTGGAGGTACCGTGAGTGGTACAGAGATCAAAGAGAGAGAGGTGGAATTTTTTTTTGTGTTCGCACAAAACTCGCGCACAGAGAGAGAACAGAAAGAGGAGATGATATATTTTTTTTGGCGGAGGGCATACAGAGCCCATATTCTCAATTTATTTTATCAACCAAATATTTTACATTTTACAAAAATGTCCTTATGCTCTAAACATATTACAAAAGGTTGTGTGGGTTTTGGTCGGTCCTCGACTTATATGCACATCTAACCTATTCTACATGCATAGAATTTAGATGTACTGCAGCGGAAGTTGATCGTTTGCCTAGATTCTTCTCAAAGCGGTGATGTAACCCCTCCTTGTCTCTTTGTCTTCCTCCGTATGCAACTAGCACACCACAACCTCAAGACAGGGCCTGGCGTCACCTTTCACGAATCCAAGTGCCGGTCGACTCGTGCGTGTGCTTCCTATTGCTCTCCAAGAAATAGGATGGCTCCTCCCTCTTTCTGATCTCTCTCTGGACTCATTGGGATGGTGGTTATCACAAAAGACACGAATTCCAACCTTAGAGTCGCTTCAGAAGAGAGGGGTATAAATAACCAGCCTGGAAACAGACCTTTCAGATTCATAACTGCTGTTTGGAACGGTCCGGTCCAGCATTGGACCGGGCCGTCCCAACTGGTTGGACCGGGCCGTTCCAGAGTTATTCCGGACCGTCCCAACCACAACAAGGCAGTCCGGTTGCCCAGCAGACCAGTCCGTTCCAGCGTTGGACCGGGCCGTCCCAGAGTTGGACCGGGCCGTCCCAACCTTAATGAGACATGGCTCCACACACTTTTTCTAACATCTCCCTCTTGGAGACATTGTTGCCAAACACAGAGTCAGACCTCATACGACAAATGGACCGTGCGACCAGCGCATACACCTGTCAAGCGGGAGCTAAAACACCTCACCATAACAAAGTTAAGGCCAGCGAGAAAGCATCTACCCTTTTATGAAAACAGTTAGATAATTGTGTATACTAGTACTTAGATACATTCAAATTTGCGCTAGATTGGACATTATCGACCGCTCAATGATACATGTCCTTTCCTTTTCAGTCTTAGTCCGCTGTATGTTCCCAACCTCAGTCCAAATGACGAGTTTGGTGGATCCTAAACACCAACAGATCTCTCATTTGTGCAAATCGAATCTGATCTTTCTTTTGTCTCATGAAAATCTGAACAAAATCAGTCGCTTTCTCAGCAATGCCCCGACAGGTGGAATATGCATCACCATAGGGTACACACCAAAGTAGCAGGCACTGATCCTGCCCCTCATGACATAGTCAAAAGTCAAAGGGTACGTAATTGCGCAACTCACACAATGGGGAGTCATACGGTCTTGTTCCTGGAACCACTCAACCCATCTTCCAAGAGTCGCCTAGCACATGTGGTATGAGCACATGCTACAACGAATTATCTATACCAATAGACATGTGTTCTCATTCGTTGTACGAGTCTAGATTCAGTTTGCAAACCAAGTGTCTATGGTCTAGACCACTCCTTATTGCAACTAATCCTGAGATTCTCCACTTAAACACTCCCAGAGTTTTAAGGAGATTCTCACCTCGGCTTTAATTTGAACTATATGATTGTTGGGGATACAATCATATTGGATCGCCTAAAAGAAAACAAGCCTCATTTCAGTCCCAGATTGAAGCGACATTGAGTTTCGACCACCCCAGGTGGCTCCTTAGTCCTTGACTAAGCGCACATAACTCAATCTAGTCTCATCTCTACATGCCCCTGGCATTAGAGGCGATTGCTCGTGTGAGCGAGACAATCTCAAGTTCAAATACACACTACCATCCATGCTAACATTTAATTGAACAATAACAGGCAATTCAATAACAAGAATGAATGCAAATATCTTAATATATATCAATAAAACATAATTGTTCAAACACATACATACATACACAAGTCTGAAAAATTGGACCGGACCGTCCCAGATTCCGGACGGGCCGTCCCAGCCTAAAACAGGCTATGCCCTAGCTGTTTTTCAGTGTTCAGACGGTCCGGCTGAAATCCGGACGGGCCGCCCCAATCTAGGACGGGCCGTTCCAATCCTAGGATCCGCCTGCAGATCTCAAACCCATGATTCTAACCATCTTAAGGAACTGCATCCTAGCTATGGCCTTTGTAAATGGGTCTGCCACCATCTCGTCGGTGGAGATGTGCTCTAACACAATTTTTTTGTGTTCTTGTCTGTCTCTAACAAAGTGATATCTCATGTCAATATGTTTGCCTTTTCCATGATACTTGGGGTCTTTAGAGAATGCTATAGCAGCAGTGCTATCACAATAAATAGTCACAGGTCCGATGGGCACCTTGACCACCCCCAGTTCCTTTAGGAAACGCCTCAACCATATTGCCTCTTGGGCAGCCGCAGAACATGCAATGTACTCGGCCTCTATTGTGGATAAAGCAACACATGTTTGCTCTTTACTAGCCTAAGAGATTACACTCTTACCAAGCATGAAAATGAAACCTGAAGTGGACTTGCGCTTATCCAAGTCTCCACCCCAATCAGCATCTGAATAGCCGACTAAATTCAGGTCTCTGCCTTGGTAGCTTAGCACATAATCAGATGTGCCATTGAGATATCTCAAAATCCTCTTGACTGCTTGCCAATGAGCAAATCCAGGATTCGATTGAAATCGGCTGACAAGACTCACCGCATAACATATGTCGGGTCTTGTACACATCATGGCATACATCAAGCTTCCAACTGCACTTGAGTACTGCACTTTTTCCATCTTATCTTTTTCCTCCTTTGTCTTAGGACACATGTCACTACTCAAGCTTGTATTCTTGTCAATAGGAGTGTCAACCGATCGACATTCAGCCATGTCAAATCGTTCAAGAATCTTTTTCACATAAGTTTCTTGAGATAAACTGAGAAACCTCTTGGTTCTATCTCGAGTTATCTTAACACCTAACACATAACTAGCTTCACCCATATCTTTCATGTCAAATGTAGAGGACAACCAAGTCTGCGTTGAACCAATCAGCGACTTGTTTTTACCTGCAAGCAATATATCATCCACATACAATGTCATGATCAAGAACCCACCCATAGACCTCTTTACATACACACAATGATCCTCTTCCATCACCTGAATGCCGTTTGACAAGACAGCTTGGTGGAATCGGAGGTTCCATTGTCGTGATGCTTGCTTGAGACCATATATGGAACGGTGAAGTTTGCACACCTTGTGCTCCTTTCCATTAATCACAAACCCTTCAGGCTGTTCCATATATATCTCCTCTTGCAATTCTCCATTGAGAAATGCAGTTTTCACATCCATTTGGTATAGTTCTAGATCCATTGCAGCGACAATTGCTAGGATCAAGCGGATAGAGGCAAACCTAACCACAGGAGAGAAAGTTTCCTCATAATCCACTCCCTCTACTTGGGTGAATCCTTTTGCAACCAAGCGAGTTTTGTAACGCTCAATTGACCCGTCACTTTTACGTTTAACTTTGAGAACTCATTTGCTCCCAACAGCCTTACGACCTCGTGGTAAGTCAACTAAGTCCCAGACCTGATTCTTTTTCATGGAATCAATCTCCTCTTGCATGGCCAGCAACCATTCCTTAAAGTTAGAGCCAGAAAGTGCCTCTCGCACATTCTTTGGTTCATCCAAATCGATAGCCTTAACAGCCCTATTGCGTTTAGTCTTATCATCCTCTTTCGGTACAACCAAACCATACAAAGCGGCCATGAACATTTCCCCCCCTTCGATCTCAAATCTTCGGCGGGGTACTCTTTCCCGTTCAGACCTACGAGGTTCTGCTTCAACCTGTCTATTTTCATCATTGGGACGGTCCGTTCCAGTCAGATCAGGAGAACAATCTCTCAGCTGGGACGGTCTGCCCCAGCCTTGGGACGGTCCGTTCCAATTGTCGAGATTGACTCGTTGAGTTCCCTCTTCTGCAATTGACCTGGTCTCAGGAGGTTGAGCCCCCACCTCTTGACCAATGTCAATATTGACAGAAGGAATGTCCTCATAGAGTCCTTGCATTCGTGAAACCTCATTTTTCTTTGGAAAGTCGCTCTTAAGGAATGTTGCATCCCTCGACTCTATTTCCGTGACAGTCCCACTCAGATTCTCTCCAACAAACACGTGGCCCTTGGAAGTTTCAGAGTATCTTATAAAGATACACTTCCTCCCTCTCGGACCAAGCTTCCCATGTTTGTGAGACGGATCATGGACATAAGCCGAACAACCCCATGGATGGAGATTACCCAAATCCGATTTTTGTCCAGTCCATAACTCATAGGGGGTGGCTGTCACAGACTTCGAATGGACACGGTTCAGAACATATGCGGCTGTTAACAACGCATCTCCCCAATACGAAATTGGTAGACTTGCTTGTGCCATCATAGATCTAACCATTTCCAACAAGGTCCTATTACGCTTTTCAGCAACACCATTTTGTTGTGGCGTGTAGGGAGTTGTCAACTGATGAACGATTTCCTTTTCATCACACAAGCTCTTGAATTGATCTGAGAGGTACTCTCGACCTCGATCTGTCCTAAGAGCTTTCACAAATCCATTTTGTTGATTCTCAGCCATCGCCAAGTACTTTGTGAAGCAACCCAGTGCCTCTGACTTGTGGGAGATCAAATAGACATGACCAAATCTTGTATGGTCATCTATAAATGTGATGAAATAATAGGCACCATGTCTGGCCCTAACACTCAAAGACCACAGATGTCCGAGTGTATCAATTGCAAAGGAGTTGTGGCACGAACAGCCTTACCAAAAGCCTTTCGGGTAGCCTTACCCGCTAGACAGTTCTCACATGTAGGTAAAGATACCTTGGTTAAGGGACCCAACAGTCCAACCTTAGCCAATCTAGTCATCATTTCCTGCCCTACATGACATAGTCTAGCATGACATATCATCATGTTAACATTCACATCAGAAGAAGAAACATTATAAGATAGAGAAGAGTCATCAATTGTGTCTAAAACCATGAATTTATCATTAAGAAATCCATTGCCAATCAACATAGAATTCTGATACAATTCAACTCAATTGTTCACAAAAACAACACTCAATCTAGTTTTGACAAGAACTAAAACAGATACAAGACTTCGCCTCACATCAGGCGCATACAAAACATCATGGAGAATTAATCTATGTCCGTTGCGAAACACAAGCTCACATGTGCCTATGCCATGCACTTGGACACTACTATTATTTCCCATGAAAATTTGTTTGCTTCCTGCCGGTATGCGACGATAGTCCAGAAATGCCGCTCGATCCCTAGCTATGTGGTCAGTTGCTGCAGAATCAACAGTCCAAACAGGAATGTTATCAGTAAGCATAAAGCAACTGGACACAAATAAAGCTGAATCACAAGCAGATGAGTTCTGGACGGTCCGTCTCAGACTCTAAGGGAATTGGGACGGTCCGCCCCACTTTGGAACGGTCCGCCCCAAAAGGTTCAGAGGGTACCTTTTTCGACTTCGTGCAATCGCGAGCGAAATGTCCCACTTGATCACAGTTGAAGCAAGCCCCCTTGGACTTCTCCTTCCCCTTACCGCGCTTCTTGCTGCACTTCTTGTCAATCTTGGCATTGGCCACGCCATTGCCACCCGCATTTTTCTTGGAACCGGAATTCTGCCTCGGTTTCCTTTGCGAGTTCTTAGAGGCGGCAATCATTGCCTCTCCAGCCGCCTTATCAGCTCTCTCAGCCAATAAGCGGTCCTCCTCCAACTCCACATGACGCGCCACCTCATTAAAGGTGCGTATGTTGTCATTGTGAGTCAAATTGACTCTCATGTGCTCCCATGAGCGAGGTATAGAGCGGATGACAGCTTGCACTTGCTGCTCATCCGAGAGGACATGACCCGCTTGCTGCAACTCACTAATCATGTTAGACATGGCTAAGATATGCTCCCTCATAGAGTGCTAAGGGCGCTTCTTATAGCCGTCAAACCTTAGTGTAAGTTACCGGATCCTGGTGGTTGAAGTATCACCATACTGGAGCTTGACCGCCTCCCACAGCTCTTTTGTGATGCGGTGCCTCTCAAACCTGAGGAGAAGATCATTGGACATGTTACTCAGCAACGTTATGCGAGCGGCACGGTCCTTCTTCCTGAAATCCTCATTGGCATGAACTCGCCTTGGATTGGCCCTTTCGGCTTCAGTGAGTTCCTTCGTGAGTGGCTCATGCAAGTCCTGCATCTCAAGGAGAAATTGAACCTTACGATGCCAAACATCATAATTGTTACTTGTCAGTTTCTCACCAGCATTGAGATCAGCGACTATGCTCTTATTTGCCGACATCTTTCTATAAAATAGAGACAAAGCACATGTATGCATGTTAGCATCAATACATATGATATAATACCAAGTTATAACATCCAGTATACCTCACCGCACAACCCTTGAATCGATCCAAAAGATGATGCAACCTAGCCACAATGATCAAGAGATGACAACCAAGGCCACCAATCAAATCACATGAACTAAGTGCTTCACCTCCCAACCAACTCGATTGGCGCGAGGTTCAGACATTGGTTAAGATACCCAAATCTTAAAATCCAAAGTCACCCTTGTATGCTTTTGGTCTACATGCGAGTCATAAGCCAGAAAGGCCTACTCAAACATGTAACCATTTGTGAGAGGTCTAAAGACCTACCATCACTCAACTATGCAAGGATGCATGTAATAACCACTGAGTTATCTAGAGGATAAGTCAGAAACCATGTTGGACATACTGATATGTTCATAATTGGTCAGGTCAAACCCAAGGTTTACACAGTTTTGTTCTGTCAGACAATCAGAACGGTCTGGTCCAACATTGGAACGGTCCGTCCCAGGTATCAAACCACAGACTGGTTAAGGGTTTCCAGCCTGGAACGGCCCGTCCCACTTCGGCGGATTTCATATAGATATTTCAATCCTTTTAGGCCCTAAATTACAATTAAATATTTGTGTTTTAGTTAGATTTTAACATATTTAGGTTAGTTTTAATTAAGTTTGTGTCAAAGAATGAGTTACTACAATAATCTTCATTTTTATGCAGATTCTGGACAAGAACATGACCTAAATGATTAAATGAAGATGTAGAGCTTCTCATAAGCTTTCCAACGGTACTTGAATCACCTCAAACAGAGTCCGGATGAAAAAATTATGGGCAAAATACGAACAAGGCGCAGTGCTGAAATTTCCAGACCTGCTCTCAGGACGATTTCTGGCGACCCGTCAGAATCCTGACGGGTCCGTCCGAAACCTGCCGGAATTAGCAGAAAGTGCATGTTTTAGAGTTCTAACTTTGGAAGACGGTTATTCTCTATTCCCATCACGTCCAGAAGCATTTTCCTGCTATTATAAGCGCCTCCCATCAATTCTAAAGCCTATGGGTGTGTTTGGATACCACCACGAACAGGCTGTTCGTGAACAGCCCTAGTTCGCTCGAACCAAACACATCACGAACTAGGCTGTTCACGAACATCTTCCCTTGTCCCTAATCCCCCAATTTTCAAGAACTAGACATGAACTAGGCGCGAACTAAATGTTGTTCGTGGCTCCCTTGTTCATCCCTAGTTCATGCGTGAACCAAACACACCCTATATAAACATGGTTTGAGGAGATTTCAAGGGAAGAAAGGGGAGATCGAATTTTGAGAGAAATCAAAGTTTAGAGAGAGATTTGAGAGTTTCTACACGACGCGGCAACCCAAGGTCCAGGCGGATCCGCCCGAAAGGAGACGGAGTCGTTCGAAGGCAGGCGAAGGAGGAAGAGGAGAGGAATCGAAGTTCATTTGTTGTATTCTATCTCTTCTTTTTATCTTTTGTTTGTTATTTCGAGAAAACCTTGATTTGTATGATTCTATGTCTTGTCTAGCTTAGAATTGTTATTAGGGGCAATTGTAGGGAACCTTTACTTGGTAGATTAATGAAAGTTTAATTTAGTTTTCTAATTTTTCTGAGTTGCTTTGCTTTACTTGATCTTGATTGCTTGAATTGTGATTGAATTGAATTATTTTGAAGGTTTGCTCACTTGGTTTAGGCCAGACCTCGTAGATAAGCACAAAGAACCCCAAATTTCAAGTCAATTCGTACTTACATACCATAGGATAGTTAGTATACCCAAAAGGTGAAAACGGAACTTAGCCGAGAGGTTTATTCCCTCCTAAGATCGAGAGATTTAGGATATCCTACCGAATAGATAAAGCAAACCCTAAAACTTAAGCCAAGGAACGAGAGTTGAAACTTAGGTTTTTAGGGAGGTTTAGAGGTTAAAACTTAGTAATACCAAATCAAGAACGAGAGTTAGTATTTGGACCAGAGTTTAAGCCAAAAACCTGAACTTAGAGAACTTAGAAACTAATTAAACTGATTTATCGTACTGCTCTGGCGACCCCGCCAGGAAGCTGGCGGATCCGCCTGAATAGGCCAGGTAAAGCAACCCGAACAATTGACCCTAATTCGTGTTATTGTGTTAGAACTCGCATTCTCAATCAAACTTAGATCAACCTTAGGATTTGATACTTCTTCAATTCATCAATTAAACCCTCAATTGATTTGAACTTTCGTCTAGCTAATTAAATAAGGTAAAAGATCGATATTCCAACACCGTCCCTGTGGATTCGACCCTTAAGCTATCACTGCAAACGATTAGATCGGTGAATCCTAAGGATTTGTTTTGATTTAGGTTTTCTCGCGATCACCACTGCTGGGTCGGACCAGCCTACATGTCGTCCTGTCAGCAAAGTCCTGGGACGGTCCGTCCCAGAGTTGGAACGGTTCGGTCCAGACGTTGCTGAAACCCTGATTCTGGTATTTCCAGCGATGGAATTTCTCAGAAATTAGTTTTCTTTACCAGTAAAGTTGCTCTATCCTAAATTGACTGGTTTGTAGTATTTTCTACTAGTTCTATCAATCATAGAGAGATCTAAAACCAAAAATACCAGTAAAATCAAAACTAGGATTCCAATAGAGCAACCAAGTCTCAGACCATAACAAAAACTACCAATTTTCATGGTTTCTAAGGGTTAAACAGTACCAAAACTTCGAAAAGAACCTTATGTCTCTGATACCAACGTGGGTTTTGGTCGGTCCTCGACCTATATGCACATCTAACCTATTCTACATGCATAGAATTTAGATGTACTGCAGCGGAAGTTGATCGTTTGCCTAGATTCTTCTCAAAGCGGTGCTGTAACCCCTCCTTGTCTCTTTGTCTTCCTCCGTATGCAACTGGCACACCGCAACCTCAAGACAGGGCCTGGCGTCACCTTTCACGAATCCAAGTGCCGGTCGACTCGTGTGTGTGCTTCCTATTGCTCTCCAAGCAATAGGATGGCTCCTCCCTCTTTCTGATCTCTCTCTGGACTCTTTGGGATGGTGGTTATCACAAAAGACACGAATTCCAACCTTAAAGTCGCTTCAGAAGAGAGGGGTATAAATAGCCAGCCTGGAAACAGACCATTCAGATTGATAACTGCTGTTTGGAACGGTCCGGTCCAGAATTGGACCGGGCCGTCCCAACTGGTTGGACCGGGCCGTTCCAGAGTTGAACCGGACCGTCCCAACCACAACAAGGCAGTCCGGTTGCCCAGCAGACCAGTCCGTTCCAGCGTTGGACCGGGCCGTCCCAGAGTTGGACCGGGCCGTCCCAACCTTAATGAGACATGGCTCCACACACTTTTTCTAACAGGTTGAAATAAAAAAAAAGAGGGAACTTAACAAACTCTCGATTTATGGAGCGCATCCATCAACTAAATTCGTCTTTTCACAACAAGTATCAAGTTTTAAAGACGATAATTGCTTCGTCGATATATCTAAATCATTCTCACTCGTGTGGATCTTCTTCAACATCAATTATCTTTTCTCAAGCACATCACGAATTCAATGATACATCAAATTTGTATTCTTGGACTTACAGTAAAATATCGGATTCTTGCTCAAATGAATTGCACTTTGACTATCACAAAACAAGACATACATTTCTTGCCGAACGTCCAATTCATGCAAGACCTTTTTTAATAAAATTAGTTCCTTACACGCCTCCATAATGACTATGTACTCGACTTCGGTAGTAGAGAGTGTAATTACACTTTTGCAACTTAGATTGCCATGATACGGCTTCATTTTCAAAACACACCAAATAACCGGATGTAGAATTTCTCGTGTCTACGTCATAGGTCCAATCAGCATCCGTATATGTCTTCAAAGTCAGGTTGTTTGTGCCGCCAAAACAAAGACAATGGTTGGTTGTACCCCGCAAATATCGAAATATACACCTAATAGCATATTTATAACTAGTTTCATGCGCGCTTTGGGAGGGAGGGGAATTGGTGGCACAAGGGCAAGGAGACACAACAGGATGAGTGGTAGGGAGCGACAAGTGAAGGGGTGAAGGTGAAGTAGCATGAAGAAAGAAAGTACACTAATAGAAACCGAAAATTTGTTAGTACGGAGTTGGACAAAAATCGTTGAAAATAGGAAGTAGTTTGTGATGATGTTGATGATAAAAATTTGTGATGGTCCTTATCAGTCTCGTTAATAAACTGAGCTATCGAGTTCAAAATCAGTTATATATAATTGAGTTCAAATTAGTTGGACCTAAATTGTTCGAAACTACTTCACAAACCAAATTAATTTGTTGCATATATAAGCACTAGATGAGTCTTCTAAGTCAGTGGCGGAGCCGCATGCAATGAAAAATGGACAATTGTCCTCCTATAAATTATAAATGATCCCTAAAAAGTATTAAATTTACATGTATTTGTATATTATTTATTCAATTTGTCCCTTACAATCTTAAAATTTTAGTGTAACTCTTTGCCTCCTTGTTCTAAAATCCTGCCTACGCCCCTGTTCTAAGCCAAATATAAAATTGGCATAGTTAATATTATTATTTCATAACTCATTTGCAATTTATATTCTAATACTTTGTTTACAAATATAATACGAGTATAGAGTGTTTTATTACAAGAATGCACAGTTGTAAAAAGAAACAAAACCTTTCACTAGTTGCAGCAGTTTTGAATACCAATACATTGGCTTGAGCTTATCTACAGAAGTTCAAAGTATTTCTTAGCAGTCAAAAAACTGTCAATTTCTGCCAAAAAATACTTTTTAGACCTCATCTATTATATATCTAAAAAAGAAAAGTATTCAGGATTCTTTTTTTTTTATAGAATCTAATTCATATAATATTTGCATAGAATATTATGTTGCTTTTCACACTATCAATGATTAAACTTCAAAACTAGTATATGTAAAAACCAATCAGCAAGGAACTCTTAATTATCTTTTATTAGAGGTTCAATATTTTGGTTTAATATTCCAATAAAATTGAATTGCTCGGATTGCACGAAGTGAATTGTCATCAAGCCAAATGATGTTTATCCACTAATATATGCACCATGAGAGCAAGATTTGATGACACTGTCTATTTTCTAAACAATTCTTTCTAGCATCTTGGATTAAAAAAATAATATATCAGTTTCAATTTAAGCCAAATTGCTTCCAGCTGACACACAATACGCATGGATATCCAAGGAAACCATAATACATTAAACTCTACAATCAATATTAGAAAGAAACAATATCTAAAACTTGATATTTTACAAAATAGCCCTTGAAATTTTTCTACAATTGGAGGAAATGCTTAGATTAGATAGATGGAGAAAGAAGCAGTGGGAATTTTTTTTTTTTTTTTAAGGCCAGTAGGTGATTGTCATACCAGCAGAAATTTATTAATAAAAAGAATATTTACAAATTACAAAAGGAAATAGTAGGAGAGGAAGTAATAAAAAAAATAAAAAATAGCTATGCTAGCAAGTTCCAGGAATGCACGGCCATCTAGTGCAGTAAATAAACCGGTTGCCTAGAAACCGCGTTAAAGATGCTTGCATTTCTTTCCTTCCAAATAGCCCAAAAAACAGCAGCTCAAATGATATCCATTGTTTTCCCAGACGTTCCGATTTGATAACCAGAATCTTTGAGGAATTGTATACTGGCTCCATGATTCTGCGTTTCTTTTCATCATCTCAGACCTTTATTTTCTTTTTAGTTTGTAATTGTGATTGGCTAGTTGAGTTTGTGGTTGAACTGTAATTCCATTAGATTCTGTGGCAAGTGAGGTGTTGAGGGTAGAGGTGCAAAGTGGAAAATAGGGGTCCATGGTGCAAGTTTAGTTTTAATTTCTACTTATAAACAGATGATGCTGAAATTAGTTGACTTGATAATGCTGTAATATAATTTTTTTTTTTTTGAACAAAAAGAGAAGTGGTAGGCGCTCCATACTTAGTTCCAAAAATAAAAATAAAAATAGCCCTTGAAATTTCCAAATCTAATAACATACTTTAACTTGGAATTTTACCACAACAAAAAGGGGAGCAAAATGTTGGGTTAGATAGACCACAAGTTTCAATTAAATTGAGGTCAGTATTTCTGGCTGCATTTATCCGCCCCTGGTCCGACGAGAGTCATCTGTCGGCTTGAGAGAAAGAGGGACGAATGGAACGGTCAGATTGGGCAGAAATTCGGGCAAATCGTAATAATCTCATCCGTCGGATTTAACAAACGGCCGAGATATTGACCAATATAATAACCTCAATATTAATATATTTCTTACTAGATTGCTCCAGTGATGAGAATTCTCAGTCAGGCTACACTTCCCTCTATAAATAATGCACTCTTCTTTGTAGCATTAACTCGTCTCAACCAACCGCCTTCACTCTCTGTATCCTGCTCCCCGGTCCCCATTTTATCCCTCCTTTGATCCCTCCCAATCATACAAGAAACTGAAATAACAAGCAACAATAATAAACCGAAGAAACCAAAATGGCCTCCTTACCAGACACTAACTCCCCCTCCAAAACCCTCTCTGATGCCTGGGACTTCAAAGGCCGTCCTGCTGTCCGATCCTTCACCGGCGGCTGGGCTAGTGCTGCGATGATTTTAGGTGCATCTTTTTTTCACCGTATTCATGTTAGAGGGGTTGTAGCATAATAAATTCATATCCCAACTTGATATTACTTTTCATCGAGCACATTTTTTAGCATTAGTTTTTATTGAATTAGTTCATGTTATGTTTTGGAGACTGAACTGTTGTATGTAAAAGGTGTGGAGCTGTGTGAGAGACTCACAACGCTTGGCATAGCAGTGAACCTTGTGACTTACCTCACCGGGACTATGCATCTCGGCAATGCGGTGTCGGCAAATGCGGTCACAAACTTTTTGGGTACTTCTTTTATGCTGTGTCTGTTCGGTGGTTTCATCGCTGACACTTATCTTGGCAGGTGAGTTTGCTTTTCTATAGTCATTCCCTTTTTTTAGTTAATGAGCCAGGTTAAGTACCACCACTTTTAATTTGAATATTATAAATTACTACAACTTCATATTTTATCAATATTTAAAATTTTTAAAATTCGAACGCTAGCTGAATCTAAACCGTTAATCAAATTCAATTCAACGAGCGATGCATTTCTACATAAGTTTTATAAAATTTGGAGTTAGTTTGATACTTGATCAAGTGACCAAATGATGAACGTATTATAATTAATCTGTCATTATTAATCATATTTGTTCATTTGTTGACTATTTGATCGAACATCAAACCGACTCCAAATTTTATAAAACATATATTGAAACGCATCCCTCGTTAAATTGAACAAGATCAATAGTTTGGATTCAGTGCTTGAAAAAAATATAAAATTGTAGCAACTTGTATCACAAAAAATGATGGCACTGAAACCTTGCTCTTAGTTAATATAAGTAATAAGTATGTATTACGGAATAAAGCCTTATAATCATCTAAATTTCAAATGTTTATTTTTCCCTTTTTTATCTTTTAAAATTTATAGGTATCTGACAATTGGAATATTTGCCGCGGTACAAGCATGCGTAAGTAGAATAATCTAATTGATTAATTATCCTTATCTTTTAGCTTATTATTTTTGCATGATTGATTCCTAAAAGTGAATACGATCCCTTTTAGTTAGTAGGCCCCATCTTACAATTACTTGCGGGCAATTTTCTTGGAAAATTCAAATACAGTCAAATTAAAAAGTATGACCGTTGCTGTTATATACCAAAAATAACAGGCTTTTTTGACTTGTTGGATCCTTTAGATTCTTACCCAAACGTTACAATTTGAACAGTCCAATTTCGATAAGCAATTGTTTTCATCTATTTACACGACGTTGACAGAACAATTATTTTGGGATAAAAAAACAAGTTATCTGTCTATAATTCCATCTAGAAAAACAATTGCCAAATAGTTGCAACGTGACCCATTGGAAGTGGCCATGGGGTGAATCAGACAAATACCGGCCCAAAGATCTTTTATGATTCCAAGAAGCTAACCATTGAACTTTTTTCTTTTTTTGAACTTGTCACTATTCCAGGGCGTGACTATCCTAACAATATCAACAGCTGCACCTGGTCTACGGCCACCTCCATGCCCCAACCCAGCATCTGGCAGTTGTGTAAAAGCAACTGCCGGCCAACTTGGCGTTCTGTACTTAGCACTCTATCTCACTGCTTTAGGCACAGGTGGTCTCAAGTCGAGCGTGTCAGGTTTTGGCTCAGACCAATTTGACGATGCAGACAAATCAGAAAAAAAGCAGATGATGCGCTTCTTCAGCTGGTTCTTTTTTTTCATTAGTCTTGGGTCTTTACTAGCTGTGACGGTTTTGGTGTACGTGCAAGATAACCTCGGGAGGAAATGGGGATACGGCGTGTGTGCATTGGCAATAGTTATAGGGTTGAGCGTGTTTCTGGCAGGTACAACAAGGTATCGATTTAAGAAGTTGGTTGGAAGTCCACTAACGCAGATTGCTGCCGTAGTGGTGGCGGCATGGCGAAAGAGAGGATTTGAGTTGCCGTCCGATCCTGAGATGCTTTACGACGGGGATGTAGATTCTGAATCAGGCACGAAAAAGGGCAAAAAGCAAAAGCTGCCTCACACAAAGCAATTCCGGTATGCATATTTCCTTTCTTGTGTACCTACCTTTTCATTTGGTACTTCCTTGCAAGCATGCAACACTGCTTATCATTGGTCCAAATAAGGAACGTAGCGAACAATTAATGACTAATAATTCATCCTTTTTCAGTGCTCCTGTAGTTGATAATTCCTAAAGGTCCACATTAAGAAAACTTTTTAGATATCATTCAGTTAAGAAGTCAGACTGGCTCTGGAAACAGCATAAATGATTATTCATTGAAAGCAATGTTTTTGTCTACTATTCCAATTAAAAACAGTTGATATACCAAATTGCTCAATAATTCACTCACCATATCCTATAGCTATTATGGACCTCTTGTTCTTACGTGTTAACTAAGCCAATGAAATGTCACGATTACGCTCGGTATAGCAGGCATACTGACATTCAAGTATTCAACAATGAACATATAATATGGAATAACTAGTTTAGTTAAAAGTTTCTATCCACATGAAATTCCGAACCTGGACGCCCGAGAGATGATAAGAAACGATCATTATTTAAGGGGTGCTGTCAACTTGGTGCTCCTGTGACCCTGTTTTTAATCCATAATATTATGCCTCTAGGTTGGAGCCTTGGAGGTTAATTATCATAATGGGATCGTTTGGTAACATCAAAGTTTAGTGAGATCAAGAGTTAAAGTTAACATTTTTGAATTAGTGTTTGAGGTTAAAGTTAATAAAAGATAGTACTAACTTAAAATTAGTAATTGTTGTTTGGCATGATAGGTTAAAGTTAGTGATAAAAAATTTTAAAATTTGAAATAAATTAAAAAGTTGAAATTTAAAAAATTTTAAAATTTGAAATAAATTAAAAAGTTGAAATTTAAAATTTTTAAAAGTTGAAAATTGAAATTTTAATTTTTTTTATTTTGAAATTTTAAGGTTTCTTCTCAAGATTTTTCTCTTCAGATACAATATAATTTTTTTTATGTTTGAGGAATGCTCAAATAAGACATGGTCAAGTTAGGGAGGTAGTACTAATTCCGTTAACTTCAAAGTTGTTTGCCAAAATCCAAAGGTTAGCTTGTTGATGTAGGAGTCAAACTAAATTTATAGTTACCAAACGGGCCCATAGTGTTTAATAAAGCCATATTGGATTTATCAATGAATATCCTTTGATACAAACTTTAACTACTAATAAGAATTAAATTTCATTATGTACTTAAGACCCAAGAGAGAAAACAAAGAATATCATTCTTGGTGATTAGTAATACTAAGCCATCAAATAATTGAAGATGAAGGCCCACTAGACGTATGGTACAGATTTATTGATGTATATATGTAGCTGGATTGACCTAATAGTGGACCAAGTGTACAAGGAATAGGACGAGGCAGTAATACACTTGTAGGCCCCTTTTATTTTCAACGTGATGTGATACGGGAGTACTGGTGAGATCTGTTTATTTTCGCTAAATGCAATGTCTTAGTTTCCTCATGTGGATGGTTGGATTTGCGCTAGTGTCTCTCCACATTTAATCATTGATGGACTTTTGTTTTGAGTCAGGACAGTACCACCAGCCCTAGTGGATCGGGAAATGTTTTGCGGTGCCATACTTAAAATGATATATTTAATTGTCAAGAGTCAAGATATAATTAATTGGTCTAATTATTAAATCTATGTACTTAATTTTAAGGTAGTTCATGATCATATTCCTGATACAGTAAAAAATATTTTGCCAATATCATCTTTCACTAGAAGCAAAAGTATAGAAAAAAAATAATTTAAATGAGATTCCACTCTTTGATAAACTTGCTTAAAACAAAAGGATACCAAAGACGACACAAAAGTCATGTCAGGTGTTCATGGCAGGAGGGGTTTTTTGCAAGTTTCTGTCAAATAAGTCATGGTCATCCACTCATCCTATATATAATTAATCTTCAAAATAAGATTTTATCATAATATGAATGAAAACTGTTGAAGCACAGTATCTTGGATGAGAGATCTTCACGTGACACTCCTCCATATGTATGTCGTTTCCTCTGTTCTTTTTGTTCTGCTCTGATTATAAGTAATATCTGTATATAAGCTCTCGACTTTCACCATATACAATTATTAGTATGTTTGTTATCCGTTTCGTCTGTAACATTATAAGATATTTTTAAACGTACCATAATTTAAAAAAAAAAATGAACTGAAAAACGAAGAAACACTTGCAAATGTCGTCCTTTATGGGAGAGGTTTATTAGGGGAAATTTATCTGTTTAATACTGACCAATGACCAGACGTTTCCTCTCACAAAAATAAATTTATACTCACGTTGACGGCTTCTGTAAACCATTTCAAAAAATAAATAAATAAATTTGTACTATATTCTGTCCAATGAGTGCTTAAGGAATTCCTATCAACTTTTATCCATCTCCTTTAGAAACGACAAAGATTCTAGGACAAGTGATAATTATAGTAAAATTTTGAGTCAAAAGTTTTTCAGAGGTTGATCTTTATATTATTTTCTATAAGAATAATTGAGTTAGGTGGTTTGTTAATTTGTGGAAGGTTAAGCAGAGTACACTTAGCAAATACAATAAAGCAAAGCTTCTATAAGGTTGATTTTGTATTTTACTGTCATTAGGTGAGCAGGTTGCTATTAAGTCAGATTCCGCTTTAGTGTAAAATCTAATTCAAACTATGATACGGAGTTATTTATTTTTTTTATTTTTTTTTATTTTTTTTTTTTTTACTTCCAATAGCGGACATGTCTCCAATCTCCTGTTTTACTGAAACAAGTTAAGAAACAGGTACCAACAGTGGTACAGTTAGTTTAAAATATTTACATCAAAACTAGTAACATACCGATCTGTTGCCACTAAGTCATGGCGTTATTAACCCGTGAGATTTGAAAATTAACGTTCGGTATAGCACTGATACGGCTGCCTTTTTTTTCTCTCTTCTGCGTACCAGTAGACACCAGAACATTGATATGTGTTTTCTATTTATCTAATTGTCTTGTACTTTTTGCTTTCTTATTAATGAAAACTGTTGGCTTTCGCCTGGCCTTCGAAAATAAAAAATAAAAATTTCTAGTAGAGGCAATCTGAAGAACAGAAAACTTTTCCCATGATAGGAATAAAACAATAGGATCAAATTTTTATTAATAGAAACCACTATCTTTGCCTAACAAATAGCAACTACTAATTTTGTAGCATTTAATGAGTTTCTATTGAACCGTTGAATTTGTCCTTGTTCATCCCAACTAAAAGAGGGCAACAGTAATAAGTGAGAGTATTTCCTCTGTTTTTTGTAAATCATGCAATAGCTGCCAAGCATCTTGTGATGAAACTCAAACATCATCAACTGACAAGTGACAATAGATTCTGTCCCCACTTATTTTCCCTTTTACGTTTTCTAGGTAATTTTAGTGTGCATCCCACTTTGGCGATCGTCCTGCATAACGTAATTTGTCATTTAATCATAAGACTGCGTTGTTTTGTACTTGGGGCTCACATGCATGCTAGTAAAAGCTGTATTCCCTTGATTGTGATTTGTGACCACAGTAAATGTCTCACCGGTGCTCGTCCTTTCAAGGAAAATTTAAGAACACGCCAAATGCTGGGAAATTGCTTTGGTTATACGATGGTCCTCATCTAAATTAATTCAATTATGCGCTAATAATGAAAAGTACTTTCAGATCTACCCATCTCAAGTCAGTTAGCTGTATGTGGTCTTAGATCCAAAGTTGAGCGAACCCAATAAAATTCAATAGTACAAAATTTTTAATTGTAACAGAAGATTGGCATTGATCTGTAAAATGTACATGATTTACCAGTAGTAAGCAAATAGAGCTGAAAAACAAAATAAGTATCTAATAATAACATTTTACATTCTGGCAGTTTCCTTGACCGAGCAGCCATCATAGATGCCAACACAACATCAGCTCCGACCAGCTGGACTTTATCAACTCTGACTGATGTGGAGGAAGTAAAACAGGTCATCCGCATGCTGCCAACTTGGGCCACTACAATCCTGTTCTGGACCGTTTACGCACAGATGACCACATTTTCAGTGTCACAAGCTACCACCATGGATCGCCACATTGGTCGTCACTTTGAAATACCAGCAGGGTCATTAACTGTATTTTTCGTCGGGTCAATTTTACTAACCGTCCCTGTATATGACCGCATAATTGTACCTCTCGCACGTCGTATCACCAAAAACCCGCACGGGATGTCCCCGCTCCAGCGCATCTCTGTTGGTCTATTCCTATCCATTCTTGCCATGGTTGCGGCTGCGCTCTCAGAACGTAAACGCCTTCATGCGGCTCATAATGGTGTGACACTTAGTGTATTCTGGCTTGTACCCCAATTCTTCCTCGTTGGCTCAGGCGAGGCTTTCACATACATCGGCCAGTTAGACTTCTTTTTAAGGGAGTGCCCCAAAGGGATGAAGACAATGAGCACTGGCTTATTCCTCAGCACTCTGTCTCTTGGGTTTTTCCTCAGCTCAGCACTTGTGAGCATAGTGCACAAGGTTACCGGAGAGAGCGGTAAAGGTGCATGGTTGGCTGATAACTTAAACGAAGGAGAATTGTATAATTTCTACTGGCTTCTGGCGGTGCTCAGTGCTTTGAACTTGGTGATTTTCTTGGTTTTGGCCAAAGGATACGTGTACAAAGAAAATAGAATGGCAGCTGACGGCAGTGTAAACGGAGTAGAGCTGGAGGAAGAGGTTTGTCTGCACTAATAATTAAGCACATGCTATTCGTATTGCTTGTTTGCGCTTTTGCAATTTACCTTTTTCTTTTCTTGTTTTATCTTATGATTCCGCTCTGTTTCGTTTTCCTTTGGAAACAGTATCTTTCTTGTAAAGAAAACGAAAGAAGATAGTAACATGTTATGATCCCAATTTGTTGTGTTCTGTGATTTAGCATAAGTTTTGAGAATTTTATGAACTTAGGGGGAATTTTGAAGCAGTCAGTTGAATAGTAAAAGGATGAGTGTAGGTAGTAGAAGAAGAAGAGCCAACGTAATTTCGTTCAATTCACCACTAAATAACAAACTGAAATTAATCTCCATTAAAAGAGAAAGTAATTAAATGATGGCACCGTGAGAAAAGATGTTGCACCACGGACACCATTTCAATGGCTTCAAAGGACTCGTCGTTTATCTTCTTCATTTTGCATCCCGCCCCTTACTCCAATTCAGCCAACACGTTGCTCTTTTGCTCCCATCCTGGCAATATAAGTCAAACTCCACACTTGTCTTACATAGTTACATACATTACATCCTCTGTGCCACAGTTCAGCTCTAGCTACTCGGCTTGGGAGTCGAATCTGAATCCACAGTCCACACTGAGAGTTATGGGCCGACTGTTCAGTTCTGGCTCGCCACCTAGGCTCTTGTTTCTTGACCCAGCCTCATTCCTCTTGAGCCTCAAGGTCTAAGAGTCAGTATCTGGCTTCACACACCAGCAGTTGCAGGCCCACTATGCAGAGGAACGTCTCTTTTATTAGCAACGCTGCTGTTATGATGCAGCTCTGCTTCCATGCTATTATCTGGCTATGATTTACGTAACCCCATATGGAGAATTTCTCATCCTCACATAGCTTGCGAGTTGCCATCATGTATTGAAGTAGCATTCTACAGTGGAAGCTAAAAAAATTATTTGTCCCAATATTTAGCTCGGGTTTCTTGACATAGCTTGCGAGTTGCCATCAGGTTTCTACTTGCAAAACACATTCCGCGATTAAAATGTTATTTTTAAGGGTCAAGCCCTTATGTTTGCATTAATCCGCCGTTTAAAATGTTGGCTGATGCAACCTTTTCTTTTATCCCCCTCCCCTCCCTCTTTTTTTTTTACCTTCCCACATGGTGCTGATTTGAAATCTGCATCCTCGGTAGGATTGGATAGGGCACACCACCAATTGTCTTGAAGTTGATACAACAAAAGATAGATGGAATAATCAATTATTTGATACCCATTTTTTACTTTCGAAGAATGTTAAATAATCGTAGGCGCACTCTGGCCCATGCAACTTGCTCTGCTTTTTTACTACAATATTTTAACAGGTAAAAAAGAAAAAAAGAATGAACGAAGAAGAAAGGAAAAAAAAAAGGCCCTAACTCTAAATTAAAACCGAGTCATTAATTGTCTCGGACATTCTCGTGCAAAAATAATTTAACTATGATTTTGAATTGTTTTCAGCTGCAGTACTAGAATCATCTGAAAATTCACCAAATATATTAGGACAACCGTCCCAATTTCTCTGCTCCCTCGCTTCCCAGTAACCCCCAATATATTGAAAAGTTGACGACTCGCTGGTTCTTTGGAACCATTTTGGGTGCCATCCATTTTCCTGCAACTTCCTTGACTGTAGAAAAATATCATGGTTAGGTTCTTGATTGTGCTACAATAAAATCAACAAAAGCAAACCAAATTTTACTTCAGCTTTTGTAAGGTTTCCACATTTTACATTAATTAATGCTTTATTGAACAATTTGATAAATGAAGATTAACAAGATAATTAAATGTTATCAACTGAAGTTTCATTGCCTAGCTAAGCTCATCTGTACAATGCAAAGAGAAGCGTGTTCAAAGTTAAATGTTACGCACAATTGACATGAAAGACAGAATTCAAATTCAAATATGGTATCAATGACAAGGCCTGAGAAATTCTCTTTTCCTAAATTCCATATCTGAGGAATGCAAATAATTAACAAAAGGGATGAGTACCATTCTTTGCCTTTTCTCAAGTCGTAATTTCTCAGCATTGGCTTTCTCATACTCCCCATTCTCTAGATACCTTTGATCTGGCCTTAGTCTTGAATCAGTTGGCGGAAGCCTCTCCTTCACCCATTAGAGCTTGTTAGAACAATAATGAAATGACAACATAAAAAGCATAGTTTCAAATAGCAGTTATATAACTATGATAAACCGTCTTCTTATATTTTTTCAGCCGAACATATATATCCATATTACCACGTAGTCCATTTGATATAAATTTTCTAAAACAACAAACTAGAAACGAAATAAAAGAAAGAGAATTCTAATCAATTGGAAAAACTTCACTCAATGCAGTAGATGCAATGGAAAATTAGTTACATATATATTATTGATAATTTCAAATTCATAAATCTCAAGCATAATATATATATAATAAAGGTAATTATTATTTTGAGGCATCAATGGTTTAAACCACAAATGCTAGTGACACCCTAACCATCAACGACTAAAAACATTCTTCAATAAAATGAAAACACAATAACATTGACAATAAGAGGACCAAAACTGAAGTATGTATCCGTAGGCCATTAACTGCTCAGTTACGGTTCAATTTTATCCAGCTTTAGCTTCTCATAAAAGAAAACTCATCCAGCTAGCTTTTTACCAACAAATTTTAAAAATTAACTCTCCAACCAGTAATTTTATCACCAACATGAACTATGCAATAATGCAGATAACAACTAATAAATGGCAGAAAGGTGAACAGAGACAAATATGAAAAAAAATATATATATCTACCTTAAGGTCCGGTGTTATCTCATTTAGGGCTATTGCAAATGATGTTAGGTTGTATCTTGTAGGATTTTCAGGAGGTCCATTTTTCTTCCATAACAAGGTGTTATTTTGTTGTGCCAATGCACAGCTGTTGCTTATTGAAGCATCATCGTTTACTGTGCAATACATGCTATCATCCCATCTCCCTATCAAAGTAGCTTCCTTAGCTCCAGAGCTTTTGTCGTGCACAAAGCCTTGAACCTTACAAGAGACTGCAAATGTAAGTAGCGCTTGAAAAAGGACCAGAAAAGAATAAATAAAACTGAAAGATTTGATTGGAAGACATCTCTATAGTTATAGTGTATTGACCTTATGATTACTGCCAAAGTGTTCAATGTGCTCTCTCAATGAATAATTTTTAAACCTCTCTTTTGAGTATTTTTTTTGTACCTGACGTGGGTTCCGATCGAGAAAAGAGTGCTCCTTAAACTTGAGAGTACATGAGTATTGTCGATTACCACTAATGTTCATTGTCCCATGGTGATTGCAAAAGACTTTTCCAATTATGAGATTATGAATCGTGGTTGTTACCTAATACCAGTTAAAACAGAAAATTTTGTGTTAAAATAGAAGTGGGTAAAAGAAACTTTAAGTGATACAAAAATGGTTTGAAACATAACTTTTACCTTACTCCATTGAAAGGTTTCACCATCATCAAATTCTAGTGTTAATTTGCCGACAGGATCAAGTTGAATGGATTGACCCCAAAATTTGTTTTTGAGTTCACTGTCACCCCAAAATTTCCAACCTCTCCCCTCACAATGGCATGCCATTACCATTGGATGATGACTAACCTATTGTATATGAAGTAATATTACAATTAATTTCACTGAACTGATGCAGTTAGTCAGGGGCAGAGCCAGAAAATCTAATCTTTTAATAGGGTCAGTAAAACATAGAATTTTTCAAAAGTTGATATCAATGTAATGATTTCACATATGGGATCATTTAAATAACTTGCATGGTTTCAACGATGGATTTTCTTTTTAAAGAAACTGCATGTGTAATATTAAATACTATGGAACTGTTTGGCTAAAAAAATTTATATATGGGGAAATTGACCTCCAATTTGACCCATTTAAAGCCATCTAGGAGTTAAGTAGATTGTTTTGTTCGTCCAGATAAGAGAGTTCATTATTTAGCACAAACAGATACAAACTTTTACCTTTTCAGAGAAGAAGCGAAGTCCTTTTTCTGGAAACTCAGCTTCGTATGTTTCCCCTAACAAGGGGTTGAAGGGTTTGCAAAGACGACCCTCAGATGAGGCATATGCAGACACGGCAAATGCAGCAACATTTAAAATCCTCATGAGACTGTTTCCCTAACACGAATAAAATGAAGAAAATGCAACAAAAATTTTATCAGATAAATTCTATATTGTGTCGTTCAATAAAATAGTTCTTTCCTGTCATTTAATGCAAGTTCAGCTCAAATAAGTGTCTCTATCCATCTGAACTCCAGAATATTCAGCTATCCAGAATCCTAGGTGATTTGGAGTTCTCCTAATAATGGACCAGTGTTTGTTTATTACAGAGATTTCATTACAAATTACCTGATTCAAAATCAAATGGTAATGATAACACAAAACTATTGCGTGCAATAAAATACATAAAGAATACAAATCATACCATCTTTCCATACTCATAAGCCCGATCAAGCAAAAAGGAGTACTCTAAATCCTCAAAGCATTTCTGGAGTGATGATAGTGGTTCATTGAAGTAAACAGGTAGACAGACCCGTGTCAGATCCTTGCCCACGTTATCCTTTATCATTGACCAAAGGCTGACGCCTTTCTCCTTCTCTATTGGATCTGGCAGCTTTGTACGGCGTTTGGTCAGCAGGGAAGGCAATATGTCCCAACTGTTGACGTTTGCTATCTTGGGGGAAGTGCTAAAGGTGAAATCACTGAAGCTCTGTCGTGAATCAAAGTAACATAAATCATCCTCTTCTGATAACTCGTCAGCCTCTTGCTTTTGGTCGATATCTTCCGACGATTCTGTGTTGCTATATTCTGATGGAAGAAGAAAACATTATCAAGTCTTATCATGAGGTAACTCTGATGGAATAAGAAATGTTATCAAGTATTATCATGAGGAAAATAGAACATAAAATTGGAAAGAAAAGAATAGTCAATTCATCCAAAATCTCAATTTGTAAACTCTGGTCCTTTTAAGAACTGTTTCTTGGTTCAGACCTTGCTGATTAATCAACTCAATTAAGTTACTTTATCAAGAAGTTCATGTGTATACATGACCGAATTCATCATCAGGGAGTAAAAATATAAAATTGAATTGAGATGTCAAATACCACTATATTTCCCATGGACTGAGCTAGAAAATTCGTTCTTTATTAGTTCCACGCGATCATCATCAATTCTTGTTGTTCTTCCTTCCAGATTAAAACCCTGCCATTTTAATTTCAAATTTAGAGAATTGTATAAATCGTCAAAATTGATGTACCCCCAAATGACTTGTTCTGTTATTTGTTTCCTTACCGCCCAAAAGTTAGAAATTCTGGACCATACAATTCTGGTCAGTGTTGAATCAATGGCTTGATAAGTATAAAATATGAACACTTGGATACTAGAGTCCAAATGTGGCATCACTTCATTCTGGTACTGTTGGGTGAGAACAATTTCCATGACAGAGAAAAGGATATTTATAGACTAAGAGAACAGGTAACGCCAACCACAATCACAAACCAGATTGCAACACCATACCTCCATCTGCTGAGGAAAAGTCCCAAGAAAACTCAAGTAATCCTCATACCGAGCCCTCATCTGTGCAAAATGCTGAGAGAACTCTGCTTGGATGATCTTCTCACAATCTCTAATGAAAGTTTCACCCAGCCCCTCAGCACGCATTCGACTTCTGAGTCGGTCAGTTGAGAAGCAAGTATCATTGGGATTGATGCCACAACTATCATTTAGAAATGATTCACTACGTGCCGCCACAAGGGCCTCGATCCAGGCCACACGATCCTTGGCTGAGTCAGTCCTAAGCTGAAGTGTCTTTCCTGGGGTGATGATGTAAAACCGCTTGTCGTCAGACTTGCTTTCCCTAAAGGAAGAGATCTGACAATGTTTCAAATAAAGGTGATTAATCAGGTGATTCTGTGAAAGTGTACGAAGAAGGTTTGTAAATGAAGCTTTAAGATAGCACCATTGTGCTCAATAAGCAGTTGACAACAAATAACTTCAGTAGCAGTGGTACTATAAGAGAATAAATGGTACGAATTCATGTAATGTCAACCAAAATACGTGCTGAGAATGGAATAAACAGACAAAAAGATGAATATTTTCTGAAAAAGAAAGAAAATTCAGCTTGCACCTGACACGGTTCCTGATTGTTATATCATAAGCAGTATTCTGATAAAAATAAGCACAAGCTCCATAGATATTTCTTAGGGTGTGTTTGGATAGGCCAGGAATAGAGAATAGGAATAAGGAATTTCGGTTTGCGTGCTTATTCTTATTCTTGTGCAACCCAAACAACATAAGAATAAGGAATAAGGGCTCTTATTCCTATACTAACAAAACCATGGTATAAGAATAAGAATAAGAATAAACACGCAAACCGAAATTCCTTATTCCTATTCCCTATTCCCTATTCCCGACTTATTCCGTTGCATCCAAACACACCCGTAAGTAATGCACTTATAAATAAGCATAAACCAAAGTAACTATCAATGACTTTTCTCTATAAATATTTTACACCAACGCTCAAAAGTCAAAACCATTCAATCTCAAGTTACAAAATTCATCATATTTCTCTTTTGTTTCAAATTTATCTTTGTATATTGGCTCTTAATATAGAAGATCCATTCCATGTGGTCCCCTAATTTAAGCTGGTTTGAAACTGGCGCTAAAAGACGCATATGTCTGATGCAATGCAAGTTGAACTACCTGGCGTGATCGTGCACATACTTGGTGTGTTAGTACTAATAAAGGAGCTTTATTTACACCTTTTTCAGAAAAGCCTACAGTTTTTCTAGCACTCTGAACAGAATCTCAAAGAAAAAGAGGGGTCAAGCAACTCAAAAGAACACTAAAGCCACCTACCCCGGTCCAACTTTCCAGCGAAGAATTTAATCCAAACTCAAACTACACGAGTTCTGACGACATAGGCCCAGTAAAGCCCGGCCCACACAGCACACCAGAAATCATTATCCTCTCTACTACTCTACCTAGTACCCATCAAAACCATCAGAAATGGCTTCAAGATGCGCGCTAGGCATACAGAACCGACCGATTGGGAAAAGGCCATAGCTACGCGGCCCCTAGTTTGTTAGATGGGAAAATAGGCCACGCACGAGTGATGTGACGTGTCTCAACTTATCCCCACTTCCAGCCTATCCATGTTGGACTCCTCACCTCTGCTGATGTGACCTACTTACTACTAGATTTTCCAGCTGTTATAATGCACATAAATTTAAATAAATATTACCCCGAAATAATAAATGATCAGAGAAGTCTTACAAAGAGGAGATATTTTTGTAATATTTTTCTGAGTGCGTATGAGAATGAGAACATAAAAAAGAAAAGGTCCAGACGTCGAAAGCGAAAGTATTCGAGCATCCATACATCATGTGCGTTATTTTGTGAGTGAATGAAAATAATTATTAGATTATTAAGGAAATAAAACCAATGAGGGAAAACGAAACGAAAGGAGGGAGACAGAAAATTCCATAAATAGTAAAAATTTCAAGATCTCATATTCTCAAAGGCGGATCTCAAGATGCCAATCCCAAATCAGCAATGGCAAATTGGCATTTGGCAATCGCTCGTATCGTACCTTGAGATGCACAACGCCGACCACCTTCAGTCCGTCTCCGGCGGAGCGGGACCCGCCGGAGATGCCGATCAAGCGCATGCTTCCGCCTTCCACTGGCGGCGCCACCAGTTCCGGTTGTCGGATCTTGCAATAGGTCAACACGCCATCTCTAAGCACGAACCACCTCGGCCTCCACCCCTTCCCAAAGTTGGTCCATTTGTAGAGGATCCCAGCTACTGAGGTCGACTGAGCGCGATCTCCATCGGAGAGAGGCGGCGCGGAGGCCGGAACCTCGTCGGAATCGGAGGGAGATCGAGCGCCGAGGCCGAATCCGGGACAATCGGAGGTGATGCAACAAAGCGGGTGCATGTCTCGTGCCCTCATGGTGGCTGGTACGAGGTTCGGTACCAGTACGAACCAATCAGAGATCCATGGAGATCAAAAAATTGGTACAAATTGGATCTCTGGAGAGAAGAGAGAAGTGGTGTGGAGAGGAAGACTGTGATGTTAGGTTCGTTGCAAGTGCGAGGTGCTTTTTATTATATAGATAGATTGGAGGGGAAGGTTTTGAATTTTTTTTTTTTTTTTTGGCTGTGTTTATCTGATTTTAATTATTAATTTGAATTCGTAGAGGAGAATGGATGATTATATGCTGGTTGCTGTCGCGCTACCAGTGGGTTTTTTTTTTCATGATGGAGACACTTTTTGTTGAATGTTAGATAAAGTAGGCGCACAGAATAGTATCTTAGTTTGTTTCACTGAAAGTGGGGCCGGAATGTGTTTTCCGTTATGGTTCATCCCATCTGCGCGCTACTCTTGGTCTAAAATATTGACTGATTGCTTTTGTGGGTGCATCGAAGCAGCAGAAAGCGACTTTTAGCAAGCGAGCTTATAGTTCAGTGTTTATATTTATTATTATTGTTGTTGTATACTTGTATTGCATAATTTGCATTGCATTCCTTAAAAAATATTATATTACTAAAAGGACATTTCTGTGGTTATCATTGCTTTTAATAATTAAAGTCAAAGTCTTTTATCACAAACAAGTTGGAGTACGCTAGAAATGACACTCCGACCTTGATCATCATTCTTGTATATATAGCTGAGTTTTTACGCTGACTTGCCAAGCCTATCGCAAGCATGCGGATTTGAACTCTGGAATTTTTAAAAGTCAGTCCAGTGTTCTTACTACCGGATCTACTAGACCACATGCACCATCTTTTCTCATGTATATATAATCATTGATATATTAGCTTGTGAAATTGTACTGTAACAGAAATTTGTTATGGGAAACTTAATGAGGTAGTATTTATTTTTATATATTTGGTACGGGAATATGAAGATGAGACTTTACTTGAAAGCTTAGCTTGAAGAGACCACTTTTACGAAGAGGCCCACATTTCTAGTTCGGAGGGTATCAATGATAATGATGAGACTTATCGACTTTAGTGCGGATCTAAATTTCCATTATGTACGATTTGCTTATGTAGACACTAACACTTTTTTTTTTTTTTTTTTAGATTTTAGACACTGACACTATACAAAGATAATGGAGTTCTACACCTTTTAAATTTGTCATATTATAATTTCTTACTATAATGTTTTTTCTAAGTATTTAATTTTTATCAAGATGCGCTTAGTAACAAATTGATATCAAGGATCTCAACCAAAGAAGGATACAAGAAAAATTAAAAGATCGTAACCTTGTGTACAAACATGCAATTCCACATGATGAATGAAGGTAGAACATACCTTGTCTAGGTATATTTCAGAAAAAAAGAAAAAAAATTTGGTGCCATTTAATGGAAAAAAATATCGAAAGTACATATCAATTATTTATTTATCAAGCAATTGATGAACAATTGTTCAGTTTTTTTTAAGATAAATTGGGGTCAAATCTCTCAATTTATTTTAAAATTAAATGTCTATAAAAGACCCCTCCCTCCTCTGAGGCAACACTTTCGAAAAAGTTGAACCGAGGCAATGTAGATCCTTTCAATCCATATGAACCGAGGCAACACTTTCGAAAAAGTTGAATACGATAGTTGAGTGGCTTAATGTACAGTATGATGCTCATTTTTCTAATAACAGTGTAATTACAATTAAAAAAAGACAAAAAATAACTTTAAAGAGTCGTTTGAAGCAGCAACTTAATTTCAATTTTCTTACTCACAAGAAAATATTTGCTTTGTTGCCTTACAGTTGAGGGTTACTGTAAAAACTGAAGGCCCTGTTTGTTTGTGACTTAAAGGGTACATAACTTAAGTTATGCATTCTTTAGTCACCAAACACCTCTTACATAAGATGCTTTAAGGATACATAACTAGGTTGCATAAGTTATGTATGGTCCCCTTTAATTTTTTTTCCAACAATACCCCTTAGAAATAATTAATAATAATTAATAAATAATAATATTTAATAAGTAACGATAACTATTAAAAAATCATAAATAATAATAAATATTAATTATTATAATTAATAATTAATAATAATTTTACAAGCAATATTAATTATTAATAATAATGAGTTAATAATAATAATTAATTAAAATAATTAATAAATAATATTTTTTTATTATTAAATAATTAATAATATTTCATAATAATAAAATAATTTCTTATTATCATTAATAATTAATAATTAACAAATAATTAATATTATTTAATAAATAATAATATTTAATAAGCAACAATAATTATAAAAAATCATAATTAATAATAAAGATTAATTATTATAATTAATAATAGTTAACAAGTAATATTAATTATTAATAATAATGATTGAAGAATAATAATTAATTAAAGGTATGAATATAAGGGTATTTTAGTCTTTTGACATGAATATATGCATGCATTAAGTTAGTCATTCTTACTACGCAACCAAAAATCTATTACATAACACTACATAAATACTTAGGCATCCTTAACTTATGTAACTCCTTACTACACAAACAAACACCCGAAATTTGTACATTCGAATGTACGATTAATGGATTTTTTTTTACTTTTAGTTGCACCGCCACGTGGTACAAGTTGGAATAGAGGTAGAATGAATTTGATGAGTTTGAACTACCAAAAAAAAAAAAAAGGAAGAACGAGTTTCATGAAAGTTAATGCTGGCCAGTATCATAATTCGACTAAGACAGTGTTCCCTTTGTAGTTTCTATCTGGACGGCTGTACCAATTGCTGACGGTGGAATAGAGATGTCAATAAAATTCTAAAATATATGGGAGTTTCTTTAATTATTTTGGAAAATTTTCGTATAAATTTTGTGATATGTGTACTGCAGATTTTGCTTAATTCTTAACAAAACTGATAATACGCGTTAGATCGAGTCCAACAGCTAATTACCATCGGTAATGCAGTTCATCCGGAAATACTTTCTCTTTTAAAATTCATCCGGGAAAAACTTTGATCCGTGGGAATCTCAAAAAGTTATATAGCTTTCAATAATTACAGCAGCTGTACAATTTCTGAAAAAAAAAAATTACAGCTTCTGTGGAAAATCGTAATGTCTAAGCACGAGGGCACCGAGCCACCGACTGGCTCCTGACTCCTGACTATGTTGTACGGTCCTACACTTGTGTAGAATATTCTGGATACCTTTCTCTACGGAGCTTTATTGCGTTTTAAGCTCGGCAAGAAATATAAAACAAATGAAGTAAATATATAGTTAGGGGAAGCTGGGTTTAAGGGGCCGTTTGGATCGCTTAGAAATTTAAAAAATTTGAAGAAGTTACAATTTTTAGGAATAAATCTAAGGACCAAATATGATGATAATTCATTTTTTTTAATTCAATTTAAGATCTAAATTACATAAGGGATTTCATTACCATGATTTCATAAACAAATATGACCCCATGATTTTTTATCATCGCAACTTTAAATCTAAATTTATTTGATCTTTTTTTTTTTGAAAAAGTAATGCAGTCACATAAAAAAAAGTTGGAAAATTCGGAGTTCCCGCTTCCCACAACATAAAACCATGTAAAAAAAAATAAGATTAATTATTCGAAATAAATATGATTATTTTTAGTATGTTTGGATAATGTTTTAATGTGAATTTAAAAAGTGATCTCTAACAACGTTTTAACGGGGTGATAAGGATCATCTCCGAAATTCCTCATCCCCATCATCCCCACGCGTTTTCTCTATTTTTAGCTCTACGCGTTTTTTATTTCTGAAAATTGCTCTGTCTCCCTCCCTGCCGTGTACGCTCGTCCCAGTCCTCCCACGTACGCTCCCCCTGCAGCATACGCTCGCCCCCCTCCCACCCTTCCGCGTACGCTCCCCAACCCCCACCCTTCCGCGTACGCCCCCCCCTCCTCCCCCACCCTCTGATAATATCATACTCTCACACACACACAATATATATTGATTATAAATGTTGAGGTTAACATATTTAACTGTTGAAGTTAATATATATAACTGTTGAAGTTAATATATATGCCAACTTCAACAATTTAAATATGCTCACTTCCAATATTACCTTCAACATTTAAATATGCCAAGTTCAACAATTATATATATTAACTTCGACAGTTATATATATTAACTTCAACAGTTACATATATAACATATTACTTACATATATAATTTCAATAACTACATATATAACTTCAGCAGTTACACATATTAACTTCAACAGTTATATATATTAACTTCAACAGTTACATATATAACTTCAGCAGTTACACATATTAACTTCAACAGTTATATATATTAACTTCAACAGTTATATATATTAACTTCAACAGTTACATATATAACATATTACTTACATATCTAACTTCAATAACTACATATATAACTTCAGCAGTTACACATATTAACTTCAACAGTTATATATATTAACTTCAACAGTTACATATATAACATATTACTTACATATCTAACTTCAATAACTACATATATAACTTCAGCAGTTACACATATTAACTTCAACAATTATATATATATTAATTTCAACAGTTATATATATTAACTTCAACAGTTACATATATAACATATTAACTTTAACAATTACATATATAACTTCAACAGTACATATATTAACTTCAACAATTACGATATTGCCTTCAACATTTAAATATATTAACTTCAACAGTTATGAAGTGTTGAAGGAGGAAGAGGAGAAGGGGGGGGGGGACGATGTACATGGGAGGGGGGACCGCGTATGTGGGAGAGAGGAGGGGGGAGGGGGGGACTGCGTAAGTGGGAGGGAGGATAGGGCAGGGGAGGGAGATAGCGTACAGAGGAGGGGGAGGGGATAGAGTGTACGCGTGGGGAGAGAGGAATTTGTTATGTACGCGTGAGGATGATGAGAATGATAGTATCTTAGAGATGGTCCTAAGCAATTCCGACGTTTTAATTCTATTAAAAAATGATCTAAACATACTAAAAATAAAATGTATTCAACATTCGAATTCTCCTAGGAATAACACTCTAAATTGGGAAAAAAATATTCTTGATCGTTTAGAAATAATATTTTTTTTAAATTTGATTAACTTAATCCAAATCAAGAGTGATATATCCAAGCGCACCCTACATGCAGATCAAGTTCAATAATAATTCACCTTAAGACTTAAGTTCGATAACTGCTATCAATTATTAAAAAAAAAAGACTCAGGTTCCCTCTTGGTGTAGTGTTTTATAAAGGAAATCATGGTTAGAAAAATAAGAAAGGCTTGGTCAAATGGCAGGGGATCTGTAAAATGAAAAACTTTTTGTGGTATGGTGTGAGAAATTTTAAGTATATGGAAAACGCGTTGTTTTGAAATAAGAGGCTACTTATTTATAGAGGCTTTAGCCCACTCTGTAAATTAGAGTTTATCCTTCTTCCGCGCCCAGCGGGAATTAAATCCGTTACCTCTAGGATAACGGCAGAGCCACTGACCATATGTGCTGGACTTCACGTTCATGAAAAACGCGTTGTTAGATGAATGATTGTTCAATTCAGGGATCTAAATTGCCGAAGATAGCGGATGACCAATTATTTGATACGAATAAAAATAGATCCACGGTCCACCAATTTGATTGTATCGTAATTGTGTCTATATAAAATTAATCATGTTGAACGTTAGGAAGACAAGGGTTTAAAAATTTTTTAACAGAGTCTTGAGCTCAACAAAAAGCTGCTTAATGTAGAGATCAACGATGGTGTGCACAAATTAAGAGCATGAGGAAGGGGTCTTTTGAAGAGGACAAGATTGTGAGAGAGTAAGAATTGAGTGGGATCCTCCAATGTAAAATAAACGATCCGTGCAATAATGCTAGACTTACTCCTTTTTGTTCATTTACTATTTCATAATCCGGACTTTAATACAGACCGGGTAATTCAATTCATTTAGGCACATTTATAAATCATATTGAACATTGAAGAAGACTGCGTAAATAATTCTAAATAGTAGTGTAATCTATCAGAACATATATGGTTGTATAATTGTATTTTTTTAAAAAAAAAACGGAATAATGTCTATAGTGGCTAAAATAAGCTACGTGATAATTTAAATATTGCTATTTCGAACATATATTGTATACTTAAACAAGCAGTTGATTGCAAATTTATGACGACTTGATTTTTTTTTTTCCCCCTTCATGAAAAACTTGGCACAAGCTACTGATGATTTTGATATTTGCCTCCTCCGTATCTTTAGGATATGCTCCAGAACTTGAGTATTAAAGGAAAGGAATGTAATAGAAAGATATGGATCCCTATGGGATTTTGGGGAATTTCATCTTCCTACCATAAATTTATTATAAACAATTCAAACTCTTCACAAAATTACACACTTTCCAATAAATTTATTCCTAGGAATTGCAACTTCTCCAAATTCCCCAACTTCCTAAGCGATCCAAACGGCCCCATGGAGAGGAAAATGAAGTTATGGAAAGTAAAAGGAATTCTTGATTTACTTGCTCCAGGGCCTTTATACGAGGGAAGAGGATGGAAAGAACTGTATCGACTAATCAATTAAATATCAACTAAACTTGACCATTTTAACCCTGCTCATTATACTAGGCATTGCTTTTTGAAGGACATTTATGTAAATTACTCAATGTTACTCTTTGTGCCCTCCAAATCGGAGGGTAGCAAAATTAAGAATCTGATGGAACTTACGCACTCTTTGTCACTTTCCATTCCCTCATGTTTTTGTCGCTGGAGCAAGTAAACAGTCACACTTTACTCCACCTTCCATCCCATTCCCTCAAATATTGGTTCCTGGAGCAGGCGCTTAGGGGAAAAAATAGAAGTGTTTACGACCTTCTTAAGCAAATTGATGGGATTAAAATTAAAAATTTAAGTCAACCGTTTGACTTACTAATTTTGCGTGCTAAATTAATATTATCCAGCGTCACTAAATGTCATCGGCACCAAATCCCATGCATAGGGCTGTCAATGAAACCCGTTTACCCGTTTACCCAACCCGTACCGTACCGTATAAGACGGGTATGGGTAAAGTTTTATTTTCGTTAAGTTAACGGGTACGGGTACGGGTAAAGAAATTTTTTCGTTAATTTAACGGGTACGGGTACGGGTAAAAGTTATTTCGTACCGTTTTCATAACGAGTAATTGCCACAATTAAAAAGATACAATTACATGATACATATGGCATATTATATTGCATGATTGGTAAAAAAAATATTGCTAGATTTTATTTAAGATTTATAATTCTTTTCATTCAGTGTACGAAAAAATAAAAAAAGCATAAATCTAAAATATTCGCCACCATTGTTGCATTTTATTAATATACTTATTGATATAATTTATTTATACAGAGTACACAAATTTTATTATTATTATATCCATTTTTTACCGTTACCGTACCCGTACCGTTAATTCTTAACGGGTACGGGTAAGGTACGGATAAAGCTATTTTTAACGGGTACGGGTAGGGTACGGGTAAAGAAAATTTTAACGGGTACGGTAATGAAAATACCTTCTACCGTATTATACCGTACCCATTGACAGCCCTACCCATGCATGGATATTAAATTTTAACATATGTTGTTCTATATATACCTCCTTCGCTGCGAATAAATTCTGGTGGTAGAAACTATGACTGAAATAAAAAAAAAGGATAATGCACAAGTAAACCTGACTTTTAAAATCAAACCGGGTAATAATGGAATTATTTTATTATTAGTGATTAATGATTGCTTTAAAGCATGAATTTTTCGAGTCAATCAGCAGCAACCATCACCTAAATTGATGCTTAAGTATATCCTAATACGGATTCAATAATAATCGAGTAATGCTAGAATCAAACATATAGGACGTCAAACACGATCCGAACGTCGATTGTTAAAACTTCAAACGGACGATCCGAGCTGCTCAATATGATCTCTATATTAAAACCTCTTTAAATATCAAATTTTATATATTTTTTTTAAATTTCCAAATTTGGAGGTTCATAACTTTTCATATTGAGAATATTAAAAAATTCTAAAAATAGTAAATAAATTTAAAAATATATAAAATTTAGTTTCCACTGAAATTTTATTATGGAGAACAATTTAAACGGTTCAGATCGACTATTCTAATCTTAAAAATTAAAATTTTATCAGATTAGACTAATGTATGCGCCAACATGTTCACTAGACAATACCATAATAATCTAAATGACACCACCAAAAAGCCGAAAGAAACAAACATGGCATTGGCTTGGATGCATTAATTCCAAGAAGGGATGGTTGGCAATGTGGGCCCTCCACCTCTCCTCTGTTGACACGTAAGCATCAGGACACTCAACCGAGTCAATACAAAGCCGCAACTGTCATGTTGACTGTCGCCCATGGACCATGTCTCCGTCCTTCCCAAGCGTGGTCCATGAAAAATATAACCTCTTTCTGCACCTAACTCTCTAGTCTCTACAACTTGTCTTGTAAACATTTGACTAATAAGTATGGGTTCCTGACCTTGGACGTGTATACAATAATACAAAGGGCACACTATTCGGCATGTCACCAATTATCAGAACACCTGTAGGAAAAATATAGATCAGTGTTTGCAACATTGCTAACCATGTAGAGCATTCTCGGCACTGATAGGTTTCGGTCACCTCTGATCCATGCGGTGCTAGGATTGAATTCCACGTAGTTTTGAGTTTAATGTATTCAGGAATTTGCAATTGTGTCGGGTGGTATATCAATCATGTATTTTGTACATTGTTTCTATCTATTAGGAAACCTTGTAATTTGTAAAAAATGAACTGACAAATAAAAAATGTCTTTTTTTTTAAATACTTGATAAATTCAATTGTTCTTTGTTCTTTTTTTATTGGGGTCAAGGCCTTCAAACTTATTTCGAATCGAATTCGAATTTAAATAAATGTCGGAATGCATGACCGCCGATTAGTTTCGAACTCAAGGCTTCTAATGAAAATGCATAGGCATTTGCCACTAGACTAAAATTAATTCTCGATAAATTCGGTTGTTAATTGATTAATTGATGGAAATTTTCGATTGGCCGTGGGGGCTTTAAATTATAACTAAAAGAATTATTTTTTTACTCATTGGTAATGCAGCCTTTTTAGTTATAAGTACATTTTATTTATATGCAGGTTTGAATCCAAAATAAAATATATCAATTTTTATAATTCTTATCCATTTATTTATTAAAAAATATGAAAAAAAACTTTTCAGTGTAAGACACTCTTATAAAAAAAAAACAAAGAAAAACTGGACGCAACTTAACTGCTACAAATGACACATTGTTGAAATTCTTTGGTAACCTGGTTACCGCATGCGCTACTTGCCTCCTGCCTTTTGTGTCGTGCTCTCCCATTAATTTCTCCTTTTTCCATTTTTGTCTTGTATCTATTTTAACCATTAGACCCATTCTCTATATTTGATAAAACCAGCCTATTTTTCTCCTTCTTAAAAAGAATCCCTCTCCCTCTTTCTTTCCGTTTATTGAACAAAAAATATTATTATTTTAATTACACGATTAACAATATTGATTAGAATGTTGATAGTATGATTTGATCACGGTCCGTATCTTCACCGGTTGTAGAATTTGGTACAAACATAGGCAATTGACCTTATAGAGGTCAATTTGGTAAAAGAACATGTAGACTTTGATCGCATTCAGTTTGGGAGACCTCATATTAATAGAACAATTTAATCTAGGAGAACATGTAGACTTTGATCACATTCAGTTTGGGAGACCTCGTATCATAAATGGAACAATTTAATCTAGGAATCTCTTACAATTTTCCAAAAGCTGTTTTTTTCTTCTATAGAAAAAAAAAGAAAGAAAGATGATGATCAAGTTTTAAAACGCTCTGTCTAAATGTTGTTACCACTTACCAGCCACCAAAAATTGGTAAGAAATCCGGATTCTCAAATCGACTCTGACTAACTAACACGACAGTTCCAATTAAGATGAGTCGTTCCACCTTATAAAGCTAGATCAAGACAGGTCTAGCTAGATGCATCATTAAAAGCATTTTATTATGAAACATTATAAACGTATTTTTTGATCCGAATGGCCCAACAAGAGATCGATTGGTCAGCTCAATTAGTTGTTCCGATCAAGATATTGTCGCCTCTTATTTATACACGGATGCTGATGTTATTTTCCATCATGTACCTGTTTGAACGATTATTGGTTGGTCTGGTCGTAACATGTAATAGATGTGTAGTACGATTTCTGGGAGCTCCTGACAATCTCCTGCCTGGCATATCAATGTCATGCGACTCTCCACCAGTCCACCTTATCCAACTTAATTAGCTGGCTGGTGGTTCATAAGACTATAAGGCAAAAGAAAATATGCTATATTTGACTAACTCGCTGGCACACTGATCAATACTATGCAGATCTTGTGTCCGGCCTGCATTAATTACTTAGGGGCCGTTTCGATCATCTAAGAATAAAATTAAAATTAGATATTTAGACTAAAAAAAATATTAATGTGGATTATTTTGGATCATCTTGGTAATAAAGATTAAGAAGTGGTTAGGACAACTTTTTAATCTGAATTGAAAAGACGATCCAAACACTTTTGAAAGAAAATTTTAATCCGGATGTTGGATCACTTTAAAAAATATATATATTCTTGATCGTTTAGGAATAATATTTTTTACTCTGAATAACTAATTCTAATTTTATTCTTAGATGATCCAAATGCACCCTTAATTCATGTTTGAAGAAATACTAGACGAGCAACGTACTACAGAACGAAATCCTCTACGTTGGTTGTTTTCTAATCCGAACTATCCGATCACAAATGGATGTCACATGATTAATACCAGAGTTGTCGAAATTCGTGCTGCTTTTAAAAATCTGCTCGTCAAATTAGATCCAACGGTTGAGATTAAAAATAAACCCTGCGTATTTTAAGTTTTTAAAAATTACAAAGGATACTCATCCAACGGGGTAAGTGGAACGAGGGGCCAGTCCACACCCCCTTCCTTTGATCTCATCTAGTAAGTAATCAATAATTAGAATCATCACTTCCTTACATAGCACGGATGCTAGATTTTTGGTTCATTTATAACAATCTCGACTAAAACTAACGAGTAAAGTTCTGATGCCAATATTTTGGTTGCCTCCAAATGCCAACATTTCACTATTTAGTTATTTTTTTCAAAATTTAAAATAGTAACTTCAAATCCAAACCGCTCATCTTATTTAATTTAACCACCGATGCATTTTCATATAAGTTTTGTAAATTTTAGAGTTTATTTGATACTCCATCAAAGGCTAAAACATGAACGTATTATAATGAATCTATCATAATTAATAAGGTTCGTTTATTTTTCTATCTCTTGATGGAGTATCAAATGAACTCTAAAATTTATGAAACTTATATGAAAACGCATCAGTTGTTAAGTTAAATAAGATAAGCAGTTTAGATTTGACGTTGCTATTTTAAATTTGGAAAAAATAACTAAATAATAGAATATTGGCATTTGGGAACAACCAAAATGTTGGCATTGGTACCCTCCTCAAAACAAATTCTATAAGTTATATCATAATTGTCCCTAGCTAGCTTCTTTATTGATATTAATCGAGTTCTGAGCTTGGTATCAACTATCAAAACCAAATTTTAAATAACAAACCAAAATTTTCCAAATTATATTGGCTTTGAATTTTCTAACAAAGAAAAAAAAACCACTCCAAAATAAACAATTATCATGTATTAAGGTAGCTTACAATATATACATTCACAGATTATGTAATGATCAGTTATTTTTACTTGCATTTAACATTTAAAATAAACAAATTTATCGATGAACATTTAAAAATAAAAATAAAAAACAACAATAATGATGATGATAAAGGAACAATGTAGTAGGCTGAGATGGATCAATTATGACTGTTCAAAAATATTTCAGTAATACGATGGAGATTATAGTAGATGATTGTATTGAGATATTCCTTTCGTCACAAAGACTCAAAACAATTTTTTAATATATAAAGTCAATCGAGACTACAATGGGAGGCCAGGAGCATTTGTATTAAATATTTCAGTAATAATTAAAAGTGTCTTTTGAGTTTTGACAGTGCCAGTGTGCGACCAGACTTCAAAAATTTTGCTGATGTCACCTCCACGTGCGTCCTCCTAGAAGTATTCTCAACAAACAAGATGATGAGGATTTAATTTTTAAAAGGCCCATATCCCAAAGTTTAGTCTTCCTAGTTTAGCACGCTGTGCATTTTATTAAGGTGTTGATACAACCTATAAAAGGAGAGTATTAGTAATATATCAATTAACATTTGCAAAGGGATTGGTGCAACCAACAAGATAACATTCAATTTTTACCACTCAACTTGCATTCCCTCCATCATATATATATCTACAATAATTAACGAGGATTTCGAAGTGCAAACTGTTAACTTAGGGTATGTTTGGTTGAAGGTGAAGTTAGAGAAGTTAGAGGTTGAAGTTTGTAATTTTGAAGTTAGAGGTTGACATCAGTGAAGTTAGAGATTGTGAAAAGTTTGTGCTAACTTGAGGTTAGAAAATGTTGTTTGGTGTGGTATGTTGGAGTTAGAGATAGAAGAAAAAAATAATAAAGTATTAATTTATATACTTTTTCTTTTATAACTACATCTACTATAATAAAATAATATATTTATTATTATTATTATTTTATAATTACAATTATTTTAACATTTTTATTATTATTACCAAATTATAAATATAATAATAATAATTATTATTATTATTATTATATTTTTATAAATTATAATTATCATTAATTATACTATATTATTGTTGTATTTTATTATTAATTCTAAATTCCCAATCAATATTATAATTATTATTAAATAATAATTAGTACCATAATAATTTCATTAAAAATAATAATAAAAACAATAATTGTTATTATTATTTAATATTATAATTAATAAGTATAATTAATATTAATACTATAATTAATAATAATAATAATAATAATTAATCTTCATCATCATCATCGTCATTATTTGATTAATTACCATTTATATTATTTACCAAATTATAAATATACTAATAATAATAATAATAATATTATTATTATTATTATTATTATTACGGTAATAATTCCATTAAAAATAATAACAAAAACAATAATTGTTGTTATTATTTAATATTATAATTAATAAGTATAATTAATGTTAATATTATAATTCTTAATTAACTATTTAATTAATTAAAATAATAATTATCATCACAAATTTTCTTTTATTAATTTTTTTATATTATTTACTCTTTCTTTCTTATTTTAGTCAATATTTTAATGAGATCACATGAGAACAAAGCACAAACCGTTTCTAACTCAGCTTTTACCCAAGTTAGGAAGTTAGAGATAAGTTAGACCTAACGTGGTCTAACCTTGAGGTGTTTGGTTGCCTCTCTAACCTAGGGTAGAGGTGTAACTTCAAGTTAGCTAATTTTTGGAGTAACCAAACATGGCCTATTGGTTTGAATTAAATTTTGTTGTTTTCATGTATTTTTATATTTTATAGTATACAATTAACTATATCATCTAATAAATGAAAATATACATGTATCTTTCATTTCCTCTGAACAGTCATTTCTTCCTATCAGAAAAAAAAATTAAAGAAAACATGCCTGCGGGATTTTATTTGCTAAAAAAATGGGAAAAAAAAAATTAAACAAGGAGGTCTTCGAAAAAGAATTAAACAAAACCAACTTACATGCCAAAAAAAAAAATTGACTCCTTGATCTTTCATTACTCGTAGTGGACAGAATCTCCTAAGAAGATTTGGTTAGTTAATGCTAGCAATTTTTATTTGACAATTTGTTGATGTCCATAAACTACTAGTTACTCCTTATAAATGCACCATCTAAGAGGAATTACATTCTATATCTAACATGTATATACATATTTGTGTCTTTCATCGAATTAATCTATGATTGGATATTAATTGCTCGCTAGAAGAAATAACGATATATTTTGTTATTGAGATAGGCTAAAATCAGTCGCGACTGACGAATGAGACCATCAGCTACGATCAAATCTCAATTTTCGAGATTTTAACAGTCAACCGTTCAATGTGTTCTTCATATTGAAATCTTGTTGGAGAAATTTTTTTATATTTTTCTGAAATTTTTTAGTATTTGTTTGGTATTTTACAAAATTTATAATCTAGACAATTCTGGGCCATTTAATAACTATGATTTTTAAAAATCTCAAAAAAATAGTAAATAAAATCAGAAAAATATAAATTTTGGTCTCCAATGAGATTTCAATATGGAGAACACATTGAACGGTTCAAATTAGCCATTAGAACCTAAAAAATTGAGATATAACCATCTCCTTTATTATTTAGTCTAATAAGAAATAAAAATTTAGCAACATATCTACTGGACGGTAGAATAACATATTTTTATTGTCAAATAATGTTTTTTTTATTTGCCTACGTAAGAGATCATTTTTGTTAGTTTATAAAAAAAAAAAAAAAAGGAGAGAGGGGTCACGGTTTATAAATTATGTGTAGAATCTTAAGAAAATGAGCCACACGTGGGGTGCACCTTGAGCTCCGGACATGCCCATGGGTTTCACTCGTGTCCCCATTTATACCTTTATATAATATAATAAAATATCTTTTCAATTTTTGTTAAGTATTTTCGTGACAAAAAATATGTTGCGTTTTCGGCCTGTTAAATTTTATCATATCTTATATATTTTTAAAAACTTTTTCAGCGGGCTAATTGTTTGATCAACAACTCTGCTTTTCTATCAAATCTAATAATTTGAACTTAATTTAATAATCAGACGACGATGTGAAGGTTTATGAAACTAACTTCTGGTCGATGCCTACCTATAGGACCTTAATTTCATGTTCCCTAGAATAGGGAAAAAGAAATATAAATAGTCGACGGGATCTAATTCCTAAGTCTGTCTTTATTGTTAAATGTGCCTAATTAACACGGAGTGATCATAGCTCTAATCTGTTAAAATAAATAATTTTATATTGCTAAATACACCCCCTTTTATACTGATTCTTAATTTGAATATATTGGGTTGATGATTTTTTTGGGTCACATGTGCTTTGCCTGATCAAGTTATGTACCTTTATACATCCATATGATATATGAATAATAATATTTTCATTGCATTTAAAATCGCAATGCATCTATATCAATAATACAAAACCTAAATTTTCACCAGTATTATCGTTTCTGGAAATTTCGCTAACACCTAGTCAAAAAAAAACTCTGACATATCTTTGCAAAAAGTCTTCACGATGCAGACACAATGTATTGCTTAATTAGAATTGGGACCCAACATGAACTGTGGGGAGACACCATTTCTCACCTTTTTCAAACTCTTGAAATCTCCACCTTAATTTGCACGCCTGAGTAACATGACAGATAAGAGGAGGAATTTAAATCACACCGTGTCTGAACTTTCTGCAATTTGGTTATGTATATTTGATTGTCACAGTGAATAAGAATTTGCTACAATAGTTGATTAGAATAGAGGATAACACTTGTTTTATACTATTGAAAACAAAATTGTCATTAATGTACTTATTTTATATAAAGTTTTCGTTTTCAGAGAAACTAATTTTATTTAAAGTTCATTTTTGTTTATCAACAATATTGTAATATTGTCGCTCTTTCGGAAAAAAAAGCAAACAAAAAACCCCTCTTTTCTCCCTCAAAACCCTAGGCGGGGGAGGCGGCCGCCGCCGACCTCCCCCCCCCCTCCCAACTCTTTTTCTCTTCTCCCCCCCCCCCTTTTTCCTGAATTGCAGTCAGTAGAAGGCGGTGAAATCTGTTGATTTTGTCCTGTGAGCAACGGGTGTCGTGTGATTGTCGGTTGTGCACAATGGAGACGTGATTTGGCTGTCGAGGGTGCTCATCCGAGGTGTTGGACGGCCGTTAGGAGTGCGCAGCCGGATTTTCGTCTCGATCATTGTGGATGTACAGTCGGTGTGCAGTGCGACCGTTAGGGGTCCACAGTCAAGGTGCGCTGCGGCCATGGGTGCACAGCCGAGGTGTGGTGCGGAACGGACGTCGTGGAGGACTAGTAGCGATGCCCATGGTCAAGGTGCGCTGCAGCCATAAGGGTGCACAACCGAGGTGTGGTGCGGGATGGGCGTCCTGGAGGACCAGCCAAGATGCTTCAGTGTGGCTGTGAAACTTCACCTGAGGTGCGGTCATCGTGGGTGCGCGGTCGAGGTGCCGTTCTAGTCCGATTTTTGCTGGCGCGATAGTGGGCGGTGGAACTCCACTTCAAATCTAGATTGAGCCTTAGTGCTATTCGATGCGGTGAGAGCAGAAGCATAGATACTACTCATTTTCTTTTCGGTGGTGTTGTTTTGCGGTTCTGCGTCGTCTCGAAAGCAGTTCGTAGGCACTTTATAGGTTCTAGATTGGATTTGGATTAGTTGACATCGGTGCGATACCGGTACATTAGGTATAGACATTGTTAGGAGTTTATATCGTTTGTTGGTTGTGATGTACCAGCCAGTTTTGATATTGGTTTTTATTTCCAGTTTTTTACTGTTATTGTAAACTTTTGTTTTAGTTAATGAAAAATTGTCAGTGATTGTTGACCCTAAAAAAAACAATATTGTAATATTAGATTACTAGGACAATGTTAATACTTTATTCGAATTTTGGATAGATCTGATAAGAACAATCAGAACACAGACCGTCCAATCAGATCTGGGCGGATTAAATTTTTTCGGGGCTTACAATCTGTTACATACACGAAATTTTCTCATCCATTGAGATTTGATCGGATGGCCTGTGACGCGCTACATGTTTTGTCGCACGTCACAAAATTTGGATTTCTAGAAATGGTCACGGAGAGGCATAATTTGATGGGCTTTTTGGCGACGGAGATGAATCGGGATAATTTGTCGTCGGTACCCCACGTGTGCATTCTCTAGGCCTCTTTCCAACAGGCAACAGCCCACTACCTCATCTCTCCCAAAAATCAATTCAATATTATATTATTTATTTTTCCATTTTATTAAGAATACTTTTTTCCATGCTAAGCATGTATTTCAAAATATACATACTAGTTACCACTAATTTTGTATTCAGGCACATATAGACTATAGTAATAATGATATTGTAATTTTTTTTTCTGTCAAGCTCTTTATTGAAAAGGGCGGGGGTGGGGAGGAGGCAGGATCGTGCAACGCAGGAATCACAGCCGTATGATTTAATTTCAATGACAAAGGGAACCCCGTGCATGTAATCAGATTGATAGGCCCGAACTGTTCAGATCAGATCGGACGATTTGTAGGCTGCGTTGGATGGTCCCCGCGAGAGCAGATGAGGATTGAATATAACAGTATAACACCGGTAATTGAATATAACACCCTCAAATTATGGAAATTGAATATAACTCCCCTCAACTTATTAATTAGTTATATAAACCATTTTTGTTATTTTAAGAAATATTTAAATAGAAAAGATCAACTAATTAATTTTATGTCTAAAATGCCCCTGCTCTTTCTCTTGGTTTTCATCCTCCCGCTTTTGAACTTCTGGTGGCTATCAGCATATTAAGTTATCCATAATTCACAGAAAGACAGATAGCATGATATTTGTAATGATTTAAGAGTGAAAATAGATAAACACAATGAATATAAGATTTAATAAGATTTAGTATCAACTTGGTGTCTACGTCTTCCACACATGCACACATATTTTTTATTATTTTATATGTGATAATCTGATACAAGAAGTGAGAAGAGTATTAATAAAAAACAAGCTTTTAAAAAACTCTGTTTTATCGTCATTTTATCTTGATTTTTGTTCACACCTCACAACCGTTTTATCCGTTATATCACCATTTTTTTCGTTTTATCGCCGTTTTATCACCGATAAACGCTAAATCTGTACCCAACCGCTAAACCGCATAAATCGCATTTTAAACCCTTGATAAAAAATTACAATGGAGAATTGGAGATACATATCTCCTTCCCAAAAACCCCATTGTTATTATAATTATTATTTTTGATGTAATACATGGTATATTACAATGCAAATATTTGTATTTAATGTCAATTCAATCTGTTCAAAATATATCATGGAAAAAATATCTAAGGTCGAGACTTGGAAGCAAAAATATCTAATTTAAAAGTTTTTACGGCAAAACATTTAAAGATAAATATTTACATTCCACAATAGGATATATACCAATTTTCCGGGAAAAAAAAAGAAAGAAAAGTAAATTATGTGTTCCCGCCAAGGGGCCACCCCAAATTTTCTTTCCGTTTCGGCGATCGGTTGCCTTATATAGTAATATGATCACATCTCTCCACTTCTCGCTCTCTCCGAGAGCCACATTTCCCCTCTCGAAACCCTACCTCCCAAAAGCGACAACCGTCGCTCTTTCTTCTCCGACGATAGGGAGATGTTCTATTCACCTAAGATGCTCGGTAAGAAGGGCCCCATGGGCACCGTCTGGATGGCCGCTCACCTCGAGAAAGAGATCAAGAAAAATCAGATCGAGAAGATTAATATCATTCTTTGCGCAGGTATTTATTATTAATTGTTAACACCTTTGTTGAAACTTCTCCGAAACTTGTTGAAAAGCTGTCTTAGCATTACTTCTTTATACCTTTGTAGAGAGATTACTGTTCCCGGAAGCACCAATAGCTCTCAGAATGTCAGCTCATCTGCTGCTGGGGCTGGTGCGGATATACGCGTGGAAGGTTGAAAACACATCCAAACTCGCCAAAGATTGTCGCAGATTGCTCGACAAAGATTACCTTGCTGATGTGCATCGGGCCCTGCCTCAATCGATTACCTTGCTGAACAATTTTCAGCTCGATGACATTGATTTGGATGACTTGGCAGATGATGCCGGGTAATAATTTTATGCTATTCGTCCCCCTTTTTGTGTTTTCCATCTTTTGTATAATTAAATTAGTGCCAACTTAAAGTTTTACAGACAAGTTCAAAAGTGGGGATGTAAATTTTTAAGGTTTAATGGTGGATAGGCTGAGTTAGACCAGGGAAACTTTAATCTTCTCAAGACTTCACGACAGATAAACTGGGTTAATATTTGGCACAATTCAAGCTCAATTATGTGTAACACTCAGAAAATGCTCTTTTGCCTTTTGGAATTAGTCAAGCAACTTGAGAACGTTTTGTAACAGTGAGGTCTAGTACTGTACAGGATTAATGATCAAACTGGGCTCTAAAAGCTGATCAAAATTATGCACTTGCCAAAAATGACCTAAAATTTCCAATATCGCAACTTTATTGGGTTAGTTAAATATTCTGCGACTTCCATTTAACAATGGTATTATTGGTTTAGCAGGGGGTTAGACACTCATCAGAAAACGTTTGATCAAATCACTCTCAGAAGTAAGCATCTGATAATTTCTTCTGGTGTACTGATTGCAATTTTTGTCACAAAACCCCATTTTTTTAATCACATTGACATATTTTTCTGACTCTTTGCCACCCGATCCTCAAAAAAATATTTTTCTGACTCAAAAGGTTCAAAGTCATCCATAGAAAAAGGATTTCATACAAACACAAACAATCAATATCATAATCATATACTAACATGCAATTGTCTCTTAAATCATATCACAGGTAGAGAAGAAAACTATGTTCATTTCCTAATTGATAAGGTATACATTTTTTTCTTTGGTTTTATTTTTTTCTGAATTTCTGTGACAATTATTGTTTAGTACAACTTGTGATATGATAAAATAGGTGTTAAATTGTTAATTCTTCATTTGACAATACAGAATGATACATCAAGCACTTCCAATATTTCTACCTGGGGTGTTGGTCCAGTGGATGAGTATGTATTCCTTCTATTCTATTGTAATCTGTCTATGTAAATTTCAGCTTGCATTTTAGGGTTTTTTTTCTTCTTTGGGTTGGGATTAAACAAATGAGCAGTTGAACTAATATTCTCTGATACAAAATCCCATCATAGCCATTATTCAAGTTTCATGGTCGTCTCAGTCTAGGATTAGCAGTGGTAAATTACCTCTGTAGTTATTCTCACTGCCATTCATTCTGGCTTGTTTGTTTTCTTTCATTATAGCTTGTTTGTTACTCTCATTATTTTTTCATGTAAATAAGAGTATAGGAATCAAGAATTAACCATTAACTGACCAAGCATCATTTGCTTATGTCCTTCTGATTGCATTGTTGTTAATTTATTTTTTTTCAATGAATATTTCATTTATTTTGCCGTACAGCACACTGCCCCCATGCAGTGACCACATGCAAGAATTGATCACAAATGCTAAAAGCATGGAAAGTGCATCTGCTCCTAACAATGCAGACGAGGCAGAAAGTCAATTTTATGATGCTTACATGGACCATCAGTTCAAATGCGCTCCTAACAAAAACCAAGATATTCCCAATGAAAATCAATCTGATGAATTTCATGGTATTCTCAGAGGAAACCAATTTGACATTCCAAGCGCAAATCAATACCGGGATATTCATAATGAAAACACAGCTGATGCCATTCCCAATGAAAATCAATTCCATGATAATACCTATGAAAACCTCGACCAGCATAGTCCTATTGAACAATTCCGCAGCCTCCACCCTACTTCACCGGTTGTGGGGAATAGTAGCATTGGCGCAACTTGCCAATTTTCAGCTTCCCCTAATGAGAATAGTAATGCTGTCAGAGGGGGCTTCATTCCAGTTGAGTTACAACTAGATGCATTCCCAGAGGAAATCATACTAATCAACCAAAATGTACCAAGGCAGTCCCCTCAGAGGAATAATGATATCCCTTCTCCTAGAAGTGCCAATACTGAACAGGGTATGCATTATTTGTTATCCAATCAGTGCCGTAAAGTTGATGAATCGTATGGATTTTAAATATATTAAATTTTTTCTTTACAGATAAGGTGGAGCTTGCAGTTGCACCATCTCCTCCCCATGTCAAAGAGAAGTGGAAGAGAAAGAAGCAACAATTTTATTTTGACAGGCAGACAGTCTTGTCTAATAAGTAAGCTCATGGCGATTTTATTCCTCTGAATCTCTTACATTGAGACTGCAATTTTCTGAAACGTGATTTCTAAAAGAATATGCTACGTGTTATTGTAGGAAAATGAAGGAGCAGTTAAAAGATTCTGCTGCAGCATTGTTGGTGCGCAAGAGAAGAAGGCTCCCTTCTTCCCCACTTGATTTATGGATACATCAAAGGACCTGCCTCAAAGGCCAAAATTTTTATCGGCCTTTAATAAATTGTACGGTATTTCTCTTTCTACATTGTATCAGCATTGAGATGCAGTGCGACCTCAGTTAAGTTCCTCATTGTATCTGATGGTATTTATGGACTTGAGAATTTGGTTATTAACATTCTGTTAAGTTTATGGTTAAATAGAGATTTATTGAGGTCTTATTACATCTCAATGCTGTCCTGCTGGTACTAGTAATGTGTCAATGGGGTGTGATCAATGTAGTTGGCTAAAAGCACAGTGCTCACCAATTCTGGCAGTACCAGTTCTGTTAATGTTGTCAGTTTCCAACACAGGTAGCACCAGCATTTTACCGTCTTGTGCTGGTATGATGTATATAAGATTAACTTGTATTCCTTTCTAAACTACTAAGTACGGATTTTTCTATTACAGGGAAGTTTGCCTGTCTAGAAGAGAAAAAAACCTATCCTCCAATAATCGATGAACAACCTGACATGGATCCTCCCCTGAGCCCTCCACATCAGTTTCCTGACAATGAGGTAGTTATTGAAGAGCCTGCTAACCCTCCAGTTGGTTTCATGCAACAGTCACCCCACCATGACATGGGAGTTGTCGAAGAGCCTCCTGTAAACTCTCCTGTAGGTCCATCACACCTTTCCCCCAACCACAGTATCTCTACTGAAGGGCCCTCCAGAAACCCTCCTCCTGGGAATCAATATTCATTCCGCAACAATGACATGTACATTGAGGAACCTACCATAAACCTTCCTCAGAGCCCCACACAAGTGACGCTCATAGATGCCAATGAGCAGCCAGAGAGGCTTAGGTTTCAGGAAGTAAATGAAACTATGCAAGGACAATCTCCTCCAGTAGATGGAAGCTGGAATACTCCTTATTCCATCAACAGCCTCTTTAACTCGTCATCTAATGCCTTGCCAATTATTGAACCTGAAGTTGTTGACAGTACTCACAGTTCTTCAGCCAAACATACATGGCCCGTTTCTCAGTCTCCTTCCACCCCTTCCCATGAGAGAGATACTTTTAGGACCCCTCCACTCAAGAGGTCTGCTGAAAGAGAGGTAGAGAAGTATAAAAGTGCCTTTTTCACTATAGAGCCATTCTGTATCTGTACATACAACTTGTTTGTTTTGCTGAATTGTTATGACTTGGCTGATTATGCTAAATATTGTTCATGTAAGCCTCAAGTTTCATTAAATTGTGCTCCTGCTGAAACTAACTTGAAAACAAGGATTAATTTAATGTAATATTGAATCAAATGACAGTCAATTGTGAGTTAATCATCAATTTGTTCCATTTCACCTGATTTATCCTCCATTTGTACATAATTTTGTCCTTGTTTTGGTCAACTTGCACTCATGATACAGTAAGATCCAGAAAACCTTAAAATAGCAAACCAAAATGGAAAACCGGTACTTAAAATTTTAAAACATAGATCATTATCAAATTGACACTGAATTCTGGTATTGGATACCATTTCAATCTTTTTGTAGGACTTAAATTTTCTTGAAACGCCACCAAGTGTAAAAGCAAAGAGAGCTCGTATCGAAGATGGTAATTTATCACCAAGTGTTCTTCTTGAAAATGGTAATTTGTTCCCTAACTGTTTGCTTTATTTTAATCCTGTAGGAGTTGGAAGAAGCAAAATCCTTACAATTCTCAATCTGTTATTTATCTTCTTTTTATTTTGTTTTTGTTCCTTGAAGATTCAGCAAGAAGAGAATGGAACAGTTGGTCTGCTAGGTCAATGTAAGGGACTATTGTTTATTGGTTTTGATACTGTTTGGTTTCAGTGGGTCTCACTAGTGAGTACATCCTTTGCCTTATATCATATTATTTGTGTTTCCGTGATGACCTTGTAATACTTAAATGAAAAAAAAACAAATCAATGCGACAGCCCAGTTGGGCCAGTACCATATATCATTTTTTCAACAAGATGGTAATGAAGAAACTGTTGCAGAGGCATGGCAAAGTACCTAAGAGAACACTTGGATGCAGACCCTAAAGTAGGAGATCCAAACAGAAATATTTCCTTGAATCATATTTTGGACGGGAAGACTAGAAAGAACTGTGCCAGAATGTTCTTCGAAACATTGGTAAATACCTATCTTTTCCCTAGGTACTTTGTGCTTATATTTTGGTCAGGACATTTTGATGGACATGGGAGATACCTCTGTTGTGTTTTAGAGATGTTTTATTTATATCAAACTGAAACACATTCTTTGCAATTATTTCTTTTTTGGGATTTGGGAAATGTCCTAGCTACCCATACGAAAGGATTGAGTATATTGAGTGACAAACATGCGGAAGATACTGTATTTTCTGGTCGATTTAGGTGTTTGTTTACAACTTGCCATCTTGTCTTTTTCCAAATCAGGTTTTGACTACTAGCAAGTATATACAAGTGAAACAAGTGGAGGCATATGCTGATATTTTAATTACACCTAGGGCTAGACTCACTACTATGTAAATTGAGACATTCCAGCTTTTTTAAGCTAATTTTGTAGAGGTAATCCTGTTCTCTTAACAAATATGCTTGCTAGTTTATTAGTAATTGACAAAACTTACTGAAAAAAGAACTTGATAGCTCACAGAGTTGTTATTGTGTTTTTTTATGCAGGGGTATCGTACTGAATAGCATTATTCAGAACTTCAACAGGCTGCTAATACGGTTTTGGCCTCATATTGCACTGTTCTTTCAGTTACTATAAATCCATTGGAAGGCGTTTAACTTATTTCTAATTATTCTGTCTTGCACAATATGTTTCCATTTTGTATATATCTTAATGAAATAGAACCCAACTGATATATGAGGTATAATTGTTCACATATGATTGTTGATATGCACAAATGCACTTATGCTTTTTTTACTTTGAATCAATTTGTGTTCTGTCATATATGTTACAAAGGAAAAGCCTTTCACGAGGCAGCTTGAAATCTGGTTATTAAACATTATTTGTAATCTGAGTTCATTTATCAGCACCCTTATTTCCTTTGTCCAGATTTTTTGTTAATTTATCTGATGTTTCTTTTTTTGGTACAAACATCAGGATTTTACAACGGTAAAAGAAATTGAAGAACTTGAACTTGTACTTTACTGCTCATACATTCTAGTATTTCACAATGTATTGAAATTAAAGTACATACATGAGACAACCATAGACTGAAACCAAAATTAATATGGTTGAAAGATGGATTACACAGTGAGCAGAGCATACATGGCAAGAGCATGAATCAGACTTGTTACTTGTGAGGTCGAGATGCAGGATTGGAATATTATATTATAGTAGATGCTTCATGGGAGGTAAATGGAAATGCAGGGACTGCATACATTCTGTATAGAAGTGGAAGAACGAGATACATTTGAACTGGTATGAACCAGGCTCAGGATCCATCCTTGCTGAAGCTCTTGGTGATACAGGAAATGCCGCAAAAAACACAAAAGAGATGTTACAACAAGGAGGCAATCAGAAAGCAGCAATTTTCTCTGACAGCTTCAACCTGGTAGATTATTTTTCTATTTCATGTAATGGTACTATTTTTATTTCAGCTATCAGCACAAGGTACCAGTAGCTGTCTAATTGGGAGCTTCTTTCTCCGTCAAAGTTATGGTTTGTAAGCCAGAGATCTGTGGTGCAGAGGAATAGGTTTGAATCACTGGGATAGGCTACCAAGGTTCCATCTTTGATCTTGCTTCCTTGGAAGAGAGTGGGTCGAGACTCGAGAGCAAGTGTAAGTAGTGGGAGAGGGTTTGTGCGAGAGAGAGTGGGGCTTTCTCACGAAAAGACAGAAAGAAAGTAAGAAAGACGGAAACAGAAGGAAAAAGATTAAATTTAACGCAGAGTTGAGCGCCTCGGCTGTTTTAGTCTGAGTGGTACAGATTAGATCACAGTATGAATTCTAAAAATCAATCTGACAGATTAAAACTCTAATGAAGCCGTTCTCATTAACTAGCGTTCTTTGTTGTCGCGGCTCTGCCCGCATCAGCCTTTTATTTGCTATCTTCAGGTAATGCTTGATGTAAGGTAAAAATCCAAAGACCTGTTAATGGAAATTACATAGGCCTTGTCACAGTTGCCAGGTGTTAGATTTGTGTTGCAGCTGAGTCATGATTAGTCCACTCAAACATGCAAGGTAATACACTTAATAAGTTCTATATTGAAAGAATGAATTAGGGGCATTTCTGGTATAATAATCTAAAATTTTAAGTATTTAGACTTCTGAATGCTTTTCGGCTAATGTATGTGTGGCTTTACGCTACGCCTCATAGTATTCAATCTGAACGTATTCCTTGTTCCAATAAGCATCTGTTGCATTGATTTTCAATATGCAACTTTGATGTGTAGCTCCCATTTTATAAGCTTTGATGTTCTTGTTATATGACCATTTGGCATGATGCATGAATGTGCTGATTGCCATGTTACATCTTGTTGTGAACAACTTCATCTTTTTGTTTAAATTTTTATTACTGTATAGAAATGGTACCATGTGGTATAGTTAATTCCAAACAAAAAGCCAGCCAGTAAACTCTTGTATGAGAGCCCTTCCGTGTCAACTGCTGTGGCCGGAGACTGTAGGGAAGCTAAACGGGTTTGCACCAGGGAAACAAGAGACCCGCTAGCGGGTATAAAATAAAATCCATTCCCTCCATCAAACTTCAGCGCCGTATAACTTACGATTTTCTATGTCCGAAACCTAACGTAGTAGCCTTGTCAGGAGCCCTCCACATGTTAGCTTGTTTTGGTAAAATAAGGAAACGGATATAAAAAAAACATAGAAGATCGGGAGCCCAAAGTAAACTCTTCAATGGACCAAGATAAAGCCTAAAATGAGACCGAAAGTAAAGCCCACTATATTTATTCCATTTCCATCCTGGCGATGACATAAGAAGCCACCTCATTCCCCATATCTGACGTGCATCAACCAGAACCCACCAAATCAGCCAAAATTTTAAAAATCCATCAAAAATAGAAGAAAGCTCCGAAAAATTCAAAAAAAATACCATTAAATTCAGAAAAGTACCAAGAAATCAATTCACTTATACTCCAATACAAAAATATACCAAAATGACATAATATAATTTTTCAAATTCCTTAATCATAGGTTCTCATGATTAATATCATGATAACTATCAAACCCTATTGAGTCTATTGGAAAGAAATGACTCACAAATTAAAAATAAACTCTCATTTGAAATGGGTTTCTCATTAATGTACTCTTGTTGACAAGAGATATTTAGGGGGTCGTTTGGATCGCTTAGAAATAAGAGGAATATTCTATTCTCGTCAATGTATTCTTGTGAAGAGTTTGAATGGTCAGGAATAAATTTTCGCCTATAAAGAGGTTATTCCTCTTATTCCTAAGCGATCCAAATGACCCCTTAGTACTTAACTCAGGCTTATAAGGAGTGAATCTCATGAATTGTTTTCTTTTTGATGAAATTCGTTCGAGAATGAGGAAAAAGCTCATACATTACCATAGTAATTGTATATATAATTATATCGTTTCATGTTTGAAAACTTTATAATAATATTTGGGTCGGACCCAAAGAAAAATTGTAGATGGAACTAAAAATTTAGAAAGAGGAATAATTATATTAATTTTTTTGAAATGACAGATAACACTTGGATCCGCCTATATATGCCTAAAAAAATTATGTTTTCTAATTCCGTTAGGCCCGCGGTAAAAAGAAACGGTGTGATTTTTAGGTGGAATGTTGTCTGCGAATTTTAAGAAAAAAAATAAATGTAACTTGAAAATTGAAAATCAAAAAAGAAAACTAAGAAAAAATCAAGAATGACTCGTGCCACGACGGGTGATCTTCTTCCTATGTTCAGGAGACTAGTACCAAAATCAAACGCAATTGCACATTCACAGACTCACAGTGTCACACGATCTTTGTTTCTTCTATATAATTTAATTCACTCACAAGAGACCATGCTTAATAGTAAACCGATGAAAAGGCAATTGAGATCATTTGATATAATTAGGTCAATAATTTGAATAATAGATAACTTTCCAATTTCCTAATAATAAAATAATAAACAGCTTTCAGATCGCCAGGGAACAGTCCATATTCTGCTCACTAAAATATAATGCTTGAGCGAATTTGAGTTCCACTTATGCAACTAGTCGCTCTCACTTGTGCAGTTCATTTTTTTTCCCTTTTTAATGAATTGTGCAGTTCAAATTCTCTCCAGGCGTGCGTACAGCGTACCGCATTAGCCTTTTGTTTCCTGCCTCGTCCCAAGAGTTTCTTTGATTTTCACACCTCATTTCAAATCCTTTAGGCTCATGCCATAAACAAGTTATTTTCTTTCTCTAATGGTCCTTGAAACAATCAGTTAGACCCCACAATTACAAACTCCGATGTATTTCAAGTTTCAGTAGCTCGACTTTAGTTTAAAGTTTTAAACTTTGAATATCCCCTTCCATTCGCTTCCACAAACACTTCTCTTTTTCATCATGCGTATATTTTGTATAAATCTGTATTTTCTTCTTTTTACTCTGTCGTTGGTTCGCCACAATCTGTCATTTGGTCCACATCTGATCTGACAAGTGGGCCCAAGCCTCCTAGCTGTGTGTTGAGCTGTGTTCTGGTACTTCTGTTTGAAACCCAAAGTTAAAGTGGCATGCTGCATGCTGCATGCGCATGTACGTAGAAAATAAAAAATATAATGTACCAAGATAGTCACGGCTGTGACTGGCATGTATACCTGTAATGAACGTTTCAAATGTTTCTGTTCCGTTCCAGCCAAACGGAACATTAAACGAAAGAAAAAATAAGTTTCATTTCTGAAAACGGAATGGAAACGGAAATGAACAGACGTTAAACGGAACACAGAAATGAACATAAATTGGTTGAAATCAATAGAAATTGAAGGATGGAATGTTAAACGAAACAGTTCATTTGACGAAACGGAACGAAAACGAAACATAAATTTCGTTCCGTTACCAAAACGAAACGTAAATGGAACAGTCTGATTCCGCTTACGATATTGACGTTTGACAGGCCTACTGGCATGTAACATGAAAGTGATATATAATCAGATAAACATGTTCTGATAAAATTAATTTGTAAGAGAAAATTTGTCAAATTTAAAGACACGTCATATGAATTATGTTGCATTGTTGCTACTAGCATGACTCCGTCTTGTTACACATGACTGACGGTTAAATTTTACTTTTTTATTTTCTCTGTAGCTACAGATTTTTTAAGGCAAAAAAATAAAAGCCATAAAAGGCGAGAAAAATAAAATTATTAACGTGAGAAGAAAATGTTGGTGAGTAAATTGTCATATTTTTATAAATAAAATAACAGAATTTTTTCTTCGAACTTGAGGTTTGAATAGAATTTAGAAATAATTAAAATTCTGGAAGCAATTAGAAATGTTATATTGCACGTGATGTGTCATGCCATAAGAGCATACGCACTTGTCACTTGACATTCGATACGTTGTGTAAATTGAGATCCGCTGCCGCGCGACACATGGTGTAGCGCGGCATGCTGATCGTCTGATCAAGATCTAATGGATAAGGGAGTCCCGTGCATGTAACCTAGATTGATAGGCTCGTAAAAAGTGAACCGTCCGATCAAGATCAGACGGCTCGTAGTGCGCTACACCGCGTGTCGCGCAACAGCGAATCCGGATTGCGTTATGTGTTGTGCCAAGATAGTTTCGCATGAAGTGAAGTGTCAAGTGTCATACCAATTTCACGTGATGTAATAGTATAAACGAAAAGTCACATGATCACCACGTGGTGTAACATTCTATAGAATTAAGTACAATGTCATTTAAAATTTTCCAAATAATAGAGAGTTGAGCTGAAGAATTTTGCCCAGGCTAGAAACCCAATATATAATAGGTAAATTGTTTTTTTTTTCGATGATCTGCTGGCAATGCTAGTTCTCCTTTTTCTTTTTTCGGAGGTTTAAAATTTCTGGAGCGGTTTTCCACTTTACAAATTTGACAGCTGCTACATTTTCTAGGCATCTAACAGCTAGTGTAACTGGACAAATAACATATATATTAGATAATTTTAAAAAGGTAAATATGCTATAAAAAGAAGAAAAAACTCCAAACATGATTAAATCATTGAAAGTCTACAACCATTCTCTCCCTGGAAACCTCTAAACCAAAAGAGAAAACATTCAGAGTTTATTCGGACGTAACTTTTATAAAAAGGAATGGCTGGGATGATTTCCCAACTAAAAAAGAGGCATTCATTGAAGATGTTGATCGAACATGGATTTATTGACAAGTGACTAATAGACAATTTACCTTGTTATAAAATGGAAAAGTGAAGTATGGATAAAAACGCACTACTTCAATGGAAATTAAGAATGATTTTGGCAAGCACTGCTTATATAAATCTGTATATTCTTCTTTATACAGACTGAGTTTAATATCCCCTTCTATTCAGTAGCAATCCTCATGAGTTGAAATCTTTTCGTGTTGGAATGATTTTGGCAAAAAATTCAATCATTGCAGCATACTTTTAACTAATTTGTTATTTGGAATTTTAAATAAATTATTGAAGAAAAAAATTAAAAAAGAATGTAGGACGACAAGTGATGTGGACATTTGATCTCTTCCCTCCTAACATATCATGTAATCTATTATTTTAAACTGGAAAGAAATTTAGAATAATGCGGAACCGATCCGAAGAAAAAGATCCATGTTTCCTATTGTAGTTGGGGAGGGTCCAAATGGCAGCAAAGATGGCAAAAAAAATTCTGAAAATCATGGTATTTTCTTAGTTAACAATCCAAAGCAACACAGCAAACTATAGCCGTCAAGTTCGCTACACCATCAAGGATGTCACCTCAGGTCCCTACCGTCTAAGCATTATAATTCATAGTCATTAATTAGACATTAGTAGTATATAACAGACAACATCATCATCCAGATGTCTGTATAACTGTTGCAATTAAGTAGGATAAACCTCATAATATCACTTAAAATGATTTCTTTGTTGGGTCCCTCTTTTAATTTAATAAAATAGAATGCTAAACCTCATAATATCACGTACAATGATTTCTTTATAACAAGTAAAAAATGTTACCTTAATTAAATAGACAAAAATCAAAATCTAGGCGCCTTGCTCGTTTAGGTAGTGTGAACTATGAGGATTAGTTCCAATATTGCTTTCAATTCGGTTTAATTAAATAATGCAAATTTTTCATTTTCAATCGTTTCGCAGTATATTGCAGATCTAAATGATGATAGAAATTACGATGCAGTTAAATTTTTGGATGATGAATAGATACTATAAAATAACCACAATCTTTCCAACAGGATAAAAGTTTGCTATTTATTTAACCGGGTCAATCTCTCAATCATACATATATATCCACCAAATGTGTCAGATAATAAATTATTTATATAAGTTCAAAGTGTCAGATTATAACTCTGTATAAATGTATCAGATAAAAGAAATATCCACTGGTAAATATCTCTTTATTTATCTATACAACTAAATCTTAATTAAAAATTAATTTGGTGAAATAATTCGTATCTATTGTTAAATTTCAAAGTAAATTCATTACAATTTAAAGGGTCGATTCACTCATTTAGTCCGCAGATATGATTGGCACCCAACTAATTAGGAAATAACAAATAGTCAAATACATACAAAATTGAAACATATAGGGTCAACCTGTCATTAAGCATTACATGTTGGATTTTGTTAATATAAGAATAACAACCCATTCAAGTATAATAAACACAGGTGACCCTGGACTCTGCTTACTTTTGGTTGATGTTGGATTTGGTTAATTTTCACCTTTATTGGACCAAAAATTCACTTTAAGATAATGTCTGACTTTATTAGTGCCTAACTTTATTGATGTTCGACTAAAGTTTATCTATCAGTTAATTTATGTTCCACCTTTGCAACTCTGTTTTTGATAGATACAGCAGACATATATATATTTCTTCGGCACAATTATAGCAAGGTCCATTAATTGAGCGGGTTTCTTAATTGAGCGGGTTTCTAGCAAAGGTAGCAATTAATCTTCTCCAACAAAAAACTGAAAAAAGAAGAAACTGTATTTGGACTTCCCTCCGCAATGATTTGCCTCGTTGCTCTTTTGTCAGTGCAAATGATCATAAAATCTTCCAACTATTATTGTTATGCACGCGGATACTAAGCTAGTCCTCTATGAAATTATGGCATGAACTAATACATGCTTAGATTTCATAATTTCCGTACTATTTTGTCTCGCTATTTCTTAACCGTTCCTGCAGGATGCCGCCTTTTTCAGTTATTTTTTGCAGACCGGAAAATTTATACGATACGCTATATAGAAAAATAATAATAATAATAATAATAATAATAATAATAATAATGGTTGAGGAAAAAAAACAAAACAAGATGGATTTGATACGATAAACCCTCCTTGCCTCCATTCTAAGTTGCTCCCAACGGGTGCGTTTGGATAGGTGTGGAAAGAAGGGAAGAAGGAAAGAAGTGGGAAGAAGTATTGGGAAGTGTGTAACTTTGTGAAAAGTTATTGTTTATAATTTTTTTTTCTTCTTTTTCCTTCTTCTTCTTCTTTCTTCTAACAATCCAAACGCTCCCAACAAAACCTAATCTCTGGATGCATGTATGATTATCTAAGTTAAATGCCAAAAAATCTAACCATATATTCCAAAAAAAAAAAAAAATCCCAAAATACCTCTGATAATATTTCACAAACAAAAACTCGGACCATAAAATCCCAATACATCTAGAATGAATCAATTTTCATTTACCCCAAATATTTAAAAATCACAACCATATATTCCGTCCCCATGCCCCCCTACAATTATGACCTGCGACACACTTGGTAAGTTTATAGCATAACACATTTCAAATCAAAGCAAATCCATAATAATTTTGGGAAAATGAGAAAGCACAGCATGGGAAGGATAAAGCACTGAAACTGCTTACCAACTTCGAACAAACAAAAAGACAAAAGAATGACTTCCAAGTACATCCATGACATATTCTAAATTGCATGCCATTTCCATGAGTTGACGATGTATTTTTGTCCTTAGTTTTTGTTCAAATCATTGTACAATTGTAGTTTGGAATTGTTAAAGGAAAAAAGAATAATTGGATAAGTTTATTAATTAAATTGGACTACTTTCTAGTTTTAGGGTTGACTTGAAAAAAAACAAAAGTAGGTGTTAATTCTGCCTGTAAGAACGAAGAGCCATATTAATTAGTTTGTTCCATTTAGCATTTGCACTCATTTTTATCTATATATGTTTATTGGGGAGTCACAAACACTAATCAAATATCTACTGATTAATAACAATAATGTTAGAGTCAAATATTTTTTACATTAACTTCGATTTGAGTATCAACTATTAAAATTTTGAATGATTGATTCGAACAGGTAGCTCAATATGATTTCCATATTAAATAAATAAATTGGAGAGTCTATTAATAATTAGATTGAGGATTTAATTTATAAAAATTGGAGGGTCTATTAACAATTAGATTGAGAATTTTTAAAAAAATAAAACATATATTATTTAGTCTCCAAAGATATTATTATGGAGAAAAATTAAATGGTTCAAATTGTTCGTTGTAATCTCAAAAATTGAGATTCAATAGAGTTTCACGAGCATACAGTCAAGCATGTTTGATTCTAGCATTACTAGGCATGTCAAACGTTTCAAAATACCACGTTACCATCCATAACGTTTGTCATTTCGTTAAGAAAACAGTTTCAACATTCATTCTGTTAATCCGTTTCGTTTACGAAACGACATAGAATTATGTTCCGTTATTCGTTCCACTTAAGAAATTACACATGAAGAAATGAGGCGAAACGGTTAGAAACGTCACTATTCTCGTTCCGTTTGCCGTTTAAACGAAATAAAATTGGTGCCGTTATTCGATCCGTTTCGTATAAATGAAATGGAATCATGTGTATTTTTATGCCATTGACAGGCCTAAGCATTACTCAATCAATAATATCTAATATTTCTAATGAATACATTAAAGGCAGTGATAATGATCATCCCCTGAAAAAAATATGTTTTTTCTTTTCTATTTTCGGAATGTGATTAATTAAGCGCTAACTACATTTTTATTTTTATCGCTCATTCTTTCATCTTTTGGATTTATCATCCAGCACGTACTCCCCCCTCCCTTTCTAGCACCTATGTTTTCCTCCCTCTCCCAACTCATTTTCTCATGAAAAATTAATTTTTTTTTCAGAACAGTTAATAATATTTTTTAGTACAATTAGATTTTTTTCTAAGACAATTAATATTTTCCCTCCAAAACAACTAAATTTTGTTTTCCAAGATAATTAACTTTTTTACTAAGATAGTTAGTAACATTTTTTATGACAATTAATTTTTTTTCTATGACAAATTTTTTTCCCTGAAATCAAACATTTTTTTTAAGAATAATTAATATTTTCAAGGACAATTAGTATCTTAAATTGGGACCATTCATATTATTTTATAGGGTTAATTAGATTTATGCCACTGTGAAAATTTGAAATTAGTAAAATATCATCACTAAATGATAAATTAGTTTTATGCCACTATGAAAAAGTAAAAATTAGATTTTTTCCACCAAAAAATTGATTTGCTAATTTTACCCTTTTAAATATGCCACTACAAAAATTTTAAATTAAAAAATATCATCACTAAAATAAATTATTAACTGACATAAGCAAATAATAAAATCATTTCATGTAAGTGACCTTTTGCAATCGTGACATAAAACTAAAGTAAATAAAAATAAATAAGAACTAGAAGTACTTTGAGTTAATGAAATTATTAATCGTGACATAAGCAAATAATAAATTATTAATTTGACTTACCGTTATCATTCAACAAGTGAATGAAATGAAATTTTTAGTGGTAGCGTTTGCAAAAGTTTTAGTGTCTATTTTTCACCGTAACTTTTAGGGTTTATCAAAAGGGTAATTTGGACATTTTTAAAAATAATGAGAGATTTCCGCATTTTTAGTATTTAATCATTTGAGGAATAAGATAATGGCATATATCTAATTTACACAATTTGATAATAGCATAAATCTAATTAGCAATTTAACAGTGGCATATCTCTAATTAATTATTTTTCACAGTGGCATATAAAACCAATTAATCCTATTTTTTATATGATAAATAGGATATTTATCATAATATAGGACAACTAGAGCGGAAGGGATGAGTAAGCACTGGATGGGGTGAGTAAACGCTAGATGAGAGGTACTGGATGGGGATTAGAGACAAAAGATATGAATGATGAGGATGTTGGACAAGTACTTTGAAAATGGAAAAAAAAAAACGCATCACTCAGGAAATGACGAGATGACGCTGAGACGACAATGGTCCTAAGTAATTCCGGTTGTGTTATCTTGGGAGGAAGGTGAAGTAATAACGGCTTTGACCTTCTCATATATGATATTGATATTAAAATAGGTGATTCTGAAAATCAAATACTCAATCAAAGTATCAAACTTAATATCTGCTCTTATAAACGCACGGATTCAAAAATATTACGCCTTTGATCTAGCGTGTATTCATATTTTTTTGTCGTTCGATCGATTTGATCTGCGGTTGAATATCAAACATTAGACGAAGCAGCAATATATATATTTTATTTTTTTTCTCTAATATAAAAAGAAATTGAACAACATATCTATATGTATGGCTGATATAGATTATGCATCATATTTTTATTTTTTTAACATTAAACAAACGGTGAATCCCATTGAATTATTCTGTAAAGTGTCGGTTATATTCATTATATAAAAAATTTAATTGAATAATCACGTGCTAGCAAATTCTTACAAAGAAGAATAACTGACCGACAATTCTTTTCGGCTCGGTTAAGCAAATGAAGAAAGCGAAAAGAGGAAAATAATGCTATTATAGGAATGTCGATTTTGAAGTTTACCAAAAAAATAATAATAATAATAAATAGCTTCTCCGTTCGTTGTCGATCAAGAGATTATAAATTGTGCAGTAAGTATCGTCACGCTGGTATACATATATCTTATTAAATTTGAAATTTAGGTGAATTTGATGAATTCGTTGATGATTCACAGATTACGTAAAAACAAATTTCGAATTTAATAAATATGAAGAGGTATATATGATAACCGTGACAAGTGACAGAATGATTATGAGAAATGCTAGAGTCCAGTATATAGGATGGATGAGTGCCGTCCAATACGATCGTTTTCACGTTTTTAAATATTAAATAACCGATCCAAATCGTTCAATATGTTCTTCATATTTTGAAAACTTATAAGAAACAAATTTTTACATTTTTCGAAATTTTTTACTATTTTTTTGGTATTTTAGAAAATCGTTGTTATTGGACGATCCATAATGTTTATATGATGAATTTTAAAAAATGCCAAAAAAATCATAAAGAAATTCGAAAAAATGAAAAAAAAAAAAAATTGGTTTCTTGTAAGTTTTCAATATGGAGAACATATTGAACGGTTCGGATCGGTCATTTGAAATTTAAAAACGTGAAAAACGATCGTATTGGACGGACCTATCTGTTGGAGTTATGTCCTAGAAGCCAATCAGTTTGTGGCTATTATATTAGTTTATGTTATTGATGATACTTGATCATTTGTTTCTAGAGATTATTATCAACAGATCATTCAGGTTGAGGATCTGAATTGTAGATCTCTGTGGATCATTCGTCAGAATGACAATAATATCTCTAAAGAGTCCATAATCTTGATAATTAACAAGAAACATTAATTATCATATAAGATTAATATGCAAGTTAAGTGATGATTAAGTTCTACAATCAAAGGTAAGGAGTTACCGACTTAATTGCATATGTATATGTTACTGGAACATAGCACAGGATATGACCCAATGAAATAAATATATGGATTGTGTTTTGTGTCATTATTTATTTCATACGTATTTGATTCTGAGTTTGAGATGGTTCAGTTTCTTCACATGAGGATAGGTTCTATAAATATCGTCTAATGCTGATTCCTGATAAGGGCTGCTATACGGACATTATTTATGTTTTCTAGAATTGTGCGGGGAGAAACTAGTCATCAAGACAACCTATGTCCCTCATTGGTTCACCTAGTGAGTGATGATATCTACTGGGCCCCTTGATGGAGTTGGATCGTATGCGCGCAATTAGGCGATTAACTCTAGATCAAGAAACGTATACTCTGCAAGAATGACACATTCCTATCTTGGATTATACACGGATGTCATGTGACATAGGAATCAAAACAATAAGATATTTTTTACTTATGCAGGATTGAAGTACTGTATTAGTACAGTATTTATTTATGTGAATTGAGAATCATAACGTGTTGCTAGATACCGCTTATGATTATTGAAATTAAATAACAATTTAATTTTCATGGCCAACATAACATAAATCCTCGAGGGTCGCACGAATAAAAGCTCGTAACCAATAGTGCATTATAATTAGTTTATTTGCATTGGAGAATGCAAAATATGATAAGTTGATTAAGTAATTAATTATATACCGTTGTGAACCGTTATAATTAATTATTTCAAAAGTATCACATGAAACTAATTAATGCAAAGTCTAATCGTATAATAATTATCAATAGTTGATAATTAATTTTGTTCAACACATTTAATATAATTATATAAATTATATTAAATAATGGGCTACTTTTAAATAGCTGATTTGAACACGATACAAATGCATTTACTATGGCCCATTAATTGAAGTAAATAAATGGGAATTAAACATAACTCAATATGGACTTCTTAGTCTATGTTGAGGTCGGTCAAGAGGAGAAAGAGTGGTCCTCATTGAATTAGGTTAAGTTAATTATATAATGACCATTTTGGAAAGAAGAAAAGAAAAGTTTTTTTTTCTCTCCTCTCATTTTTTGAGCCGTCATTTTTTTCTCCTCCATAGAGCAAAATTGTTGCTGTCATTTTGGGGAATTTGATTGCATTTAATTGGTGCTCGTGTGTTGAGCTTTAGCTACCTCTCCTAAATATCGATTTAGAAGAGAATGGGAAAGCTTTGGATTAGACGATTTCACTTGTTTCGCTAGCACGAAATCTAGTGAAGTTGGTTAATCTTTTGTGGACCTAAGAAAGGAGACGAAGGAGATGAGACGAGCACGCCGCCGCCTCCTATACCGTGGTCGAGCCTTTCAAATACGATTTTGGAAGAGGTAACATTCTACACTTCTCGTTTTAAGTGTTAATCTCTTGAATAACTAGTTCCGGTTTTTTCGTGCGTGTTTAATTGCTTGTTAAATGTTAATAAAAATTAAAATTGCACGTGGACTTGAGTTTCTAACACCATCCGTCCAAATATAGGACACTAGCATTTCTCAATGATTATAAAAATTTTGAATTAAAGATGTATTGTATATAAATTTGAGAATCGTTTGGCCATCGACCAAAATTATAACAACTGAAGTATTATATTATTAAAGGCTCCGTTTGGATGGGTGCAGGAATAAGGGAATAGTTTCTTTCTACTTTCAAATTTATTATAAACAATCCAAACTCTTCACAAAGTTACACACTTCTTAATATTTCTTTCCTTATTCCTCTTATTCCCACATCATTCAAAAGAAGCCAAAATGTTTGAGTTGTGGCCAATTAATTTTTAAATTTTCTTCAATTTAACTTACAATCTATATGTAATCTATAAAACAAAGTTACCTATAGTTTTACAATGTTAATTCTGATGACCATTTTATCGTTTTTTGCAGTTGTCAAATAAGATTGTTTTTAATGTACATTTATCCCAAAAAAAACATTTACAATCTCAGCTACATGGCTTGCTGTCCATTTCGAAATTGTAAATTGGTTCTGATGTGCACATATATAAATATATAATTAAAGCTGGAAGGGCAAGCAAATTTCTGTTCGTTATTTCAAATCAATCTATTGGTGCATGACAAGTACATCGTAACCAGTAGAACTGGCGTCTAAGTATATTACAAAATTTGAGCCTAACTTGATTGAGAAAGTTCATCTGATGCTTATACTAGTGCGTGTTACTTATATTATATTGTTTATTAAGTGGGCTCAACGAGGTGTACTGGGTCAAGTATACTCGTAAATTACTCGCTATCTTCATCACAAAAAAAAAATTTATCCGTTGTCAATTTTTTAAAAATAAATAAATAAATAAAGAAGAAGGAGAAGTACTACTCGCTATATTCCCAGCTAATGGCAAGTTGGCAACCTGTCAGTTTCACACTTAATCCTTGTTTTATCCTTTCTCAAAAATCTAATGAATATTCTCAATTACATATATGAGAATAAATTTGTATTGACAAATATTAATTCTTGCCAAATTGACTTGCACAAAAATATTCTGAAAAGACTGACAATATTAATGCATTTACTTATGTAGTGGGATATCTCATTAGTACTTATAGGACGAATTGATTAATGCGAACCTTTGATACAGAATTGACAGATACAGTAGTGCTGTTGCAGGTACATGCACTTTTCAAATAGTCCTTGGAAAAAGACAAGCTAACAAGAATACAATTCTGCGTATTGGACGAGTTAATTTAGATCGTAAAAGTACCCCCAAAAAAAATCTTATTCAGGATAATAAGCAAGATTATCTAAGGCTCCGTTTGGATTGCTTCTTTCCGGAATAAGGAATAAGGAATAACCAATTTTACCAATAAATTTATTTCTAACCATCCAAACATTTCACAAAAGTTACACACTTCCCAATAAATTTACCCATTCCCAATAAATTTCTTCCCTTCTTTCTTCTTCCTACCTTATTCTCAACGCATCCAAACGGAGCCTAAAAAAGAATGTAAGTTAAATAACTAACAAGAGTTAATTTTATTATATTCATAATATTATTTGATTATATAATATATATATATATAATTTGATATAATGCAACTTCAAAATGTGCTAAATTAATTTACAATTAGCAATTTTAATAACACTAACTTAATGTAATTTTGAAAAAAAAACAAACCAAAAAATTATTTAAAAAAAACTATATTACTATCTCTGATTTGTGTTGATCGAGGCAAAAACCTAGGTCAAATAAATAAATAACCTTGTTTACCTGACTAGTCGTTTATAGTAAAGCTAAGGTGTCGAACCCACAAGGACGGAGTCTGAGTACTAGTTCTTTTCTGTTCTCAAAAGCTAGAAGGTTTGATTTTGTTTGGTTTTGGGTGTAACAAATAACAAATAAAGGATCCTAAATTAAATTGCGAGTAAATAAATATTTTTGAAGAGTTTATGGATCTAATATGCAAAAGTATGCCTTAGGGAATTAGTTTCATCTATAATTAGGTCATGGAGTGTCAATTCTTTGATTTTCATCGCTGGAATCGACGAATACGGTGGACAGAGACACCATTCGGCCTACCATTCGGCCAGGACAGGCCGAACAGATAGCCGAATGACTGCTCTGGACAGCGTATTCTCCACGTAAATGTTGTATTCCTGATCCATACTTAATATTACGTGTTGTGAAGGGTTTGGTGACAGTAACTAACCTACTAACCTCTGATTTTCACCTTGGATTAGGGTTGATACCATGCTAACCTAACGCCTCTTGAATCGCTAACCTAACTTTCGTTTGGTCGAATATCCAAGTCTATTTGTTGTGGTTCTGTGAGATAACTAATTAATGGTTAGTTAATTAGAAATCGTGTTATGCAACTCGATTGGTTATCTTTCGATTTTAACCTATCTCGTGATATTGCTATTGTTTATCATATTAATTCAATACTTAAATACCCCAACTAGATGTGCGCATTCACCAAGTCGTGTGTAGTGATTAACAAGCAAACAATAACAAGTAACATACCAACAAACAAATCACAATAATATAAGGCACAAATCAAGTCTACAACATCCCTGATCAATAGACTACTACTACATCCCTAAGACATATAAATAAACTAGCCTAACATAGTCTCATACATCATGCAAATCACAGTAGAAAACAAATAGCAAAACATAGTAGCAAATAATAAATAAAGAGTAGGTGATACAACAAGAAACCGAATGTACGAGTCGAATAGCTCCGCCGTCGCGTCGCAAACCACTCCGAGGTCGGTAGAACTCGCTGCAATAGTGGACTAGGGCCTCCAAACACGTGCTAGAACCTGTCTCTCTCGAGTACAAGGCGTAATCGGGCGTCGTAGTGGAAAAACGGCGCACGAAACAAGTGTTTTGAGCTCTCTAAAGTGGATCTAGGGCAAGGAAACGTGGGAATCCCTTCTCTCTGGCAGGGGAGAAGGTTATATGGCAGTCTAGAGGCGGCTAGGGCAGAGGGGGCGAGTTTCCATAGTAGAAACTTACCAAAACAGAGGTGTTCGGCCGGGCATTCGGCCAGGGCCAGCCGAATGGTAGGCCGAATGGCCTGTAAACAGTGTGGGCTGAGAGTCATGCGGGCCAGGAATGAGTCATCTGGCTTGTAATAGGCTTGGGCACACCAATTGGGATCTGTCTCCATGCATCCAAGTGATCTCTTCGCGTGGTTTGTCCAAAAAGGTCCAATTGTTGCGACGTTTCCACCAAGTACCTACGAAATGAATGAAAAGTGGCGGCAGTACTAAATCCTAGCAAATATGACATAAAAACGCAGTGAATTGTATGAATTGAGTAGTGATTTAGGTGCATAGTCCGGCCAAAATGTATATATAAATGCATGATATCAAATCCCCCCAAACTTAAACCTTGCTTGTCCTCAAGCAATACTCTAAACTTAGGAAGATTGACTATACCTAATCCTTGACTCAATCGTTATGCTTAATCAAGAAATTTAATTAATCATGCTTTCAAGTCACATATAGGAAAAAGATAATGGTTATTTAAAAATATTTCGCAATACAAAATTCAAAATTCAATCTCAATCAACATGTATAACTCAAGGTCTCGAATGACATAATTTTTAATTGCAAGGATCCTAGCCTTTCTTCATTAATCAACATGCAAATTCAAGGTCTTTTGTCCGTTCTTTTCCACGTCTCGCAAAAATTTGTAAAGAAGTTTGCAAGACACGGATCAGTTCACTCGACAAAAATTTGTGAAAATTGACTAACAGTGTTTAACGATTTTAAGCAACCAAATTCAGATCCTTATCAACTTCAAAATTTTTCAATCAAGGCCTCAAGTTATAAAAATCAATTGGAATCAAATTCTAATCCTCGTATTTACCAAATACTTCTAAATAACCATCAAATAATTTTCAAATTTATGTGAAATTCGACCTGACATGTCAAATAAGCATTCATAGCAGCAAGAAAGCACAATAAATTAAATTCCCTGAAAATTCACCATGAAACAGTGTCAGAACAGTGTCGTTCGGCCAGTCATTCGGCCGAATGGTGGGCCGAATGGACAGAAACAGCAACCAGAATTCAAGAAAAATTTGTCATTTTTGCGTGAAAATTCCCTAAATACCCCCCCAAACTTGAAACATGTCATTGTCCTCAATGCATTATCACATCACATTATTAAATAAATAAAAGTAAAAATGACAAAAGAGAACATACCAAATCAAAACCAATGAAAGGGGTCGTAGGGCCTGCCAGGCTGTTGTGGGTTATTGTGGAGACACGTATGGGGGGCTGCTAGTACCTCCATTTTTTTGGACTTGTTCGACCATGTGTTCTCCTTGGGTCAGCCGAATGGAAAGTAAAATAGGCCTAAAACCAAGTGAAAATGAATTATCAGTGGGCCAAGACAAATTATACACGAAATATGATGTAAAAATTGAAAGAATAAGTCTCTGGGCCTCCAAATATGATGCATTCGCCCTTCTGTTCGACCAAACACCAGGCCGAATGGTGCGTGTCCAGGTCCAAAATTGCAATGCATCCTCCGATTTTGAATTTCCTCCATTGATATTGACTAACAATCGCTGCCCTACGCCCTGCCTCTACTGTTTGTGTTGGTTGATTCGCATGAGGTCGTGCGAGGGAGCGTAATGACGATTTTAACGTCCCTTTTGGTGCTCTAGCACGAATCAACCTTGTGCATCCCTACAAGCATTAAACAAACAATGCTAAAGTAAATTAAATATCTTAAACATTTTTTTAAAAATTCTAATTAATTTTTTTTTGCTTGTTTTTTTTGTTTTATGCTTTTTTCGTATTTTTTTATTTTTTTTTTAGATCTTTTAGGAGAAAAATGAAATGACAAAATAAAGTAAATTAAATTAAAGCAAGAAAATCCTTAGGTTGCCTCCCAAGAAGCGCTTGTTTTAGGTCTCTAGCTAGACCACCATTTGTTTTATGTTGCGGCGGACGGGTCGAGAAGCGAAACAACCATCACTTCTCCTTCGTCATGATTTGCAATGTAATGCTTTAGGCGCTGCCCATTGACCTTAAACGGCTCCGAGTCCTTGTCGCATATGTCAATTGCACCAAATGGGTAGACCTTAACCACTCGAAACGGACCCGACCAACGCGACTTCAACTTTCCAGGGAAAATCTTAAGCCTCGAGTTGAATAAGAGAACCGAGTCGCCTTCCTTGAATTCACGCCTCAAAATCTGCCTATCATGCAACAACTTTGTTTTTTCTTTATAAAAGTTGGCATTTTCATAGGAATTAAGACGTACCTCATCGAGTTCATGCAAATCCAAGATCCGCTTCTCACCTGCCTTTAGCATGTCCATGTTGATGGCTCGCGTGGCCCAGTAAGCTTTGTGCTCGATTTCTACAGGTAAATGACAGGGCTTGCCATACACCAACTTGAATGGGCTCATGCCGATTGGTGTCTTGAAAGCGGTACGGTATGCCCAAAGTGCATCGTCAAGCTTCACTGACCAATCCTTCCTTGACCGAGTCACAGTTTTCTCCAAGATGCTCTTGATTTCGCGGTTTGAGACCTCCGCTTGACCATTGGTTTGTGGGTGGTATGCGGTGGCCACCTTGTGTGTAACTCCATGCTTCTTCAAGAGTGCATCGAACTGGCGATTGATGAAATGTCGACCTCCGTCGCTTATCACCGCTCGTGGCACACCAAAGCGTGGGAAGATTACTTTTGAGAAGAACTTGATCACCGCATTTGCATCCGCGGACTTGCATGCCATGGCCTCGACCCACTTTGAGACATAGTCGACTGCCACCAAGATGTACTCGAAACCATGCGAGGTTGGAAAGGGTCCCATGAAATCCACGCCCCATACATCAAAAATCTCCACTTCGAGAATGCTTATGAGGGGCATCTCGTTCCTTTTTGAAATGTTCCCTGTTCTCTGACACTGATCACAAGATAAGATAAATAAACGAGCATCTTTGAAAAGAGAAGGCCAGTAAAAACCTGATTGTAACACTTTTGCTGCTGTTTTGGAGAAGGATGCATGCCCGCCATAAGCGGAGGAGTGGCAATGAGCAAGAATGGGCATGACTTCTTCGTGGGACACGCAACGGCGGTAGATGTCATCAATGCCAAGTCGAAAAAGGTAGGGCTCCTCCCAAAAGTAGTACTTAGCATCGGATTTGAGCTTTTTCTTCTCTTGGTAAGTCATCTCAGGAGGAATAGCACCGCTGGCCAGGTAGTTTGCTAGGTCCGCGAACCAAGGCGGTTGCTGGATAGCCTTTTTAACCACTGTTCGGCCATCTGTACGGCTGGTACCAGCCGAATGGCTGCCCGAATGGTCTGATTTCGCCGCCGACTGCGCTGCAGCGACTATTCCCTGCAATTCCAGAGACATTAGATGTTCATCAGGGAATGTTTCATTGATTGGTACATTTATTTTTGCTTCGCCATCCCAATGGAGCCTTGACAAATGATCCGCGACCGAGTTCTCTGTGCCCTTTTTGTCCTTGATTTCAAGATCAAATTCTTGGAGAAGTAAAATCCAGCGAAGAAGTCTCGGTTTGGCATCCTTTTTGTTGAGCAAGTACCTAATCGCAGCGTGGTCAGTGTAGACAACTACGTGCGATCCAACCAAGTATGCACGAAACTTGTCGAGGGCGAACACGATGGCAAGTAGTTCTTTCTCCGTAGTCGTGTAGTTGACTTGCGTTGGGTCTAAGACCTTGCTCGCGTAGTAAATCGCCATGGGCTTCTTGTCTTTCCTTTGGCCTAGCACCGCTCCAACCGCATAATCGCTCGCATCGCACATGAGTTCAAAAGGCTGTGACCAATCTGGTGGTTGCAAGATAGGTGCTGAGATCAATGCATCTTTTAACCTGCGAAAAGCAAGAGAACAATCATCATCAAACACGAAATCAACATCTTTTATCAAAAGATTTGTAAGAGGTTTGGCAATTTTTGAAAAATCTTTGATAAAGCGGCGATAAAATCCGGCATGTCCCAAAAAACTTCGCACGTCCTTGACATTTGTGGGCACTTCCATTTTTTCTACCACTTCTATTTTCGCCTTGTCCACTTCAATTCCCTTGGAGGTCACCATGTGTCCAAGAACAATCCCGTGTTGCACCATAAAGTGGCACTTCTCCCAATTTAAGACTAGGTTCACCTCCTCGCATCTCTGCAAAACTTTAGAAAGGTTAGCTAGACAAGAATCGAAACAAGTGCCATATACAGAAAAATCGTCCATAAACACTTCCATGACATTTTCAATCAAGTCAGAAAAGATGGCCATCATGGCACGTTGGAAGGTTGCTGGTGCGTTACACAAACCAAATGGCATTCTCCTATAAGCAAAGGTACCATATGGGCATGTAAATGTGGTCTTTTCTTGGTCCTCGGGGTGTATGGGTATTTGGAAAAAACCAGAATAACCATCAAGATAACAAAAATAAGAATGGTTTGCAAGTCTTTCAAGAAGCTGATCCACAAAAGGTAAAGGAAAGTGGTCCTTGCGAGTCGCAGCATTGAGCTTTCGATAGTCGATGCACATGCGCCATCCAGTCACAACGCGTGTTTGAATGAGCTCATTCTTGTCATTCTTGACCACTGTAGTTCCACCTTTCTTGGGCACAACATGGACTGGGCTAACCCACTTGCTGTCGGAGATGGCATAGATGATGCCTGCATCGAGCAATTTGATTATCTCCTTCTTCACGACTTCCTTCAAATTTGGGTTGAGCCTCCTTTGGGCTTCCACCGAGGGCTTGTAACCTTCCTCCAACAAGATGCGATGTGTGCAAAAGGAGGGATGAATGCCCTTCAAATCGCTGATCGAATACCCAATCGCCTTCTTGTGTGCCCTTAACTCATTCAAAAGCTTTCCTGTTTGCTCATCACTCAAAGCGGAGTTAATAATAACAGGAAAAGTTTTATTTGGCCCCAAAAATTCGTACCTGAGAGTCTCTGGAAGGGCTTTGAGTTCAACCTTGGGCGCCTCGGGTTCTGCCTCGCTGTTCGTGCCAAGTTCCAGAGGCGTTCGGGCAGGCATTCGGCTTGCTCCAGCCGAATGGTAGGTCGAATGGACCTCTGGAAGCACCATCAGATCAATTTCAGGGGCCTTATCTGCTTCCGGTTGGTCCTGGACTCTGTACACCTGCGCTAGGGTGCTGTTCTGGTCACTGTTCGGCCTGGCAGAGCCGAATTCTTGGCCGAATGGCACCATTTCACCGTCATTCAGCACGTCTTCAATGGATTCTTCAACTCCAACTGCTTCCTGCACTTCAGAAAGGAACTCATGATAGTACCTTAAAGCGTTGTCGAACTGTTCATCCAAGGTTAGCTCGGTTGGCACATCAATCGCATCGATCCTATAGCACGAGTCATGCATGTTGGGCTTCTTCATTCTTTCATCCACGTAGAACTCAAGTCTCTCCCCTCCCACTCTTACAATTATGATGCCGTCCCTGGCATCTATCAATATGCCTGCTGTTCGAAGGAAAGGGCGACCAAGAATGATAGGAACTTCCTTGTCCTCTTCCATGTCCATCACTACAAAATCACCTGGAACAAAAAATTTTCCAACCTGAACTGGCACGTCCTCAATGACACCAATGGGCATGCGAACGGAGGAATCAGCGAGTTGAAGGGTCATGCATGTTGGTCGCAACTCGCCAACACCGATCTTTTCATACACCGAGAGAGGCATAAGGCTCACACTTGCTCCATTGTCACATAATGCCTTCCTAATGCTTGCCTTGCCAATCGTGCAAGGTATGACGAACTTCCCTGGGTCTTCAAGCTTAGGGGGCATCACACTTTTAAGAACATGACTAATTTGATCGGTTAGTTCCACAGTTTTAAGTTCTTCCAAAGAGATTTTATGTGTGACCACATCTTTTAAAAATTTAGCATAAGAAGGAATATAGGTGATAGCATCAGCGAAAGGGATAGTGATTTTCAAACCTTTGATCACCTCAAGAAAACTCCTCAATTGAGCATCCGCCTTGGATTTGGCTAATCTTTGAGGATATGGGACAGGGGGCCGGTAAGATTGTCCTTGTTCAGTGCTTTTGTCCTTCTTTTCTGGTTGTTTGGGCTCTGGGCTGGCATTCGGAGTGATCAGGCCGCCTTTCGTGAGCTGGTTGGTGCTGTCAGCCCCTGTTCGGCCTCCTGTTCGGCCAGACCCAGCCGAATGGGTAGTCGAATGGTCCTCCATGCAGGTCTCAGTCAGAAGCGGTTCCAAGTCGTGGTCTGCAGGTGCCCTGGGAGGTTCTGTACTCTGAGAATTTGAGGAATTAGGCACCTGTTCGGCTGTCTGTTTGGCTGAATGGTTGGCAGAACGCCCAGTCTGTCGTGCCGTATTTGCCTCAAAACTCGTCGATTCACCTGGAAATGGTGGGTCCTTGTACTGGGTGCCACTCCTGAGCGTGTGGACTGCCTTCATCTCCGCTCGTGGGTTTGGCTCCGGTTGACTTGGAAGTTTGCCCTGTGGGCGAGTGTTTTGCGCCGCGAAAAACCCTTCCATCATCTTCTCCAACCTAGATGCAGCACCTGATTCTTTTTCAAGTTTAGCCAAACTATCAAGAATTGTTTCATTTAGTTTACCTTGATTCTCAATGAATTGCTCCACGTGCTGTGCCACATAAGGTTTCTTTTGGAAATTTTGGCCACGGTTATTAGTGTTGAATTGGACATTTCTATTTTGATTAAGTGGCGGTGGTGGGTTGCCTATGCGATTGGTGTAGAGTTTTCTAGGGACAAAGGTGCGGTTTTGGTTGGTGAATTGAGAGTTGTCGCCTTCGAAATCCTCCATTTCTCTTGTTTCCAACGAGGGGTTGCGGTTTTGGTACCAAGCATAAACATCATTCATGGAGTTAACTTGCTCGGGCCCTTGATCACCATATTGGAGAGGGCAATCTTGGGACTCGTGGCCTTCTTCACCGTACACGCCGCACTCCTTAGAAAGCAAGTGTGTGCCGTTCATTGTTTGAAGCCTTGCAAGCTCGGCTTCCAACTGTGCGATCCGGTCCCTCGATGAGATCTCTTTCACCTCATGCCTTACTTGGTTGCTTCTCATCGGATTAGGTGCTGCCCAATTGTATTGTAAGGCACATCTTTCAATCGCCTCGCGTGCTTGCTCCGCATCGAGTGACGTAAAACTCCCACCTGAAAGTGCATCAACATTAACCTTAATACTATCATAAAGGCCATTAAAGAATGAGTGAATCGTTAACCAGTCTTGAATACCATGGTTAGGACAAGAGTTTTCTAAATCTCTAAACCGTTCCCAAGCCTCTCTAAACCGTTCCCAAGCCTCTCTAAATACCGATCAAGGAAAATCTGTGCCATTGTTTCCCAACTTTCAATTGACCCTCTTTTGAGTGTATTGTACCATTTCTTTGCCCTATCTCTAACAGTAAAGTGAAATAAGAGAAGTCTGATTGAATCCTGAGAAACCCCATTGAATTTCAACAATTTAGTGCAATCAAGAAAAGCTTGTAAATGAGTATGGGGGTCCTCTTCATCAAGCCCATAGAATGGGTTTTGTTGCACAAGTGCAACGTGCGCGGGGTTGATCTGCATGTTATTTGCCGCGATTCCTTTGATCAAGACTGGCCCATCCACGTCCTCAATTCGCGGGGCTGAGTGCTCGCGAAGGGACTTGGTTGGCCCTTGAGTTTCGGCTGCCAGCGGAGGGACATGAGGTCGCTCTAGAGAGTGGCAGCTTGCATGTTGCTCTTCCTCAAAGATTTGGCGCTCATTCGCAAGGTTGAGTCGCTCCTGGACAATTATTTGTTGCTCCAATAGCAGTTCTTGGCGCAAGGCCTCCAATTGTTGAGTTTGCTCTGCAAAATTTGCCATTTCGGTGCCTGTCCTTCTTTCTGGCTCGCTGTCTGCGCTCTGTTCGGCCTGCTGTTCGGCCAAATGGTTGGTCGAATGGGTTGAAAATTTGGTTGTAGGTGAGGTAACAGATGGCCCGGGCTCTTCCTCTACAAAGGATTGGTCCGTGCTTGTCTGTCCTGAGCTCCTCAACCAATAATCGTGTGGTTCAACCGTCTCACGTGGCTTTTTGGACTTCTTTGCCAGAGTTTGTCCTGCGAGGAAAAAGAAGAAAAAGGCACAAGTTAGTAAATAAGTTAAATCTAGACTCTTGTTAATAAGATAAGAACTAATATCAATTGCCGTCCCCGGCAACGGCGCCAATTTGATCGAGGCAAAAACCTAGGTCAAATAAATAAATAACCTTGTTTACCTGACTAGTCGTTTATAGTAAAGCTAAGGTGTCGAACCCACAAGGACGGAGTCTGAGTACTAGTTCTTTTCTGTTCTCAAAAGCTAGAAGGTTTGATTTTGTTTGGTTTTGGGTGTAACAAATAACAAATAAAGGATCCTAAATTAAATTGCGAGTAAATAAATATTTTTGAAGAGTTTATGGATCTAATATGCAAAAGTATGCCTTAGGGAATTAGTTTCATCTATAATTAGGTCATGGAGTGTCAATTCTTTGATTTTCATCGCTGGAATCGACGAATACGGTGGACAGAGACACCATTCGGCCTACCATTCGGCCAGGACAGGCCGAACAGATAGCCGAATGACTGCTCTGGACAGCGTATTCTCCACGTAAATGTTGTATTCCTGATCCATACTTAATATTACGTGTTGTGAAGGGTTTGGTGACAGTAACTAACCTACTAACCTCTGATTTTCACCTTGGATTAGGGTTGATACCATGCTAACCTAACGCCTCTTGAATCGCTAACCTAACTTTCGTTTGGTCGAATATCCAAGTCTATTTGTTGTGGTTCTGTGAGATAACTAATTAATGGTTAGTTAATTAGAAATCGTGTTATGCAACTCGATTGGTTATCTTTCGATTTTAACCTATCTCGTGATATTGCTATTGTTTATCATATTAATTCAATACTTAAATACCCCAACTAGATGTGCGCATTCACCAAGTCGTGTGTAGTGATTAACAAGCAAACAATAACAAGTAACATACCAACAAACAAATCACAATAATATAAGGCACAAATCAAGTCTACAACATCCCTGATCAATAGACTACTACTACATCCCTAAGACATATAAATAAACTAGCCTAACATAGTCTCATACATCATGCAAATCACAGTAGAAAACAAATAGCAAAACATAGTAGCAAATAATAAATAAAGAGTAGGTGATACAACAAGAAACCGAATGTACGAGTCGAATAGCTCCGCCGTCGCGTCGCAAACCACTCCGAGGTCGGTAGAACTCGCTGCAACAGTGGACTAGGGCCTCCAAACACGTGCTAGAACCTGTCTCTCTCGAGTACAAGGCGTAATCGGGCGTCGTAGTGGAAAAACGGCGCACGAAACAAGTGTTTTGAGCTCTCTAAAGTGGATCTAGGGCAAGGAAACGTGGGAATCCCTTCTCTCTGGCAGGGGAGAAGGTTATATGGCAGTCTAGAGGCGGCTAGGGCAGAGGGGGCGAGTTTCCATAGTAGAAACTTACCAAAACAGAGGTGTTCGGCCGGGCATTCGGCCAGGGCCAGCCGAATGGTAGGCCGAATGGCCTGTAAACAGTGCGGGCTGAGAGTCATGCGGGCCAGGAATGAGTCATCTGGCTTGTAATAGGCTTGGGCACACTAATTGGGATCTGTCTCCATGCATCCAAGTGATCTCTTCGCGTGGTTTGTCCAAAAAGGTCCAATTGTTGCGACGTTTCCACCAAGTACCTACGAAATGAATGAAAAGTGGCGGCAGTACTAAATCCTAGCAAATATGACATAAAAACGCAGTGAATTGTATGAATTGAGTAGTGATTTAGGTGCATAATCCGGTCAAAATGTATATATAAATGCATGATATCATGTGTTATCTTTAAATTTTGCATGATTTTATTACAAACTATCGAAATCAGGCCTTTTATTTTAAAGAAAAATGAAATTATTATTAAAATCTCTTGTTGCTTTTGAATCCACAATATCCACTTAAATCGTGTTACTCTTAACTTGAGCCTACACTGAGCTCGCAATATTACAAATTGAACCGTCGGAAAGAATTCAGAAATCATAATCACCATAACTGACAACTGACGGATCTAACAATCACCATCAGACCGGATAAATGATACTAGCTCGATCTTCAAATTTTCAAATTAGAAATAGCAAGTGAAATCATCATCACACCCCTTGTCCACCAGCACTCGATGGGCCCAATCTTTTCACCTTCAAACCGCCCAAACATTACCCAGTTCATCTTCAGGCTTTACAGCAAAAAGTTACGGCCTCCTCTCCAGTTCTAAAACTGGAGAGGACGTCATTTATTTGATTTTCCTTTGAAATGAATCCGGGAGCAAGCTAGGATAATTCAATTTCGATTTAACTTTATTCTTTGAGATAATGTTAAATTCCTTTTGTTATTAAATAAGCTAGCCAAAGTTGATGCAGTTAGATTTTAATTGAAAAGATTTGTAATTTTAAGTTTTTATCTAATTTTCTACTTTTGGTGGAGGTTAATTTTACTGAAAATTAGGAAAATCTATACCGAAAGTGGGTACTAACGAGCTGCACTTATTTAATAATTAAGAAAAATTGGAAATACAAAAATGAATTAAAAGTGAGTTTTACCGATATTTATTTATAATCCCAACAAAATTGGAGAAAAGAAAATATACAGAAAATGAGTTTTGAGCTGTATTTATAATTTTCTAGCCTATAGTTATAGCAAACACTTGAAATGAGACAACATTATAAAAACTTGAAAATATCCTTCATTTTGAAGGGAAGCACTTCGGAACTATCATGATTTCAACAGCAAAGAAAGTTTATAAAAATTGGTGTATTATATTTTGGAAGATACCGGAGTCTCTATGGGGACCGTGTTATGGAGATGACCCAAAAAACACTACAATGATGAGGGTAAGTAAAAAGAACAAGCGAAGATGGGGTAAATAATAACCCAAGTTACCCAATTGCACCCCCTGCAAACAATTTACTATGCAATGCAATTATTTTTAATTTTATATTAAATTATATTATTGTTTTTTAATTAATCCATCAGCATCTCTTTTTTTTCTTTCCGAGTGTGTTCAAATTGTTTGAGAAAATTAGAATAAGCTATTAAAAATAATAATATTTAAAAAGATTATTCACATATAGTTAAAAATATATATGCTAGTTTGGATGAGAGACTTATTTTTAAGTGGTTTTGAACTGTGATTTGTGAAGAAACTTTGAACCGAATTATCTAGATTATTTTTTAAATCTTAGTTAAAAGAATAATTAATTATTCTGTAAACTTTAAAGAATGAGGCATGCTGTATGTAGTCCTACAGCACCTTGAAGAGGCAAAACTATTTCATATTATTCAGTAAATATCTTACATTTCATAAATTCATATATCTTACTGAAATTCGAATCACAAAAATAAGTGAAATAAACCAGACAGCTCAAGATCTCTCTCGACACTTTAGAAGAATAATAAACAACAGTTGTTCCCCCAGTTTCCATTTCGAAAAATAATTTTTACTATAATTTTTTCTTAGAGTTGAGATGATTTATTTTAACCAGAAAATTTGAAACACAAATAAGTATATTTTTTTAAGACAAAAGATTCATATAATTGTCAATTAATACGATAAGTGCGTTGTAATTAATGCAGAAAATACAATAAAATTTGTATTTTATTAAGAATTTAGAATGATATTATCAAAAACAATTTTCTTTCAACTTGGAGAGAGAAACTTGATATGAGCAAATTAATATTCATAAAAGGAAAAAAATAGCTAAAATTTTAAAAAATGATGCAAGTCTTAATATTTTATATTTTTATTATATCCTGTATCAATGTTTCATTTATGACTTTCAATTTGACACTAAATTATGCATTTAATGTTGGTTGTTTCTCGGCGTACGAGTCAGTCTCATGTCTCCATACTGATGGACCCGAATCCCGTGTAGCGCGGGACACCGTGTAGCGCGCGTACGAGCCGTCTGATCTTGATCGGACGGTTCATTTTTTACGGGCCTATCAATCTAGGTTACATGCACGGGACTCCCTTGTCCATTGGATCTTGATCAGACGGCTACGATGCCGCGCTACACGGTGTGCCGCGCGGCACCAGATCTGAACTCCCATACTGATACTTCACCTATCCTGCATTTTCATCAAGACATCAACAATAAAAAGAAAAAAACTTGTTAATGATTTCAATTTTGTACACAAATACAGAAATTGAATGGGGTATATCGAAAAAATCCCTAATCTAAGTCAAAGAACCAATTAAAGCTAACAATAAAAGATCTTAAAAGGAATTAACTTTAAAACTAAAGAACTGAGTTATTATAAATATCACCAAGCTTTTGTGATCGTTATCACCGTGTTGCTTCTATCTTTATGAAAGAATAAAAACATGTGAAACTATTAAGTATCTATTTCATTTAAAATATACACTATAGCTTTCAAAAATAATTTTGACATGATTTTATTTGATTAGAATTGATTTTTAACGATTTCGTTGGAAATAATAACGTGGAAATTCTAATCAAATGAAATCAGATATATTTATTTTGATAAAAAAATTAATAATTTTACGGAATTCTATGGGAATTTTCAAGAAAATATTAAATATATCATTTTAATCAGGACATACATCTAAAAGGAGAGTCAAATCCATAAGTTACAAGTTATTGTTAGTAATCCTAATTTATGAACTTGTATTTTAAGTTTTAAGAATTATACATTCAAGTTTTTTTTTAAAAAAAAATTGCTACGTTTGAAACAATATATGCTAAAGTTTAAAAAACTTTTCAAAATGTACAAGATATACCTTCTAAATTTTTTGGATTTACTTCAATTAAAAGAAGAAAGCATTCAGATTTCTAGTTGAATATATTAGTGCTTAGTAAAAAAAAAAAAAAAGAAAAAACTTAGGCCCTAATCGGAACCAGAGATGAACGAGAAAGAAAAAGATAAGAAAAAATTCTCGTCAAATTTCTTAACTTTGGACAGGAATTTACAGGGCCAAAATCTATCGTTAATTTTCGCCGGAAGAGAATTCTCCCCCCTCCATTATTGGTTTCGATCAGCAAATATTGGAAAAAAGTGAATTCTATTTTCATTTCTCATGTTAAATTTGTTGTTTCGATCAGAGCATTAGTGTGTTTTCTGATGTTGAAAAATTAAATCGTGTTGGAGATAATTGAAGTCCTCTTTCAGGACGACAGTTATCAAGACTCCAAAAAGAAAATGACAACATAATAACGCCCGGATTCAACTCCCAAGTCCCAAGCAGCAGAATAAAAATGAACTTCCTCCCTCTTCTTCTCTCTTCACCTCAAGAGGCCAACTAAGACCCCGCCAAACAACAAAAAACCAAATCAACCAAAGTACCAAACCCAAGCTCCCTCTCTCGCCGCCGGTCCGGTTCATGGCGACCGGATGGGTCCGATCTCTCCAGTGCAAATCCAACGTTCTTGACGACGTCGCATCCACCCCTAAGAAAATCCAATCTCGTGTTTCTCTATCCTGCACCACCATCTCTAAAGAATCCATCTTCATTGTACCTAAACATCCCTCCAACAACCCAAAATCTCAATCAAGTACTCACAAGCCCCGGCGCAAGAGAAAGCCGGTACCCATGCCGTTTCCTCCCTCTCCATTGGCTCCGTCCCGACACTCGTCCAGTTCCTTTTTGTCTCTCACTGAGCTGCCTGCAGGTCATTCGTCGAGACAGGTCGTGGAGATTATTTTTAATTCTAGTTGGTCTTCTGGCATGACTGGAGATACCCAGTTTGCAGGGAAAATCGAGATGATGTTTCGTGTGCACAACCCGGCTCGAACCGTCGCACGGTTTGAGGAGTGTCGTAATGCAGTGAGGGCCCGGGCGCATTTTTCTAAGTCTACCGACTCCCGTTGTGCAGCCGATGGAAATGAGATGATGCGGTTTCACTGCCGTACCGGTACCTGCTCCGGAAGTGGTACTGATTCTGAACCAGTGTATGATGCTGGCGTTGCGATGTGTGCAGTTGCGTCAGCCGGTAGGATTCTGCATGGTGTACGAACGTACACAAAGAGCTGGGAGGCACATGAAAGTGCGGGTGGAGGGTCAGGCCGGTGGGCTATGTTGGTTTGCCGGGTCATAGCAGGCCGGGTAGGATCGGCGTCTGAACCAATTGGTCATTGTGACTCAGTTTCTATAGGAAAAGGTGAGCTAGTTGTGTTTGATCAACGAGCTGTGCTGCCTTGCTTTCTAATTATTTACAAGGTTTGAGTAATTTTCTTTCTGGCAGTCAACTTGATGCCAATATTATTATTATTTTTGTGGATTAGCTGCTGAAATGCTAATGCTAACGCCTAACTGCTGTGTTAAAACTGTGTGTAAAAATTTCATTTCTTTATAAGGGTACAGAATTTTAAATTTGTTTCGATATTTTCTTTATTGGAATGCATGCTTTTAGATGATCTGTAAATTACAGAAATCCATTTGCTAATTCTAGTTATTTCCATCTTTTAGTTGATTTGTAAATTACAGACATCCCTTAGCTAATACTTGCAGTTTGAAGGACATCGGAATATTAGGAACAGAGATTTGATTGCAAATGGATCTCTCTTTATGGAATATTTATATCGAGAAACTCCGTGATAATAAATTAATAACTATTAGTTGTTCCAGAATCAGAATATAAGCATTAAGAATCAGAGATTTGATTTTGATCTTTAGGGTTAATATCAATTCCATTTTTATTTGAGTATTAATTATGGATAAATGACATCATATTGTTGGTCAGCGAGAAGTTAGTCTAATTCAAAATTTCAATTTATGGTGACCCATATTTTAATTGTGAAACCGGAACATGTGGCACAACTTGCAATGCTGGCACAATAGATGTTAGATGGTGGCAGCGAGAGTAACAAGTGATAAATTTATGATCTAATTAAAGAAGCATTCATGGTTCCGAGAGAGAACTCGATTTTTTTAATGTTTTAATTTCTATGTTTGGATTAGATTTCAGTTCTCCCATCTTTAGTTTCAAAAGAGCCTGAGATAAATTTCAGCTTCGTATCAAAAATATTGGGAGTTATTTTCTTTACGGAATTAGTTCTCAATTGTACTTTTAAACCATTTCGTTTCTTCTCTGTTACATCCCACATATATTATAGAGGCGAGTAAAGGAGAGGCTGAAAATTAATGGAGATAAAATTCTTCATCTTGGTTGAAAACAATTCATGCGCTTATATGATGGCAAGAACACCGAATTGAACAAACCATTGACTTGCCATATTGCCACTTGAGAAAAAGTTTTTTTTTTAGTTACCTTTTTCCTGCAAATCAGACTTTCTTTCTTTCTTCCTTTGATGGACATGCATATTTATTAGAAAACTTGCAAAAATATTGTTTAGTAACGGTTTGAGTATGTTCTATTTAGATGTTAAACTTTAAAAAAAAACAATTACCGCTTTTTTTTTAGCAATAGCTACTTTTAACAGGAAAAAAAAAAGAAACAAAGCAAATCTGACTGCGTCTTGAGAAAAGAAAATGGACAACTTTTAGAAAATTAAATAATATTGCATACATTTGTGAAATAGCCTCAACCCTCAATAGATGTGATTTTAAGTGGTTCCAAACAGTGGCGGAGCCAGAAATTTCAAGAATGGGGTTCAATTCAAGATTCATACATGTAATAATATATAATTATAAATTCACATCCTCCTATTTCAATTTGCTCAAATTTACATGCTTTTGGTTGATTTGGGCCTCTATTTAAGTAAATTCTTCGAACTTCATTCGGACGCTTTGCCGAATCGGCGGGTAGTCTTTCGGGTTAATTTGAATCTATTTAGGGGCTTGAGAGGTAGGTGAATCATCATGTGGTTGTTTTCGTTTCAAAAACTTCTCCATGAGATATCTAATAGAAAAATATCAAGAGAGATGATTAGATGAAGTTACTGATCAATAGACACATAAAAAATATTAAATAGAACACATTACTCACACATAAAATAATTTTATATTTGAAGAATCATAGTTCTAAAAATTGAAATGGGTAAGAATAAATTTCAATTTTCAATTAGTTCTATGGTCATACTTATGCTAATTAATCACAACAAGTCAAAGACTGCCAAAAAAAAAATACATAAATTTCTTGGTTCTGACAAGTGGACCGTGAGTTGCATAACATAAACTATTTAATATGCCAAATTGCAGCTTAATTAAAAAAATTCTTGTACCTATATGTAGCGAGATGTCAAGATCCAAGTTCTTCAGTTATTTTTTTTTCGTCTCCTGTTTTTTCTCGTGGACCATATGCTTACAAAGACATAAAGAAAAAAAGAGAAATGAGAGTAAAAGAAAGAGATGGGTTTTTGATGAATGGGGAATGGTGGGTTGTTATTCTAAAGTTTGATGAGAAAAGTTGGCTCACTTTACTTTTTTGGTTCCCATTCAATATCTTTTATTGTTTTATAAGAAAAATGCTAATTTTACTTCAAAAATAACCTAACAAGAATACTTCCATATATTTTGATGGGGTTCAACCAATAAAATAACGTATAAATTTAATGGGGTTCAAACTATTACATCCATACAATTTTTCATCATAAAATTACATATTTTTATATGTTAGTTACAAATTTTTTTTTTAATGGGGTCAATTGACCCCCTCCCTTCCACCTATCTCCGCCACTGGTTCCAAAAGTAGTAATTTTGCAGCCAAGTAATTTCTCACAAGGACCTACCATTGGTACATTCTTTTATTCTTGTTTAGTTGAATTTTTTGAAGACTAATTTAACTCTATTATGTACATTCTTCAAACAAAAACAGATTTATTTGTTTCATGTTTATGTGTAAGCTCAACAAAGCATTTAGTCATATACGTTTCGATAAATTATAATAAGATAATTTAGCAGAATTTATTCTTTTTTTTTTTTTGGGGGGGGGGGGGATGACATATGGTATCTATAATGTCAGCCACCTTTTCCTGCCCATTATGAACTGCAACAAATGTAAGTGACGTATGAATTTATGATAAACAGATACTTCCAGGCTTCTTTTTTTTTCCCCTGAGGGTTTTAAAGCCGAATAGTAAGCTAAATTGACTACAGACTACAGTCAGAAGAGGTCAGAAATGTAATAAATGAATGAGGTCCCTATAACATGGGAATTGGGATGGACCCTCATGGGCCATAATTGGGCTGCGTACCCTCTCGATTGACAACATTTAACCCTTTAAAAAATGGAAAAAAGAAAATAAAAGGTTCAAAAGGAGGAGATTTTCGGCCTGATTTTTCTAACCAACATTGAGATGTAGAGAACTATAAATTTATTATTGGAGAAAAATATATATCAAACATTCCAAATTTAAATATTTACAAAAAAAATTCAACAATATTCTGTGAGATTGTACGAAACTAATTAAGACATTAAAATTGATAACATGTAGAAAATATTTTTCTATTGTAAGAATGAAAATGTTCTAAAAATTAAACGCACCACCCTTTGCAAAATAAAGAAAAGAAGTTCAACGTGTCATCAGATCATCAATACAAATTTTGAGATGACAAAATTGAGCAGTTTCCCAAAAGGATATTAGTCTCCACTCTCCGTCAAGGCGTCAATGACTAGCAGCACGTTGGAATCAGTGACTAGAAGAACCAGAGAAATTCTGAATTAATATCCTTTTCAACTCTTTTGCTTATGACAACATCAAAATGGGAACTGCTTCCTACACTCCCTTTTTCTTTGAAAATAACATAAATATCCTTGGTAGAAATGCAGTGCAAAAAAAAAAATAAAAAAGAGTAAAGGGCATTTTAGTCTAAATAGGAGTGGATCAATAAGTTTGGACGTGAGGAAAGCAATTCCCCGTCAAAATACATCATGTCTGAACAAAATTACATATTTCTGTAAAATATTCTTCTTTAATTGTTCATCTAGTCTTAAAAAGTCCTGCATTTAACATTTATATTTAATTAAATTGATTTTAAATAATATCCTGAATATACTGACTATAGCTTTAAAAGAGCTCCACTTATATTCTATGATTATATAAAAAAAAATAAAGCGAAAAAATCAATCTATTTTTTTTTAAATTATTTCCATAATAAAACCGAACACTTCGTTGTCTACATTCCTACATAATTTTCCCTGAAACTTTTCAAAAATTAACTTATTAATTGGACTTTCAGATTCATGATTTCGTCCTTTCCAGTAAAATTTTATGACTATAAACACATCCTCTAAACGTGCAAGGACGAACGCCAGTTGGAACACAATCGGTGTTTTGGTCCTTTTGAGATATAATTGGGTTTAATTAGGTCATTCTTCAGTATAGATGTTTTTGGTCCCAAACCATGGGAGAAAGATGAAAATTCTAAAGATGTGTTTGGATGAGCCTAGAAATAAGAGAACAGCTTATTTCTATTTTCAAATTTATTATAAATAATTTAAATTCTTCACAAAGTTGCACACTTCTCAATACTTCTTTTTTTATTTTTCTTATTCCCACACCATCCAAACGGAGCCTAAGACAAGACTATAAAACATTACGACTTTGCTTTTTTGTATCGTGGAAAGTTTTAGAAGAGAAAACGATGAAAATATACGCGCAATTATGGATCGTTTGTAACATGAATAACTCTTGATACAACCGCCTGAACATTATTTTACTGCAAGGCTTCCTGGCTAGAATAGAGGGGTAAAAAAAAAAGGGCAAGGTGAGCAGTTTGTTAATTTAATGAGTGTTATAATCCTTGATTTTGCTAAACCACACCATGATTGGAAATTTGAAACGTGCTGGCAACGCTAATATTAAAGATAACAAAACTAATTGGAAAAACAAATAAGAAAAAGAACTACTAAATATCCCGCATAGTAATTTTAAATTTAATATTTTGAATAAGATTTAAAAAAACAAATATAGAGGTGTATTGTCTTGAGACTTGAAACGGTCTTAAAAGTCTTGAAATCAAGCACGGAGAAAAACCGATCAATGCCGAGAACACAAAACATGAGGAACCGAGGTCAACTAATCTCTCATAATATATTTAAATTATTGAAGGAGATAATTCTCGATTACATGGTTTTCTATAAGTAAAATTGGAGCATCTATTTCTTGTAAGTTACTTTAATTCATTTTTAAAAATGTTTTCCGCCATCTCTACTGTGCCCCCAAAAGAAAATCGCATTTAATTTGGAGAAAAACGAAAGTTTTAGAGCAAAATGTTCTACAACATTCCGCAATACTATAATATGAATGTAAAAGAGTTACTGAAGCCGGAAAAAAAATCTTGAATAAAATTACAACCTTTAATGCACATCTGGTTCTGCCCGCTCAATTACTTTTTTTTTTTAAAAGAATCATTTAATTTTCACCGTCGACTATTTATTTACTATCGGCTCCGTTTGGATGGTGTGGGAATAAGAAATAAGAGAAGAAGTATTGGGAAGTATGTAACTTTGTGAAGAGTTTAAATTGTTTATAATAAATTTACTCCCTTATTTCCTTATTCTCTAATTCCTAGGGCTCATCCAAACGGAGCCATCATGAATATCATCAACGATTTATATTGTAGAATAATAAAATAATATGGAATTACGTATGGTCATCCCTTCACCAGATCGAGCGCATAAATATTTAGTACCGTTTGTATAAATGTTCAATTTATGAAAATATATATGTTCGGTTTATTTAGTATTAATTGTCAATTTATTAAATACAAATGTTCTGTTTATTAAGGGTGTGTTTGGATAAGCATGGAATAAGGAATAAGAATAAGAAATTTCGGTAAGCGTGCTTATCCAAATTCCTTATTCTTATACCATGGTTTTGTTAGTATAGGAATAAGGGTCCAAATTCCTTATTCTTGTGTTGTTTGGGTTGCACAATAATAAGAATAAGCACGCATATCGAAATTTCTTATCCTTATTCCTTGTTCCATGGTCATCCAAACACACCCTAAGTATATATGTTCAGTTTATTAAGCACAAATGTTCGGTTAATTAAGTATAAATAAGACAGAGGAAAGGAGGGAAATGGAAACAGAAGATAGAGGGAGGGATGTGCTAAAATGGAAATGACGCTGGAGTTTCTTTTTATTGTTTTTGCAGTTTAGTAAATGTAAATGTTCAATTTATTAAGTATAAATGAGACAAAGAAGAATAAAGAAAAGAAAATGAAGTTAGAGAAAGAGATGTGCTAAAATAAAAAAGGATGTTGTTGGAATGTCTTTTCATTTTTCACTTGGGATGATATGGATGTACATATTTTCACTTATCACTCCCGAATAAAATATATTGCCATAATTTATTACCCAATAAGTTGATTTGTACTTGGTGTTTGGCACCTTCGTGAAATAAAGCTTCATAATTGCAGTAAGCTTATCTTACCCTGCATTGAAACATAAAGACAACTCTAATCTGGTAACTCCTTAGTTCCTAACGAAAAGCGTGCTAAAAAAATCTTTTGCAATTGACATAACTGAAACAAATTTATCACTCACAAAAATCAACAATAATAACTGTCCTATGGTCCAGCGGCTACGGATGATGTTTCATAATTGAAAAACATGGCTTTGAAATTCTACCAAAAACTTTACTATGGATAGCCAAAAGTTGGAGAGCTTGATCTTCATCTTTATATGAGAAAAAAAATCAAAATTCAAATTTCAAAGCATAAATTATTATAATATAAAAAAATATGCATAAGCAGTTAAGCAGATATAAGGCTTCCTACTATATTATTTTTTAAAAAAAATTTCTCACATAGTTTTTAGATAAAGAGGAAAGCGAAACATTGTAATATTAAGTATTCTGAAAAATTCCTCAATCAAATTCCGAATACGTGATTTCCTTTTAAGAAACGTTGTATTTAAATAGTCACCGTACTAAACTAAAGTATCTCTTATAGTTTTAATACTAATGAATGATACTCTTTCTAAATATATATTTTTGTTCTTTAGCTGCATCTCATGAGATATCTATATTTACCAGGATACAACTTGTTGAAAGAATTTTTGTATCACAATTTCGTCGTTATCATTTCAAATGGCATATCTATATCTACTACCTAAGGGTGCGTTTGGATCGTTGGAAGAAAGAAGAAGAAGAAGGAAGAAGAAGAAGAAAAAAAATTATAAACAATTCAAACTCTTCACAAAGTTATACACTTTTCAATACTTTTTCTCACTTCTTACTTTCTTCCCTTCTTCCCACACCTATGCAAACGCACCCTAAGATACAACCTATTTTTAAATGATTTCTTTTGTGACAATCTCTCCCTTATTATTTAAATAACTCATATAAATTGTCCAGCCACGGGCTTATCCTTTCATCAATAACAATAACAACAACAGATAACTCATGAAATAAGAAATATAAGTAAAAAAAAAAATTGGCCTTTGGCCTTTGAAGGACAAGTCAGCAAATTTACATGTTGGGTGTTGTTTTTACAAATAGTCAAAAGACTTGTTTTTTTTTTTCATTTCACTAAGATCTATCCAACTATCCATCTTATTAATGCAGAGTTAAAATCTGCACTGAAGGTCATTGGTGGGTCGGCGGCCAGTACAGTTGTATGCATTAATGTTACGAGATCAGTGATTTTCTGCGGTACATGCAGAACAGCAGAAAGTGCTGTATGTGTAACGATTAGCGCGCTAATGGTGCTCGAAACAATGGGAACTGCTTTGGATAACTGATATTTTTCTTGGAGCAATATATTTTTTCCTAAATATCTAAATTATCCTTAGCATCAATCAACATTTATTTCCTTAACTATACTTTCCTTCTCTTTCCTAATAAAAAGTTGAAAACAACATATGATCATGCACGAATAAGTTGCTGTTGACTTGCTATAATCATTGAAGAAACCAAATAATAATATATCATATATGCTGTTTTTTTTTTCCTTGCATAACTTTTTTGCACCTCTTTCCTTTCTTCTTAGTTTCCAAAAGAAATTGAACGCAATTTGTCATCAGAACCAATTCTTTCAGTATAAATAAAGAAAAGTTTGAATAAAGTATACCGATATTCAAAGCATGCATTACAAATGATAAAGACGGTAAATGCATGTATATACCTAAAAATATGTGGAAAAAATTCAAAATTTAGTGGGAAAGGGAGGACACGACGAGGTTTTGTCATAGAAATATCAGCCAAGTTATTAAATTTAAGAAGGATATTTTAGTCATTTAAAAAAAATTATGTTCCTACAAAAAATTTTATTGTCCAAAGCAATTCCCCGAAACAATATAATCAATGTATAATATGCTTGCCACTGTTTTTATTTTCCATTGACTGAAGTGTATAAGAACAAACGGAGGCGCTGTACTGTTGAGGACAAATACAAAACAGAGATTACACAAGATTTTTTTTATATCGGTTGATATTAATATTCGTTTGAGAATTCTAATAATGAGCTTATTAGTTCACAACAGTTACTGATAAGTGATAAATATCAAAATCATTTTGATTTTAATTTTGCTACTATAGTCTTCTTGCTAAAATTACTGGATAATCTAGTTTAACTGTAGAGTTCTGCATCAGTCCTGAGAAAAATATTTCCAAAAAAAGACCCAAAATTATCTGGAGGCGGAATTATTTTACTTACTGCTTACTAACACAAAGGGGGCCGTTTGGATAACTTAGGTATAAGAAGAATAGTCTATTTTTAGGCTTAAAATATTGGAAAGTGTGTAACTTTTTTTTTATTGAAGGGAAGTGTGTAACTTTGTGAAGAATTTGGATGGTTAGGAATAAATTTTCGTCTAGAAAATATAATATAAATGGTGCAAATTACATTATCAAGAAATCTCCTAATGAATGAGGTTATTAGATTAATGAAATGCAAATTATTTAATCTAATTTCATGTTCAAGAGAGACTTAACGTTGGTGCAAGGAAATGTTTGAAATTCATTTAAATGAAAGGATCATAGTGCATATGTGCATATGGTTTGGCTTAATTAAATGGTCAGGTCTGCGCAAGTAAATCCAAAGAAAAAAAAATTGCGTTGGTTTTTTGCGAGGAGATCGTTTATCAACGATTGTATAATCGTCATTAAACGATTCGGACAGAATTTAATTAAGTCGGCAGAATTGATTAAACTGATAGTTTAATTAATTTTGTGAGATGCATTTGCACCCTTTTAGATGTGATCTCAGCCATTAATTATGCATCTATCAAGTGATTGGAATTCTCTATACTCAATAATTCTGATGGATAATTGTTGGAGTATCATTTCTCTCTGTCTCAAACTAAGGCATCATTTGAGAGAAACAGAGAGAGGAGAAGGGAGACGAGGTCAGGACCGATATTCCGGAGTTCACCATCAAGGCAAGGGAAGCAGTTCGGTTCTGTAGTGTTCTTCTCGGTGTTGTTCTCTGCAGGAATTCTATTCCGCCATTCACAAGAGAAAGCATGGCTGGAGGTAATCGATTGATCTTGGTTTATTCCGCATTCAAGGTCGTTAATTTGCTAACAGAAAAAAGTTATTCATCTTGGCTCCGTTTGGATGCGTTGAAAATAAGGTAGGAAGAAGGAAGAAGGAAAGAAATTTATTGGGAAGGGGTAAATTTATTGTGAAGTGTGTAATTTTTGTGAAAAGTTTGGATGGATAGAAATAAATTTATTGGTAAAAAGTGGTTATTCCTTATTCCTTATTCCGGGAAGAAGCCATCCAAACGGAGCCCTTATTACTAAGCGATCCAAACGGCTCCAAAGAAGAAAGTTGTTTATCTGAACATTTTTTTTTTCCTAGAGGCGGAATTATTTCCCTTCAATCATGTCATGCTTGTTTATTGTTTTCCCATAGGAAAGAGACACTGCTCAAGATCCATCTTACTTTCCATGCATATCGCTGGACCTGCCTACCATTTAGCATCGGATTAATTATATTCTTTTAGGAGAAGTGTTTAACTAATCCTCTATCAATCTAGTCAATCTTCTTAGAGAATTTTTTATTTTGTCCGTAGTTTGTAATACAAACAATCAAAATTTGATGTATAAATTTACTTTCCATCTAGCTTGTGCTAAGATCAATTATAAGCCATGATTTTGTAAAGAAATTTGGACATGGATAAGTATAACAAGAATTTAATATCTCAATTCTTAGGATTAGCAAAAACGAATTTTATAGCAAAACGCATATAAATTAGACGTAAAGTTTAAACTTTTTTATTTTTATAGAAATTTAAGTTCATCCTACTTAAAATGCCAAACCGTCAAATTATATCTATCTGCGTCGTTATACTATATTTTCTTGTTAAAGTTCATGAAATGACTCCACAAGTAGTTATAGTTTAGTCAACCTTGATATACAAGGGACTTAATTTGCATCTTTTTTTATCCAAAGCGTTTTTTGAAGCAATTTTTTTTTTTTGTAATATTTTGACTGATGAAAAGGAGACGTATAAATAGTTGACATATAATTCATGAAAAATTGAAAACAACTACTAGATATAACAAAAGGAGGACAATGAAGAATTAGCCTTTGATCTTAGTAGCTAAGAACAACACTCTTCGAGGAGATATTATGGGTTCATTATTCAAATTAATGGAAATATATTTAAGGATATTTAAAGTTAAAATATTTTAAATTTAAAACTTATTATTATTTTCATAATAATTATAATTATTATTATTATTACTATTACTTTATTATTATTATTATTACTACTACTACTACTTCTATTAATTCGAATCCAAACGCACCCAATTATTATTAATACTGCTACTGCCGCTACTATTACTACTACTATGTGCGTTTGATCTAAATAATCACGAGTCAAATTTTAAATTTAAATAATAAAGGACAAACATAAATTTGACTTGGAAACATAATTGTATAAAGAAATGGCGAATTGTATTACTTAATAGTTAATACTCATACAGATCATTCAGTGATCAAGATCCACAAAGTTAGCCACCTACCACCCTATCTAGGTCGTCTATTGATTTTTAATCATTTAACGACACTGTGCACTATTGAAAAAAAAAAAAAAGCATTGCACATTTTTTCTGATTTTAATGCATGTGACATGTGCGACTGATCCTGCTCACAAGATTTCTTAATTCCTGGGAAAAAAATGTTTCTAGTCGTGATTTTTTGTATGGAATGGCAATCCCTATTCAGGAGAATTTAATTACTTAATTTTTATTTAAACCTTCCAGCTAAGATCTCTCTGAGAGAATTGCAGACAAGTTGAATAATTTATCTGGATGCAACCTACATGTGCGTAATGACTGGGGCCACCCAAATAGTACCCAGCCACACTTGTATGTAACACAATAATAAATTGCTTCTGTTCTGGACAGATTGTTCTAGCTGCAACTGTTCTACCAATCAAAATTAGCAACTGTTCTTGTTTAAGGAGATTTTGAAAAACATGGTACAACAAGAATCTTTTAAAATAAATGGTTCAATACGACAAATGCAAACTGACAATAAACCTTCCTAACAACGAAATAAGTACCTTGCCTCATCCACTAACGCACACTGTACAGCACTCTCCGCGCCATTGAATTTACTGTTTAATATATAGTGGCATTTTTTGCAACAATCTGTATGAATTTCATGAAAGAAGGAATCGTCGGAACTGCATTGAGTAATTGTGTCAGCCCGGCGATGGGTGAGAATTAATTTTGGAATAGACCAATTTAGAAACATATATATGACATTTTCATATGTTTTCTTTTCCAATGCAGTATATTGCATTTTCTTTTGCTATCCATTGCTTAGTAATTAAAACCATTTATGGGCACATTGCAGTTACTGGATTCCTGCCGATGAAATTTAATAAAGTATTTCATGAATATATTAATGGCCGGCAGACCTGTAACTGTGCATGAACGTACGGCTACATGATTATGCAGAAAGAAATATAGGTATCTATTGCAAAATTTGATATATTATTATTTTTTTAAATTATATGAAGTTCATAATTTTACAAGCATGTTTTTATCAAACCGCTACGCTATAGAAAAACAGACAGTATGAGCAATTAATGTTGCACACCTTTTCATTGCAGTACAAACACTGCCTTCATCAAGTCAGTAACCGAACAGACATATTTTCTGCACGTAGACCAAGCGGTCTGTTCGAATTTCCACTAAATCCAACATATAAACGACTATCAGAGGAGATGTGTTTATTTTGGCTGTGGCAATGTTACCACTAAAACGGAATAAAAGAATAGATTTGTCATTTGTGCTTCTATCATCGTACATTTTTTTTTTTTTCTAGCTTGAATAACCAATGTGCTCCTTGATTCATGAACCATCCTATGCTAAATTATAAGAAAAGGGATCTAACTTAATTCATGAGACTACTTGTTCCTCTTCTACTGTAAGAGATATGCAAGCTTTTGCAAATGTCACTTCTTCTCTTAACTTAATTGATCTGAATTTACCAGGAAGAAGCTTTACTTGGTCTAACAATAGATCCTCACCAACTCTTGCCAGGCTTGATAGATTTTTTATCAATCTGGCGCTGTCCCATTCTTTTCCCAATACTGCTCTGGAAGTGTTGCCAAATACCAGTTCAGATCATTCCCCTCTTCTTTGTTCAGTTAAGACTTCTTTTGCTTCTTCAAATCTTTTTAGGATAGAGAATTGTTTTCTCAGCAATCCTGAATTCAAAGACTTGGTTTTGAATACTTGGTTCTCCTTATCTCCTGCTGCCACTCCCTTTCAACTTCATGAGAAGTTTGCTGCACTTACCAAGAACATCAACTACTGGGCGAAAGGAAGGTTAACTTCCCTACGATTACAAGTTCAATTCATTAGGAACTTTCTTGGCAGATGTGATAGAGTAATGGAATTGAGGTCTCTAACCTTGTTGGAAAAAATTCTAAAGTGTCTCCTCAAAAGAAGAATGGTTGAGCTAGCTAAATCTGAGGAAACTATTTGGAGACAGAGGTCATCTTTCAGATGGAGATTGGAGGGGGACAGGAATACAGCTTTTTTTCATGCTAGGGCAACCATTAATAAGAGGAGAAATTTTATTCAGAAGATTGAAGCTAATGGGAGGGTTCTTTATAGTCAAAAAGAGAAAGGTAGAGCTTTCTTTGACTTTTTTTGTACTTTGATGGGCTCTCCTTCTTTTGATTTGCCTGAAGTTCAATGGAACATGCTCTATCCAGTCAGTCAAGCTCATGACCTTTCTAACTTGGATTTCCCTATTTCCATTGAAGAAGTGAAACAAGTCATCTCCTCTTGGCCTTCTAGCAAATCACCAGGACCAGATGGATTCACTGGAGATTTTTACAAATGTTTTTGTGAAGAACTAGCTCCTGAAATTGTTGTTGTTCTCAACTCAGCACTTCAGTCTAATTCTCTTCAGCCTTTAAACACCTCTCTTATAGCTCTCATTCCAAAATTTGATGAGGCTTCTGTACCAGCTGATTTTAGGCCAATCAGCATTGTACATTCAATACAGAGAATTCTCTCTAAAATCATGACTCTAAGACTGACACCTTTTCTGCAATTCATTGTCACAGTCAATCAGACTGGTTTCCTTCAACAGAGATCTATCATTGATAATTTTCTCTATGCTCAAGAGGTTATTTCTCATGCTGCAAAAGCAAATGCCCCTCTGGCTGTTTTCAAAGCAGATGTGCATAAAGCTTTTGATACTCTGAGTTGGAGCTTTATTTCAAAAGTTTTTTCTGCCCTGCACTTTTCACAATCTTTCATCAACAAGATGGTTGGTTGCATTCTGTCTGGTTCTTCGAGGGTGGTCATTAACGGTATTGCTGGCAAGCCTGTTATTTTAAAAAGAGGGGTCAGACAAGGAGATCCCATGTCTCCATACATCTTCATCATAGCCTTTGACTTCCTCTCTAGGTGGATTGCTAAGCTGAACGCTACAGGTGCAATTCCTGTTTCTATTCCTGGTATGCACTCATCACTATACTTTGCAGATGATGCAATGTTGTTCTTCAAACCAACGTTGCAGCAGGCAACGTTTTTCAAGCTGATCTTTGCATCTTTTGCTAAAGCTTCTGGACTTTGCCTTAATTCTGCAAAATCTGACTTAGCAACCTTGAACTGCACTGATACTGTCACTCATTCTCTAGCCTCCTTGCTAGGTTGTAGAATTAAAAACTTTCCTTTAAGGTACTTGGGCTTACCGTTGTCTCACAAAAGTCTATCTGCATTGGACTATGACCTCCTGTTATCAAAATTTCGAGCTAAATTGCAAGGATGGGCTGCTTCTCTCCTTTCAATTGCAGGTAGACTAGTCCTCATCAATTCTTGTCTGTCTTCTTTGCCTACTTATTTCATGTCTGTGTTTAAACTTCCACTTTGGGTTATCAAGAAGATTGATGCCATTAGAAGATCTTTCTTGTGGCATGGATCTGTTGCAGCAAAAAGAAAGTTAATTTTTGTGGATTGGAAACTAGTTACTAAGCCTAAGAATGTGGGAGGACTTGGCATTCTCGATTTATCAGCTTTTAACATAGCTCTACTTACTAAATGGTTGTGGAAATGGAGCGTTCATTCTCACTCTTCCTCTCTATGGAAATCTCTGAGTTCTAAGCTACAGGATGACTTGCTTTCTCTTTACCCTCTAAATAGCAAGCTAACTCCTATTCTTAGACATTGCAAGTGGTTTTTGAACACTGGCTTGGTCTACACTGTGGGTTCAGGCAAATTTACCCTTTTTTGGCACCATAACTGGGCATCCTTCATTTTCAAATTTGCTTACCAGGAACTTTACTCTTTTGTTGAAGATAAAAACATCTCAGTTTTTACCTTTGCCGCCAACTTGCACAACCCTCTACCACTTTTTTTGCCTGTCATTTACTCCTCCACCGTTGCAATGTCACAGCTTGCCATGATGATCAATTTTATTTATCCTTTGCTAGCCAATCTGCATGAACAATCTGTTGATTCTGTTGGATGGAAGTTACATGCTGCCAAAGGGATCTTCTCAACTAGTTCTGTTTATAACCTCATCAAATGTTTCCCTTCTCCTGCCTCCCCTCTAAGCGTGCTTTGGAAGTTTAGAATCCCTCCAAGATTCAAGATTTTTATTTGGCAAATGTGCCAAAACAAAATTGCTACAGTAGACAATCTGCAAAAGAGGGGTTGGAATATGGTCAATAGATGTTGTCTCTGCAAGATAGAATGTGAAACTGTTTCTCATCTCTTTAACCACTGTGTTTTCTTTATTTCATTGAAGGAAGCTCTACTTTCAGATCCACTGGTACGGAATGTATCCGCTGATTCTGCAATTCCTACTGTCCACTCTTCAATACTCACTGCCATTCAAATTAAGGCTCCTGTTAAAGACATTTTTGCCATTACTTTCTTTGTTCTTTGGAGGGAAAGATGCAAGCGAGTCTTCACAGGGGTTGAAAAATCACATTCAGAACTGCTTCCTGAAATCTTCTTAGAATGGAGGGCTCTCAAGAAGCTCTGATTTCTCTTTTCTTTCTTTTTGCTTTTAATTAGTTATCTTTGATAAGCTTTTGGTTTTGTTTTTAACTTTTCAGGTTTCTTCTTTACATTTTCATTTAGCTTCTTGTTAAATCTTTTGTAATCTTCATTTAAACTTTATTTTAATACAAAAGGTGGGGGCCAGACCCTCATTTTTCTTCAAAAAAAAAAGAAAAGGGATCTAACAAAAAAAAGATCGGTTGAAGCATTTCTTCAATTTAGGTAATTATTTAATTAGCCTGCTCGAAAGAAGAGTAATACTTCATTTTAACTTGAGTAAAGCATAGCTCATTGCTTCGTTTGATGTTCAAATCAAATATACTGCACACTAAGCTATAAAGAAAATAAGAAAATTCTCTTTTCTATTTCATTCAAAAAGATTCGGTGTTTCCGTTCATACATAGTATGAAATTTTTCATCACCTATTTCAATAGAATTTATTGAACTTATATCAATGTAGGTGGAATTAGCCCATTTACCCTATTTTGGTGTAAAAAAATAGATTGTTTCTGAATAAATTCCTATGCCTTATAGGAGTTATGGCTGCATAACGTCTAAAACGACCACGAAAACGGTCGATTTCGTTAACCGTTTCGTTTTAAAACGAAATTGATCACCCATTTGCGTTAACCGTTTCGTTTTGGACGAAATGGTCGAAATCACGAAAATACACATGGACGAAACTGTTCTAAGCTTTCGTTAACCGTTTCGTTTATAAAACGCAACAAAAAATCTTAACCGTTTCGTTTCGTTTTGGACGAAACGAAACGAAAGGACGGTAGAAACTGTGACCGTTTTCACCCCTAATAGGAGTATATCTATGGAAATTGATTACTGCCATCTCCAGTTTTGTCATCCCTGCCATCGCTAAATATAAAGTGAACATATACAACAAACAAAGTGAATATATAGATGATCTAAGTGAACACATACAAACAAATAAGTTCAATGAAAATAAGTTGAATATGCATGTAAACTTCTGAACAAGTGATGACAACACTTATTTGTTTGCAAGTGTTCACTTAGATCGTCTATATATTCACCTTATTTACTGTATATGTTCACTTTGTATTTAGCGATGGCTGGGATGGTATATATTTGCCGATGACACTTATAATTCCTGTATATCTATTCTATTGTGGTTGATTTTAAAATGCTCAATACTGGACTGAGCCCATTTTGTCCTTAACGTGAGGAGGCAATATCAGGCCAGATGGGACCTGGCATGTCGCCTTTATTTCAGGTCCAGTTTACTCACTTTGGGCTAATCATAGTCACCAACTCAAGTCAAAAGTTAGGATCCTCCACTTTAATCCCAAGCAAAGAAAAGCTGAAGTGCTGCTAACTGTTAGCAGATCAAATGTTGGTCCCATACTCCCATTACTACCACAAATTTGCCAGAAACATGACAAGAAAGAAAGTAAACTTCCTCAGAAACTAACAAACACTTTGTTCTTTGTGCAACACGCACTATAGTTATATTTATACAGCGGGAAAAAGCAATGACATATAATTTGCTAACAAGGATCTCCTACTTTGCAAAATTGGCAATTTGTTGTATTGGTGACTAAAGAATACGAGCACTTTCTGTCCTAAAGTAAACAGTTTGTTTGAGTTAAAAAAATGCAATCCAACAAAAAATATTGAAAAAGATAAAAGATGGGACCACAATATATATAAAGTTCCTTATTTTTTTGGTTTTTTTTTCCCCTTCTGGCTAATCAATCAATATTACGGTCTTAGAAAGATGAATTCGTGCCATGAAATGGACTGACAATTTTAGGGTCAAAATAATGTCTAAAAAGAAGATCATTTGGATACAAGATGTGATGATGTTGCGCAATGCTAGTCATATTTAATTGCGTCAGCATTGAATGATTTATAGGGAAAATACCACTCTTGGTGAGCATGTTATCAGGAACCAGTATTTGATCCAAACAAAACGAAAAGATAATTTCGTATATTGCCAAAATATCGAAGCTCGTGTTCAGTTGTACAACATAGCAATCTAAAGACCAGTCAGGTAGAAAGAGAGGAATAATTCACACAACAAAAACATGGATATTTCTGAACTTAAATTCTATTAGTTTCGGACATGCACCAGATCAAAATATCCGATTAAACTATGAAGAAGACCAAAAAGAAGATCCACATTAAATGTTTATTAGTGATCCTGTTAATTATCTCTATCAAAGCTTAACTACCCAATTAATATTATATTTACAAAAAATCTAGCATTATTAATTGCCTCTTGCACTCAACTTATCTACCTCTTTGCACCGCGGCGTCGACTCTTTCTAGTGCCTTCTCTGACAGGTGGGGTCCAGTCATCTTGGTCAAAATTCCTCCTAGACCTGCCCTTTCTCACCTCATACCCAATTAAATGTAAATCTTCGCATATTTCGTGTCTTGAGAGGGAAACCATTCCTGGTAAAACATCCCGTTGAAAATCTCTCAACCCTCTTCCTCTCCTCAGGTTAATTGTACGTGTATTCTTAGCATTACTCTCTATATTGAGTTTGTTAGGAGGAATCCATGTGGCATCATCAGCTGTCTCTTCTTGTAGACTCAATGTAGCTAATACAAATGAATCATCTTCAGAAGTGCACTCTTCAGAGAAGCCAGCTGTTTCTCCAATTGAAAATGATTCAAATTTTTGTTCCTGGAAAGATAGCAGCGTGTCAGCCGCAACAGCTATGTTACTATCCATCTCCTGTCCCGAATCTGCAGTAGTCAGTACTATATCGCTGTTAGTGGTTAGGACATGGCTCGAAACAGTGTCATCCTCACTTCCGGTTACATCAGGTTCGAGCAAAAGCTCTTTGACGCAGTCAGGAGGTGAGGTTGTGTGTAGGTCCGTACTCCCAACCGATGTATTTAAGTTAATAACAATTTCCCCTTTTACAACTTTCAGGTCCTTCTCTTGCCTCCCCTCTTCTTTGCAATTCTCTGTGGCAGAAACAGTGGTGAAATTCGCAAGGACAGTAATGGAGGAGCCTTTGGAAGACCCATTAAGAGACTCAGATTGTTTTTGAGAAAGGTTTCTGGCATCAAGCAGACATGAGTTAGTAACATCATGTTGGATTTCTTCATCTTGAGCAATATTGAGGTCTATTTGAAATGGCTTGTCAGAAGTCATCTCCTCTTTGTCGGGAGGCAGCTTCATAGGAGTGTTATTCTCCTGAGCACTTGACTCTGAAAGGGGAAACGTAAAAAAAATTAGAATAAAATCAAAGAAACATGCAGAAGTTTCAGAATTCTTTAATATAGACAGAAAAAACATTACTTTGACTATTATAAAATAAATTGTTAGATGTGATCTAGCTAGATTAGTTCCACTACGTGCATATATTATGTACATAACCGCTACACTCCAACACTGACTTAACATGCTTCAAGATATGAAACAATTGACAGGGACTGTCCAAATCAATCAATCCTATAAAGAAAATAAATAACCGCAGGGAACATATGTATGTATCTAGTGCTAAGACTTACAGAATGTATAGTTGATGTATCACCCAAAATTTTTAATTTAAATTTGAAGTCATGTAGGGTGCACAAAAAATGGGTGTATTGGCTATATTTCATATAATAAATACATCATTTAATTGATAGAAATGGATGGTGTATGATTGTCTGATTGCGGGTACAAGGGAGCTTTATTTCCGGTGCATGTATACAGAAATATCCCTACGGGACCAGTTCACAGGACCCTGACCTGTACAAGTGAACCACAGTGATAATATTTGCCTCCAGCGCTACCTAATCCATGTTAAAGGAGGGTTTCAATGTGTGTGGGTAATGCAGCAATATCATAAAATCATATAAACCTTAGTGCTTGATTTAAAATAATACAATTTCTGAGGAATTACTTGATTACAACAAAATTTATTCTTCGTATCAATTTAGAGAACTATGATCACAGAAATATACAGGATAATGCATAGCTTGACCCAAGAATAAATGCACAGGGGTAATAATATTTCCATAACTATCATTGCATCTGTTTTAGACAGCAAGTATTCTAATGAGTACTAGTTGGTCTAGTTTAATTCTAATACAATTGCCAATGTGATTAATTGAGGCCAATTGGGAGCACCATTCATGCTCACACCAAGACACTGCCAAATAACTACTAAACCATAATAAAAAATAATACTGTACATATGCAGTTCCAAATTTCCACTCGATCTCATAATTATGTTCCTGGATTGATCTCAATTTCACATAATTTTTTAGCCATTGTAAGTTATTATAGGAGAATTGAGAACCAATTATAGAGTTTCACAACTCCAGAGGTCTAATACCACTAGGAACTGTAATCCAACAAACAAGTGTCCTTATTAAATTGTCTTTATTATCATTGCTTTGTTGTGTAGAAAATATAAAGAGAAAGCACATACCAAGACCAAATTGCACACTGGCCCTAGAGTTTAAGTCATCATGCAGAGAAGTATCACTGGAATCAACCCAAAATCTCCCAACTTTATCTTTGCCTTTATTTGTCAGGGCCTGACAGTCGGAGAGGCAAATAACCTCTTCTTCTTCTTCATCAGATTCCAAATTGATTGGCTTCTCCAAATCAATAACCACATTTCTTACTGTTTTACCCTTTCCACTGCCTTCCCCGATGTCAAATTGACACCTGCTGAAATAATTCTTCATTTCGAAATCAGAACTGATATTCCATTGTAGCTCTCTCTCCTGGAACAATGGATTTCTTCAAATTTAGATTAACAGTTTTTAGAAGTGAGAAAAAATGTATTGCAAGAACTCATCCTTTGCTTACCGATAAGGATCTTTGGTGGGGATATGATAGATTGGATTCTCTCCAAAAAAGCTCATGCATCATATTTTTCTGGTTCCAGTAGAGCCTATGCAGTTCCCTAACCTGAGAATTGCAACAAATTAAATAATAATAATAATAAAACTACTTTCATAAATAAGTACTGAAAAACAAGAGAATAGGAAGCTCTCAAATTGAAAAGAAAAACAAAGTACCTGTTCTCTGAAAAGAATTTCATGGTGTATAATTGCTTGCCTAATCTCATCTTTAATTGAAACATCACTAGAGCACGGCGAACAATCGAGATTCAAGTCAATTCCTCTATCCATCACAGTCACCATCTCTTGATTACTCCATCACTCTCTTGGATTGCTTCAAACAAGAAACGATCCTTCCAGAATTCGGACAGACCAAAAGAAGCTAATTATAAATAACATAAATTAATTCTATATGTGTAATACTTTGATCTTACGACGGCAGGAGAGGAATCAAGGGACCAAAAAAGTATAGCTTTTTGAGGGGTACAAATAATTGTGTATACAGAAAGAAAGAAACGAGCTTTTTCGCCTTATCTTTTTTCTCTTTTTGATCTGCTACTGTCCTCTCTAAGCGTCACTTGTGTGTTTAATTTTTTTAATTAATACCAAAAAAAAAAAGATAACCAGGGTGGAGAAAATAAAAGAAATAGAAATGGGATTGGGATGGATACCTTGTGTTTATTTTGAGTCGGCGTGTGATCTGAAGCTTTGGAGTGTATGGAGAACGAGAGAGAAATGTGGAGGCCGTTTTCTTTTTCAGTAATAAAGGAGAAGAGGATACAGGAGATTAGTACTGGGAAAGCTGTCATGCGAGAATAACTATCAGAGAGGAGAGTATCTCTGTGTTTCCCAAAATGACCCTATCACCTGTCCCACCCGTCCATCCCGGAGTAGAACAGAACAACTAATTGCGCATTCCAATATTTCCTCTCGAGTTCGAGATCCCCACATGAGAGTGTATATAATAATAATAATAAACGTAATTCTATGATGAGAATTTATTTTTGAACTTTGATCGTAATTGTTCAGGAATACTAATAAATTAATTTTATTTAGAAATGAGCGGTTAAGATTAAAATCTGATTCAAAAATTGTACTCGTAGAATTTTTCAATAATATGATATTATTGTAGTTGAGTATATAGAATAGGGCCAAGATAGTGGGTTTCCTTTTTGTTGTTGGGTGTTCCAAAATTGGTTAATACATTATATATCGATTCTTCTCATTTATTTTTCAAAATAGAGTAGTATGTTTTAATATATGTTCCTTTTTTTTCAAAGATTAATTAGTCTTTGTTTTTTACAATACTAGACCATCTATATTTGTAATCTTATCTTTATTTTGCTTGCTTACTGTTGTTTTGATACTTGTGTTTTATGTTAGTTCATAAATACTGTTCTGTCACATTGCTCGCCAAAAGCACAAAACCAATGGTTAACATTTTTAATGATTAGTTTAGTTTCATGTATAATTCATATTTAACACAAAAAATAATAGTAAATGTTAGAAATAAGTCAATAACCAGTCATTAGCGTTACTAGCTAGTGATTGGTGATGACAATTGGTAAATAAAATTCCTTTACCAAACGGAAGCCAGTCATACGCTCGTTTACCAATAAATAGATGGAACAGTTTGTCATACTTTATATTTAATCCTTGAATGTATATAAATCACTAAATTACTCGGTCTTGAATTAGTAATGAAAATGGTATCATATTCCAAGATAGTTGCACTTTACTTTTAAAGTTTATAATTATTCCAAAATCTAGCCAATGAAGCATTGATGATGATTTAGCCTTTAACCAAAAGACGATGATAGTTTAGAAAAATATCTTTCTACAAAAAGAAAGGTTTGATTAGTTCCTTGTTAAAGAATCAAGGGTACATCGGTCATAGCACTCAACACGTGGGGCCTCAAATCCTTGTCCTGCAATGTCCTCGCTCATTTAACAACTTTTATTTTAACAATAAGCCATGTAGCTATTAAATAATGACAGTTGGGTCGGGTATCTGTATGTGTACGTCATACTCGTAAAGTAAGATAAGAGACAAGGAAATGCAAATGGAGAGGATTGAGATCCCGTGGAGATAAATGAGATAATTAATTCACCAACATCATACAGATCTACATTAGATACCTTGTATTTGCCCATTATTTAGCTACTTGTCGATAGTTATAGAAGAACTACCATTATGATTTAAAAATAATTATAGCATACGTACTTCCAATTTTTATGGTATGATATGTGATATTTAAAATTTTTAATATGTTATTCGAATTAAAATGTATTAACGGTACGTTTATTCTTCGTAATTCAAGCCCCTACGTAATTTTATTGTTCACCTATCGAAACTCATGATTAAAAGTTTAAAACTTAATCGTAAACAATTAAACTGTCTAATAAATTTTTAAATTGAATCAAAGTTGATAAATATCATATTTAGGTATAAAAATATAACTACAATTTTAACTTTTTTTTGTCAATGATTGTAAAGATATTGAATGAATGTCTCATGAAAGATGGGGACAGCCGGACGGGGGGCTGAACTAATTCAATTAAATGCCGTCTGAGAATTGAAATATATGAACTATCATCATATTGTTTAAATAAACACAAACATTGGTAACAGAAAATAATTAATTTTAGCAACGTTTTTCCTTTCTCAGATAGGAACGAAATTCTATCGCAATTAATTTTAATGAGGATATGTTAGGTCAGAAGTCAAAAACATGCAATTATTGTGAATACCCAAAAACCAGGATTTACTTGTATTTATAAAAGGACCATAATTTTAATTCTAAACCACAACAAATGAGGAAAATAAAGTTGGTTGTGTTTCGGTTAGATAAAAAATCAACTCACATCACACGTAAATAGGAATGTGCTTAAAAATGACGTGAAGGATTTAACTTAGTTTAGCATGATTTATGTATCTAAATCAAATAATTTCGTATATATCATTTCAAGCTGCAAAACAAGTTGTTGCGAGAATTTAGTTAATTCAATTTATTTATTTTTTTTGAAGAAAAAGTGGAGGTCAAGCCTTCCAACTTATTTTTTGAATTAAACTTTAATATAATCAAACTTCCTGTTACCGAAGCGTACAAGAACCAAATGTGTAACAAAATTGGCATCTTTGCACTTTTTGGTACGCAAAATATTCGCCTAAATCAGCAGACATGTTTTAATTGAAATATAAGACTGGAAAAGCTTCCATGGAAGCTCAGATTAGTCAGTTTTCATTTTGCGAAAAGTTTGTGCTTTCATTAATTCGGCATGTACAATTAATTCAAGGTCTAAAATATTTAGGGTATATTATATTTTAACCACAAATGACAAATATATAGTTCGTTATATATTCTTAAACGTGGTAATATACATATCATGATACTGATTTGCTGATATTTTTAAAAAGGAAGTCCAATATTTTTTAAAATTGTAACTATACTATAAAGTATAATTCATGAATTATTCATTAAATTAGCAACATTCAGGAGTAAAATTTGACTAATTTGAAAAATGAATCCTTCTTCATTTGTCAGCTTGTATAATAATAAAAAGATAAAGAAAGAATAAATAACTTGCAAATTATATATTTCCGAACTCTTTTGTTGTTATTGTATGAGCTGGCGTTGAATGGATTGAATTTTGATTTACGGAGGGACCAATCAGAGCCGCTTTATGAATTTAAAGGATTCTCATATGCATACCAATTACCATACACACAACTATTTTCTACACTAACATTAGTTTTATGCCATACAGCCTTAGGCGGTTAGGCCTTGTCAAGTTTCCAAGATATATATTACGGACAGTGTGAACAACATAAATATCTTGCATCTCACAAGCGCCACAAAAATTCATCAAAATTTTGAAGTTAATTTATGATATGTAGTTCTGCGATACAATTTGAGGGATATTTTGATCACGGAAATGAACAGGAAAACAAAAAAGGATGCATGAGACATTTGATAGAATACGTTAGATTTCAAAATTTTAACCATTATAATTTAATGTGGGGAAATATATTATTTCACAATTAATCATAACTATGTCACAATAATATTTAACCAAAGAAATGACTTATACAATACTAGCTAATTCATCAATCTCTTGCGTTTTCTAAACATATTTCCATAAAAAAAATAATAGCTTCAAAATATAAATATGCGATTCACATAATAAGAATGATTGCATATTTTGTTGACTTAGGAAGGATATTTAACAAATTATTTAAAGAGGGATACGAGCAGTGGGAAGAGTAGGTTCACAAACCTATTGGGGAAAAAAAATTAGCTCTGACCTTATTTTCATAAACTTATGTGTTTGACATTTTTTTTTTACATATTCGTGCTAAATATTTCCTTAAAAAAAAAAAACTTGCAGCTGGATACCTATATGGTGAACCGAACTAGTCCTTCGCAAATTCAACCGGCCACCAATTCCGGATTAAGTTATTTATTTAATAATTTTTTTTAAGTTAAATTGGAGGTCTAAGCCACCCAACTTATTTTTAAATTAAATGTCTATGAAAGACCCTCCAGTCGAATTTCAAACATGCGACCTATTTATTTATTAACTTATTTTCTAATAAATATTTTTTATTTGAAAAGGTTTTGATTTATCTCTTTTTCTTAATACATACCGAAATCATCCGATTAGATTTAGCCCGCATCTTTCAGAAGAATAATATTTTTCAGCAAGTTAATTAAGTTAACATGATTATCAAATTTCTTACAAATTGCAATAAATTGTTCCAAATATATTTGTTGTCCCTAAGGGGGGCGGCTTAATCAAGGTTTAGCGGAAGCGATTAAGGTTTTGGACCGGTTTGGTATGAACTATCCTAACACAATTCAATTGGTACCCAATACAAACAAGCACACAAGCAATTCAAGTATAGCAAGATAATAAAGAGAGAAAGAGAGAGAGAAATTGAACACGCGATGTGATTACGGAGTTCCGACCCGCTAGAAGAAGCTAGCCTTAGTCGTACGTCTCCGGGAGTTCCGCTACCACGAAAGGGTGCGCTCCGTTCAATTCCAACAAGAACGGGACTACAACTTCGAACCGAATCACCTCGTCACAAGGACACTCGAGGCGGATCGGCCTAACTCGAATGACACAACGGCCTCAAAGGAGAAGAGCTCTCAACCTATTCCAACCTACACCTAGCGACAATGTCGGGGCGGTGGTGTTTGAGGCTACTAAATCTCTCAAGATGGTCTAGCTATGAAAATCTCATGTGGGAGAGTATCCCTATGCTCAAAGGCTCAATTCTGGTCTAATTTTGCAAAGTGAAGCTCTCTATTGAGAGAGAACAAGGGGTGGATATATATAGGGCTCGAGATGAGCAGTTCCCCAGCAAAAACTGGACACAGCGTTGTACAACTCTGAATGGCGTTGTACAACGCTGGAATATGACCGTTGTAAAATCTAACGGCTCTTTAATATAGCCGTTGGTCTGTCAGAGCGTTGTGCAACGCTATATGCCGTCGCACAACGCAGGAATGTAAAACCAAAGGAAAGCTCCGACAATTCCGTTGGAAATTGTCAGAGCGTTGCTTGCCACTGAATGGCGTTACACAACGCTAAAGGGAGACAAAAGGAACAACTCTGACAGATTCAACAGGGCGTTGTACAACTCTATATACCGTCACACAACGCTAACGTTACCCAACGCTGAAAGGCGTTGGCTAACGTTAACAGAGCGCTGTCTGAACAGCCAGCTAACTTGGGATTTTTGTGGCGTTGTGCAACGCTATATGGCGTTGCACGATGGTACTCAGGAAATTTTCCAAGTTTTTTAACTGCAGCGTTGTACAACTCTATTCAGCGTTGTACAACGTTGTGAATCAGCGTTGCCTAACTCTATATAGCGTTGTGCAACGTTGATTCACAAAAGTAAGAATTTAGCTGTTCGGGCGTTGTGTAACTCTATCTAGCGTTGTACGACGCTAGGTCACAGAAAACAGGATTTTGCTGGTTTATTGAGCTTTTCGCTATCTAGACCATTTCAAGGATAAACAAGGACTAAAGTAAACCTTCTATCCTAGTCTAAGCTAGCCTATAAGCTCTCTAATGACTTGATCTTGATCTTTCTTAAGGCTTTTATCCAAGTCCTCATAAATTGTATCTTCTTCCTATAAAACTCAAAGAAGATTGTTAAATGCCAAATGATATTGTTTTGCAATCGACAAACCTAGAGAAGTTTAGTACAACAATATTTGATTAGTTTTAAGTTTTTTCCTCCAGATATATCATATTCATATTTGACAAATATGAGAAAGTGCAGTTCGTTCACTCAAGCACCTTCGACAGTTCGACCAATTATACAATGACACGACAATTACTACAAATTCATATAAGTAAGGAGTAGAATAAAAAATAAAACAGGTGTCTAATCAGGGTTTCAACTTTCCAGAGGTGGGATGTAAGGAGATTTATCATTAGTGGCAAACTTTTTCCTCTGGTCAATATTCCTTTTCTTGGACAAGGTTTGCTTTTGGTCAAGTTTTCCTCATGCAAGGCCACTTCCAAGTTTTTTTTGGATTCTTTTCTAACGCTAATGTATATATATTATTTTTTACGATTTCACCATTTATTTAGGAATAAAAGTTTAGTTTGTTAAGGCACCGTTTGGATTTCATTTGGAAAAAAAAATTTATTATAAACAATCCAAACTCTTTATAAAGTTATACACTTCTCAATATTTCCTTCCATTTCTTTTCTTCTTTAGCTTCTTTCCACGCCTTATTCAAACGGAACTTAAGATAAGAAGGATGTCCATTTTAAAAAAAATAATAATAATAAGAAGGATGTGCCAGTACTATTAGCTGAGCATCTGCTGCTCTAAAAGTGCCAGATGCCGAGTTAGCATCCACTGCCATAAAAGCAGTCGCACAAAATTAACTATCATGTAGATAATTGATGTGAACCATTCATTTAAAATCAAATGCTTCAGATTGACTTTTGACTTATTAAAAAGGTTTTAGATCTAATTTCATAATTTGATCCTACGATTCACGTACAGAGTATGATATTTTTATACTGTAATTTTATAATTTTATTAGCAACGGACATGGAGTCGTCTTATGCCAGCGAAATTTTAGTGAATTATTTGTTTTAGCAAAAAAAGAAATTTATGTTTGTAATGAGTTGACAGCCGTGCTATTAGCATGTTATATCATATTTAAAAAATATATTGAACCTTTTGACAACCCACGAGAAGGAATGTAAAACATTAATTAATCCAATCAACAAATAATTCACTAAAATCGAAATACTAAATATATATAGCTGTGTGGTTCATGTACTGCCGTCTGCCGTACTACAAAATAATATAAACAAAATCGAAAACACGATGGCATGCTAAACACTAATTATTGCCGGGTCTTTAGAGTATGATGATTTCATTCCAGTAGTGATCGATCTTACATGTGACGAACTTGTGGACAGATCCAGCATATGAAATACTAAATTATTGGCTATTAATTCTACTAGACTAATTAATTAAGTTTTACAGAATTACTAAACAAGTTAGATTAAATCTAAGAATATAAAATACTAAATCATGACCTATTATATAATATACTGGACTAAGTTTTGAGAGTAACTAGATTTTCAGTTAATATATATATGGCACTAACGTATTATGTATATATAGGATAGTCCAGTTATACTATTACCTAATAGTGAAAAACGAAAAGCGATTAAAATAGAAAGTCAGTCGACATGGCATTGATAATTGGATCTTGTTATTGTTTTTTTTTTACATTAAATTTTTTTCTCTTAGGAAAGATTGTCCTTTGCTTCGTCAACATGCAATACTATTTAATTTAGCGTCCATTTGCATCAGCACGATGCTTTGTCTCTGCAAAAGTTACAATAGTTGACACTTGACAGACTTGGCGAAGTCTTTACTGTAATTAATTACTCAGGCACTCTCGCTGTAAAAAAAAAAAATTAATACGCATCTCCTGATAATATTCAAGCCTTAAAAAGTAGGAACTTCAATTAGAAAAAGGTAGGATCAATCATGCTATCCTAAATTCCTATTCCACATTTGTTTATACTACTAGGATAATAAGCAATATAAAATTAGTTATATCTCTAGTTTTCTCACCAATAAAGAAGCGCCACGTCACTTGGAAGTGATAGTTGTGATTTTGCTAAATAGGGCGGTGTAAAGTAAAAACTTTAAACTTTGCTTATATTTTTGTTTCTCCACAATAGATTTGGCATTTGCAGACAACATGGCACGAGTAAAGACCACGGATCATCTTTTTGTTCAGTGTTTTTTTTTTAAAAGTTTTGTGCGACATTTAATAGTACTAATGATAGGGCTATTTTTCTGCTCTCCAAGAACTTATCCAAATATTCTAGCAGTTAGTTTAAGTAAAATCCAAATATTTAAATTATATATTTGTTTATTCATTATAATTTCTAATGGATTTTAATTATTCTTCAAATATTTTCGTTCCTGTAAACTAGTGTAGTACCTTCCAGATCTCTTTTTCTTGCATGACGATGAAGCTGCTTTTGGTTTCTTTATTGGAATGCACCCAACTTAAAAAAAGCAACTAGTATAGCTGTCCGGTCCGGGGCTTACCTCCCATTCCCATTCCATTACCAGGTAACAATTTTACATTTTTACTCATTTTATTTCCTTTCACACGAGGACAGTCACAACTTTGTAACATACTAACATCCAAATCATATTTCTTGCATGGTTTGACGGTTGTGTTATTTGCGCTCTGCTTTTTTTTTACCCAAAACAAAATTTACTTGACCAACAACACCTCTTTTATAGTTAGGTAACACCAGTCACTTTCCATCAAATAAGAAATAACTTCAATCACTGTATGAGTACTGCGATTGACACAGAAACATACCTCTTTTTTTTCTGATAAAAGATGAGGTTGACAGCATGCAATGATACCAATAATTATTCTATTACAAGTTTTTACAACCAACAGAGAAACGTCAACATTAATTCAGTGTATCTTTTATAACAACAATTAGTAGCTCTGTATTGGAAATATCTTTCAACATAACAAGATTTCCCTGTATTTGAAAATGAGTGTTTCCTGCTCAAAAAATATTGTTCCAAAGTACAAACAATGCTAACTTCTTTTCTTCATAGCTACTGTCAAGTTTTTTTTTTAAAAAAAAGGGGGGGGGGGAGGCAAATCTGCTTATTTCCCTCTCCATTTTTAACATATACTAGCTTAAGATGTCATCATATGTGGACAAATAAAGAAACAAAATAATTATAATAACAATATATTGTTTAATCTAATATCGATACAAATAGATATGTTATTTAAATTTATTTTTTTATTAGACAAAAAATCAAAATATGTTGTTAATTAATATCCGATCACATATCAAATCAATCGAACGGCATAAACACATGTTACTTGCTAGACCTAGCGTGTAATATCTTTATGGTCTGTGCGTTTATAAGTAGTAGAGATAAGGGGAGTCAGCATTGTTTAAATCAGCATTAAACTTACTTATTAAATAACAAGAAGAAAAATGACAAGAAGAAAAATGACAAGAACATAAATTCACTGTAAAAACATAAACATTTTCTTCGACCAACACCGCAAGAAAAATAGCGTAGAACGACACATAATAAAAGAAATAATAAAGAAACGAAAAGGACCAATGAAGGGAGGGTCATTTTGGAAAAAGACACTAAGAGGGGTACCGTTTAACATAACGTAGGACAACCAGTCGTGATCCATAATCTGTGGGGCCCACAGGCAGCAGGACCACGACAATGCCACACGAGAAGTATAATTTATTATTGGGTCCTACTTCTACTTCTCTCTTTCACTCTCTCCCTTTGTAGGGGATCTCTGTCCGTTAAATAAAATTTTGTTTGTTGCGTAACTTGTGTTACCTTTTATTTCCTCTTTTATTCCCAGGGATCCGGTCCAGCCCACGAGTGGACCGAATGTGGGAGCCCATTTCTTTATGATCAGCTGTGTGGCCAATCAGGTTATAGCCGTACAACAATTAACATTAATCAGAAACGGACTGAACCCCACCAGTACAAAAAATAATGGAGGGTTTTCTTATTTTCTGAAACAGCAAACCGAATGATAAATAGTGTAATTTTTTTGTATTACACTATGACGAATAATATAACAGCTGAAATAGGTTCTCAAAATATTGTTTGATTATCATTTTTTGTTCAAAATATAATTTTCTCCCTCGAGCCCCCTTAAATTTCCTCAATTGTGCTTTCCCTGATTGTTCTGAGAAAGCAATATGTATATCATTATTATTACTTTTTGTTTGTGTTATTAATAATAGTAACAGTATTTATTGTTATTTTAACTATAACGATGATTATAATTATGATGAAGGAGTTTATTATTATTATTATTATTATTATTATTATTATTATTATTATTATTATTATTATTATTACTATTATTACTATTACTATTACTATTATTTCAATGTCTTTTAATTTTTGACACTATTTATTTTTTCATTCTTCATGTTTATTATAGTTATGCTTGTAATTATTATATGTAATATTGTGGTTGTGATCGTAAGTAATTTTATTATGAGTAAGGTTTCGGTGCCACATTTTATTTAGTGCCACAAATGCCACACTTTACTTTTTTATTTTAAATTTTAAAATTTAAAATATAATCGTCCGATCCAAACCGTTGATTTTGTTCATTCTAATGATGGATGCATTGCCATAAAATTTTATAATTTTTAAAGTTTATTTGATTCTTGATCAAAAGATAAAAATGAACGGATCAAAATAACTAAAATAGATTAATTCTAATATGTCCATTTTTCAACCTCTTGATCAAGTATCAAATAAACTTTAAAAATTATGAAATTTTAGGACAATACATCCGTCGTTAAAATGAACAAGATTAACGGTTTGGATTGGACAATTATATTTTAAAATTTTATAATTTAAAATAAAAAGGTAAATTATGACATTTGTGGCACCAAAAAAATGTGGCACCGGAACCTTATTCTTTTATTATTTTGTTTATACTTTGTTTTTGTCATTATCCTTATCATTGAATGATTGAACCAATAAAAAACTTTTTGAATGTTTAAACCTTACATGGCAAGAATACCAATTTAGAGGTCTGGAAAAACTTTTGATTGACATGCCCGAAGTGTGACAACTTATTTGTTACGATTTAAAATCAAGTAAATCCAACTTCAGTCTATGTTGATATTTAAGCAGAACTCCCCTGCCCAGCTGCCCCAAGGAAAAAAACGGAGTCTCCCGTTATTTGATACCGGAGAGGAGAGAAGGGGACCAGGGGTCCAGGAAGATAGTGCTTATTAGGGGTGCGTTTGGATGCGTTTGGATTGTTGAAAGAAAGAAGAAGAAGAAGAAAGAAGAAGAAAAAAAAATTATAAACAATCCAAACTCTTCACAAAATTACACACTTCCCAATACTTCTTCCCTTCTTTCTTTCTTCCCACACCTATCCAAACGCACCCTAGGTGCATAAAGTGTGCTCGGTCACCTTGGTGTGTTTCTACAAAAGAATCAATTAGAAAGGAGCTTTTTATGGGGGAACCACACGGACACACACAGCGTTGTCTGAACGGGAATAGCAGTGGAATAAAGAATTGGGATGACTAGAGTCTGTTACAATATAGTTTTTCAGGGCTCCGTTTGGATGCGTTGAGAATAAGGTAGGAAGAAGAAAGAAGGGAAGAAATTTATTGGGAAGGGGTAAATTTATTGGGAAGTGTGTAACTTTTATGAAGAGTTTGAATGGTTAGAAATAAATTTATTGATAAAAAAGTGGTTATTCCTTATTCCTTATTCCGAAAGAAGCCATCCAAACGGAGCCCAGAATTAAAAATATGAAATGTTCACATTAACTATTGGCAATTATAGACTACTTAAAATAATAGGCGTCTTCAGTAATTTTTTATTTATAAATATGCTTTTTTTTTATCAGCAGTCTACTAGCAATATATCTATATAGTGGATGACATGATACCTAAGCTACTCACTTGAGTAATATATCTTTTAATATGCTTTTTTTTTTATCAACAGTCTTCTAGCAAAGTATTAGTGGATGATACCTAAGCTACTCACTTGAGTAATATTTTTATTTTTTTAATATTCTATGTTTTTATATCAGAAGTCTACTAGAACGTAGTAACATATTAATTTAGTGGATGATGCCAAAGCTACTCATGGAAAAGAATAATAATAATAATAATAATAATAATAATAATAATAATAATAATAATAATAATAATAATAATAATAATAATAATAATAATAATAATAATAATAATAATAATAATAAACCAAAGATCAATGCAGGAGCATATACCTTTAGTTCGAATATAAAATGTTGTACTAAACGTCTCTAGGTTTGTCGATTACAAAACAATATCATTTGACATTTAACAATCTTCTTTGAGGATGCGTTTGGATCGTTGGAAGAAAGAAGAAGAAGAAGGAAGAAGAAAAAAAAATTATAAACAATCCAAACTCTTCACAAAGTTACACATTTTCCAATACTTCTTCCCACTTCTTCCCTTCTTCCCTTCTTCCCACACCTATCCAAACGCACCATGAGTTTTATAGGAAGAAGATACAATTTATGAGGACTTGGATAAAAGCTTTAAGAAAGATCAAGATCAAGTCTTTAGAGAGCTTGTAGGCTAGTTTAGACTAGGATAGAAGGTATACTTTAGTCCTTGTTTATCCTTGAAATGGTCTAGATAGCGAAAAACTCAATAAACCAGCAAAATCCTGTTTTCAGTGACCTAGCGTCGTACAACGCTAGATAGTGGCACACAACGCTAGAACAGCTAAATTCATACTTTTATGAATCAACGTTGCACAACGCTATATAGAGTTAGGCAACGCTGGTTCACAACGTTATACAACGCTCACTAGTGTTGTACAACGCTGCAGTTAAAAAACTTGGAAAATTTCCTGAGTACCATCGTGCAACGCCATATAGCGTTGCACAACGCCACAAAAATCCCAAGTTAGCTGTCCCATGTAAACAGTCGTTTTTACATGCAAAGTTTCTGGAAACGTTAGCCAACGTCTTTCAGCGTTGGGTAACGTTAGCGTTGTGTGACGGTATATAGAGTTGTACAACGCTCTGTTGAATCTGTCAGAGTTGTTTCTTTTGTCTCCCTTCAACGTTGTGTAACGCCATTCAGTGGCAAGCAACGCTCTGACAATTTCCAACGGAATTGTCGGAGCTTTCCTTTGGTTATACACTCCTTCGTTGTGCGACGGCAAATAGCGTTGCACAACGCTCTGACAGACCAACGGCTATATTAAAGAGCCGTTAGAATTTACAACGGTCATATTCCAGCGTTGTATAACGCTATTCAGCGTTGTACAACGCTGTGGCCTGTTTTTACTGAGGAACTGCTCATTTCGAGCCCTATATATATCAACCCCTTGTTCTCTCTCTTTGAGAGCTTTTCTTTGCAAAATTAGACCAGAATTGAGCCTTTGAGCATAGGGATACTCTCCCACTTGAGCTTTTCATAGCTAGACCATCTTGAGAGATTTAGTAGCCTCAAACACCACCGCCCCGACATTGTCGCTAGGTGTAGGTTGGAATAGGTTGAGAGCTCTTCTCCTTTGAGGCCGTTGTGCCATTCGAGTTAGGCCGATCCGCCTCGAGTGTCCTTGTGACGAGGTGATTCGGTTCGAAGTTGTAGTCCCGTTCTTGTTGGAATTGAACGGAGCGCGCCCTTTCGTGGTAGCGGAACTCCCGGAGACGTACGACTAAGGCTAGCTTCTTCTAGCGGGTCGGAACTCCGTAATCACATCGCGTGTTCAATTTCTCTCTCTCTTTCTCTCTTTATTATCTTGCATTTGTGAATTGCTTGTGTGCTTGCTTGTATTGGGTACCAATTGAATTGTGTTAGGATAGTTCATACCAAACCGGTCCAAAACCTTAATTGCTTCCGCTAAACCTTGGTTAAGCCGCCTCCATTAGAGACAACATAAAATTTCAAGGAATAATAGTAGACTAAAGTTCGTTAAGAATATGTTATGTATTCTTTTTCTTTCGATATAATATAATTTATACAAAGAATTGGTTCTGTGAGCATTTTTACTTTTGCGATAACTAGAAGTAATAAAAGTACAACTTGTATATTTTACAATATGTATAATTTACAAAATGTATATTAAAGTACAACTTATAATGGGCCGGACATGTTCGCGGGCTCACGGATCGGATGTACTGTTTTTTCTAATTGGGCCGAACCTATTTCGAGTAGGGCTTAAAAGCTCGGCTCGGCCCTCAAATCAATCTAAGCTCGATCTTCAGTCGAGTCTGCTTGGTTAGGCCCTCGGTCTTAGATCAAGCTCATCCTCAGATCGAGTGACTCGGCGCTCCGTCTCTGGATCGAAGACTTGAAACTTGAGATTTCTCCGATATATTCGTTCTATACTTCTATGCTAAACCCTAAACCCTAAAGTAAACCGAATTCATTTCTCCGTTCAACCCTTCAAATTGAAGCGGAGCAACTCTCGTAGAGATGGTTCCTTCTGAAAGATTCCATTTCTCCGTTCAACCTTTCTGAAATCAATTTCTCACTCGGCTGTCAGGTAACTCTTTTCTCTCTCTCCCTCTCTAACTCTCTTGACTCTTCTCTTTTCTTATGCAGAAAAGTACAAGTCTTTTTGCTATTATTACCAAGTCTCAGTTAGTCATTGAATTCCCTAATTTCACAAATTGGTCCTTCGAATTGGAGTTGGGTTCTTGTGTCCAGTTGAATTTTTCATTTCTCACATGTTCCATTTTGATTATGTGCTGAAATGGACAAATGAATCTTCAATTTCTGTTTTTTTTTTTTTGTGCATTTTGAGTTTTGGTGAGGTGTTATTTTCAATTAATAGGATCTTTTTAATTTTTCGTTGGGGCCTTCACATATATATGAGGTTACATAGTTTACTATTATTTTTGAATGGGTTTTAGAATTAGAATTGCTATTAGTTAAGTTGCTCAATTATTGTTTTCTAATTAAATTGCATCCACGTTAGCCATTATAGTTTATTGGTATCTGGTTGGGGTTTTATCTGGTTTGAGTTGTTGACTTCTCAGAAAATCAGTTGAGTCAGCTTGTGCAGTATGGTCTCACAAAAATAGTCTATTGGTAGCTTTTATTTGCAAACTGTAATAGAGAGCAAAAGAGCTCCGCTGCTTGTATAGTATATTAAATCAATTTATAAGAAATAGCATGGATATGTTTCATTTCATTTTAGAGTATATTGTGCAACTCAATCAATTTCATTTCAGAGTCACCAGCATGGATCTGTTTTCCTAATGTCATTAATGGGTTGGATAATTCTGGCTATAATGGGTTGGATCTGTTTTCCTAACGGGTCAGTCTTGATCTGGCTATAATTGGTTTGTTAATTGTACAATCTGTTGCTCAACTGATTTACCCTGTTTGGACTACAGTAGCAGTGATGATGGCGAGAGGCTGGCTGTTGGCGAATTAATGGAGGTAAGCATTTTTTCCTTCTCTTATGAACTAAACTGTTTTTCTGCTGGAATTAACTTGCAGTACTGGCATCCTGAAATCTGGCATGATATCCACCGGTTAAGCTCCAAGCCATTTGCCTGAAATTGATCATAGAAAATATACAAAATCTCAAATTTAGTTTAGTTTAAATGAGCCAAATCTATTTGTTCTCTGCTGAAGGACTGAAGCAGAACTTTAGGAGGAGGTTGTAACTGACAGTGTTTCATTTTTATTTTGTACTCATATTTTAAGCAAGCTTAAATTTGCAGTGTTTATTAGAGATGGTTAGTACCATCTTTCAGCTTGAATTTCGGCTTGCATTATGTTCATTGTGTGCTAAACTTGCATTCTGGCAAAAACAAAAAATATAATGGCTGCAGTAGCGTTAAGCAAGATTCTTGCTTTTTTTTTTATTGAAATATTTCTGATATTATTTTATGTTTAAAATATGCAGTAGTTTGTTAGAAAACAAAAGAAAAAAAAGACTTATTCTGGTGCATTTTTTCCCTATAAATAAAACTATTTAAGTGCCATTTTGAAATTCTTTCGAGTTGATTATACAATAATTAACACGTCACTTTGCAAGAAGCAGTCTCACAGTCACAGGCCTTGGAGACATCCTTTAAATAGTAATAGGACTGCTCAAGTCAAATAGAGTTTCATATTATTGGTCTGGAACTTAGTCTCGAACGGGCTTCTTTAAAAAGCGTTGACCCAGGGGCCGGCTCGAGGACTTTTTTTTGGACGGGACCGAAAATTATAAAAAGGGTCGATTATTTAGTCATAAATGAGGGCCGGACTCAATTCGGACTTTAATACCTTGATTCAAGGGCCGAGCCAGTTATCCAGCTTGAACTGGCCCATCCCCAGCGCTAAGTACAAGATATATGCGTAATATGCTTTACAAAATTTTCACTGGAAATATACATATTGTAAAATTCTCCACCGTCAACGCTTTGTCAGTTATTCACTTGAATAGGATATAGTTAGTGGTTGGCTTAATAGAATAATTGTTTTACATGATTACATCATGCTTCTACCCAAGGATTTTCTTTTACATTTTTCTATGTTACTTGAAAGACCGTATACTTCAAAGAAAAAAATAGGAGTGTTTTGTAAACTCAAGAGTACACCGGTCAAACGTGCGAAATGGAACGTAACAAGTCTGTTCCGTTTAAAGTTTCATTTCAGTAACGAAATAAAATTACTCTTTCGTTTTAGTAAACGAAACAGATTTTCGTTCCGTTTAACGTTTCGTTCTTCATTTGCCATTATAATTTCGTATTTTTTGTTCTATTTAACGTTTCGTTTTCAAAACATAGTTACGTTTTCGTTCCATTTCTAAAAACATAACCCATTTTCTCTTTTGTTAACGTTTCGTTTGGATGGAACGGAAATAAAAACGTTAGTATATTGTCAGGCCTACTCAGGAGTGTCCTGAGCAATTCCCCTTCTCCAAGTCTTTGCATTTCGTCTGTTCCTTTCTTGATGAATGATACTGCCACTAACAAAATATTTTCACCTTTATACGAGCGCATTCTCAGTCGGACATTAGGACTCGAGATCAAATTAAAAGTCATTTTCGCGTACGCTTTGTGCTTCCAGATATTATGGCCCGGGAATTTAATAGATAGTGGGCTTAATTTCTCCAAACTTTTGGGACTTCTTTAAGTGTCAAAAGGCCCTGAAGACCTAGTTTATTGAGCGACCAAACGTCCACATTCCGAAATTTTAAAAAATAATATTAAAATAATATAATCCAATAAAATTAATATCAATTTAATCAATTTAATATAAATAGTATCGTAAGATCGGAATCCAGGATTCCGAACGTTAGATCGGATTCTAAGATTCCGATCTAACGTTAGATCGGATTCTGGGATTCCGATCTAACGTTAGATCGGAATTCTGGATTCCGATCTAACGTTTACGATATAACTCAGCTCCGGACCTCCTTTCCGCGCGCGAGCACAGTACGTTTAATTTTATTTTTTTTTATTTTATTATTTATTTATTTAGTTTATTAGTTTTTAATTTAGTTAATTAAATAAAAAAATAAATAAAATATTCCAAAAATATTTAAAAATCGGAAAAAATGAGGAAAAATAAAATTTAAAATTATATCTAATTTATTAATTATATTAGATTTTTTTTGTTGTCTTTTTATTTGTTTATTAACTACTTAATTAATTAGAAAAATAGATAATAAATTGTAAAATTATTTTAAAAATACGGAAAAATAAGAAAATTCATATGAAAATTTATGTGTAATTAATTTATTTTTTTTTGCTTTTAATAATTAAGATTTTGATAATTAAATATGAGAAAAATTAGAACTGAAAAAACAGCTCCGGATTCGAAAAGTTTGGCGCTAGAAAAATAGGAAATACGCTCTGAAAAATTCTAACAAAAATACTAAGCTGTTAATTGGCGGACCAATTTTTCTAAACTTAAATTTCAAAATTTTTAGGCGTACCATTTGTTCAAAACAAAAATGACAAAGGATGAAGATAGTCACACTTTCAAGTGAAAAAACAGCGTTGGATTCGAAAAGTTTGGCGCTAGAAAAATATGAAATACGCTCTGAAAAATTGTATCAAAAATACTGAGCTATTAATTGGCGGACCTATTTTCCTAAACTTAAATTTCAAAATTTTTAGGCGTACCATTTGTTCAAAACAAAAATGACAAAGGATGAAGATAGTCACACTTTCAATTGATAAAACAGCTCTGGATTCAACGTAGTATTACGAATATTACAATTATTACATTATCACATTAAATAAAAGTACAATTCAACTAAATATTACATTATCACCATAAAAATTACAATTATTTTCTTCCTCCTCTTGCAAAATTAGTTATTCTTGCGCCAAGACGTAAAATTCCACCACGTATTCCGGTTTGTGCTCTGCTACTCGATGCTCCTTGACTATCCCTTGTAATTGATGTCCCCTGACTTGTGACATACCTAGCAGAACTTGAGCGTGGATCCACGCTAATGGAATTTCGACGTGGTTCATTTCCTCCTATACCAAGACTAATACGACTTTGAGTTCGTGGATCTACGCTAACAGAACTTCGGCCAGGTTGAACTGGCTCCCTGGAAAAAGAACTTTCACCTCGGTTACCTGTTGAAGGCGGAACTCTATTCCTTGTACTTGTTCGTCTATGCGTATGTTTCTGTCCTTCCTGTAAGGTAATACTGGTGATTGGGGTTCACGTTTGATTGGGGTCCACCATCGATTCCCTCTGACTCAAATAAGTCCACTTCTTCATCACTAAAGTCCTCACCTGTTGCATAGTCTGACTGAAAACCGGGACCTCGGTCGTATAAATCATCGAGTCGACGTGTTTCTTCTTCGTTTTCTTCGTTTACTTGAATGACATCTTCTTCTTCTTGTGGCCGGCCGTGCCTACTACTACTACTACCACCATGTTCTTGCCTACTACTACCACCATGTTCCCAAGTGCCTTGACCGGTGTGAGACTCGTAGTATGTACCTTCTTCTTCCTGAAGTGTACTATCACGAGGATCTATACTGTTAGGGTCCCAAGGATCCCAATCTAATGTAATGGTTTCATTCTCTTCATCTTGATTGGTTGCATTTGGTTGTTGGTGTTCTTCTTCCTCATAATTTTGTTGTTCATTATAATTATAATTATAATAACCACCTAATTATAATAAAAAAAATGTGTTATAATCACATACAAAAATTGTACAATTTGGATAGTTGTTATAATCATTGTACAAAAATTGTACAATATTGATAGTTGTACAAAAATGTGTTATAATTGTTCTTATTAAAAGCCATTTCTAGAAATTGTTCTTATTTATGTTTTTATGCATAGTTAATATTATTAAATCGCATTTTCATAGTTATTATTATTCTATAGTTAATATGATTTTAATATGATTTTAATATGATTTTAATTATTATTCTATAATTATTATTTTCATAGTTAATATTAATATAAATATATATATCTAAGCAAATAATTCTATTATTCCAAAAATAAATGTCACATAATTAAATTCAAAATTAAATTTACCTTGTGCCGGAAGTAAATCGACATGCATTTCTAGACCATCAAGTCGCCTTGCCTCAAAGCACTCGTGTTGAACGTATCGCCATTCATTTTGAGAGTTCACCGGCAAAATAATTTGTTGAAACCTTCCGTCCATAATTACGTTGAAACGCGAAACAATTCTCAAATCGAACTCACCTTGATAAATTCCCAATGAGGACAAAATTATTTGTTTAATAGATTCATAATCAGTTTGTGGAAAAACATCAAAACGAAAATTATTTGCTGGATTAAAGGGAGATTAATTGACAAAAACACTAATTGAATACATTTCTATATGACTAAGAATTAATTGGAAAAGATAGATGATATTAAGATTGTGATAACGACCAACTATTTATAGTGATAAGATCGGAATTTGAGATTCCGATATTAGCAAACAGATTTAAAAGTTCACGTCAATTCCCGATCAAATCAAATAATTTGCCGCAGTGTGCTCAACTTATTGCTTAGATCGGAATCTTGGATTCCGATCTAAGATTAGATCGGATTCTCAGATTCCGATCTAAGCTTAGGTCGGAATCCAGGAATCCTATCTAAGCTTAGATCGGAATCCAGGATTCCGATCTAAGCATGTCAGGAATCCACCGCCCAATCAAATCAGTTTTTGGTCTTTTTCCCTTTTTACTGTTATTTATTTTATTAATTTAATAATATTTATTATAAATATTTTAATTATATTAATTATTAAATTAAAATTTAAATATATATATTATATTTTTTGTAATTAAAATTGATTTATTAATAAATTATCATATTCATTAATTATCATATTCATTAATTAAAAAATAGTTAAAAAAATAATAGCTCAATATATATTATATTATTTTTTACTGTTTTCAATTTAAGTAAATTAATAATTATATTTTAATTAAAATTGTAAAATTAAATTAATAATTTATATTGTTTTGTAAATTAAATTAAAGTAGTTAAAAAAATAATAGCTCAATCAAATTAAATTAATTACTTCAAACAACTAAATAAGATTTTATTACATTAAATTAAGTCAAATTATTAAATAATATTATTTAATTAATTTTTAATATATTAATTTTATAATATATTAATTTTATAATATATTAATTTAATATTAAAATTTTATATTTAATTAATGTTTATAAATAGAAGTAAAATAAAATATATTAATTTATTATTTTATCTTCAAAATATATTACTAAAATTTTATAATATATTATTTTAATATTAAAATTTTATATATTTAATTAATTTTTATGATAGAAGTACAATAAAACCATGAAAAACGACAAAATTGTGCAGTTACAGCACTGTTCGGAATCCAGGATTCCGATCTAACGTTAGATCGGAATCCTAGAATCCGATCTAACGTTAGATCGGAATCTGAGAATCCGATCTAACGTTCGGAATCCAGGATTCCGATCTTACGATACTATTTATATTAAACTGATTATATTGATATTAATTTTATTGGATTATATTATTTTAATATTATTATCCAAAATTTCGGCGTCCACATTATTATAGCCGAGTGTTCCCTAGATTTTGTGACCTGCGGCCCAAACTTCCCCAAGTCATTTTTATGAATAGTTTTTTTAGAATAAGCAAGAAGCTGTGATATGTTAAGACTTGAGAGTAACTAGCTAATGCATCGCGCTCTGCGCGATGTAAGATTAACTCGCAGCGATAATATTATTTGGTTTAGTTTTTTTTGAAAGGAAAAAATTAAGCAGTGTTTTGGAAGTGATTTGGGATACCTATGAAATTAGCAGGAACAAAAAGAGATAATAGATCATAGCATGCGTTGGAATATGTCCTTGACCTGAATCAGTATTGAAACAATAAAGATGTGCATGCTTAATACATGAATATTTCAAGTTCCAATAAATTATCAAATGGTGATATAAGAAAGGACAAAGGAGATTAAAATACATAGCTTATGACAGTCTTCCATCGATCTCTTTGAGCTGCACTAACCTACAGTTTATCAAAAACAACAAATTTCCACTTTTATTCAGGAGCGACAAATCATATAACATCAGATATTCAATGACAAATAATAAACAGATCCAATCACGACAAATCATTTCCAGCAAGGACGCTCTTATTCTTAGGATCCTTCTTGTTTGAATCCAATATTGACCTTCTCCAGGAAGGCATAGAACAGTCGATCAAACAAAATGGCAACATATCAAGCAAAGTTCCATCCTAACCTGCCTTTTGTCTTCTCTTTGCTGTTCTATGCCAATAATTTCACAACAAACGAAATTTACAAAAAAGGGGCAAAAAATAAACCTTCTTGCCACTTCGTCAAATTGGTAAAGGAAACGCTTATCTCAGCTTTATCTTTAAGTAGTTGATTGTCCAAAGCAGTTACGTTAGCACGACATTAATTTGTTTCCATAATCCATACATGGGCAATAATGAGAACTAAGGCATATTGATGAAAAATGAAGCTAACTCATTGGATCGAGTTTGTTTTTGGGGGCCAGCAGCCGCCGTATCAGTTTCTTACTTTGTTGCTATAGTCAGGCAAGAGAATTAAGAAATTATTAGCATCATTTAGTGCTTTTTCTTTTTCAAAACATATATACATATGAAAGAGGACGACAGTAAAATACCTTGAAGGGTAAATTAGAGGTTGCAAGCACTAATTCATTTCTTACAATTATGCACTAAAGTTGCATATAGAAATTGAGTTGCGACTACATAACCTTATTCTTCTTGACTTTACCATTTTGAACTTAACATGGACATTTAATATAGCGTTAGATGCCATTTTTCTTAAAGAAAAAAAAAACATTTTATAACATGGCCTGATGGTCATACCTTCTAAAGTGCTCAAGAATAACCATGGCCGACAACAATCTCTTACATTCTTGTTGATTTTACTGGTATTTAAAAAAAATAGATATCTTCGAGATTAAGAAAATAATCAACTTGGATTATTTGAGAGCATATTCAGAAAATTTACCTAAGTAGATTTTTCAGTTGTCTTACAAAGATAGAGCCATCAGATACAGGAACGTTTTATTTTCTTTGATCCGAACCTTGCATGGACCTCTGAACAAACACTCTGTACACCAAAAATTCTATCACTCGTGATCTGTAAGAGGCATAATCTTGAGCAACATTGTATGTAACATGCAGCATAGAAATAAATGTTTAAATAGTTATCGTCTACAAAATACTTCATCCCTATTAATAAAAAAAAAAGGTAGCAAGCCAAACAAAGAACCTATACCTAAGAGAAAAAAGGCATGGAATGCACAACATAAATATTTAACCTGTACCAGTATTGAGGTAGGCGAATACGTATCGAAGGGAAGTGTTACAGCTTCTCTTGGAAGAGGTCTCTGCCTGGTCTTCGCTTTCCACAATTGCGTGAAACTCGGTCCCATCTAACCTGTGCTCAAGGCAATAATCAATTCACAATCAGTGACTTCTCATTTTAGTCGTACAAGTATTTTGGATGAATTATTATCTCGAAAGAGATCTCTAACTGATTTTCATAAACCATAGAGCAAATATAAGCTAATCTAGTTACTTACATGTCCATGACAGCATCATCTCTTGACTGAGGATAGCTGCAACTTACATCGCAATACCTAAAATATGCAGTGTATCAAAATAATCATCACTCAATATGCAAGACATTTGAACTTAGAATTCAACACTACCGGCAATCAGACAGTGTTGATGCTCTGCAATTTTTCCTGAAAGACGAAACAAACCTGACTGATTAGATAGATGCGTGATATAAGCTATAAGAAAAGTCCTTTTGTGAGTTATGTATGGGAAGACTAAAGGAATCTTTTAGAAACACATTTTGATCCAGAAAGAAATAAAGATTTGAGTGCGTCATATCCTACTTTCTTTAAACTATTGAAATGGCTACTCTAACTGCATACATGCATCTTTGCAAATCTAAATTATAAGTATAAATAAGAGAGGGGTACTGAGGTCGATGTAAAACATCAATCACTATGTCAAACCTCTAATCGGCTCATTTTTCTATAGCTGTAACGCTCGCTGCTTTCTTTCACCGAAATTGCAAGACAATCTAAAATAAGAACCGAGCAAGAGTGAAATAGGTTGATAGTAGAAAAACAATTAAGATATAGTAACTAATTGATATTGCTTTTTAATTGATTTTTCTGTGCTCCTCTTCCACCAATTTGACAGTTCCATCAACGCATAAGTTGTTATCAATTAATGCTCTTGAAATTAGAAAACAAAATGTATCTATGGCCATATACATGCATCTTTGCAAATCTAAATTATAAGTATAAATAAGAGAGGGGTACTGAGGTCGATGTAAAACATCAATCACTATGTCAAACCTCTAATCGGCTCATTTTTTTATAGCTGTAACGCTCGCTGCTTTCTTTCACCGAAATTGCAAGACAATCTAAAATAAGAACCGAGCAAGAGTGAAATAGGTTGATAGTAGAAAAACAATTAAGATATAGTAACTAATTGATATTGCTTTTTAATTGATTTTTCTGTGCTCCTCTTCCACCAATTTGACAGTTCCTTCAACGCATAAGTTGTTATCAATTAATGCTCTTGAAATTAGAAAACAAAATGTATCTATGGCCATATACTCTAGCAAAATAGATAGAACTGTTTAAAAATTCAAAAATCGCAAGCTGTAAATAACTCAAAATGTCAAACCTTTTTGAAATGGCATGTTCATACTTAACTGGCACAATATAGACTTTTAAATCCCAATCAAGTTCAGAGAACATAAAAGAGCAAAAGTTTTCAAATCCTTTGAATGTACCTTTGAAAATCGAGTAAGAACATAAATTAATTTCGATCATTAATGTGTTTTAAGTTTTAACTCAATTAGATTCCTATTACACCCAATTTCAGCCAAAATGGAAGTTAGACAAACATGAAGCAATATAATCCATATTCACCAACATTATTTGAGGCATATTTCCAAAAAGGCAGATCTAAAATTAAGAAACAATCTTAAATCAAACCTAAAGTCACATTCTTAAAGATCGACAGTCTTTTGTCTAAATCTGCAACTCGCTGAGATAATGAAAGTGCATATTTTTTAGACTCTCCTGCGAGGCTGCGACACAACAGAAAACATAAACAATAATTAATATAGCCTAAACAATATTTAAAAAAAAACAAACATAAATAGAAAATTATTTCACAGATAATGATGAAAATTATTGGCACAATATTTGCAGCCTTTGGTAAAATGAAATTACTCTCTGAAATATTTCTAGTTGGGAGCTTGAGGACCAGAAACAAATCTGGCTAATTTAAAGCTAACAACATGAACAAAATTCCAAAATATAGATGCACCTTGAGGGAATATCTCCTTGTAGGCTAAGTCCAATTGAAGGGCTTCTTGCTTTAGCAATTTTTTCTGGTCTTATTCTTTTTCCAGAGAAGTTTCCTAAATTACAAAAGAAAATGCACCAATTTAGTATGATTCCAAATCAATTTAATGAAACGTAAGTGCATTATTGTGGAAAATATTTGAAGATCTTTCCCTACAGCATTTCCTAATTGTCAATGCATCATGAAAAGCTCCAATATTTACTCTTGACCTTTATGATAGTCCACCTACACTGATTGTTTTTTTAACACATTCAAAGAAAACGACAAGTAAAAAAGAATGAGGCTTCTATGAAATACATGTGGAATGGTCCAATATTTACTGCAGCTTCTATCAAAATTGTTGGAGCAACATCATGCCTTCCATTCTCCGACCCATTTGTAACTACTGATATATACTTCTTAACAGATGCTGCAGCAGGTCCCTGCAAAAAGGCAACACATAGTGAATCACCGAAAATAGAGAAAAATAAAACAAAAGCAAAAGGACATATAACAACTCTGTAAAAAATGTCTATACCAGTCAGAGGATACTGGGAAGGGACATATTAGAAATGAAAGAGTACTGGGACGGCGCAAGCAGTACCATATCAGATTTTAAAATCCAATAATAGAAATTATAAAAATCAGGTATGATCTTGTAAGCAGTATGTTGAGAGAAAATAATTTATATACACACATCTAACACCTAGAAGCACAACCATTACCCAGCATATACATCTTTTGATTTGTAATAAGCACAATTAATATACACCATTATCCAAATGACAGTAAGACAGGAAATCAGAAAACAACAACACAAATAACAAAAGGTACCGACAATAAAATACAATAACCCTCTCACCAATTTATCTTCTAATACCGTACCTCAAAGCAGACCACAATAAAATCAGAACCAACACCAATGACTATTTTATATACCGAAACAATAAAAGGTGCAAAACCCTGAGAAGGCAATCCCATAACCTGTGACTACAGATAAGCAAAGATACATAACTGCAACCACAAAATAGGACCGCAACAGCAAGCTAGCAGAGAAAAAATATATATATACACACACAAAAACAACAAGGGAAAAAAATACCAGCAAAGCAAAGCAAGGAAAAACCAAGAGAACAGAAAAACACAGCAATCCCTGACCAAAGCAACCGCAATCGACCAGCAATAGCTGTAGAAAACCTGCAGAACAACAGGAAATATAGATGAGCAGCAGTATAGGCACAACCAGAACAAACCAAAGGAGCAAAACATGAAAAAATTAGAAAGTAATAACACAGCAAGAGGAACGAAGACAACATAACTAAATGAGAAGCAACAGCAGCGCATGAACAACCAAAATGGATACTGATACCGTAAAAAAAATGCTGAAAATAGAAAAGGAAAAAATGGAACGCACCAGAGCAACACGGGAAGAAAGCAAAAAGGAAGCAGCGATGAGAAGAATGGGGCCTGTCACAGCGCAACAGGAAGATCCAGGATTTTCGAGAGCAGGTAGCAAGGCCATCACAGTAAATCGTACAAATCGGAATGGCAGAAAGGAGAGAAAAGCAAGCGGCACTGCACGGAGAAAACACACACAGATCCAATAAGGACGAACCACAGAACAGCGAAGGGTGCGACACGTAGAAGAAGCAAGAGAGAGATCCGATGAGAACGCAGAAGGAACAACACAGCAACAACAACGGAGCAAAAAACATAAAATCCCAACCAAGACAGCTGGTCAGCAACACCCCACGCAGAAAAAGCATACCAAACCAATTAACCAACCAAACAGAGCGAAAGGAAGGGACAGCTGAGATGAAGAGCTACATAAGAAAGGAACGGCTGGGATGCACCAATATTTCTACAGTTCTCCAATGGTTTGAAATTTAGGTATTTATGATGTTAATGTGAAAAGTGTTTTATGTCAAATATGATTTGAAATTCAACAATTAAAATTTTTAAAAATCGATCTGAATCGATCAATATGATTTTCATTTTGAAATTTTCATGAACACTTACATTTTTGGTAGAAAAAGATATATTAATCCAAACTACTTTAGGGGCCATTCAGATCAAGTAGGAATTTGGGAAATTTTCTATTTCTAGACATAAACAATCAAAACTCTTCACAAAATTACACATTTTCCAATACTTTATGCCAAGTAATAGGAAATTCCTCATATTCCCATATGATCCAAACAGCCCCTTAGATAATAATGCTTTAAGGGTGTGTTTGGTTGGAGTGGGAATAGGGAATAGGAATAGAGAAAAGCCTATTCCTTATTCCTTATTCAAATTCTTTAGTTTTGTTATAGAATATGGATAAAGACCGGAATAAGTCCAAATTCACTATTTCTTATCTAAGCCCCTTATTCCCACTCCAACCAAACACAGAAACATTAATCCTTGAAGCAAAAGAGAATTGAGATTATAGATCCAACTAATATTAAAACGAAGTCGAAGTTCAATACAAGAGAGTTGAAGTCTAAAAGCTCAGAAGAGCCATAAGCTATTAGCTAACCAAGCTAAACCAACTGGACCCACGAATCCACGATCTATAGATCTATCGTCCAAAATCCCTTGAAGCAAAAAAAAGTAAAAAAATCCAAGTCTGAGTAACCAAGCAGCCAACACAATAAGAAAACAAAGTCAAGTACTACAGTAAACTAGTAATTAGTAAAGGGACAAGTGGATAGAGCTGTCAACAATGTACCGTTTCGTCGTTTTCTGTTCTGTTCCGTTCCAACAGAACGGATAACGGTACGAATTTGCATTTCGTTTTCAGAAGCGGAACGGTAAACGGAATAATAGGACATACCGTTGTTGAAACGGAACGGTAAACATAACGAATCATTTCTCTTCCGTTTCGACAAATACATCTGTTTACAGTGTAAATATACGTTGTTTCGTCCCATTCCGTCCAACCGAAACGAATAACGGAATGAAATGTCATACCGTTTACTGAAACGGAACGGAATATGGAATGGAATAGCATACCGTTTACTGAAACGGAATGAGCCGTTTCGTTGCCGTTGTAAACGTTAGACACCCCTACAAGTGGACAACTCAAGACAAAGTTTTTCATACAAACTAGTAGTCAAAAGAAAACATGAAGCTCTCAGCAGGAATATAAGCCGAAACATCTTCTGTGTGTTCATCCCTTTGCACGGTAGCCAGATCCTTGATAACGTAACATAGAACGTTAATTATAAATTAACATTGGATAAATTTTGTCCTTTGCTATAATGCTTATCTCTGATAGCTTGCGTTTCAACTCATGAATTCATTACAAAAGATAATGATAAAATAGTGTGAACAAACATAAAATGGACCGACAAATAAAATTATTTTCATATACGAAACTTCCTCGTTGTTTCGGAGTCTTTACCTTCTAGAAAAATTAACTTTCAGATAAATCAACAATCAACGAAAGGAAAAAAATCAGCTATAAAATATAAACTTTCGATAAAAACAATAAAAAAGAAGAGTGCACCAGCCGGGAATCGAACCCGGGTCTGTACCGTGGCAGGGTACTATTCTACCACTAGACCACTGGTGCTTTGTTCAAGAAACAGAGAAAACTAACTAAGACAAACAGTATAATAGGCCACGAGGACCATTGGAAAACTACATATATATCATCCGTCCGTATCTTCTAGGTAGAGTGATAACATTTGATCCGAGCCGTTAGATCTAATCTCGACGGTTAAAATTTTTCGAGCCTATCAATCTGATTACATGCACGGGTCTCCCTTAACCGTTGAGATTAGATCTAATGGTTCAGATCATAAGTCGACACTCTAAGGATGTGATTCCATATAACATCTCTACTACTTATAAATTCACGGACCATATAGGTATTACACGCTAGGTTTACCATGTAAACATATATTTCTGCCGTTCGATCGATTTGATCTGTGATTGAATATGAATCGCCAGATAAAGCAACAGTATATTTTGGTTTTTGTCTAATAAAGAAATAAATTAAATAACATATCTATTTACATCACTGGTAGATTAAACTAAAATACTAGCTAATATTATTTTGTTTCTTTATTTGCCCACATATGAGACATATGAGGGCATCTTATGCTAGTAATAATTTATAGAGGTAGACTAAAATCAGCCCTGATTGACGGATGGATCTATCAGCCGCAATTATATCTCAACTTTTGAGGTTCTAATGGCTAATCCGATCCGTTCAATGTGTTCTCCATATTGAAATCTCACTGGAGACCAAATTTATATTTTTCTGAATATTTTTACTATTTTTTAAGATTTTTAAAAATCATTGTTATTGAAGAGTCCAATATTATTTAGGTTAAAAATTTTGTAAAATACTAAAAATTTTCATAAATGTAAAATTTGGTCTCCAATGATATTTCAATACGGAGAACACATTGAACAGTCGGATCGACTAATAGAATCTCGAAAATTGAAAAATCATCGTAACTGATGGTCTCATTTGTCAGTCGCCGCTGATTTTAGTCTGGCTCTAATTTAAATTAATACAAATAATATAAGAAGAGTTTATAAGCCGGTATACGTTCTGATGTGATTGATTGATTGATTTAATGCTGATGACAAAAGAATACCAATGAGAACATTCAGATTTGGCGATACAATTCTACAGCGCAGGCTGTAATGACAAGAAATCTTTTTTTTTTTTTTACATTCAGATTTGGCGATACAATTCTACAGCGCAGGCTGTAATGACAAGAAATCTTTTTTTTTTTTTTTTGAAAAACTAGAACTCTGTTAACTATTTGTTACGACTCCCACGAGGAGGTTTCTTCAAAAAAAAAAAAAAAAAAAAAAAAAAAAAAAAAAAACTATTTGTTACGACGCTAACTAGGTGAGAATAGCTTAATTATTAAATTATTAAATATATACACAGATGAAAGGGATTGACGAGCTAGAAATCTAATACACCTAGCAATAGCTTATATTCGAAGATCTTTGCATTATGATCTTCACGTAAATTAAATCAACGAAAAAGAATCACAATTGAACGATTACGGAACATTAAAACAGAAATGACTCAAGATGAACGTTTATTTATTTTTTCCTTCTGACAAGTTAGCCACTGTAAAATTCAATATTTTTTTTCCAAGGTCAGTGCCGATAGGTTGATTTAAAAGTGTGCACGGTCCGGAAGAACCGGCATTCATCCAGTAACACGCTGCCACGTGTAGCAGCAGCCCCACCTAAGGATAGTAGCCATTGGAAATGAAAAGCTATGATTAATTCGCTTTCCGAGAACAATTTTTTTTTCTCATTAAATCATATACCGGTGCGGTGGCGTTACCTTTCGTCAGCCAGTACGGCTCCACTGCGGGTTTTTTCAATTTATTACATTATAGATATAAATTTAAAATTATTTTTTTCGAAAAATATATATTGAGAACAAAGACGGCTAATGTAATTATCAAAATAATAATAAATATAACGTTAAATATTTATTTTTTTAAAGTAGATTGTATATCGAATCATGTATTTGTTTAGATTAAATAATAAAAAGTAGAATTCGAGTGTAATTTGTGGTTCTTATTCAATACTTTTTTTTTTTTGGAAATTAAAACGGTTGTTTATATTATCCGATAAATACTTCATGGAAATACAAAAAACCATAGTTGGAGTTCAATGGTGGATGTCGTGAGGATTTATAAATAAAGTTCGAGGATACACTTTTTTTTTAGTGTGTTGTTTATACCCCTAAGACCTTGCCCCAGAAAGAGGTAACCCGAGTTATCTGTCTGAATGCTTGAAATACTCCGTTTGGATGAGGTGTGGGAATAAAAAAATAAATTTATTATAAACAATCTAAACTCTTCACAAAACTACACACTTCCCAATACTTCTTTCCACTTCTTCCCTTATTTTTTTTATTCCCACACCATCCGAACGGAGCCAATAAACATACATTAACTTGTTAATGATGCTAACCTCCTCTCTAATATATATAAAAAAAATTGTCCTTTCATTTTCATTAGAAGGGAAACAATAAATTTATAAACAAAAGGTATTATTATAAAGTATTTTGGTTCCCTTAGCTTTTTAATTAATTTCGCTGCACCTGATTTTGGAGGTGACCGGCATTCCCTTTTTAAGTTTGATTTTAAGTTATGTTTGCTTCCTACCATTTCCACCAATCCACCAAGAAGTTGCCTACGGGCTTGTTGTCAGAAAAAAAAAAAAAAAAAAATCCACCAAGAAGACCTGAAGCAAGGAACATCAGTTCTTGTTTCTTTCCACATCTCCCGTTACCTCTTCTGGAGCAATTAATGGGAGTATTTTTAAGTTCCTAATTAATGTTATATAATGTTATCAGGGCATGTTGTGGATTAATAATTCTAGATTCTGAGGATTTTTTTATAGACATTTAATTTAAAAATAAGTTGGGAGACTCGACCTCCAATTTATTTTCAAAAAAAGTAATTCTAAATTATGAGGTAAATATTTTAGTTATTTTTTTTTTTTGAAATAAGTAGAGTTTTTAGTGCTCTACCACTTTCATTAAAGAAAGTTAAAAAACATACAAAGTCTTGCTGCAAAATATAGTAGAGTTTAATAGAATAACTCTACCCCAAGTTGCACGGTACTAGTATATGGTACCAATGCCCCCTTTTTCTTATTCCCTACCCTTAGCACTTGATGCAACAACCTCATACAGTCATAAAGAACAAGCATATAACACAAATAGAGTCTTAAGATAAATAACAACATAAATAGGCCAAATATTAGCAACATTTTTTATTTTTCGACACCCCTTCTTGTATAGATGTCGCCTCCCATCCACCTTTTGTCAAGCTTGATCCAATTGAAGAGGAAGCTCATCGACATCAGGGATCATCCCAAAAACTTGCTCCTTCAATGCAGGTTTCCACTGAACTGACCAATGATTAAGCAATGATTTGATTAGAGAAGCAGTATATCTATAAGTATGGTGTTTATCTGACTTAAAGCATATCTTATTTCTATTATTCCACATAATCCAAAATATTGCACCACAATAAATTTGGAAAGCATCTAAGAGAGATATATGTAAAGAGTTATTATATTGTAACAAATCTTCAAGAAAATATTTTAGTTGTTATAAGTCATATTTTGAATATTAGCGAAAATACGTTGGCTTTGACAAATAAAAATGTATTTTTTTTTTTGTTCAAACTGAAGATATGGTACGAGGCTACAAGCTACAATGGGATGATCAAACAAAGTAATTAGAATGATGAATCGAGATGTCCACTTGATTTCGATTTCGATTACAAAGGACCGTGGGTTCGCTTAAAGTGTCTTGTGCGTGATGAATCAAGCTGTCCCCTTTATATTTTATTTTATTTTTTTTCCTTTTTCGTTGTGTTTTTGTAGTGGGCAACTGCTGCTAACATTTCTAAAAAAACACTTTGTGATTATCATCTTGAAATTTTACACGCAAGATATGTATTTCACTGATTGCAGCAAGACAATATATAGTGGGGAATTATAGGATCCAAACTGAAATTGTAATGGGAAGTTGCATCTTGCATGTAACACCACTGCAATGGAGGTTCATGGGTTGTCAGAACTTTTTTCCCCGCTTAATTAAAACTTTAAAAGTTCAAACATACATCTTGCTGAATTCTAACATGCTCCGAACCGTGACCGCCGATATTATTCTAAAACAATTGAAATTTTTTAAATTTTTTCTTACAAAAATTTAATATGGAGATCTTATCAAGCAAATCAAATCAGTCGTTCCAACTTTCAATTGAGATTCTGACGCATTCAGATGCAACCATACATTTTAGTCTTTTTAATCATGTACTTTTATTTACACTTTGTTGAAGACATGAATTTAATATGACTTGTTTATATACGCATTAAAAAAAATTAGGGCTATTTGGATGGGTAAGGAATAATTAATAAGAATAGTAAATTCCGGATAAAAATTTATTCCTAACCATCCAAATTCTTCACAAAATTACACACTTCCTAATATTTTCTACCTAGGAATAAGTTATTCATCTTGGGTGTGTTTGGATGAGAGAAGAAGAAGAGGAAGAAGGAAGATGGGAAGAAAAAAAATTATAAACAATCCAAACTCTTCACAAAGTTACACACTTCCCAATACTTCTTCCCACTTCTTCCCTTCTTCCCTTCTTCCCACACCTATCCAAACGCACCCCTTATTCCTAAGCGATTCAAACGGCCCCAGAGTTACTAAAATCCGAAAACGAAAATAGTACTGTTGTTTGTCGTTCCATTTTTTTTATCTGAATTATTTTATTGTTGTGAGCAATTCTTTCTTCTTTTTCGTTGTTCTTTTTTCCTTAGTTTGACAGCTTCTGTCAACACTTTCTAAAAAAAACAATATTTATATTATACAATTATTTTAAAATGCAACTACAGTTTTAAAATTTTTCCCAAAAATTACTAGAAAATGTGTTCATATAATATTTGGATTGGAGTGGCACGTACGTGAATTTCTTACTGTAACATGAATTTCTTATAAATTTTTATAAATTTTAAGCTCATTCTTTGACTTCTTAATCCAAGTTGTTGGAGAACGAATCAAAATTGACATATATTCTGTCTTGTGCTCCGTGCTTCGTCATCTAGTGTTATTGGTTTTTGTAATTTGTATGCACATTTCACTGTATATACAGTGCGGTGCATGTTCTGTATATCGTAAAAATGCACTGCATGCGCGCCAATTTTATAAAAGTCAAAGCCGAAGGATTTGACGGTTCAGGCAGTAATGTAGTATCAAGTTTGTCTTAAAGCTTAAAAATGATTACAACAATGGCGTTTAAGTCTAGATACGCGTACAGTTGGAATGATTTTGCTGTCACTTCGATGCAACATTATGTCTAGAAAAGCTATATAATTTATTGATAACAGATTATCAATGCGAGCATCACATTCGCAAATCTCTGCGCCGCGCCGCCTGTAGTTGACAAGTTTTAGGGATGTTTGTTTCGTGTATAAGAGGTTGCATAATTAAGACTCTCGTCGTGATGAGGCGTGGAAATAAATAAATAAATTTATTATAAACAATTTAAACTCTTTATAAAATTACATACTTTTCAATACTTCTTTTTACTTCTTTTCACTTCTTCCCTTATTCCTCTTATTCTCACACTATCCAAACGAAACCTAAGAAAGTTATGCAATGCTAATGCAATCAAATATCTTTTACGTAAAATTATATAAGAGTGCATAACTTATTCATCCAAAAATGTTGCATAATTTATGCATCTATTTTTTTCATCTCATTTGATATTTGTACTCTTCAATTAATTCTCACCGGCTTAGAGACTGCTAAACATATTGTTTTTAGTGATTGTAACTTTGCCAAGGAAACGTAGGTATTGCTAGGCTTAAATTCTATACAGCATTTGGGAAATTTAGTTCGAGAGGAATGGAAGAATTTAGTTCGAGAGGTGCGTTTGGATAGGTGTGGGAAGAAGGGAAGAAGGGAAGAAGTGGAAAGAAGTATTGGGAAGTGTGTAACTTTGTTAAGAGTTTGGATTGTTTATAATTTTTTTTCTTCTTTCTTCCTTCTTTCCCATTCTTCTTCTCTCATCCAAACGCCCCCAGAAAGACCACAAGTGGATTCTACAAGAGGCCATACTTTTCAGGAGATTTTGTTAATTTTATCTCTCTATAGTACTTTTATTAGTTTTCTTTTTTTTTTTTTGGCTAACTAGGTAGCATCTATCTAGTGTCACTGCATAAAAAAAAACTTTAGTATCGCTACATTAATATATGTTTTTAAGAAAATCGGTATAAAAAAATAGTCAGTGGCAATTTCGTAATTGTCAAGTTTTATTTTTAGTACCGGATTTTAGAAAATCAGTGCTAAAATATTGGCGAAAAAAATAAAAAATGATTTATCTTTAGTACCGTATTTTTTTTAAACCGGTACTAAAGATACTATTTTTAGTACCTATTTTTAATAAAAAATCAGACTAAAAGCTGTAAAAAAATCAAAATTCTGTCTATCTTTACCGATTTTTTCTAAAAAACCGGTACTAAAGATAGTTTTTTAGTACCGTTTTTTAATAAAAAATTGGTACTAAAAATATGATTTTTTGTACCAGTTTTTATAAGAACCGATACTAAAGATCAATTTATTTTTTTTAAAATAAGATGTCGCCAAAATTAATTAAGTTGTCTCTCTCTCCGTGAGAATTTTTCTAAGTCCAAAATTTAGTTGTTGCCTCCTTTCTTTCTCTCTACTCTCTTATTCTCCACATGCCTCTCCGGTCCCTCTCGATCCACTGCCTCTCCCTCCCTCTCCACCGTCTCTCTCTCTCACTCGACTCGACTCGACTGTGCCATTCTCTCACTGCTCTCTCTCTCTCGAAGCGACTGCGCCACCTCTACGACGAGTAAGGTACACCATTCTCTCACTGCTAATAGATTTTGGTGAAATATTTGTGTTAAACGGTTAAATCTGATAAATTAAGGTTAATTTTTGTTAATGAATTTTGGAATTGAGTTTAAACCCAAAATTTTTATAATTGAAAAATTATTGAATTTTTTAAAATCATGTTAATTATTATTTAAATTATTGTGTATGAATTATTATTTATTTCATTGTGTATAATTTTGTTATGAATTTTTGTAAGTAAATTATTTGTATAATATATAAATTTTGAAATGTGATATACCAATACATCAGTATTAATTGATGGGTAGCAAAAAAAGACGCTAGCCTCAGAAATAAATTTTTTAATGATGATCAATAGTACCGGCTATTAGCCTAAAAATCGATACTAATGATAGTAAATAAAAAAAGCGAGAATCTTTAGTACCGGTAAAAACTTAGGTGGCATGAAATGAGGGTGAGAGTGACAAGCGTAGGTGGCAGGGAAAAAAAAGAGGCTGGGTACGCAAAGGAATGAACAAACAGGAGATCAGCGATAAAAATAAAAATAATATCAACGGACTATCACATTTCAAAAATAAAAACTTATTAACCGGCGACGATGAGAATGAGAAATCCTAAAAGTGATCCTTACCTTATCATACGTGATTAGCCAACTTGAATTATTGGTCTGTTCTCACTAGTCTCCTTTTCACTGGTGTCGCGGAGAAACTTCCCCTTTCAGTGGTCTCCTCTCATCACCTCGAGTCAACTTCAGCCACATGCTCCATACACATATCAGCCATTGATCGAATTCAAGCTAAATTTCCATTCTGATTTAGATCAAGCAATCTAAGTAAAGCCTAATCATATAAATGCTCTAATTTCCTGTTTTAGAATTTAGCAAACTGGTCAATATGAACAAGCAGATTGGACTTTAGATATGTCTAATTGATACTTCGCGATAAGAGCAGCAAAGTAGCACATGGATGATATTGATATATCATCATAAATATCGTCCATAATTAAAATGACAAAATAGCCTATACGGCGATTGCATTTTTATTTGATTTATTATTTCCTTTTATTTTTTCTCGTCAGTGTATAAAATATAAAATTCAAATGCATGGCAAGAGTGTTGTGGGAAAGTGGGAGCACCATTACCCAAACGGGGGCAATTTGCCGTCGTTTCCATCTCTGTTTCTTGGTTTTCTGTGAAATCCTCTCTGCTTATTGTTTTATAGCGAGTCAGATGCTCCTCTACAAAATATAAAAATGACATAATAAAAAGATACTTATTATTAAATAATTATTCAATAAGATTTTAAAGGCCTCTATATTGACATAATTTGTAAATAATATATTGAAATACTGATATTTTTGCCAAAAAAAGTTGTAACCTTGACAAACAGAATTTTAAATTAAAAAGGTGTATGCTTAATATTATTTATGAAATTCAGAAGAAATTTAGAAAAGTGCTGGAAAAAGAATAGTGCAAGATATTTTCTTGGATTTATTTATTTTTATTTAGAAACTGATTAGCGGGAGCTGCCAATCCGAATTTTTGGGATCTTGTTACTATACTAGTCTGTCGCCTCAGTATTTACTATAAAAAGCTTTAAAATTTGACGCCACAGGAAATCAAAACTTTCCTCTGGGAGAAAAGTCGCCGTTTTTGGTCTTGTCATTTTGCGACTAACCCCCTGAATCCCCTCACCTTTTATATATTTTTTTGTAGGGTTTTAGTCTTGTGCTAGCTTAGCTCAGCTAGTAGTCTAGTACCTCTACTAGGGTTCTTTTTTAAAATACACTAAACCAATCACTCTTTTAATACATGGGTATTCTCACTCATGCATGAAATTGAATACCTCCACTCTCTAGTAAGTACTAACTAAACTCGCGCTCACCTCACTAGCTAGCCAGAGATAATACACCAGGAGGTCGATTTTGGTTGGCAGAAAATGGAATACTCATTAATTGGCCGCGCAAGAATTTGAATGAAATAAAAGAAAATTGGGTTTTTATTTGTTATGTAAACGAGGCATTCTCTCCTCGCTCTGTTTCTCTTAAATACATTCTCTCTACGTTCCTTCCTCACCAAGGAGCCAAATTCGGGTTTAATTCAACACAACCGTTTCATCTCTCGCGTCAAGAAAGATCATGGTTAGTATCATTTCTCTCAATTAGCGCATAGATTTCTCGATTGCTAGTACAGGGGAAAATTGACAGTGTTTGCGTTTCTCTGTGTTTTTTAAGGTGGGTTTCTCCAGTTACGTGCCCAATTGGCTTGAAGCAATTTTAGGAGAGAAGGATTTTTTCTCTCCATGTACAGTTCATGAATCTAGCAAGAGAAATGAGAAGAACATATTTTGTCTGGACTGCTGCCTCTGCATCTGTCCCCAGTGCGCGTACCATCACCGCCGCCACCGGTTTCTTCAGGTACATATGTTCATGCAAATCTATGCTTTCTTTGTATTCATGTGCTTGATTTTGAGTAATTGAACTGAATTATATACCTTATTTTGAAAGATTCGAAGGTACATGTATCATGATGTTGTTAGAGTCGAAGAATTCGAGAAGCTTATAAATTGCTCTGCTGTCCAGGTCAGGGGCAAGATTTGATTATTTTCTGCTAGTTGTTTTCTTATAATTTTGAAACAACCACAAAGATGCAATCAGTTCTGACGAATTTGTTTTATATATTTCAGTCTTATACAACAAATAGTCATAAGGTTGTATTCTTGAATGAGCGGCCGCAAACTAGCAACTATCGTACTCCCAACTTGTGCCGATACTGTGATCGGTCTTTACCCGAGCAATACATCTACTGTTGCATCTCATGCAAGGTACCAAGTTTGTTCAATTTTGCTACTTATCAATTTTTCTGTAATTACTTTAGATTTTTTGTTTACCTCCTAATTGTGGATGTTTTAAATTAAGGTTAAAGAGTTGTTGAGGCGTGGTGTTGGGATTGCAAGAGAATTAAGAGAATGTGATATCATGCCAATTGATGAAGGACAATTCACATCGGATTCCATTTTGGAATCACCTGACCTCTCTTCTGGTAGTTCGGGCGGGGGCAATGCTGTAAATTTGCACGATAAGGCGGTACTGGTACCGGTTGGTATGGAGGTGTCGAGCCGAAGGAAGAAAGGGGTTCCGGTACGGGCTCCTCTATTCTGATTAACTGGGTGTGAGTCTGAACAGAGAACAGTGACATTTTGGAGGGAATTGACAGGGTTCAAGAAGAACCCAAATTAAACATTATGCATTTAATGGAGGGTCTTTGGTTGTTTTGCATATAGACCCTGAAAATATTGTATTTCTATTTAGTTCCCATGTTATTATTACTATTTTAAAACCATCAGGTCCGAATTTGACTAGCAATTATCAAACAGTTTGCTTGTATCTTGTTTTAGAAGATGTCTATGAAGTATAGTTTTTTCTTATTGCGTATATGGTGTGGTCCTTATTAGTCTCTGATATGCTGCTGTTGGGTTGACTCAATTTACTGTATAAACAATTAGATATATTTTTTACATTAAAAAATGGAGGTTTTATTTATTATTATATAGATGTACTTTATTGATCAAATGTGCACGACTGCATGCAAGCGCAGTGAAAAGAAAATATCAAAATGGATCTTGAATACTTTATATTTTATGTGGTTTCTATGTAAAATTTCAACATTAGAACCGTTTGCTAAGGATTTAAATTTGTATAAAATTTATACATGTAATCAAAGAATTCACATCTGTATGAATTGATTGATTATTTACCGGTTCAGACCCTTTATGGGAAACAGACTCCATCTTGAATAAGTGCAGTTACTATATTGCGTATATTGAACAACAACCGTTGTTTTATCTTCTCTCTTTTTTTTGACTGTAATTACTCCGGAATTTAATTTATACGGATTTTGAACATTAATTTTCACCTTCCCTCGTTTATGTAAGTTCATATTTACGAGGAGGGATTTCATGGTTCCAAGTAGAACTCCTTTTAATTGTTTTACAGCTGTTTGCCACAAAACCAGATTTTTCTTTATTTTTTTCCCCTTTTACCTTTTTTGTTATTTGTTTATTTATGACCAGAATGCTTAGCCTCCTGTAGCCACGCCGGGTTCAAACAAGAGCACCATGCCAGAAAGGCCTCTGCTCCTTTGCATTAATTCTTAATAGTGTCAGAAATACTTTCTCCATCTTTTGCAAGAGAAATAACTGAGCTAAAGTAAATGGCAAAGAAAATGAGGAAAAGAACAGGTTGTATTTGAAACTTTTTGCTACTTGACAAAATTGACTCAAAGAACATGGCAACTTCAAAATTGACTCAAAAGAACATGGCAACATTTAAAAAGGGGCAAAATGCCCAAGTTTGTAGTGTTTTTTTTTTTTAAAGTAATGTTTCAATTGCAGCCATTTGCAGGCTTACAGCACATAAATAAGCGGGGGATCCATTTGTAATTTTTTTATATAATACTTTTAAGAAGTATTAATTTTAATTTTTAAAGTACTACACATGATATATAATTAACATTTTATGCATATCATACGGATAAATAAAACAAAATTTGTTGCACATTTCCACATTATCGACCGACTTGAAATTTACAGTTATTCGTAGTTTGCAAATTGGTTAAAAATGTATTTTTGAAGACAAAAAGCGATTAACAAAATAAAATATTTAAAATATTTTTTTTACTTGATTAACAAAACGCGATTAAAATTGTCAAAGTTAAATGTCTCAGTCTATACCAACTCAAAATAAAATGCATATTTATTAGATGATGAAAGGCTTAACTATCTATTACCTAAAGAAAGATTTTGCTTATGTTCTCACATCTATGATCTTGAGATCATTATTCTGGAGCTCGGTAAAATGATCCAGGGCGCTCGCTAACATTTGTGATTAATTTGAATTTTGAAGGAACAAATAAATTTGAGATTCTTGATGAATAGTTTAGATTCAGAACTCGGTGCACACTACTAGATTATTGTATAAGAAAGTCTAAAACTTTTCAATATCAAATCCTTTGAGATATTATTTCTTGAATAGTTGAGTACATGTACATTTCATCATAAAACCAATTTTTTTACTTGTTTGAAATCTCTAGTCACTCTGCATATCTTACTCGAGTAATTTTTCTTATTTGGTATAATTATGACATCTTTTTTTAGATCTCTAGTCACTCTTACGTATCTTATCCGAGTCATTTCTTAATTAACAATTAGTTATTACATTTTTTCTTAAAAGATTTGCAAAGTTATCTCCTTTTTATATTTTCTAATTTTATCTTCTTCGCATTAATTTAGATTGACTAAAAAAATAATATTAATTTATTGAAAAGAATTTTGTATTAGTGTTGTTTCCATTCTAACATTCAATCTAAGCGAAGAGCTTAATCTTTTCATTCTAAAATTAAATCCATACCCTTGCTCAAATTAGATTATAATAATTAATAAACTATATTATTTGTAGCCAAGGATTGAATACACCATTATTAATAAACTATATTAATAAACATTTCAGTTCCATTCACATGTCTATCTTAAGAGTTTGCACCAGAACACGAGTTTGGAGGGAGAGAAAGGGAAGACGACGGAACGATTGAACGAGTTTATTCTGTCCGGCTATTTACTCGCTCTAGATCCGAAAACAAGGAATGAGAGGAAGAAAAGAAGAGATTTTAGATAGAGTGATTTCAAAGGATTTACTCTACTGTTTTTACACCCCGATTTGGAGGATAATAAGACCAGACAACCTTCTTCTTCTCTACTCTCCAGCTCCGTTTGGATGAGGTGTGGGAAGAAGGAAGAAGTGGGAAGAAGTATTGGAAAGTATGTAATTTTGTGAAGAGTTTGAATTGTTTATAATAAATTTCTTCTTTTCTTCTCTTCTTCCCACACGGTATCCAAACGGAGCCACCATTCTTTTAATGGTGTTGTCGTGGAGCACAGCTTAACGGTATTTTCTTGTGATCTCGTAGCAGGGGGAAAAAAAAAAGGTTTATGATCAGTGATTAGAATGGACTGGACTAGAACAACAACTTATGCCGAGCCTAATTAGGCCTGCATGGTCACAACTCACAAACATGATGATATCGAATCATCCTGTGATAACAAATGATTAATATAAAATTTTTATGCATAATGACATATGATATTAAAGCTAATATTTTAGTTATTTTTTGAATTTATATTAATTCGTTAATTTATAGATATTCATTTTAATATTCAAAATATCGTATCTGACTCTATCTAATTCATATTCAGATCCGCTTAATATTCAAATTGTGTTCGTATGCGAAAATAATATGGATAACAATAAGATTGGACTAGTATTCAATTCGTATCCGTTCTGTTTTTATCCAGGTCTCTATTTCTCCCCTCTTAAAAACATGTCACACACTCTATTTTAGTAAGGGCTTGACGTAAAGTTTTTTTTAATTATATATTATTTAATTCCAGTCCCTTTACCCTTACGTTTTAGGGTCATTTAACATGCAAATGTCCGCCTACTATGCGAATTATACCAGGGTTTAAAATTGTTAATGTGAAATTGAAGTTAAACGACATTAAAATAGTGATGTTTGAGTAAAGGTGAATAAAAGAAATCAAGTTGTCATTTTATACTATGTTAGCAAGTATAGTACTAAGAATAAAATACATTAAATTATTTTTGTTCCTTTTATTTTTAAAGTATCAATAAGCTGGTAAAACTTGACAGCTCTCCAAATTAACATGCCCAACTCACTGTACAATTTTTCTTTTTCTTTTTTATTTCTTGTAAGGCTCACTGTATAGTTGCTGATGGCTTGATGCAGTTTTTTAACGAGAGAGAAGTTCGGTCTTACAGATAATTTTGCAAAATAAAACTGATGACCAAATTGTTAATCACCGAAATCAGAAGAGTGGAAATGCGATGCTCAGAATTTGGAGTAATTTATGGAGTGAAATGCTTAGTCCATATTTTTCGAATAGTTCAATAATATTCATCATCAGTAGATTGATAAAAAAAAAGACAATATCGAAATGCATGACGAAAAGAAGAGAATTTTTACCAATTTGGTGAAGTCCAATACCCTATGTGATATGTCTGAATGCCACCATAGAAATGTTTGTTCTTAAATTTGCAGATTGCTTCGTTTTTACCCTCTGTTGAATGGGCTCCAACGACAAATGGCGAAAAATAACTTGTAGCAAAGAGAAGTAGCTAGCGCCATTGACTGAAAACGGCTTCTTCAAAGTTGAATTTGTAACCAATTCATTGAGTTTAGAAGGTAAAACAGCATCAAAACAGACTGAATTTTGTCCAACTCATAGCAGCAAAAGGGTTTGTATAAAAGAGGTTAGACCTGTGAACATGAATTTCTATTAGGATCTATTGTCTATTCCTATCAGTGTTGTTCTCCGGCTATTTTTAACAAAACCAAACCTGTGAACATTGAATACTTGAACAGTTTTATACTGCTAAGGAAGCAACTGGGATATCTGGTAATTTAAATTTCTATTTAAAAGTACAAATTTCCATTAATGCAGCATATGCATTCCTCCCTGCAGATTGTGACCCTCCACAAATTACAAAAAGGTGGAATCATAAATAATATTATTGGACCATTAGAAAAGATCATATTAACAAGCTGTAATGTTTGAAATCGAGTCATATGGCGATTGATCTGATGCACTGTGACTAAACAATAGAAAAGGTCATACTAACAAGGTGTAATGTTTGAAATCGAGTCATACGGTTGCCGATCTGATACACTGTGACTAAATCTGGTACTTCAAAACCAGAAATGAAGAAAATGGAAAATAAATATCTGCTTCGCAAATGGTATCACCCTGAGCAAAAGAGTAAAACGGAAAATGATGTAAAAACAGTCCGGATTGAAATTGGTACCATTTTCATGCTGAATTTACCAGTGGCATGAATGCATACCAGTTTGCTATAAACAATACCCAGATCTGATAGAAAAGTTATTGGTTGATTTATCTTAAAAGAAAGGCTGAAGGAGTAAAAATGAAAAAAAAAAAGAAATACCTTTATTTGAGTTGCAACCACATTGCATCCAAAAGCTGATAGAAGTCCAACTCTTCAATAAACTGTAGATTACACTTAAAATTTCTCTCTTCCCTCCGGCCACCTTCTATAACACACTGTTCATATACTTTAGATAAAATTCCCAACCTTCTATAATGCACTCTTTTTAAACTCTACATAACACTAAAAGAAATGATATTCCGCAAGGAAGTTAGTAAATGAAGTAATAATGTTCTATCCAATCTTCTGACCAGCTGCCCATTAAACCACCTATTTGGCATACCTAATCACAATAAATCAACAAATTGAAAGTAAAAACACAAGAACCTCAAAACCCAAATGCACTCTGCACCTCTTCCACTTCATCATCAATGAAATATATTTGATTTGAGTCTCCTTTCTCGAGCACCTGAACCCGTCGCTGGATCTGCCTAAGTGCCCCATCAATAGCCAAATCGAATGCATCCTTCACACCTTTGAAATCGTCCCCACTTCTGTGGTCAATGTACATAACTCTTGGCGCCAACTCCAGTACTTTATCCCTCATCCTCCTGACCTTCTCCTCAGGAATTGCCTCGAGCACATCAGCGATGCGTACCCCACCAAACACGACATCCTCTTTTGATATGTAGACGGAGAACTCGTCATACCTACCAAGGAGAGTTGAACAATTTAATTGTACTAATCAATTCATTTTATGTTTTACATAGAGCTCAATAACAACAATACCTTGATTTCGGCAGGTGCCAACCATATTGCTTCTTTGCTGAGGTCGATTCAAAGAATACGGGTATGCACCCAGTGATAATGGAGCTGAATGTAGACCGACGGGTTGGGGTGTCGCCTGGGGGCTGCAGGCAAAACTTTGATTTCAACATAGGAATTATATAGAGGATGGGGTCACGAGTACACACACCCGCAGAGCAATCGACCAGAGTGCACATATTAGTGCGATTAGCACATTGAGAGATGATGGTGGATCGTATATTGGGTCGGGAAGTAGGGGACGCAGCAGCTTTTACACTGGCGCCACCTCCAGCAAAGAGCATTAGAGTAGTACGTGTAGACCTGGCGGCACGAGAGAGCCAGTCATTAAGCCGAGGCAACGAAGAAGGATGAAAGGATGTCATATATGGTATAGCATGTTCTTGCCAAGGCCATGGGCGTGACTCGAGAGTTAAAATGGTGAAATTGACAAACTCAGGCAGTTGCAAGAAGGAAGTGCCCCACAAAACCGGATCAGCATTCGGCTTCTGATTATAATCCCACGCGACACCCGAAAGAATGAGAAAAAGATCATACCCATGACGGCGAGAGAGAAGCCCGGGATGGTCCGAGCGGAGGTACTGGTGCAGAGAGAGACCATGGCTGGGGGAAGAGTTGAAGAGAGGAGGAGAGAAGAGGAAAGGGAGAGCGTCGAGGGAGGCATAGTAAGGGAGGAAGACAGCGTCGGCTTGGGAAGCGGAGGGGGTGAGACAAGGGTAGGAGGATTGGAGGCGGTGGTGGAAGAGGGGTTCGAGGAGGCGAGGGTCGGAGCGGAATAGACAAGGAGAGCGGTCTTGGATGCGGGGTCCGAGGAATTGGTTTTCGAAGGAGTCGCAGAAGGGAGGAGAGTCGGAGAGGGCCAGGAACGAGGCGTTGCATAAGGAGAGGAGGTCGGAGTTGAAGCGCGGAGGGAGAGGGAGAATGTGGATCCGACGACCAGCGCAGGGATCGGAGAGAGAGGCGGTGAAGAGGAGGGAGGAGAGGAGTAGGAGGAGGAGAGTGGGAATGGAGGTGGGGTCCGCCATGGCGAGGAGTTGGATTGGTTGGAGACGCTGGTTTTGAGGGAATCGCGATTCGCGTTGTCTAAACGACAGCGCCGTGCTCTCGTTAAATCCTCTCCGTTCGTTCGCGATCGAATGGTTCGACTTCTCTTCTCTTTACAAACAGAATTTTGCCAGTGGAAATGCTCAAATGGAGCAATTGGCCTGCCTTGAATCCTTATCTGCTCCCGCGTGGGACCGTCCAGCGCAGTCTAGGATCCGTCCGATTTGATCTGGACAGTTCGAATCTATCAATCCGGTTACATACACGAATACACGGGATTCTCTTTGCTATTGAGATTAAATCATACGGTTGTGATATGTGCGCTGCATGATCCCGCACGGACTGGATTTCATTTCGCCCTGCCTTACATAATAAAGATAGATTCTTATGTCATCCCTTGTATTAATAATGAAGATGAAACAAACATCAATTCTGTGAGAATTTTGTGAGACTGTGTTTTTTTTTTTTTTTTTGAGCTAAGAGCTCCCCAAGCAGGGGAACCGAAATCTATTTATCATTAAGTTTTCAGTTTACAACCACACAAAAGCTGAAAGATCTTTAAGAGATCATTTCAGATCTACCAAGTTCAAACTACCAAGATCAATATCACGACACAACAGAAACCAATTACAACAAACAGTCAGAAGCATCTAAAGAACCTAGCTATCAGCCTGACAAAACAAGTGGGAGAGCATCTAGGTAGATCAGTGGATGCATCACTTTTCTTAGCCCCCTCTTGTTTCTTTGCCAGGTCCAAGAAGCTTTTTTCCATATCTGTTATCAAACCAGTCCAGTTAGTAAAGAGATTGAAAGTATTGAAATAGAGAGTAAAAAGAGAAGCCTGAGTTTTATCACTGAAAATTATATTGTTCCTCTCATTCCAAATGGTCCAGCACCAAGCAGCAAGTAAGGTTTTGGTGAAGCTTCTATTGTTTGAGTTCAAACTATTTATATTTGCCCATAAGGACTCTATACTGGTGCAGTCAAGACAGATGTTTTTGTTGTTAAACATATTGAAGCCAGACCAAAAACCTTTTGCTAAGGGGCAATTTAGGAAGAGGTGTTCTACAGATTCACAATTTTTACAGAAGACACATTTGTTAGGACCTTGCCACCCCCTCTTTTGGAGGTTGTCAAAGGTTAAATTTCTATTTTCAAGGACTAGCCAGAGGTGTAGTTTAACCTTTAAAGGGGCTTTTATTGGCCAAACAGTGTTGTTCAAATCTGTCTTAACTCCTCCATTATTCATAAAGGAATAAAAGGAGCTGACAGTGAACGAACCTTTGCTGTCCAAATTCCATCTAGCTGAGTCCCTTGTGTTATCTAGTGCTAAGTTTTTAGCAAGGGCCAAAATGGCTTCTTTTTGAGGTTTTACAATTCTAGATAAACCTCTACTCAAAGTTAATTTAGTTTGACCGTTGTTAACTACTTGGTTGATAGTGGCTTGAGGTTTTCTAGTTTTTTCATATAATTCTGGATGAATTTTGCATAAGGGTAGGTTTTCATGCCAAATATCTTTCCAGAATCTAATGGAGGTCCCATTGCCTACTAGTCTCTGCACTCCTATATTATAGATTGTAGTAATCTTTACTAAAGATTTCCACATACAGGAGGCATTCTCCTTTTCAAAGGAACCCTTGTATTTTGTTAAGATAAGGTCCTTCCAAATGGAGTTATGCCCTTTGTAGTGAATTTTCCAAATCCACTTTCCTAGAAGTGCTAAATTCATTTGAAGGTTGATGATTCCCCAACCACCAAACTCCTTTCTTCTACTTAAAATGCTCCAGCTGACAAGGTTCATCTTTCTTTTGGTTGTTTGATAGCTTCCCCAGAGAAAATTTCTCCTTATAGAATCTATTTTGGAGATGACCCAATTTGGACACCTATAGAGGGAGAAGTGGTAAAGAGAGGAGGCTGTAAGAACTGAGTTGAGAAGAACAAGTCTTCCCCCCATAGAAAGCATGTTTCCTTTCCATCTAGAGAGTTTGCTTTTGACTTTACTAATGACAGCATCACATTCTGCCTTTCTGGGGCCTTTCCAGTGTAAAGGGACCCCTAGGTAGGTGATTGGGAGGCTGCTCCTGTTACACTTAAAGATGCTAGAAGCTGTGTTAGCTTCTTCAAAATTCAAGTTGAGAGGTATTACTTCTGACTTGGAATAGTTAATTTTTAACCCTGAAACACTTTCAAAAGCTTTCAGAGCCCAGTTTAATTTTTTAAGTTGAATTTTGTCAAATCTGAGAAAAAGGAGGGTGTCATCTGCATATTGCAGATGCAGGACTTTGCCATTATGTAAGGTGGGGCCAAGGCCTTCAAAGTGCCCTTTTTCTTTTCCTTTATTAAGTACTTTGGTGAGTCCTTCAGCAGCAAGAATGAAGAGATAGGCTGAGAGGGGATCTCCTTGCCTTAACCCTCTGCTGCAGCTGAAGAAAGAACCAACTTTATCATTGATTCTCACAGCTGCCCTTCCCCCCCCCCCCAAAGCACTTGTCTTATTCACTCAATCCATTTGGCATTAAAGCCTCTTTGCTTGAGTGTTCTTAAGAGGTACTGCCAGTTGACTTTATCAAAGGCTTTTTCAAAGTCAAACTTTAGCAAGATTCCTTTCTCTTTGGTTGTGTGCACATGGTGTAGGATCTCATGTGCAGTAGCAACTCCTTCCAAAATATACTTTCCTTTAAGGTATGCAGATTGGTTAGGATGAATTAGAGAGGGAAGCATCATAGTAAACCTATTTGCTAATACTTTAGTGAAGATTTTGTAGCTACAGTTGAGTAAACTGATAGGCCTAAAGTCTTTAATTCTTTCTACTTTATCTTTCTTTGGGATTAGGCAGATTAAGGCTCTATTGAACTTACTTAGAGCTAGCCTACCATCATAGAAATCTTCAAAGATATCTTTTAGATCATCTTTGATGATGTCCCAGAAGGATTGGTAGAAGAGAATAGAAAAGCCATCTGGACCTGGGGCTTTGTCAAGGTTCATTTGGAATAAGGCTTGTTTTATTTCCTCTAAGGTAAAGTTCCTGGTTAGGCTTAGATTAATTTCAGAGTTGACTTTGTCATTCTCATCCCAAACTTCATCAGTGAAGTATCCCAAGGTATGGCCTTCTGTTCCAAAGAGATCCCTATAGTAATCTAACACATGTGATTTTATCACTTGTGTGTCTCTAGTATGCTGATTGTTAATAATCAGATGTGTGATAATGTTCTTTTTTCTCTGATTGGAGGCTGACTGGTGGAAAAATTTTGTATTATTATCTCCTTCTCTGAGCCACTTGACCTTTGATCTTTGCTTCCAGTAAATCTCTTCATTGTTATACAAATCAAAGAGTTCTTTCCTGGATTCAATTAGATCATTCAGATTTTCAGAACTTATCTCACTTTCCTCGGCTTTTTCTTCTAAGATTTTGATGGTATGAATTAATTGTCTTTTCTTATCTTTGACTTCTTTCCCTATATTTCTACTCCAGCCTTTTAACTTGTTTCTCATTATTGCCATTTTTGTATCCCAGTTAAGGCTCTTGTCATAACCCATGCTAATTTGATTCCACCAGTTTGGCATTTTTTCAAAAATGTCCTGGTGTTGCAGCCACACCTTTTCAAACCTAAAGGGTGCTGAAGTGGACTGAATCAAATCTGCAGAGTCATGAACAATAGAGTTGTGGTCAGAGTGAATCCGAGGCATACTGTAAGAGTATGCCTGAGGGAAGGAGTCAAGCCAGTCCTAATTGGTTAAAAATCTATCCAAGCAGGCAAACTGTTGACTTTTTCCTCCTCTGGCCCAGGTAAACTTTCTTTCTGGACATTTATGGTCTATTAAGTTGAAGTTTTCTATCCACCTATTAAACTTGTTGATGTTGAAAACATCAAAAGTGACTCCCCTCTTCTCTGTCCTTTTCCTGATTATATTGAAATCGTCCCCTATGACCCAAGGACCTTTAAAAGTGTTTCCTAGAATATTTAGCTCATTCCAGAAACTCTCTTTCTGGCTATTAGAGGGGCCATAGACATTAGTGAAGACTAGACTAAGATCTGTTTTCCTATGAGTAAGAGTGACAGAAATGGAGTGAGTCATCACAATCCAATTCTCTATACTGTAGGTGTTGGTGTTAACTCCTACTAATAATCTCCCTGCTGAGCCTAATGCAGGGATGGAGTTCCATTCAAAAGGAGCTATACTGAGGAGAAGTCTTTTATTCAAATTTTTTAGTTAGTGCTATTACTTGTGCTGCTGGTTCTGGATATGAATATGATGCAATTTTTTACGCCTCTTGTTCTCTTAATGTTGTGTTGGTTTCTTAAACTGTATTGGCATGTACTGGTATTGGCCAGTCAGAAGTAGTACTGAAATCAGTTATGGGGACATAAATCTGGTTTGCTTGGAAATTAAAAAAATAGTCAGATGTGGTACTAAAGTGGATTGACTGTTAATTACTGTATCGATCAATTGGAATATTGAAGGTTAATTAATTGTAAATTAGTTTAAACATAATTGAAATGTAATAGACTAACAGAGTGAAAAATGTGATGCAGGATTGAGAAATCATCGAGCACAACAAGCCTAGTTCCAAAGTCGATCTCTGCTCGATTTGGTCGATAGATAGATAATACTTGAATTTAATGTTGTTTTTGTAATATTCATATTTATTGAGATTATTATTCGTTTTGTCAGCAGACAGTAGTTTCTAGGAAAATTTTTATCAAAGATAAAAATACCCCTAACAATTTTAAAAAAGGCAAAATACCCTCTAAAATTTTAAAAAGAACACAGTTATAGCGGTATTATAGCGGTAATGGTAGTGCCGTTATAGTTCAGTCTTATAGCGGTAGTCCAATTGCCGCTATAGTGCCCCATAACGGCATTATAATTACCGTTACAGACTACACCGTGTTTAAATTGAATAGAGTTCAACAAGCTTTATTCGCACTGATTTTTCTGGGAATTCCAGGTTTGCTTTTTCTGATCTTCTATGACTATTTGGTGTGCTTTCTTTTATAATGGATCAGTTACAAATTTAATTTAACTGACAACACAGAAAACTATACAGTATTAGTTGCATAAAAAACAATGAGGACGAAACCAACCCATGGCACCATGTGATTGTTTTTCAGATCTTATGTGGCATTATTTGTGTATTCTCTTATATGGTCAACTCTAGTAAACTAATTTTTTAACATGCAACACGAAAATGCAGCTTGGTTTTTATAAAAAAATCAATGAAAAATAAAAAAGCCAAATAGCCAATGCATGGCAGCATATTATTGCTTTTTTATGACTAGACCCTTCATATGTAAAGAATGAGTCAGCGTGTCTTTTTCATATTTTATTTATATTTATCTCAAGAAATATTATCTTTGATTATATTTTGTTCTCCATAAAAATTAAAGAATCGTTTAATATCTGACTCCCATAGTTGCAATGTATATTATAGACACGATTCGTCATTCGCACACCAAATAGTCACATAAGATCAAAAAAAGCAACCTTGGAATTTTCCAAAAAAAATGCGGTGCACATACAAATAAAATAAATCTTGTTGACCTCTATTCAATTTAAATACTGTATGGTCTATAGCGGTACTCGTAATGCCGCTATAGGACACTATAGCGGCAATGAAACTATTGCTATAAGACTGGACTATAGCGGTACTGCCATTGTCATTATAACTGTGCTTTTTTTAAAATTTTAGAGGGTGTTTTGTCATTTTTAAAATTGTTAGGGGTATTTTTATCTTTGATAAAAATTTTCCTAGTTTCTACTCTAATATGTATTAGTAAAAGAATTATGTAAAAGAATAAAAGTTGAAAATCACGCTTACATAAAGCATTAGTAAAGTGTCTTTTTTGTAATTGTTGCCTCGTGTGGTGTGGCTATGGGAACAAAGATATTTTAGTTTTCTTCTTCCGTAAAGACATCCATGGTAACAACATCCCACGGTAAAAAAAATGAAACACTTGATCTATATACTGTAACATTTATAATTAGTCAAATTTCAAAAACCAGGTCGTGTGGCATCATTCTCCAATTCGAGTTTCAAATGCTCCATATTGTTGCCATTCTTGGTTGACAACACGAACCCTGGTGGCTCGAGATGTTCATTTTCTTCACAATGTAATATCTTTCCAGGGGCAGAAGTGATTAAGCAAAAAACTTCCTATTACACGTAGTAGCATATGCCATAAAGCTTAACCAAACAAATTACATGACATTATGCAGTCTGGTTCATAAATAATTTGACCCAGAAGTAGGATTCCTGTACTGCATTTACCATTTCTTGACAGATGCTAAGATACAAATTAGAAATAAAAATAGGCCCCTGACCAATTTAGGTGCCGGACTCTTATTGCACATTCAGATAGGTCGTCTCAATCATTTATTTTTCTTCTTTATACTTTTCCACATACTTGCCTGAAACATTTTTGTAAACATTTTCTCCTGAAACATTACGCAGTCTGCTCCACTACATGCTTCATCCTTGTCCTATCTCTGCTTCGGTCAGTGCTTACCTCTAAACCCTACCGTCGCCTATTGAAATTGCTGCGGTGGAGGCTAAATCAACAATTTACTCATAAATAAAAATAATGAACAAAAACCTTGTAGCAAATATACAGTGCAGCCATGTGCTAATAAACAAGTCTTGTACCCTTGATCAGGAAAATAAAAGATGGTTATTTACAAGATTGAGATTGAGATATAATCTTGTTTCTCTGAATTATATCTTACAATTTTCACCAGTGTTTCAGTTGGGCCAGTACAGGTTGCCCCTAATTATTTTCTCTTCTCGTTGCTTTTTTACTTATATTTTTCTGTCATTTTCTTCAGCTTATTTGTTTGCAACATTTGATTACATAATAGAACAAATTAACCCCATGAGATCTAATCGGGGCAGAATCGTAGACAAGACGAGAATATTAGATGTATGAAAGAAAATAAAATTACTGACATTTTCAGATCTCCCAGAAAGAGCTAATTGATGTAGGAAAGATGAAAGAAAATAAAATGACATTAAATTAAATTATCTAATCTTTCAGATAAATCCATCACAGAAAAAAAATGAAAGGTAAAAAATAAACTGATCACCTCCATTGATGTAATGAACGATCACTTGCTGCTTCTCAGTTGAGTAAACAATTAGAAAAATATGTTTTGAGAGGTAATTTAAATCCTGAAGTTGATCGGAGATAGAGAAAGGCTAAATGGTTGTTGGGCTGATGCCTGATGGGGTAGTTTTGAAGATTGGTTTTGGGAATTTATTGGAAGCGGGCCTGATTAAAGAACTTAGGTATTTGTTTTGGGCTGTGTCCAGTGGTCATATGTAATGTCATCCACGACTAGGGCTGCAAAATGATCGAGATGATGGCGCAAATGAGCTGTTACGTCGATCGTTTCGTCCTATGTGACTAAACAGATTTTTTATTTCGTCGATCGTTTCGTCCAGACACAACGATCGAAATTGACGAAATTTTCGTGATTTACACATGGACGAAACCGTTTCATTTTCGTCGATCATTGCGTCCAACCAAACGAAACCGTTTTGTTGTTTCGTTAACCGTTTCGTCCGGACAAAACGAAACGAAAAACGGTTAAAACGACTTCGGTTTTCAGCCCTATCCACGACAAATCGGCGTTCTTGCCGGAAGAAACGTCAAAAAATCAAAATTTGTTAGTAAGCTTAAGTTGGCTGACAATAAAATTTGAATCAATTTGACATTGTTGATCACCGAGCGAAAAATAATTATTTGAAACGTACTACTTTAAGAGGACGTTTGGTTCGGCTGAGAATAAATAAAGATTAGTTATTGTGAGTAAAAAATATTATTTTTGAATGATCAAGAATAAAAATTTTAGAGATCTAGAATGTTATCTCTAAGTGGTCAAACAATAAAAAAAATCTAGAATATTTGGATTTATCTTTTTAATCCGTATTAAAATGTGATTTCAATAAATTCTTAATCTTCGTTTAGAAGATGGTCCAAATACATTAGAAATAAATTTTATTCAAAATATTAAATCACTTAAATATAGCACTTTAGATTATCAAAAACCTTATCATTTATCATTCAGGAATAATAATTTTTACTCCTAATAACTAATCCTAATTTTATTTTTAATCGATCTAAAGGCACCCTAAGTTGTTCATTCGGCTTTTCGATTTCACTACATTTTTTTATACTTGCTATTTAAAACTGTAAAAAAAAAAATTAACAAATGCCATATTTTTAATTATTGCCATCGTCATCATCATTATTATTGCCAATACCATCAAATCAAATCAAATCAAAACATATATTAATGCACTGAATAAGATCCGGATCCGAAAGTACTGTGCGCAAACAGTTTTTGGAACAGTATGACTGGCTGGTGGGTCGCGTTTGCAGAATAGGATCCGATATCGTGCAAACACCCGTTTCTAGAGAGTTCCGGCCCCTCTTTATTCTCTGATAAAACCTTTTTCCTTTCGGTCTTTCTTTCTCCCATTGACCCAGAAAAATGGTTCTGGAGCCTTCATTGCATCTCTCTTTTGTTCCTCTCTCTCTCATTCCATCTCTACCTCGGTCTTTTGTGTTCTGGGTTCACCGCTGTGCTCGCGTGACTGTTTTGTTGCTGCTCCTTTGCGGAACTGCCGACTGTGCTTTCATACCGCCTTTTATGGTTCATCACTGTTCTTCTTTTCCACCTGGTTCCTTTCTACTGCTCTCTTCGTTTTTTGCAACAAGTTTCCTTTCGTCTTCTCTAATTTTTCTTTTCGAGTATTTTCTTTTTCTTCTTCCGCTGCAGTTTTTTTTTTAAATGCCAAAGCTAAAATGACGAAGACATGACTCGCAACACTCTAAAGCAAATTAGAGAAGAAGAAAAAAATTACAGAAGACGAAAGAACGGAAAGCACTGTCGCCCTTCCTTCTTGGATCCTTGCAGCCTCCACTCTTGGCCCTCAGCCTAGGTTCTGCCAATGGCCCGATCGATTCTTCTTCTTTCTGGTAAGTGTCGTTTCTGATATAGTTCTTTTTTTTTCTTAGTGATGATGATGCTTAGGTCTTTGATTTTGTATACAGATTTTTTTTATTTTGGCCTTACCTTTGTTTATCTTTTTCTTTTTTCTTTTGAATGAGGGAGATCAGAGAAAGAGAGAGAGAGCAGGTAAATGAATTTTTACTTAAAAAATCGAGTCAATTTACAATTTTGATCAATCGTTTACATGTTGTTTGGTTATTTTGAGAGTCTGTTGATTCGTGGTGGTCAACTAGAAACGTATGCAGTGCCAATTCTATATTATATTTGTTGGCTACAACTTTTTTACCAGTAGTAATAGATAGTATTCCCTGGTGGATTTTATTTTTTTTTTAAAATTGAATTATTCTTCATTAATAATTGTGTCAAATATTACGTACAATATTGGAATTTGGAGGAATCATAGTAGTAATCTATTCAAAAAACATGTTCTTTAGTTTTTCCATCACATTGTCAAGTAAACATCTAATCTAAAATTGGAGCTGCAAAATCTAGGCATATTCATTTCTTCTCCATCTCATGCATTTTCATCTTTTATTTTTAATTTTTAGTTTTTTGGTGAATCTAGATGGATGTGGTAAGCTCCTTTGCTGGACAACAATAAATTAAGACTTTGTTATTCATTTTTATGTGGCGTAATTTTTTTTTTTGCTAGCAATTTAATTTAACTCCTATTTCTTAATGAGTTTCACCTTAGTGTACCCTAAATAGGTGTTGTTGTAAATGCAGTTTATTAACAAACTTTGGTGCAAGCATATTGCATGACCAAGAAAAGGTATTATGTTGTTTGATTCTAATTTTAAGTGAAAATGTTGGTTATGTCGAGAGACTTTGATGTGATGGTCATTATTGTAAATATAGTGATTTTATCGAATTTTGTATTTATGAATGATGAACACCATGGCATGGCATTAGACCATTAATGCATTGATGAGATAAAAGGGGCTATAAAACAATTTATCAAAAATTGGTACAGCAGTAAGGACCTTCCACCTTTGTGACACATAAAAGTTTTTTTTTCTAAAAGCTATTGTAATGCATAAAAGTTTTAAGCCTCTCTTATTTCATTTTATCAATATCATCTGTACCCATATAGTGCTTATATAAATTCCTTCATTATTGTACAGTTACTAAGACCCAATTGTAACTCTTGACTCAGCCATTGGTTTGACCGATTAAGCTACCTGCCTGACAACACTAAGTAATAGCAAGCAACCCTTAGTGTTATGATCATATGATCTCAGACTTCTTGCAAAAGTGGTATGGGACTCACTACTTAATCTCTGTTACCTCCTTTTTTCTTTTAAATTTATTTTTCTCATGGAGTTGCTTGTTTTATTTGTTTTATATATGATCTCAAATAAATATGTCTGTAGTTATTTGATAGCAGCTCCTTTTGGTACAACATGGAAGCATGACCATGGGCTAGAAGTTGGGGTAGAAGTTAAGCAAATCGGATTAAGGTCCTGTGTGACACCCCGTCAAATACAGTAACTGGACGGTACACGACGGAGTGCCCGCCGCGGATGCCAGCTGCACCCGCAAGACTTAACTAAGTCTGATTTATAAATTAAATCTAATTATATACAATTATTATACATAAAAAATATAAACTTATAAATATTTACTTAGTATAAGATATATTCTGCAACAATTTGGTTAACAGTCTGGTTCATGTAGGTCGCTAACCATAGATCCAATGGGCCGCTACTCGTCTCGCTATCCAGCACTCGATCTGAAACCTGGAACCCACAACCAATAGTGGAAACAATGCAAAAAGTAAAGAGAGAGATAAATACAATTTATCTCAGTGCGGTTTTTTAGTTCCAGTCACATAAATTTCTACTGTACATGTTCAGGAACTAACTACCGTACCAAGTTAAAAACTAATAATAATAAAATACATAAGCATACATAAACAAATCAGTTTTAAAATGCAATCATTTAAAAACAGATGCAATGCAAAGGAGCACGGCTACTTATTCAATTTTCAATTCAAATACAATTTGGAATTTCAAAGGCCGGCTCGGTTTGGACATCTATTTAATGCAAGTCTGGTATATCACATATCAATCAGTTCGGTCATTCCATTCAGATGCCGCGAACCACCTTTAAGATGGATGCCAACGGCCATAAATTTTCATTTACAATCCAGACAATTCCATATCATATCACTATAACAATTCGAATAACAAATATACCACAAGTCGGGAACACTCTCCTCCCTTGGACCATTCTAGACTGGTACCGTATCAGGATCCGGATCATAAGCGCTTAAGTCATGACGCCGACTCCAAACAGATGGAGTGCTTTTTCTCAACCGAACAAGTGTATCAGAAATAAATACAGATTCTCAATTTAATCAACTTGGCAACCATTCAACATGCAGTTCATTTAATACTCATAATAGTTCAATATGACAATTCAAGAATATATATACAAAATGATAAATATGCACACAATTAATTCAGACATGAAATGCAAATAGTTATTTTCTAGCATGCAAGTAAAGCTCATGTAAAATCCGCACCTTAAAGCAAGAAACATAATCACACAAGATACATGCAAATTTAGTGGCTGCTTGATCGTATCGGCCATCCTCGAGCCCGACACGCGACCACTTGATTCTAAACAACATAAATAATAACTCAAAGTTTTTATTCTAATTTGAAAATTATAATATTCTGTTTAATAAACAGACCTTAAGATAGTTTAGCCATGTGGTCGGTTTACTAGTGATGTATACCATAGTATAAATATTTATACAAATTAATTAGGCCGGTTTCAACAGAAGTGCCTTGATGTTATAATACAAGAAATTTCATTTCTACCAAACTAATTCTGAAATTATTTTATATGGGAATTCTAACATCAAAAATTTTAATAGAAAAAATTAATATATATTTTTTTTAATAAGAAGAAAGTTCCAACGCGTTTATAAACCGCGCTTCTCTCTCTCCTCTCGAACGCGTTTTATAAACGCGTAAGAAGCCTTTGAACGCGTTTATAAAACGCGTTGAAAGAGTGCAGTGATTACGGCGAAAGTTTCTGACTTTACGCGTTATTTTCTGACTTTATGCGTTTATAAAACGGGTAGGAAGCTTTCTTACCCTTTTATAAAACGCGTTCGAGAGGATCCAATTTTCCTATAAATACCCCCAGCTTCTGTCGTCCAAAACCAAAAAAAAAAAGGAAAAAAGATCAGAAAAAAGAAAAAAATGAGAAAGAAAGAAGAGTTGGATGGTAGAATGCAAAATAATATTAGTTGGTGCGAAACTAATAGCCATAAGGGTTGTATGCGGTACAATTATTCAGTGATACAGAGTCGCACACAATCCTTATGGCTATTAATATTCCACTAACTTTAAATTAAAAACTTTCCCGTGGAATCTATTATTACGTGTAGAGGACGGTTTGTTGGGCTGGTTCTACAACTCCTTATATAGTGTGCTAACCCTACCTACCTCACACCAACTAATTACAAGATTGCCACCCACCTACCTCCATCTATGGCCGGCCACATTAAGGGCCTCTATGGGCCTTGTGTTGTGTATTATGGGTCCACTTAATCAATCATTAAATGACCCTTTCTTGTTGCTCCCAATTTGGTTCCCTATTGAGTTTTTAATTAACTATTTAATTAAAGCCTTTTAATATGCATATGTGTTGAATAAATAATTATTAACTTAATAATAATTATTTAGGGATTAGAAAATGCATTAATTTATTTCTATATGATCCCTTTGATTTAATTAATTATAACGATCTATAACGCTATTTAATTAATTAATCAACTTATCATATTTCACAATACCAATTATTGCAAATAAATAAATAATGCACGCATGGTTAAAACACCAATTTTGTGTGACCCTTTGAGGATTTATGCTACGTTGGACATGAAGTTAAATCGCTATTTAATTCCAATAATCATAAGCGGTATCTAGCAACACGTTATGATTCCCAACTCGCATAAATAGTGTACAGCTACAATATTTCAATCCTGCATAAGAGAATAAAAGAATATCTCTATTTTGATTCTTATATCACACGATATCATCGTATAATCCAAGATAGGAATGTGTCATTCTTGCAGATTATACGTTTCTTGATCTAGAGATAATTGTATCAGTTGCTAGCAAACAATCTATCTCCATCAAGGGGCCCAAACAGATATCGTCACTCACTAAATGAATTAATGAGGGACATACGGTTTTCTTGATAATTTAGCTTTTCCCCGCACAATTCAAGTGAACATAAATAACGTCCGTATAGCAGCCCTTATCGGGAATCAGCGGTAGACGATATTTATTGAACCTATCCTCATGTGGAAAAGATAAACATCTCAAACTTAGAATCAAAATCATAACGAAATAAATAATGACACATAACACAATCCATATATTTATTTCGTTGGGTCATGTCCTGTACTATGTTCAATTAACATAAACATATGCAATTAAGTTGGTTACTCTTAACCCATAATTTATAGAACTTAATCATCACTTAACTTGCATAGTAATCTTATTGATAATTAATGTTCCTTGTTAATTATCAAGATTATAGACGTTTCAGATTTATTGTTGTCATTTACTACTAAATGATAAACAGTGATCTATAATTCAGATCCTCAACCTGAATGAACTGTCAACACATAAATCAAGGAACAAATGATATAAAAACATCAATGACATAAAACCATAGAAGTAGCCAAAAAGATTGGCTTCTAGGACATATCTCTAACAATCTCCCACTTGGCCTAGAGTCAATCGATAGTGACTTCTAGCCAGTGAATAGTACTCAATGTAATATCTAAATATACATATCTCATACTAACGCCTAAATAAAAGATACAACTCAAAGCCAATCAGGCATACGCCTAATCCCCATGGATGCAACATGCAACTCATGCGCGGCTCGAGACAAAGGCTTTGTTAGAAGGTCCGCTGTGTTCGCAGCACCGTCCACCTTCTTGACCTTGACCCATCCGTCATTGACCAACTGACGGATGAGATGGAATCGTTGTAGAATGTGCCTAGTCTTCTGGTGAGACCTAGGCTCCTTGGACTGAGCTATGGCTCCCGTGTTGTCGCAGTAGATATCCACTGGACCTGAGATGCTTGGAACCACCTCTAGCTCGGTCAAGAACTCCTTGATCCATACGGCTTCTTTTGCTGCTTCGCCAGCCGCTAAGTATTCCGCTTCGGTGACGGAATCGGCCGTAGTATCTTGCTTGGAACTCTTCCAACTTACGGCACCACCATTGAGCAGAAATACAAAGCCGGACTGGGATTTGGAGTCATCTCGATCGGTTTGGAAACTAGCATCGGTGTAACCAGTTACAACGAGCTCTTGGTCTCCACCGTATACGAGAATGCTCTCCTTTGTTCTCTTAAGATACTTGAGGATATTCTTGACTGCGGTCCAGTGTGGCATGCCGGGATTGGCTTGGTATCAACTAGTCACGCTAATCGGATGCGCCACATCGGGGCGAGTGCATAGCATGGCATACATAATCGATCCGACTACAGATGGATACTTGAATCGCTTCATCTCCTGATGTGTTATTGTCTTGCGTAGGAACATACTGTTCGCCAGTGTATTGGTAAGAGGTGGATTGCTGGCCACACATAAGGTTTAAGGAAGTGTTTGGCTCACTTCTACCGGACTCGTCAAGGGGTGTTAGGTTCAGATCTGGTCCCGTGCCATATACGGGGATGAAATCAACATGCAACTCAATAATGGGTAACCCTCTCGTCTCGAATGTCTCGTGGTAAAAAAGGCGCCATTGATCTTCAGAATTTACAGGAGGAAATAGCGATTCATATCTCCCATTTACAATATCGTTGTAACGACCGTGGATATTCAAAATGTACTGGGTTTCTAAATCTGTAGCATGCTGTATAATTCATTTCGAATATCAGCATATGTGGTATGCATACTACAACCGATGTGGAAGTAAGAAGCACCAAAAGTTGGACATTGGTTGACATATATTGTAATTGTAGACATTTTTGGATTTGATTGATAGATTTTTAAAATGGAAGAGATAATCTGTTGTGGACGATTTCAATTCTGCGAGAAGGTATAGTCTTATATAACTTCAAATAACGCGGTTATAAATTCACAAACTTATAGACAGGAATGACTAAAGTTTCGATCGAAATGACTAAAGTTTGATTGAAATGACTGAAGTTGGAATATTGCCCTCCCAGCGCGTTTTATAAACGGATAAGAAGGCTTCTTATCCGTTTTATAAACGCGTTAATTTAGTTTTAACTATTCCGAAAAGTCCAGCCTTCTAGCGCGGTTTATAAACGCGTTCAAAGACTTCTTACGCGTTTATAAAATGCGTTCGAGAGGAGAGAGAGGCGCGGTTTATAAACGCGTTGGAACTTTCTTCTTATTAAAAAAAAAATATATTAATTCTTTCTATTAAAATTTTTGATGTTAGAATTCCCATATAAAATAATTTCGGAAACTAATTGGACTTAAATTAGAAGGGTCCAAGTCATATAAAAGTATAAGCTAGCATTTAGATACATAAAATAACTTATATGACAATTAATTAGCACAATTAATATAAGTTGCCAAAATAATCAAGACCGGCTATATAATTATTATAACAAAAACTCACTATTGATAATTCCAAAAATACAAGAGGAAATCATACAACTTATAAAATAGCTTTTAAAACAAACTTCAAATAAGACTCGATGAGGCTCGGCCAGTCAAGAACCAAACAAATTAACAATCCAAGATGATAAAAAGAAGAAATATTCAAAGAACTTAATTATATACCTTCCATGTCCAATAGCTCTGAATTTCATTTGTGCACTCCATTTGGGGTACCGGCTCTTAAATCCAATTTTAGTTTCCAACTCGGTTTGCTCTTGGTTTCGAATTATCAACCGTAAATTCTATTGGTCTTGTATTTTGGTATAGGGATTTCAAATTGATTTGCAACAATGTCCTCGATTTCTTTTTACCTTTTTGAAAACCGCTTGTAGGTAGAGAGTACAAATATGGAATGTATTGGGTGATATGTTCAAGGAGAACCGACTAAGGAAATTGTATACAATTTATGAGCGGTACAAACGATGTGATATTTAGGTGGATTTTGCTATTTTACTAAACAAAGTGCATCAATAAAATTTAGACATAGAAGCAAAATGACTCGTGGGTCCCATTTGTCATTGTTACATTTAATGTAAACCAAGCCTTTGCAATTTATGTTCATACATAGGTTAATTTAAAAGTCATGTACGGTGCAAGGCAAATAAAAAGTACATGTACAATCCAACTTGGAATCAAAATAAAAATAAAATACATTTATTCAAAACCGTTGACCAAAATTATTATTTAATTTTTTGCATTCTAAAATGCATTGAAATATTAAATCTACAAAATAAACTATGAGCAACATAATCCAACCGCAAATATTTCAGTTAAAATTCTGAAAATATTTCTAAAACATATTAATTAATTTATTCATAGCCATAGATATGTGTCTCGCACTTTTTCAGTCCAACCACGGAAGATCAGATAGTCCTCTATGGGGCGAAGAAAATGCGGATCAGATACCCCTCGAGCATCTTGAGACCCGTCGTTACTGCCCATTCCAAACGAGCGAAGGGCACTAATGCGGTTCTAAGTACCTCGAGAGTTGATTGTTTGTCGTAGGTCCTTTTTTTTCCAGTAGGCGCAAGCCCCTACTGTTAATTACCTCCGAACTCAGTTACGAACTGAGCCAAGAGCACCTCTAGATCGGGATAATCAAAGTTTAGATGCAGTAAGTGGATGAAGTCCATTTTAATGAAAGGATTGTGTCTTGATAGGGAGTTTCGGGGTGAAAAGCACTGCAGAAGGGCAGCTATTTTAACAGAACCATGCAAACATGAATGATGCGATTTAATTCTTTAGTTTCACATTTTAAGACATTTAGGTTGTTTTTACTTTGCTGTGTCAGGCTTAGTGCTGTCGCAGAGATTTTTTGAGTTTGATACTAGGAAATTTGGTATCCTAGATCAATCCTCAATCGTTTGGGGATTTAGAGATTTTGGGATTTCGTTCAAGTCTTGAGTACAGATGCGCTGTGCCTTCTCTTGACAGGAACTTAGGTGATGGCCACTGGTTGACTTTTCTTCTGGTCACCTGGGCATCAGATTTCAGTCTGCTTCTGGTCAAACATGCTGTGAACTTGTAGAAACAGGCTGTTAGATTTGAGTCCAACGCTAGAAAATAGGGTATTCTAGGTTAGTTCTCAATCGTTTTTGAGGAACTTGGAGATTTTGTTGGGATTTTCGTTCAAGTCGCGAGTACAGATGCGCTATGCCTTCTCTTGACAGGAACTTCAGTGATCATTCAGAATTGACTTTTCCTTTTTCTCAATCTGAACATCGGGAGGGTGTCTCCTTCAGGGCGAAACGCGATGCAGTCTTGAAGGGACAAACTTTTGACTTTTAAGACTTTATGTCACTTTAGACTTTGTGTCTTTTGGGTCACTTTTAGGCTTTGTGCCATTTTGACTTTGTGTCATTTTGACTTTGTGTCACTTTTAGACTTTGTGTCATTTTGACTTCGTGTCGTTTTCAGACTTTGTGTCATTTAGACTTTGTGTCATTTAGTCTTTGTGTCATTTTCAGACTTTGTGTCATTTAGACTTTGTGTCATTTTCAGACTTTGTGTCATTTAGACTTTGTGTCATTTTGACTTTGCGTCACTTTTAGATTTTGTGTCGTTTTAGACTTTGTGTCATTTAGACTTTGTGTCACTTTTAGACTTTGTGTCATTTTGACTTCGTGTCATTTGGAAGTTTTGACTTTTGATTTTTGCATTTTTAGAAGTTTGAACTTTGAGTTTGACTTTGAGTCTTGTACTTTGAGTTTGACTTTTGAGTCTTGCATTTTAAGCTAACACTTTTGGAGTTTGACTTTTGAGTTGGGCTTTTGAGTTTTGGTTTTTTTTTTCGGACTTTGGTTTAAAGTTTGAACTTGGTTTGAACTTTTTGAATTCTGGCATTCTGGACTTCGGACTTTTTAGTTGTGACTTTTGAGTTTTAGATTTTCGGTGTTTGGTTGAGATTTTTGGGTTTGGACTTTTAAATCTGTACTTTTAAATTCCCTTTTTTTTTTATCTTCTTGGTATACTTTGTTTATTTCAATTTTGTTTGTGAGTCTTAATGTTTGACTGTACCTATTGCTCAGAACAAGGAATGTCAAGTGTACCTGCTGTCCAGAACATAAGCTATTCAGATGTACCTGCTGTCCAGAACATAATTTGTTCAAATGTACCTGCTGTCCAGAACATAGAATATTCAGAATGATTTTTTTCTTTTGCCTTATTTCCTTTTCTTCTTTTTTTTTTAACCATATGAATATAAATTTATCATTATTATTATTATTATGATCATATTATTATTTTTTTTTACTTATGGTTATCCCTTAAACCTATTAACTTTAAAATATTTCGTACTTTGGTGTTTTAGCATAACATAACACATCAAAATATTCTTCATATTTTTCTTGATATTCTGACATTTTATGGGAATTTTTCTGATAATCCAACTATTTTTAATGTATTTTTGAAGTTTCCTGCGTCGCAGGATTTTCTGATTGGCTGAAGATATGCTGTTTTGCTGTTCGTTCGTCAGGGACTCGTTACGTGCAGAGTGCCACAGAAAATCAGGAGGAAGCTCTATGGATCAGGGTTTGATCAAGTCGCTTGGTTCTCATCTGTGTCTGTATTCCGGGCGAGTCGAAGTTGGGTTCAGGCTCGCTCCACTGGCTTCGCGCGTCGACATCACCTCTCAGGTGAGCCAGGCTCATGCAGAAATCAGACTCATTTCCCTCCTACTCTTTCAATCATGCTCCTGGGACTTTTCCGTTGGACTGGACGCCTCCGTTGAGGTTGCCACCGATGATTTCTAGGAGTTGCGTCGGCTTCGGACCAGTCATGAGGTGTCGTTGTTGTTCCATGAAGCCTCTTCTGTCGAGAATTTGGGACATTTCCGGCGATAAGGCATGCTACGGCTCCAACTTGATCTGGGCCCGCGATCATGGCTGTAGTGACTGACTGCCAGAGAGTAAAAGGAGGGTTGGCTTTGCAGGAGCACTGTAGGACATCTCAAGAACGCTCTCAAGTTGTTTGTGAGTTCAATTTTATGCATCCCTTTTCAAATTTGAAATAATTATATTTTGAGTTCGCAGTTGGTCTGACAAGCTTGCGAAGTGAAATGCAACTTGGGCATGTAAATCATTTTAAGTACATCCTTCTCCTTCCTTTTGCACATTTTTATTCATCACATCGATCGAAGTGACCAGTGTCTAGGTGTTGAATGCTTAATTTTATCCCTATTTCATTTACTGACCATGTGTAACTTGGGGCTTCAAATTAATATATGGCATCTACTTGTTTAGGTAATTGGATCAAAATTCGGGTTAGTATTACCAACTTTTGTTACCACTGGCTAACGACAAAAAGATGAGACTATCTTATTCACACTAGTCCCTGACGTTTCTCAATTTCACAGCACCTTCTCAATTTAAGTATTTTTTTTGTCACTATTTCTATTAGAATCACCTAACCATTTTTATCAATTTTTTTTGTACCATTTTCATACTGGGGCCAATTTACCTCTTTCCTTTCTCACATAAGCATGGTTTTACAAAGAAAAGGAAAAATTATTTCACATTTGATCACCTTGTAACCACACAAATTTGAGAGTGAACCCAGGCAGACATTAATGCTCAGTGATTTGGGAATCAGATGCCTTAACTCTTTGACCTTTAAAGGTATCATTTCACACGCATTTTTTTTATGTACTGATTATGAGCAAAGAAATATGGTATGCTGATTATGAAAGGGCTGTAAGACAAACCTTGAGATCTTACTGACTTAACTTTTTATTACTTGATTCCCATGCTTAAATGCAGAACCATTATGTCATTACATTTTATTTTTTTTTTTTTTATGTGCATGATATTGAACTTGGACTTGGGAAATAACTCTTTCTTTGTCAGGGACTTGAAACATCCACTTGTTCACTACATGAGACATAAACTTTGTTTTGAGAACATGAATTTTGATCTTGGACCCATTTCTGGGCAAAAGTAAAAAAAGGACTGTCTTGTTAAACACACTTCTTTGGGATTCTGACACAAGAAGGAACATAGACACACTACATCATTATTTTTTTTGCAAAATATTGCTTTGAAAACTAACCTGAGGACATGATTTTTTTGGACAGAAGTGTATTATTTCTTTTTGTTTTTGACTTGCTAAAGATACATGAACTAATAAAAGAAGACAAGTTCCAGGACTCTCAGCTTTAAACTGTTTTTTTTTTTTTTAGTTGAAATGAGAATGACTCACCACATGCCATTAGAGGGGTTTGGGACTACAAATAGTCATGAACATAAAGACATATATATTTTTTTTTAAAAAGGGAGACTTATGAGCATACTGTTTTCCTTTTTACATATACCCTTGACTTTTTTCATTTTATCTTTTTTTTTCTTGCTTTATCAGATTTAACATTTCTTATTACTTATCTTAACATATGAGATTTGCAAGGACTACTATTATACCCAACAAACACAGCCAAATGCATAGGTGTGCGCTCTCAGGCAAGCACCCCCCATGCATAAGCCATATTATTCCACAGAACTTCACTCTTTGTGTTTTCACTAGGGGACCTGTTGGCATGAATTTTACTTTATATATTATTTTGAAATAATTTGTTACTTGATGTTAAAACACAGTTAAGTGTATGAGTATGCGCTCTCAGGCAAGCATCCCTCACACACAGAACCGTGCTTCTCTTAGAAGCATTATGTTTTGGTATTTTTATATTAAGGGTTTCATCAACACAGGTAAGTGTGCGCTCTCTGGCAAGCACCCCTATACCCATATTTCTGAACCCTGAAACAGTATGAGTAAGTGATCTACATGATGACCTTTCTGTAATCTATGCTTACCTTCAAAGGAAATAAAAAAAAAGCACAGAGACTGGAAATAGAGAACCAAGGGAGGAAGAAATTTAGTAATAACACTTATGTATTGAATATTGGCACAGCAACTTTCCTACCTCTCTTTGAAATTGCTCCTACTTGATTACAAATATGTAATTAAAAATTCTAGCAGAATTTCGACTTGCTCTCTCCTCTCCTCCCTTCTCTTCCTTTGCTTTGATCTTCTTTTATAGGCGAAATCCTTAGGGCTTCGCTTCATTCTTTCAACACATGGCAGCCTCTCCTGTCTTGGATTTGTGATGGAGGGGCTGGATGTAAAATGGGGCTGCCGCCATACTTTTATAATTCCAATTTCACTTCTGTTCTTCTTACTTCCTCTTACCAACCAGTGATAACATGCCACTTGGCACATGTAATTTTGCTGCTTTCATGGTATGCTTGGAGAGGGAGTTATGCTTATCTTGGCGCCAGATGATGTGTTGTCTCTCATCTGATGGTTCATAGGACATGGATGGCTGTGATTGCATAAATGAGGTATCTCCTTTGGGACATAGCTGTTGCTCCTAGGGGGTATAGGTCTGGTACTGTCTTTATCCACTCTCCTATGGGCTTTGACTGGAGACTCTTTTAGTGTTAGGTGATCTTCTTTTAATGCCCCTCCATCATGTGTATGTTCCCTCATGTTTACATGGGTAAGATTGGAATTGTGGCTTCATTTGGCAGCGTTTGCCACTTGGCATGGATCTGTTGGTCATGTATTATACCTATTGTGTGATTAATAACTCATTCCTGACCCTTGCTGACTTCTTTCTTTCTGCATGACAGGTGGGCCCAGTATGTGTTGTCACTCTCTTATTGATTGTGGTTACAGGAAATATGTAATTACCCTATCCTTCATTGTTAATCATAATTTTTATGCCTTTTCGATTTTAATTGGGGGCCATGCTGTCTTCGTAACACTTCCCTTTTAGTGATGTTTATCCATATAATTAAGCTTTGTTATTTGGATCATTTCATGCATGTTAATTCCAGGGAAAGTGTAGGGGGGTATAATTGGAAATTGGGGTTCTCATGTGCCTGTCTCATAAGCTTCATTCCTTTGTCCTTTCCTTTAATTCCTGATTTGCCCTCTTACATCACGCATGGAATGCTTTTCAGGTGCCCATTGGCGTGTGTTGATTGTCTACATACTCAGGGTGTATCTTTCACCTAATCTGGCTACATCCAACCGTCCAACGTATTCCTTTTACTTCCTATGTGTGAGTAAGTGGCTGATGATGCATTTGCTTGAGAAAGGAAGAAAAATTCCTTGGTGCTGGAGAATACCATTCAATGCATTGTACTATTATCAGAAGGGGAAATCATCATCCGAGCATCAACGGTTGGAAATGTTAAATTGACTGAGGAAATTCCTCCTCTCCCAATTACTTTTTCTGAGCCCATGGTACACTGGCTTCACAGGCCTAGAACTTTCTTTTCAGTGCCTAGGCTAGAGGGGGACCTTCTTTCTCCATTTGTTCCTTTTATTCGACTTTATGTGATTTGATGTACTGGCCATCTCCAGTTCAGGCATAGGTGACTTTCTTCCTTTTCTCTCTCCTTCCTACTACATGAGCGAGCGGCATATGAAGCGGTGAGGAACCATCTCTTTCCCCTGACTCATAGCATAACAACCTCCATTGCTTATTTCCATGTCTCCACTATTTACCGCCATGGCCATGAGGTTCATTGCTCCAGTCAGCTTCAATTGATCCGAAATTACGCACTATTTCCCTCTCATAGATTCAACAGGTGCCTCCTAGGTATATTTCCTTGGCAATTTCTCGCTAATTTAGCAAAATTTCACATGTGTTTGTCTCAGTCGCTGATCCTTTCTCTTTCGGTCATCGCTTAATCCAGTTACCGTTCCTCGCCGAGTCTGGTACTGTTGCATTGGTGGGCTCATCGCCTTTCCATTGGCGAGACTGGTTGAGACTGAAACGGTGTAGAGCGGCGGCGAAACTCCTCCTCACGCCGGCGTGCGACGCCTGTGTCAGACAGTACTGTTTCATCCTCCTTTTTTCTTTTTTTTGAATGAGTGGGACCCACAACTTTCGACCAATCAGAAACTCAATTAGATGTTTTAGTTCTAGATCGAGATCCATCCGTTGATTTTGGATAACATATTGAGGATTTATCAGGGCCGTCGGATTAATGGAAATTTCCTTAATCAAATTGGGTCAGTGTATAATTCATACGGGCTTCAACCTCGGCCCATAACAAATTTCATTATTTCATTAAAAGCCCATCCGACATCATTTTGTTTTATTCTTGGTGAGGTTCACCTCCATTTGTCCCAGCAATGGACGTGTCCATTTGACTGAATTTTGAGGATAATTGAGCTGCTTTATTCTTAGAAAAATTGTTTGGTGCCCTTCCATAGGTCAATTTGACATAAAATTTTGCATGGTTTCTCATAAAAATATGAAGAATTTAGCTGCCACAAATTTTCTATTTTTTAGGACTCCGGTAATTAATTATAAGGATATCACAGGCGCATAATGGCATTCCTCGTAATTAATTAATTTACTGTCCATTTTTTAAGAATTTCTGTGTTTTCCTTTCATGCATTATGACCAATTATCAGGGCTATTTTGTTGGGTCATTGGTTATGTGGATGGGATTTTGATTACATGGTTTTAGATTTTGGTGATAAAATAGGGAATTGTTCAGGGTTTTACGCAGCAGAATTTAGAGGCAAACAAATGCCCCCCACCAGAGTGGACTGTGAGATACGTCGATCAGTCTACTCTGGTGTCCCCAACTTCTAGGCATTTTTTTAGTGGTTTGTAGACATTTTCTGGATGTTTGATATGGTTTTCGCTTTCTTGCAGATAGTTATGGCTTCGGTTGATGAGATTTACGATACTGTCCCCCGGTTTGAGATTGTCAGGACGGGTTTCTATGGTCCTTCGGACGAGGCCATCGAGTCTTATATCAATGACTATTTGGATCCTCAGAAGGTTCATGTGCATCTTCACCGTCTATGGAGGCGTGCTATTCTCAGAGGAAGAGATAATTTCCACGGGCTTTTGGTTCGACACAACCGCCTGCCTTTACCAGCCATCTATGATTATCCAGGCCTTGCTGTTGACCCTCCTTCACGCACTGAGGAGCGCCGAGACAGGTATTACACCTCTCATTGTTCCATTGGTCGAGATCGGCGTGGCGTTCCTTCCGGTGACCTTGCAGGTATTTTTCTGAGCCCCACTGGTCGTTCTACTTTTTCTGCTGATTTTCATCTGTTGAGTATGGAGATGATGGAGGGGCATGTCATCCCTTGGTCTCCTGGTGGGAATTTGAGGGTTCAAGGTGATTTAAAATGGAGCCCCGGGCAAGTTGAATGGACCCGGTATGTTTTGTGTAGTATGGGAAAGAAATTGGATAAGGTTGAGATTTTTGGAGGTGTGATTTTGGCCTTGTTTGAGTATACATGGAGTTCCACCCTTTTGAAAGCAATGGGCTCCAATTGGAATTATGTTCATAATACCTTTCCCTTAGAGGATCGTGATGCCACCATCGATCTTCAGCAGATGTCTGGCCTTATGGGGGTGCCAGTAGAGGGGTTGGTTTATGAGGAGAGGGTACCACCCGATTTCGAGCTCTATGGTCCTGATCGTAAAGGGTTCCCTCTGCATTCTTCATCACTTCGGGCAGTTTTCCGGATTTATTATGAGATTGCCATGTCACGTGGTCAGCGTGGCTTGGACAGGGATGTCCCGTTGAGAGACTGGGTTCGCTATTTCACAGACTTGATACCTGAGAAGAGGGCTGCGCATTTTGCTAATCCTTTGGAGCCGATTAAATTGGGTTCTGACAAGACATATATTCCCTCTGAGCGGGTGTCATTCTCAGATTTCTGTTCCCATGAGTTGGACGATGAGACAGTCTTGACTGCTTTTTTGGCTTGGTGGTTGTGCTATTTCTTGATTATCTACGAGCCAGCTGGGTATATCCGTCCTGGGGTCTTTGTGGTGGCGAATGCCTTGGCTCGCGGTAGGCGGGTCTCATTGGCTATTCCAGCTTTAGTGAACCTTTATAGGTCCATGAGAGAGCTTACTTCTTCGAGGGATCCTTCCAGGGCCACAGTGGTTATGCCTTTACACATCCTTTCTGGTTGGTTTTACCTTTACTGGGAGAAGTGTTATACTCCGTTGACTTCTGCTGGCATGAGGCAGTCATTGCCAGGTTTGATTCATATTGCTGGTTGCACCGTCCGTGAGCCGGATCAGATTACCGCTCATTTGTGCTTTACTCAGAGCAGTCAGTACATTGTGGATTATCGCCCTGAGGCTTTCAATAAGGGATGGCCTAAAAACACTGGGAAGCCATACATTGTCAAGGATGTGGCGCCTCGTCAGAAGGGGGCCTGTCCTAAGTTGTGTATTGTATTTCTCTTATAGACGCTGGGCTATCTACTCAGGTATTGTATTTCTCTTCTTTTTTGTTTAACTTTGTCATCGATGTATGTTTGTCATGGTTCGGTTTTATAGGTGTTCATAGGCTCCCTCCTTCGGTGGAAAATGAGGAGTTGGCCCCTTCAAGTTGTCCTTCTCCTGAATACCCTGATGAGTTGGCTGAGGAAGCAGCTAGGCGGCTGAAAAGGCAACGTGAGGATTCTTTGGTGGAGGAAGAAGCGACCCGGTATGAGCTTCGACGGCGGCTGAGGGAGAGCCCTTCAGATGACGGGTTTTCCATGGAGCCTCCTCTCCTTACACCACATTCATGTATGTTACTTCTGTCTTTTTCTTCTGACTTCATTCCATTTAATTTTGATTTGCTATGAACGTGTCATGGCATTTTTCTCAGGGACTGCATGTTCTGGCATATGGGGTAGCGCCATTCTGACTGAGTCTGCGGTTGCTACATGTTAGGAAGTGTGTAATTTTCGATTTTTATGCTAATTACAAGTTAATTAAGCCATCGAAACAACACACACAACGAATCGTGCACAAAAGCCAAGTTAACACAAAGAGATTAAGGTGGAAATTATACCTCCTGCGAAATCGTATTCGCGGGGCTCGATCCTACGGCATGGGAATCGATGGGGTGCTCTCCTTCGCCTCCTCCTTCGTCGGTTGATCGGCCTCGAGTCCACCTAGAGATTAACCAAGGTCTAAATCGATTCGTGCTAGCGATTCGATTAGAACAAAGCTAATCCAAGGTATTCTCTCTTCTTCTTTAATTAACAATTTAATTAGTGGAGAGAATATTGCTCAACTCATGAGCTAATGGAGAGAGAGAGGAGGTGAGGCCGGCGGCCAAGGAGGGAGAGGAATGGCGGCTAGGGTTAGGGAAGAGAGAAGCCTCAAATTTGCATCTATACATCTCTATATATAGTGCATCATCCCTACCTACCACCAACCATCTATTTACAAGATTGCCACTCCCACCTACCACTAGGGCCGGCCAGAAAATGGGCTCTAATGGGCCTCTAAACTCACTCAAACAAGCCTCTAATTCATTTAATTAAAAGCTACTCCAAATGCTCTTTAATCGGGCTATATATTTAATGCATATATAATGGCCCAATAAATTAATATAACTATTTATATTAAATTGAGTTGAACTAAAATAATTATTAACCAATAATTATTCTAGGATTAGCTAATACATTAATTTATTTCAATATGATCCATTTGACTTAATTAATTATAACGGTATATAATTAATTAATCAACTTATCATATTTCCGCAATACGAACTATTGCGAATAAATAAATAATGCACTGTCTTGGTCAAAACTCTATTTTGTGTGACCCTTTGAGGATTTATGCTAAGTTGGACATGGAATTAAATCGCTATTTAATTCCAATAATCATAAGCGGTATCTAGCAACACGTTACGATTCCCAATTCGCATAAATAGTGTACTGCTACAGTATTTAAATCCTGCATAAGAGAATAAATATGTTTCTCTATTTTGATTCTTATGCCACACGATATCATCGTATAATCCAAGATAGGAATGTGTCATTCTTGCAGATTATACGTTTTTTGATCTAGAGATAATTGTATAAAGTTGCATGCAAACAATCTATCTCCATCAAGGGGCCCAAACAGATATCGTCACTCACTAAGTGAATTAATGAGGGACATACGGTTTTCTTGATGATTAGCTTTTCCCCGCACAATTCAAGAGAACATAAATAAAGTCCGTATAGCAGCCCTTATCGGGAATCAGCGGTAGACGATATTTATTGAACCTATCCTCATGTGGAAAAGATAAACATCTCAAACTTAGAACCAAAATCATTACGAAATAAACAATGACACATAACACAATCCATATGTTTATTTCGATGGGTCAAGTCCTGTGCTATGTTCCATAACATACACATATGCAATTAAGTTGGTAACTCTTTACCTATGATTTGTAGAACTTAATCATCACTTAACTTGCATACTAATCTTATATGATAATTAATGTTCCTTGTTAATTATCAAGATTATGGACCGTTTAGATTTATTATTGTCATTCTAAAGAATGATCCACAGAGATCTACAATTCAGATCCTCAACCTGAATGATCTGTCAATAATAAACCTAGGAACAGATGATAAAATATCATCCAAAACACAAACTAATAATTAAGTCATTAAATTATTGACTTCTAGGACATAACTCCAACACTACAGAGGGCATTGAGATGGAAGAGGTCAAGGTGGAGACCGTCGCCGTGCCGTTTGAAGAGATTATGCGTCCCAGATTGATTTCTCCAGCTCCATTTATCCAGGAGAGTGACTTCCTTGTCACGGATGACTCTAGGGCGATTGTTGCTGTTACCGTCCTTTCCTGTGAGACTGCTCCGACACCGGCCATCTTTCCAGCGCTTCGAGGTCTAGGTATGCCTTATTCACTGAGATTTTTACCTTAATTTCTCTTCTGTTTCATTTTATATTATTTTTTTTGTCTTGCTTCATCTAGGTCGGTTTCCTTATACTCTGATGACCTTCAGCATTGAGTTTTGGGCTTTGGGCTTACGGGATTTGTGCCACTCATATCAATTGTCCCTTCAGAGTTTCATGAGTGTTGATGAGCTGACGAGCCATGTCATGGGCATGGAACTGGACGTTCTGGATCATGCCTCCATCTTATGTCCAGGTATTTACCCATAACTTCCCTTGTCATCGTGGTGTGCATTTTATTTTTATCATAACCTTTTTCTTTTTCATTCAGGAGAGAGCCCCTTAGGCGGTCTTGCCTTCCAGACTCTCCATGATTTCCTTTTCCCTGAGTCAGACATGGTTCCGGAGCTTTCTGGTGAGGCGCCACTGGATTACTCCGAGTGGGAGGCTCTTCTCATTGATTCTACTCCTCTAGCCGTGTCATCATCTGCTAGCGGAGCGGGTTTGCCATTGTCTCCGGATACTGTGTTAGTTGAGCCGGTAGTTGGGGCGTTAGCTCATCAGAGGGATGTTGATTCTGATGATGATTCTGAGAGAGCTCTCGCAGGTGTAGTGCTAGCCCTTCCTTGTTTTGCCTCTCTCGTGGCGGACGCTTCTCGAGAGGTTGAGTTGATGATGGGTTTCCTTTGAGTAGGAGTTATGCAGCGCGTTGGCGCTTTGTATCTTTTCTTTTGTTATGGTTTTAGTTTTAGACTTGGTTTTAGTTGGTCACTCCTGACTTTGTAGCGGCTGGACTTCCTGATTATGTGATGTTTTGGGCCTTTGTTGGGCTCTTGATTGTAGTTGATTTATGGGCACGGACATTATATTTTAGTGTCATTGGGCTCATCATTTTTCGTTGAAATCCTTGGGTCGCGAAGCGATCATGTTCCTTGCAAACCGCCACGCCTTTTGATCTTTTGCATTTATGGGTAAATTCGAGAAGACGTACGCTTTCTGGTGCCCTAATTTCCTTTATATATATAAGGCATCATGTGTACGTATCTCGTATCATTTTCTTCTTTTTCTGAACTTTCTTTCTCGGACTTCATTTTCCATGGCCGGCGTCATAGATCCAAGGAATCCCAAGCGTCCCAGAGATGAGGGTAGTTCCTCTGTCCAAGGCGCGCCACCTTCCAAGCCTAACTGGTCATATGACCCAGGCAACCGTTATCTGTTTCGAGACGACGAGGCTTTTGAGTGTTATCAAAGTAACATTGGTGAAGGGGGGCGTGAAGTTTCCGCCTGCTTTTTCTTCCATCCTCAAGGGCGTTTCACCACCCCTTATATGAATTTAATAACAGGGTGGCTTAATGCTTGGAGCCTTCATGGCCTATCCCAGCTTGATACCCCTTACCATCCGGACATCACCAAGTTATTTTATGCTAACCTCCGCGTCATCTTTGACCACCACGGTACTCCTTCTGCCTCTTCTTATCTTTTTGGCAGGCTCTTTCACATAGGGGTGGAGGATTTGGCTGACTTGATTGGTGCCCCAGATACTTTAAATGGCTTGTCAGTTTATGCCTTTGGGAGCTGGCCTCGCGAGCAAGGGTCATACCGGGGCCACTGCGATTGGTTCAAGATTCCCAAATCTGAAGCAGGTTCTGAACTGGTCCCTACTATGCATTTGCCTGCGCTTCACCGGTAGTTTTTTTTTTGTTTTGTTTGTTTCTTTTGTTTGTCTCTGAAGGATAGGTTCGTGACTATGAAGTTTATATTTTCCTTTCAGGTTATTTTTCTTGGTTATCAACTACATCCTTTTTCCTCAGGGTGAATTATCAGATTTGACTCGCCCAGGGACTCTATTCTACCTTCGCCTACTACTCCTTAAGCGCGGTAAAGCTAATCTTCCTAGCCTCCTCCTCCAAAACATGCATCATGTCACGAGGTTTCCCAAGGGCTATTTGCCTTATGGGAATTTAATCGAGGCCTTGATGGAGCGGGCTCAGATCCCATTGCCTGAGATGCTGTGGGGGAATCCGATCACTGAGCGGCTTATGCTGTACCCGCGCAACCTGCTCTTGGATCTGACTTCCTTTGGGTGGGTGGAGATGGTCCATGGTACTCTGGTTCCTGACCCCAACTACCCGGTGAACAGTCATATCCTCCATAGGTTTGCTGCTGTGAATCAGTATAGTCCGGTAAGAGAGGCTTCTCCCCCTTCTCCAGACGGCTCAGCCATTGAAGAATCTTTCCCACCCCAGGAACACATAGACCAGCGTTTTAAGGAGCTAGACCAGCGACTGGAGAATGTCGAGGTAGTGCTTCAGTCAATTCATAACACCTTGGAGACTTTTGCAGGGGCGATGGCCGCAGCTCAGGCGCCTCCAGTGCCTCCGATATGAAGAAGTCTTGGATGTTTGATCATTTGGTTTTGTTGTTTCATTGCTTTGTTTTGTATGTTCTTTTTTGTTGTTGTTCAAACTATGGTGACTTTGGATGGCTTATGTTTGGTATTTTGATTTTATGATTTGATTAGGGCAATTTGGAAGCCTAATAACTTTTGGTCTGTTGATCTTGGTTTACGGACACCTGTTGAGGTTTATTAGTGATTTGGTTTAGATTGTCATAGGTAGCGACTTTAGATATCGCTATTGGGACAGATATTTTTGTTATTCTCCCTGCTCTTTGGTTACGGCAGCAAGGAACATACCGGTGGGATTTGTCTATTCTACATTGTTGCCTCGGTAGCTAGGACCATTCCGGTGGGACTTGTTTGCTCCATATTACCGCTCCGACATGTAGAATAGACGTTCTGGGTATGGCACGCAGTGGGTGCGGCGTGCAATGAGCACGGCACGCAGTGATACTTTGTGCATCATTTTCTGTTGGTTGTTTTTGGCACGGTGATAAGGGACGTACCGTCGGGACTTGTCTGTTCCATATCACTCTTTTGATGTAGTGAGATGGGGTTTTCTCCTGGCTCTTTGGGTACGGCAGCTAGGAACATACCGTAGGGGCTTGCTTGTTCCACATCACTTCTTGTATGTTGTGAGATGGTTTTTTTTTCTTCTCCTGGCTCTTTGGGTACGGCAGCTAGGGACATACCGTAGTCGGTGGTTTAAGGCCCAACACGACCATGGGCCCCTCTGGGTATTAGGATTTATGAGGCCTATTCCTTGACATGGTTAGCGGACATCAGCCGTGGTGTTCTCCGTTTTCAGAGGGGCTTTGAGGTTCGGTTTGGTCTTCTTTTTTTTGGTAGGTTTTGGCAAGAATTACATTTTGAGTAGACAGGTTGTCTTTTCGATCTGTAACTGTTGAGGATGTGGTTTTGACTAATCCCATGGTAAATTTCACCTTTTGTGTCTTAATTTAGAGTTCAAGACACAGAACTTTTGTTCATCCTTTAGTTCGGTGAGATGAACAGGCACCTAGTACTTTGTTTAAAGGACAAAGCACAAGACTTTGGCCATCTTTTTTGGGTAGGTGTGATGGACAGATCACCGCATTGTGTCTTAATTTAGAGTTCAAGACACGGAACTTTTGTTCATCCTTTAATTTGGTGAGATGAACAGGCACCTAGTACTTTGTTTAAAGGACAAAGCACAAGACTTTTTAGGGTCGTATTTTGGGGTGTAGGCCATTTGTAAAGGAAATGTTCTATGAATGCCCATAAGGACAGAACACTCCTTTTACCTTGGCCCGGTGGGACAGGACATTTTGTGTATATTTTTAGAAGTTTCGGATTTTGGACTTTGAAATTTGCCTTTTTATTTGGGGATTTGAGAATATTTAGGGAGATTTGGGTTTAACCTTTTATTTGAGCTATATTTTAGCTTGGTCTAGTTTCTTTTGGTCATGTGCTTTTATATTTTGGAATAAGACGTATTTTTTGTTGAACTTGGATTTTATTTAGGATTTCGACTTAGGGTCATTTTAGGAAATTTTGAAGGGTTTATTTTATTTAAAGGTTAATTTATTACTTTAGGGTTTTGACTCAGGGATACCCCATAGTGTTCAAAAGAACGGAGCACCCGTCGAGCCTTGACCCGGTGGGACGTGAGAGATTTTTACTTAAGCGAAGAGGTGGTTGACCGCCTCACAATTGTCTGCCCAGTCGGTTTGTTGGTTGCTCTTTCTTTGACTTTGGTGGGCTGTGGAAATGTCGGGGTAGTTTTGTCCATAATATTTCTTCAGGTATCTCCCATTTATGGAGGAGACAGGATGTTTTCCATTTGAGTCTGCGAGTAGGTAGGCTCCACCTTCATATGCTTGTTCTATGACATAGGGGCCTTCCCAATTTGGTGCAAATTTGGGACCATGGTGTCGGCCGAGGATAGGTCGCCTCAAAACCAATACTAGTTCTCCTTTCTTGAATGTTCTGGGTCTTGATAACTTTTCATAAGCTCGCGTCATTCTGGCTTGATATAACTCCAAGTTTTGTTGAGCTGCCAGTCTCTTTTCATCCATTCCGTCCAACTCTTGCAACCTCAGTTGCGTTTGTTTAGTCAGAGGGATTTGTGCTGCCATCGCTACTCTCAGTGACGGGAGTTCCACTTCGATTGGTAGGACTGCTTCTGCTCCATACACTAACGAATAGGGTGTGGCTTGGGTTGCTGTTTTATGGGTGATACGGTATGCCCACAATGCTTCATGCAGCTTTTCATGCCAGTTTCTTTGATTATCTCCAATGGTTTTGCGAAGGATCTTGATCAGTGTTTTGTTGAAGGCCTCCGCTAGTCCATTGGCTCTTGGGTTATAGATGGAGGAATATCTCCATTCAATTTTGTGTTTATCGGCGAACGCATCAATTTTGGCATTCTTGAAGGCCGTCCCATTGTCAGAGATTATTTTTCTTGGATTTCCATATCTATAAAGCACCTGAGTGGTAAAGAACCTGACTACATCGGAGGCTTTAATTTCACGGTATGACCTGGCTTCGGCCCATTTGGAGAAATAATCCGTAGCGGCCAATATGAAGCGGTGGCCATTTGAGGCTGGTGGGTCAATGGGGCCTATGATATCTGTCCCCCAGATTTCGAAGGGCCATGATACCACGGTTGGATGTAGCGCATTTGGGTGTTGATGTATGAAATCTCCATGAATTTGGCACATATGGCATTGTCTGGAGAAGTTTTCGCAGTCATTAATCATGGTGGGCCAGTAGTAGCCCATTAATTTGATTTGCACTCGCATCCGAGAACCCGATTGATGGGCTCCGCATACTCCCGAGTGAATTTCTTGCATAACTTGGTGGGCTTCGGTTTTCGATATGCATCTAAGCCATGATCCTTCGTAGGATCTCCAATAGAGTGTGTTGTTCACATACACGAACCTTAGGGCTTTTTTTCTGATTTGTTCCTTAATGGCCCTGTTCAGAGGTAATTTTCCTTGTTGGAAGTAGTCGAGAAAGGGTTGTCTCCAGTCCTCTTGGTTCGAACCCTCGGCTATCATGACTTGTGCGATTTCCCTCCATTCTTTTTCATGTTCTCTTTCGAGCGTCTGGATGCCAGTAAACAGGGTTTCTTCCTCCTCGTTTCTTTCCTGCGGGAAACAAGGGGACAAGGATCTCCTGCGATGGACAAGGACTTGGATTTCTTCCTGACTCGGGTCACTGAGTTCATTAGCCAATCTAGCCAGTGCATCGGCTTTGCCATTCAGAGACCTTGGGACTTTTTGGAAGGTAATATATGTGAATTTGGCCATCAACTCAAGGGCCTTTTCATGGTATTTGACCAATTCTGGTTTTCTTATTTTGAAGAGGCCTTCGATCTGACTCAGGATGAGCTGAGAATCTCCATAGACTTCTAACTGCTCAATACCCATTTGAAGGGCAATTTCAAGTCCAGCTATCAGGGCCTCATATTCAGCTTCATTGTTTGTGCATGGTTCGGTTAGGCTTAGAGCGTGCCGGAGAATGCCTTTCTCTGGGGTGACAAACACCAGCCCTACGCCTGCTTGCCGTTTTGGTAAGTTTGGTTTGACTGCTGGCTGGATGGAAGATGACCCATCGAAGTATAGCTTCCAGCAAGTTTCATTTTCCTCTACCTGCATAGCCTCCTCATCAGGGAAGTCGCACGCTAGTGGGGAATCATCAGGTATGGGATGAGCAGCTAGGAAGTCAGCTAGTGCTTGTCCTTTGATAGCCTTTTGGGGTGCATATGTTATATCAAATTCCATTAGAGCCACAGCCCACCTTGCCAGCCTTCCAGTAAGCATAGGTCGGGTCATGAGGTATTTTAATGGGTCAGTTTTGGAGATTAGTGTGACTTTGTGGGCCAACATGTAATGCCTAAGCTTTTTTACCGCAAAGATTAAGGCTAGGCAATGCTTTTCGATTGGCGTGTATGCGTGTTCTGCCCCCACAAGCATTCTGCTGAGGTAATACAGGGCATTTTCCTTTCCTTCTTCATTCTCTTGGGCGAGCAATGCCCCCAGAGATCCGTCCAAGGCGGTGGTATAGAGAATGAGAGGTTTTCCCTGGATGGGTGCTGCCAATACAGGAGGTTTTTGCAGATATTGTTTGATATCATCAAAAGATTTCTGGCATTATTCGTCCCATTTAAAGGGGACATCCTTCTTGGTGAGCCTGGTAAAAGGCTTGATTTTGCCTGACAGGTTGGCTATGAATCTCCTAATATACGCCAAGCGCCCTTGGAGAGACCGGAGTTGTTTGAGTGTCCGTGGAGGGGATAGTTCTTGGATGGCTTTGATTTTATCAGGATCAATTTCAATGCCTCGGTGCCGCACCACGAAGCCTAGAAATTTTCCTGATGACACCATGAAGGCGCATTTTAGGGGGTTGAGTTTCAGAGTGTGTTGTCTCAACCGCTCAAACATCAGCCTCAGGTTCTCTAAGTGTTGTTCATGGGTATGGGACTTCACAACAAGGTCGTCTACATAGCATTCTACCACCTTGTGTATGAGGTCGTCAAAGATTTTGGTCATGGCTCTTTGGTATGTGGCTCCTGCATTTTTGAGGCCGAAAGGCATGACTTTATAGCAGTAGATACCAATTGGGGTACGGAAGGCAGTGTGCTTTTGGTCACTCTCATCCATTTTGATTTGGTTGTATCCTGAGTATCCGTCTACAAAGGAATATACCCCGTGGGACGAGGTGTGGTCTATTATGATTTCTGTCACTGGCAGAGGGAAGTCATCTTTAGGGCAAGCCTTGTTTAAATCCCTGAAATCGACACAGACTCTGATTTGTCCGTTCTTTTTCTTCACTGGGACAATGTTAGCCACCCAGTCGGGCGTTTCTTCTTCCCTTATGAATCCAGCACTGATGAGCTTTTTGACTTCGGCTGTCACCTTTTCTTCTAACTCAACCCTCATTCTCCGGGGTCCTTGTTTGACTGGCTTGAGCTCTTTGTCAATTTTGAGTTTGTGGACTGCTACTGCTGGATCTAGTCCGGGCATTTCACTGTAGCTCCATGCGAAGCAATCTTGGTATTCCCTTAGCAGCTTGGTCAATTCATCTTGCATCTCTTGAGGAAGGGAGGTGCTAATGAATGTAGGCTTTGGGTTTTCCTTTGTTCCTAGGTTGATTTCTTTCAATTTATCGATGGTATTTTGACCACCTTCTTCTAACTCTTTTGGTGCGTTTTTGGCTGCCAAAATGAATTGTTCTGTTTCTGGAGGTTCCCCTTCATCCGAGGTTGTTTCGCTCTCCTTGATTTCAGTGATTGTTATGCGGTGGCAAGGGTGCTGTCGTGGTCTTTGAGGAGTATTTGACCCTGAGCCCTTGGTTTGAGTTTTGAATCCTAGGCCCCCTGTGTTAGCAACCTTCCCATTAAGTTTTATGACTTCATTAGAGTAGCCATTCCACATGTCTCGGAACATTCTTGCTCGCTTTTCGGGAATGGGCTCTAGGCATTGTGCTTTACGGAACAGTTCAATCAACCGTGTGTTGGTGGTGTCTTGAAGCTGAGGAGGAATCCCCGTCTTTCTGGTTTCCTCTACAAGCCATTGTTCCCAGTTTTCGGCGTTTGACTCTTCATTTTGGTGTTCAATTTCCCCCATTTTGACAAATTGTATACTGGGATGAACAACGTGCCCTGTTTCAAGCTCTTCTCTTTTGGGTGGGACAGTGAAGGTTTTGAACGGGATGACTTCTTCACTTTCCCGAGGTGTTAGGTCTTTACAGTGTTCTAGGGGTAGGATTTCTATGGACAGAGTATTTTGCTCCTCACCCTCACTGGAATAATTTGGTTGCATTCGAGTGGGTAAGTTAATGTCCTCGGCCGTGCCTTCCGACGACCCCGTCTCACTATCACTACCCAAGAGCATTTGTGATTTTATGGCCGCTTTGAGCACAGCATTTTTGACTGCTTCCTTCACGGTTTCAGGAGAGGGCTTTCCTTGTTTGGTGGCTGCCCCCTTTCCGGACTTGGGTCTGTAATATTTAGCATCGTCCAATTCAGCTTCATGTGCCTCAAATGGTTGATCATCCCCTTTGATCACATATTGTTTTCCGTCTTTGACATATTTAATGCACTGGTGCAGGGTGGAGGGAACCAATCCATTGGCGTGGAGCCATGGTCTCCCCAGCAGTGCCTTGTATGTGGTATCAGCTTCGATGATGAAGAATTTGACCGGAGTGACCAGGTTCCCAAAGGTAATATCGATCACTGTGGAGCCCAAGGCCTTTTGGTATTGGTGGTTAAACCCGTGGATCCGGATTTTATCCTTTTTTGTTTCTTTAATGCTGAGTGACAGCTGCACCAGCGTTTTTAGTGGCATGATGCTGATTGAGGATCCAGGATCAATGAGGACCTTGTTAATTTTCCTGCCATAGATGGTGCCTGTGGTGTACAGGGGTCGATTATGATCGGCTGTGCCTGCCATTAGGTCCTCATCTGTGAAGGTAATGTATGGTTCCTGGTCGATCTGCGCCGCCTCCTCACGGGTTTCTTGGGCGAAATAGGCCTGGAAGCTGGCGGGGTTTTGTAATGCATAAATTAGGGCATCACGTAGCTCCTGAGATACCATCAAGGCATCGAAGATGCTGAGCAGCGAGGGAATTTTCCGCAAATGGGCGACCACATTGTAATCTCCCACGGACATTTTAGGCCTGCTATCGGACCTTGTTTGACTTTCTATCGTAGTTTCACTTCTGTTCCTTGTTCCACTGCTGGTTGTCTCTTTGGGAGGTTGCCTTTCAGGTATTCTAGTGCCTGACCTCAGACTGACATTGCAGTGGCTTTTCATGTTTGGTCGGATCCTAGTAGAGACCTGCCGGACTAGGTTGGACACCTTGTTTGGTTTTGGTGGTGGCTTGATTTCTCTTTCCTCCGTTTCGCTTTGGTCAGTATCACTCCCCAGTGGTCTGACTGCAGCGGAGTTGATTGCCAGCACAACGGGCTCCTCTTCTGAGCTACCGTACTGTAATTCCCTTTCAGTATCATGTTCATATTCAGAGGCAGTTTCCTCGTCAGGGGTCTGAGAGTTTGTACCCCGAGTTATGGCGCGGCACAATTCGTCTTCTGTTTCTTCTTCTGACGGGTCATTATCATTCCAAGACCATGTCAGGCATTCCCCTCTAGAGTGCCCCCAGACTTGGTGGTATCGGCAGTACGCCTTTCTTTCGGCATCATTTCCTTTCTTTGCTTTATGTGGTTTTGTATGTCTATTTGTGGTTTGTGCCCGAAGTGCCCTATTTTCGGCTTCTGGCATTTCCCATGGGTTTGTACGGTTCCTGTGTCGGAAGTGCCCATCGGAACCTCCATGTTTTGGTTTCAGTTTCCCTGTTATCTTGATTTTATGTGGCAATTTGTTGCAAGGGGAGGCGTTGTCGAGCTTAACCAATTTCATTTTCATATGGTATTGCCCTGTGTGGTTTTGCCCATTTTTTATTTGTTGGGTTGAATTGGTTTCGGCACTTCTGTGTCTCAAATGGCCAGACTCATACCTGGTGGGAGGACACGCCCGCGTGCGCGAACTCTCACCTCTTTCTTGCCGACCTGTTTCAGGACCCCCGAACGAGTTATCACGAGACCAGAGGTGCTTTGGTTTGTGGTGGTGGTTTTCTGCATTGGCTTTCCCTTTCCCTTTTCCTGGGGGATGATTGGTTTTGGGTTTTGGTCTTTGTCCTTCTTGAATGACTATACCGGCCTCTCTCCTTCTTTGTGGGAGGTTTCCTGAGTTGCCTGAGGTAGCATGGCCAGGCTTCATGGCCTTTTTCTGACCTGCCCCCTGTTTCTGGGTGCGGTCCTTCAATGCTTTGAGTTCTGCCTCTATTGAGATCCTTTCCTTTCGCTCAGTCTTTAGCCTAGCTATTAGAGTCTCGACTAAGGTTTGTATCTCAATATTTTGCCTGGTCATTCTTCTCAGAGCATTTGTGCAGAAATCCAGGTCTATTAGGAGTTGACGCTTTTCCTTTGAAGTAAAGGCAGCGCTATCTTCCTGTGATGGTTGTTGGGCTCGCCCCCTGTCTAAAGCGGTGCTCGGCTGTGCTTGCTTTGACCTTGTGCGGTGGGCGGGTGATATCTCATATTTATATTGCTATTTTGACCGGACTTTACATCGAAATCGTGACTAAAGCTTTGATTTATTGCTGTTTTTGCCTTTCTTTGCCAGTTTTGGCACTGCCTTTTGCACTTTGATCTTATTTGTAGGAATCCAAGGAAACCAGCAAGGAAAGCAGCAATTCAGGTGCTAGATGACTCATGCCTAGCCTAGACCAAGCCCCGACTCAGCCCAATGAAGTAGCCCCGCTCGAATCGAGGCATTTCGCGAACCAGACCCTGCAATTCGGACCGAATTCCCCTGAATTCGGACCGAATTCCTGTGCAAACTGATCCTCTGAAATCCAGCGACATCAATTCGGTCCGAATTCCTCCTAATTCGGACCGAATTGCTATAGATGGAAAGCGTTCTGGCAGCATTCTGGAGGCGTTTTCTCCATTTGGAAGCCTCGATTTCCGCCCAAATTGAGGGAAATTGATTGTGACAGCTGCTGGGGGATGTTATAGGCGCCTTCCTTGTATAGAGGGCCCAATTCTTCATTCCATTCTCTCTCTCCTTGCTCCCCAGCAGATCTGATCTGGTTTTTGGCTCCTTCCCTTGGCTTGTGCGACTGGGACAGGGGACATAGACGAAGTGAGAGCTGTTGCTTGCTGCTCCGACGGATTCCCTACCTTCTCTTGTGCATTTGGCAGTAGTTTTATCTCAGAAACTGGTTTATTTGTGCATTTCTAGTACTGATTCCTCTATTTTCCTGGTTTTATGGATTGTTTAGTTCTATATTCTGTTATTTGCATTGTTACTCTTAGTATGTTAGGCTAAAAACTCTTTGCTTTAGGGAACGATGTAGCTTAGATCTAGGTTTTGCTTGGTTTATTTGTTTTGATTGATGGATGAAGTCAATTACCCTTGGGATTTTAATTGAAATTGCTTGTGTTTGGACTGTTTACTACTTGTATCGCTCGACTTTTGTACGCGCGCATTTGTTGGGAACTTCTTTACATTATATTAATCGAGTCCTGTGCAAGTATTTCGAGGTAGGTCAATGGCGAAAGTCGACCAATTATTAACCAAAAGTAAACGTTTCTAGTTAGGCGAAAATCTAATTAGATACCTCGTAAGAAAACCATTGGTAAACTCGAGTAAGTCCACCGAACAACGAAAGTTGGGGGTGCAATACACTCGATGAGGGTTATTCAACACTAGATCCCATTCCAAATACCGTACCCGATAGGCGAAAGCGGAGGGTTAGGGAGTTAGGTTTGGCTAGATGGATCCTTGGCTTGAATAAATCAACGAAACGGTAAACCATAGCGTTCACACAGTGGATTAGCAAGGCCGAATACGAAAGTGCTAGGTCTTGCGACCCTGTGGCCAGTTCTAAGTGAAATCGAACCCTAAGGCGTTTTTATTATCATATCTCTATCCGTTAGAAAACCCCAAAAATATCTATTTTAATTGTTTGCATAATCTTGTTACTTGCAATTGCATAATTTTATTTTCCTTTAATTTGTTAAATTTGAGTTACGATTCTCCTCTCAATTTTTACTGTCTAGATTTAACGAAATAATAAGAATAATATTCATATCCATCTCTGTGGGTTCGACACCTTTACTCTACTACGAGCGACTAGTCGAGTACAAGGATTTATTTGTTTGACCTTGGTTTACACCCTCGATCAAAATGGCGCCGTTGCCGGGGATGGCGTTATGATATTATTTCTTATTAAAGTAATTAGAGACTAGACTCGTTCTTTTATTCTTTTCACTCATTCGGTACATTTGTTGTTGTATCTCTTGTGTGTAGGTTAACGCTGGCTAGAGGATCAAGAAACACCCAACCCCAAATTCCACACGAATACAACCTAAGGGGTAAGGGAGACAACCCTCACGAAGCTTCTAGCTCGAGCACAACGCAAGCCGCTGCTCGCAAGGGGAAGAAGCAACAACAACCAGCACCGAATTCGGACCGAATTCCGCCCAATCCGGTCCGAATCGAGACTCGGCAAATTCCAGAGAGTCCAATTCGGTCCGAATTCCATCCTATTCGGACCGAATTCCTGCAGAATCTGCAGACGGGCGAAGGAACAAGCGTTCCAATGGCCGATCGAACTGATGAAGCTAGGCAACTTGAGGCTCTACGCCTTGAGTTAGAGGCCACGCAGCAAAGGATTCTCCAAGAACGACTCGCCCTCGAGCAAGAGCGACTCGTCTTCGAGGAAGAGCGCAATGGGAATTTCAATGACGGCGGTAGCATCCACGGAGCACCGGTTAATCCCGACGAAGCTCAGGGGCCACACAAAACTCTTCGCGAGCACTCTGCCCCTCGAGTCCAAGACGTGGATGGACCGATTGTTATTAGAGGAATCGCCGCAAATAACATGCAGATCAACCCTGCGCATGTCGCGCTCGTGCAGCAAAACCAATTTTATGGGGCTGACCAAGAGGACCCACATGCACATTTACAAGCTTTTCTTGATTGCACCAAATTGTTGAAATTCAACGGGGTTTCCCCGGATTCTATTAGACTTCTCTTGTTTCATTTTTCTCTTAGGGATAAGGCAAAAAAATGGTACAATACACTGAAAAGAGGGTCAATAGATAGTTGGGAAGCTATGGCTAGTATTTTCCTCGAACGGTATTTTCCAGCAAAAAGAGCTTTTGAAATTAGGAGGGAAATCACAAATTTCAAACAAAGGGGTGATGAATCGTATAGGGAAGCTTGGGAAAGGTTTAGAGACCTAGAGAACTCTTGTCCTAACCATGGAATTCAGGATTGGTTGACCATCCATTCATTCTATAACGGTCTTTATGATGGTATTAAAGTGAATGTTGATGCTCTTTCAGGTGGAAGTTTCACGCAGCTCGATGCGGAGCAAGCACGTGCAGCCATTGAGAGATGTGCGCTGCACTACAATTGGCCGGCACCTAACCCGTCGAGAGGCAACCCAATCCGACACGAGGTTAAGGAAGTACAAGACACTCTCGACAGAATCGCTTATCTCGAGGCCGAGCTTGCTAAGATGCAATCAATTAGTGGCACTCACTTGCTCTCGAAAGAGTGCGGAGTGTGTGGGGAGGAAGGGCACAAATCTCCAGATTGCCCTCTCCAATACGGAGATCCCGCACCAGAGGAAGTCAATTCCTTTGAGGATGTCCGTAACTGGTACCAAGGAGTTAATGGGAATAATGAGACCGGTGGTAACCAAGGCAATTTTCAAAACCGCGGGTTTGTCCCGAGGAGGATATACAACAACCGTCCTGGAAACCCACCCCAACCGAATCAAAATCGAGGTCCCCTGCCCAACAACGATCGAGGGCAGAATTTTCAAAGAAAACCCTACGTTACACCTGAGCTCGAACACTTTGTTGAGACTCAAAATGCCTTAAATGAGAAGCTCCTTGATGGAATGGCCAAACTCCAAAAAGAGGCCGGAGCCGCCTCGCGAGTGGAAAAGATGATCGAGGGATTCTTTGCATCTCAAAACACTCGCGAACAAGGGAAGCTCCCAAGTCAACCCGAGCCAAACCCTCGCGCGGAGATCAACGCAGTGCACACGCTCAGGAGTGGCACCCAATACAAGGACCCACCTATGCCCAAAGAAGTCCAGCCGAAGGTCGCATCTACAGCTGGACCTGAAGCGAATTCGGACCGAATTCCATCTAATTCGGTCCGAATTGGAGCGCAGCAAATTCCAGAACCTCTAATTCGGACCGAATCGGAGCCAATTCGGACCGAATTCGAAGGGGCCAAACGTACATCTGCCCCAAATCCACTGCTGAAGGCTCCCGATCAACGCATAAAGGCCCCATTTCCTCAAAGATTGGCGAAAGCAAAGGTAAACGAGCAGTTTAAAAGGTTCTTAGAGGTAATTAGGGGTTTGAGAATCACCATTCCTTTCACTGATGCAATTACTCAGATTCCCTCTTATGCCAAATTCTTAAAAGATCTGATTACTCACAAATTTCTTTTAGAAGAGTTCAAAAGTGCAGGGATTACAGAGCATTGCAACATGGTGATTCAAAAGAAGATGCCCGTCAAGATGGACGATCCGGGTAGATTCACCATTCCGTGCACTATTGGTGGAGCTCAGATCAAAAGGGCCCTGTGTGACAATGGAGCAAGCGTGAGCTTGATGCCCAAATCTGTGTTCGACCGGATCGGCATCGGGAGATTGAAACCTTCAAACACCACTCTCAAACTCGCAGATTCGTCAATCCGACTGCCCATTGGTGAGATCGAGGACATCCCAGTCAAGCTCGGTAAATTCTTTGTACCTGGTGATTTTGTGATAATGGACATGGAGGAAGACGAGGATGTTCCCATCATTTTGGGACGCCCCTTCCTTAGAACTGCAGGTATCTTGATGGACATAAGAGACGGGACCATTCTGGTGAGAGTCGGTGGTGAGCAATGGGAATACTCCATCGACCAAGCTATGAAATGCTCAAACCAGCTCGAGTCTTGCTACCAAATCGATGTGGAGGAGATTCCGATCGAAAAGCGACTCGAAGACCGGTACCTTGATGCTCTCACGACTTACCACGAGTTCCTCAGCGAAATACAAGAAGTAATAGCGGTGGAGGAATCGACGAGAGAGGCGACAGAAGAGCCAGAACCACAAAACACCATCAATTCGGACCGAATTCCATCCAATTCGGACCGAATTGATGGTTCTGGAATTCCTGAAATTTTCTCCTGTGAGAATTCGGACCGAATTCCTCCTGATTCGGACCGAATTCCAGCCCCTGTTCAGCCACCTCAAGTCGAATTAAAGCCCCTGCCCGACACTTTAAGGTATGAGTTTCTTGGACCAAATCAAACCTACCCTGTTATTATTAACGCTGCTTTGGATGATGAGCAAACAGGGAAGCTCTTGGAGGAACTAAAAGCACATCGAAGGGCGATCGGATATTCGATTGGGGACTTGAAAGGCATCCATCCATCCTTCTGCACACATCGCATCTTGATGGAAGACGACCACAAACCAACCATCGAGGCTCAAAGGAGGCTTAACCCCAACCTGAAAGAGGTTGTTAAAAAGGAGATTCTCAAGCTCCTCGACGCTGGAGTTATCTACCCGATTTCGGACAGCAAGTGGGTCAGCCCAGTCCATGTCGTCCCAAAGAAGGGTGGGACGACCGTGGTGAAAAATGAGAAAAACGAGCTGATCCAAACCCGAGTGGTGACGGGATGGCGCATGTGCATCGACTACCGTAAACTCAATGCTGCCACCCGCAAGGATCATTTTCCCTTGCCATTCATCGACCAACTTCTCGAAAGACTTGCTTCTCACTCTTATTTTTGCTACCTAGATGGTTACTCTGGTTTCTTCCAAATACCCATCCACCCTGATGACCAAGAAAAGACCACATTTACTTGTCCATACGGTACATTTGCTTATAGGAGAATGCCTTTTGGGCTGTGCAATGCACCAGCAACTTTCCAACGTGCCATGATGGCCATATTTTCTGATTTGATTGAAAATGTTATGGAGGTATTCATGGACGATTTTTCCGTCTATGGTACTTCGTTTGACGTTTGTTTGACTAACCTCTCTAAAGTTTTGCAGCGTTGTGAAGAAGTCAATCTTGTCTTGAATTGGGAAAAATGCCATTTCATGGTACAGACGGGAGTCGTGCTGGGACACGTGGTCACGGCAAACGGAATCGAGGTCGACAAAGCGAAAGTTCAAGTGATCGAAAAGCTCGGAATGCCATCCAACGTAAAGGACGTGCGAAGTTTCTTGGGACATGCCGGCTTCTACCGTCGCTTTATCAAAGATTTCTCAAAAATTGCTAAACCTCTCACTAATCTATTGATAAAAGATATCGATTTTGTTGTCAATGATGATTGTCTCCATGCTTTTCAGGAACTGAAGAAAGCTCTTATCACCGCACCAATTTTGCAACCTCCGGACTGGTCCATGTCTTTTGAGCTCATGTGTGACGCCAGTGATTATGCGGTGGGAGCCGTTCTCGGTCAGAGGCGAGACAAGAAACCCGTGGCGATTTACTACGCGAGCAAGGTGCTCGACCCAGCTCAACTGAACTATACCACCACGGAGAAGGAGTTGCTTGCCATCGTCTTTGCCCTCGACAAATTCAGATCCTACCTTGTGGGATCAAAAGTGATAGTGTTCACAGACCATGCTGCAATCCGTTATCTTTTGGGCAAAAAGGATGCGAAACCGAGGCTAATAAGGTGGATTCTACTCCTTCAAGAATTTGACCTCGAAATAAGGGACAAAAAGGGCTCAGAAAACTCGGTGGCCGACCATTTGTCGCGATTACATGTTGAAAATAGCGAAGGGAAAGAGCTACCGATCAACGAATCGTTCCCAGACGAACATCTGATGATGATTCATTGTAATTCGGACCGAATTCCCCCTAATTCGGACCGAATTGAAGCCTCTGGATTTTCAGAAATTTTCTCATGCCAGAATTCGGACCGAATTCCACCTAATTCGGACCGAATTCCTTCCTCTGGAGCTGCCGGCAGGATTTCTCAGCCTGGAATTCGGACCGAATTCCAGCCAATTCGGTCCGAATTCAGGGCACCCTGGTACGCAGATTTGGCCAATTACTTGGCTAGCGGTGCGCTGCCTCCCGAAATGACTTACCAACAAAGAAAGAAGCTCAAATCGGACTCCAAGTACTATTTTTGGGAGGAGCCCTACCTGTTCAAGTTGGGCATCGATGATGTCTACCGCAGATGCATTCCTTACGAGGAAGTCCGACCCGTTCTCGCTCACTGCCATTCCTCAGCTTATGGCGGACATGCCTCTTTCTCCAAGACGGCCGCTAAGGTATTGCAATCTGGTCTCTACTGGCCCACTTTGTTTAAAGATGCTCGTTCCTTTGTTTTGTCTTGTGATCAGTGTCAAAGGACGGGAAACATATCCAAGCGGAGCGAGATGCCTCTCAACCCGATTCAAGAGGTGGAAGTCTTTGACGTTTGGGGCGTCGATTTTATGGGACCCTTCCCTTCCTCCTACGGAAATGAGTACATCTTGGTGGCGGTGGATTACGTATCCAAATGGGTCGAGGCGATCGCATGCAAGGCAGCCGACTCAAAAGCGGTAATTAAACTCTTTTCAAGGATAATTTTTCCTCGTTTTGGTGTCCCCAGGGCCGTGATAAGCGATGGAGGCAAGCACTTCATCAACCGTCAATTCGACAACCTCTTAAAGAGACACGGGGTTACACACAAGGTGGCAACTCCCTACCACCCGCAAACGAGTGGTCAAGTCGAAATTTCAAACCGTGAGATCAAGAGCATTCTCGAAAAGACGGTGACGAGAACACGAAAGGATTGGGCCATGAAGCTCGACGATGCACTTTGGGCATACAGAACCGCTTTCAAAAACCCGATCGGCATGAGCCCTTTCAAATTGGTGTATGGCAAGCCCTGCCACTTACCTGTTGAGATCGAGCACAAAGCGCTTTGGGCGATCCGTACCCTCAATATGGACTTGCATGCAGCAGGCCAAAAGAGAATCCTGGACTTACATGAGCTAGATGAGGTACGTTTCCATTCCTATGAAAATGCAAAGTTGTATAAAGAAAAAACGAAGTTGTTGCATGATAGGAATATCTCAAGGCGGGAATTCAAGGAAGGCGATCTAGTGTTGCTATTCAATTCGAGACTCAAGCTCTTCCCTGGAAAGCTCAAATCAAGATGGTCCGGACCATTCCGAGTCGCGAAAGTTTATCCTTTTGGAGCGGTGGACATATGCGACAAGAATTGCGAACCTTTCAAGGTCAACGGACAGCGCCTGAAGCACTACATCGCCAATCACGAAATAGGAGAAGCAAGAGTCGTTTCGCTTCTCGATCCACCCGAATTTTGAGTCGACTGAGGGTCAAGCTAATGACCTTAAAGAAGCGCTACTTGGGATGCAACCCAAGATTTTCTCTCACTTTCTCTCCCTTTGTTTTAATATTCATTATTTCAAATTTCTTCACATCTTAAATTATTTATTAGATTTCTCTAACGCTAACGTTTATCTCTTATTTATCTTTTTGCTCTAACGCTTAATATAGTACACTTATTTAGCTTGGGTTTCCTGCCAAGACATCCGAAACTAATGCCAATCTTATTTTCCGATTTTCAGAGAAGGGGGTGAATTCGGTCCGAATTCGATTGAATCCAGTCCGAATCGAAGTCTTGAATCTCAAATCTCGACAATTCCATTGAGGACAGCCCTAGAATACCATTGAGGACAATGGAAAATTCAAGTTTGGGGGGGGCCCAACAACAAACAAAGGCAAGCCCAGGCCCAAAAAAAAAAAAAAAAAAAAAAAAAAAAAAAATTCGGATCCGACCCAGACCCGACCCGTTCCCCCCCCTCTTTTCTCCCTTCGTCCCCTCCTTCTCTCCCATTCGACCGAACCCAACACAAACCAAAAACCCACTCCTCCTAAAACCCCTCTCTCTCGGCCGCCGCTCCTCCTAGCCGCGCCACCCCTACACCCACCCGCTCCGCTAGATCGGACCACCTTTCTCCTCTCCTCTTCACTCTCTCTCTCGTGGTACCCTTCACTCCCCCTATCTCTCTCTCTTTCAACCCTAACAAAGCCGACCCGCTTGACCCGTTTGCACCTCCCAACCTCAATACAACATGTCGGGCCGAGTCACCCGCGGTTCATCCGGCTCCGGGAAGGACAAAGGCAAGAGGAAACAAGCCCAAGGCGAGTCCTCCCGCCGCACCCCATCCAAGCAACCGAAACCGCGACCCTCTCTCCAAGTCGATTACGACTCCGACTCGGAGGACGATAACAGCCACTATGATCCAGAGGCACGTCCTCTCGAGCGGCAACTTGGCTTCTCCATACCCACCCGCCGCATGCTCCACTACCTCCAAGCTCTTCTAGACCGAGCCATTGAAAACACCCGTCTCGTCTGTCTCAACACCTTAGAGACATTGGGTGTGGCCGAAGACTTGGTGCAACTCACTGGCTCCATCGGCTTTAGCACAAAATTTTGGCACCCCAATTTCCAAACCTATCGTCTTCCGACTCTTGAGTTCCTCTCCTCTCTAAGGCTCAAGTACGATGAGACGGAGAAATGCAATTACATCAAGTTCCGACTCTCAAATGAGACCCACCGCATTTTCTCCGATGAATTGGATGTTATCATGGGGTTCGATGCCGACTCCGTGGACGAGGCCCCTCTCTACCGAAACGAATGGCCTCACGGCAAGATGGACTTGTGGAAGGCAATCACCGGGCAGCAACTGCCGCTGCGATACAAGGCACGGTTCATCCAACACCCCTCCATCCGCATCCTACAGAGGGTTCTAGCCCAAACAATTTTTGCGCGAGGTGAGTCCTCCAACCAATTGAATGATGACGAGGGTCGTCTCATTGACCACATGTTGAGGCCAAACCCCGTCAAGCCTTATCTCTCCATGATAATGGCTATGCACTGGGGTAATGTACGGGACAAGGGAAGGACCGGGGGGAGTATTACAATGGGGGCGTATGTTACTCTGATTGCTAAAGAAAAGGGGATTGAGATTAATACCACGGAGACGTGTTCTGGACCCCGTCTCATGAATTTGAAATGGTTCTCGGATGTCCATTTCATAAGAATAGTGAGGGAGGACGGGGATATACAATACAAGTTGCAAATGGAAGGTCGCCCCGACCTCGATTTACCCTACGGTGCGCCGGTTGATTACCGGCCTGAAACTTGGCTCCTCCCACCCCACCATATACCGGCAGATCAAGCCGCAGCACAAGGGCCCATGCCCATGGAGGAAGAACCGCAAGCTGCACCACAAATGCCCCATCCACACGGCATGCCTCAGGACCAACCGGCTTGGTTCTCTCAATTCATGAACCTCTCTATCTCCACTAGAGAGGATGCACGTGAGGCAAGACGCCTAGCAGCAGAAAATGCCGAGGGAATCGCTCGTCTCAACGAGCGTGTTGATGTCATCGAACAAAACCAAGCCGAATGGAATTTCCGCTACGAGCACGGCTATTGGCAAGACAATGCCCCGCAGCCGTACTATCCAGAGCAAGACATCGACCCCTACGACATCTTCACCAACCCTCCTCACTACTCGGATGATGAGCCCGCGCGCACCTCAGGCGGGCATGATTTCTCTTTCTTCTGATCCGGTTGGTTTCCTTTTTCCCTCCTATTTTATTTTTCTCTGTGTTGCATTGGGGACAATGCCTTATTTAAGTTTGGGGGGGGGAGGAAAAACGAAACAAGCCCTTTTTCTCTTGAAAAATTCGTCAAATTGCTTGTTTTCTGAAAAATTTTCGCAAAACAGAAACCTTAATTCGGACCGAATTCATCTGAATTCGGACCGAATTCCTGTGCATGTTGAGAAATTTTTGGACAGAACCTCGAATTCGGTCCGAATTCAGTTGAATTCGGTCCGAATTGCTAAGCTGAATTTTAACAGAACGTCCAATTCGGTCCGAATTCATCTGAATTCGGTCCGAATTCTTCCTTGTTTTCTCTAAAGTGAGTCACGATCATTTTTAAACTGTTTCTGAGGGTTAAGAACCTGATTTTAAGCATAGCTAAGCTCTTCTTGATACTGATTCATTGCAAAAACTCAGTGTTTAACTTCTTTTCTAAAAATCTTGATTTGGATTTCGAAAACTCTAGTTGTTGAGGCATTTTGGTTTTGTTTGAGTACCAATGGGCCGAGGGATTTCGAAACTAAGTGCTTTTGGGTCCAAAACATGGTTGCTTAAGAATCATTTGAACATGAGTTAGTCAAGACTGAAAACTTTCGCCGAGTGAACGGACTTGTGAAACCGCTTGATTTTGAAGAAAGACTTTGTTATCCTTAGAAATTGCAAAGTGAACCCTGTCTCGTGAATGAAATTGCTTTAAGGCTTGAATCACCAACAAGCAACCTCAAATTGGACAATTTAAAATAGTTGTGAAAACGAGGAGCGATGAGACTTCTTTACACCAACTTAACCACAAACTCTGGGGGCGGAGCTAGTAGCAAAAATTATGTAAAAACCGGACCGACCTCCCTGGTGCGACATGTGCCAGTAGCTAAGCTTGGAGGGTGGGGCTAGTTGCGGGCTGTCAGGAATCGATACCTCAAAGCTCTCGAGGACGATTGGGTAGTCCCTGCTAGTCTCATAGTGGACCGTAGCAAATAAATTGCAAAAGAAACTAGACCAAACCCACTGGTGCGACATGTGCCAGTAGCTCACTCGAAGTCAATGACTCGCGCTTAATCCTCTAGGGTGCAAAGCCCCACGACTCGACTTGCAGAATCAAAAATTGGTGAAAGTTCGAAAATTGTTTTGAGAAGGGAGCCACTATAAGATTTCTAATTAGAACAAAATTTCTTTTGCAAAACCTTTCGGGTCATGGGAATGAACGGGTGAATAAGCTCGGGTTTGCATTGTGATTAAATGAATAGAAGCTAGGACCCTTAGCCCTCGGTGAAGGTTTCCTTAGGACCGAGAGTTGCCTGAACAGAATCAAAACAATTTGACCTTAGTTTGAGAACCCCAATTGAGCATTTCTCGAAAAGCGTGAATCGAAATCAAACTGAACTGTGCACTAAATCAATTTCCAAACTCCAAATGTCAATTTCGATCGTAAGCCTAAGTCTTGTCATTTCTTCTAAGTTTAGAGTTTTGCTTGAGGACAAGCAAGTTTTAAGTTTGGGGGGATTTGATATCTCATATTTATATTGCTATTTTGACCGGACTTTACATCGAAATCGTGACTAAAGCTTTGATTTATTGCTGTTTTTGCCTTTCTTTGCCAGTTTTGGCACTGCCTTTTGCACTTTGATCTTATTTGTAGGAATCCAAGGAAACCAGCAAGGAAAGCAGCAATTCAGGTGCTAGATGACTCATGCCTAGCCTAGACCAAGCCCCGACTCAGCCCAATGAAGTAGCCCCGCTCGAATCGAGGCATTTCGCGAACCAGACCCTGCAATTCGGACCGAATTCCCCTGAATTCGGACCGAATTCCTGTGCAGACTGATCCTCTGAAATCCAGCGACATCAATTCGGTCCGAATTCCTCCTAATTCGGACCGAATTGCTATAGATGGAAAGCGTTCTGGCAGCATTCTGGAGGCGTTTTCTCCATTTGGAAGCCTCGATTTCCGCCCAAATTGAGGGAAATTGATTGTGACAGCTGCTGGGGGATGTTATAGGCGCCTTCCTTGTATAGAGGGCCCAATTCTTCATTCCATTCTCTCTCTCCTTGCTCCCCAGCAGATCTGATCTGGTTTTTGGCTCCTTCCCTTGGCTTGTGCGACTGGGACAGGGGACATAGACGAAGTGAGAGCTGTTGCTTGCTGCTCCGACGGATTCCCTACCTTCTCTTGTGCATTTGGCAGTAGTTTTATCTCAGAAACTGGTTTATTTGTGCATTTCTAGTACTGATTCCTCTATTTTCCTGGTTTTATGGATTGTTTAGTTCTATATTCTGTTATTTGCATTGTTACTCTTAGTATGTTAGGCTAAAAACTCTTTGCTTTAGGGAACGATGTAGCTTAGATCTAGGTTTTGCTTGGTTTATTTGTTTTGATTGATGGATGAAGTCAATTACCCTTGGGATTTTAATTGAAATTGCTTGTGTTTGGACTGTTTACTACTTGTATCGCTCGACTTTTGTACGCGCGCATTTGTTGGGAACTTCTTTACATTATATTAATCGAGTCCTGTGCAAGTATTTCGAGGTAGGTCAATGGCGAAAGTCGACCAATTATTAACCAAAAGTAAACGTTTCTAGTTAGGCGAAAATCTAATTAGATACCTCGTAAGAAAACCATTGGTAAACTCGAGTAAGTCCACCGAACAACGAAAGTTGGGGGTGCAATACACTCGATGAGGGTTATTCAACACTAGATCCCATTCCAAATACCGTACCCGATAGGCGAAAGCGGAGGGTTAGGGAGTTAGGTTTGGCTAGATGGATCCTTGGCTTGAATAAATCAACGAAACGGTAAACCATAGCGTTCACACAGTGGATTAGCAAGGCCGAATACGAAAGTGCTAGGTCTTGCGACCCTGTGGCCAGTTCTAAGTGAAATCGAACCCTAAGGCGTTTTTATTATCATATCTCTATCCGTTAGAAAACCCCAAAAATATCTATTTTAATTGTTTGCATAATCTTGTTACTTGCAATTGCATAATTTTATTTTCCTTTAATTTGTTAAATTTGAGTTACGATTCTCCTCTCAATTTTTACTGTCTAGATTTAACGAAATAATAAGAATAATATTCATATCCATCTCTGTGGGTTCGACACCTTTACTCTACTACGAGCGACTAGTCGAGTACAAGGATTTATTTGTTTGACCTTGGTTTACACCCTCGATCAGCGGGGCCATCCGTTGTGACTTCTTGAGCCGTTTCCCTTGAGCTGTGCGCCGCGCGTGATTTAAGCGGGCTTTCTTTTAGCTTGGCTATTTTCTTTTGAGTGAGTTTTGGTTCACTTTGTGAGCTGTCATCTTGGGTTGTTGGGGACTCTTCTTCCTCGTCATCTGTGTCAGACTTGCTTATGGTGATTGCCCGACAGCTTTCAGAAGTACCTTGCCCCTTGGCGACATTCTTTAATTTTCGCGCATCGGCGATGGTTTCCTTTTGGATGTTGATGAACACTTCGGGATCATAATACCCTTTTATTGTGTCATCTGCATAATGTCTGGGCCATGTACTGGGGATGGGATAGTGAAGAGATGGCTCATGACCTTCTATACCCTCCACAATCGACGTTCGCCGGAACTGTTGGGTGATTTCTGCTTCCGTTTCCAGATTTTGATCCGTGGTAGGGGATACCAGGCTTCTGATTCGACCATACTCTAGCGAGCACACCTCTCTTCGTGACCTGTTATGCCTTATCCTTTCTACCCATGGTAGGGGAGAGGCTTGTATTTCGCTAGTTTGCTTAGAGCTTGTTGGCAGCCGTCTTTTGGGCCAAGGGTCTAGGACGAAGGGTTGCAGGTCGACCAGGTAAGGGTGTTCTGGTTCCAGCTCGTCATCACTCCCTTGCCATCCGGCTCTTTTGCTGGGTTCTTCCACTCGGTTGACCAGGTGATTCATCCATCCAACAGGGTCAGCGAGGGACTGGTATTCTTCTTCGGGGAGCCCCTCTTGTTCAGGCTCGTCTGAGCCCGGGTCATCGTCAATGGTTATCATTTGGCATGACTCAGAGTTTTGGTCTTGGCCTTTTTCCTGGTTTTGGCTTGAAAGGGCGGTGTTTTCAGCTTGGTCATTAGTAGAGGTGGCAGCTGCCCCCTGTTCAGCGCTGACATTCTCCTCTGTCTCTGGTTCAGCGGGTGCATTTTCTCCCTCTGCCTCTTCAGTGGCTGTGGCTTCCCAGATCTGGTTGACCATTTGCCGCACTATTTCCCCCAACTCCTCGAGAGTAAGGTCAGGCTGGCCCGGGATGTTAGGGATATGGATATCCAGATTCACCATTCTTGGTTGCCGTCCTTCCAGGTCGGCAGGGTCCATTTGTTCAGCGGGGTCTAGTACGATCTCATAGTCATACGCCATCTCCACTGGGTCAGTTTGATTTTCTTCTGCGGTTTCGGTCTGTGGTTGTGGCACTTCCGAGGACTCTCCTTTGTCAGAATCATGATGGCCAACTCGATGACAGGTGGCGTCATCACGAGAGGATTCGCCTTTGAGCAACTTGTTCTTTCCTTTGTTGGTTCCTTTGTTTCTTCTTTGATAGGTTATTATTTCCTTCTCGTTCGCTGGTTTCTTTCTTCTTTGGTATACTCTAAGGGCTTTAGGGCTTTTGACTTCTTCCTCATCATCCTCGGTGGGACAATGAGTATCATCATCACTATTTACCCTTAGGTTTCTTATGAGTTCGCTGGTCGTCATGGCCTCGACTTCAGCGATGGCTCGCTCCAGCTCATGCCGCGCGTTTTCATCCCATTCGGGTTGGGGCCGGACAGTCATGCGAGCATTTCTTCCTTGTTGTCTTCTTTTATTACATGGTTTTAAGGAAGGCTCATCATCATCCGTCCAAGCTGCAATTCGGGCGGAACGGTGATCATAATTTTCGGACTCAGAATCATCAGATCCCGAACCGCTGATGTAACGACAGCTTCCAGCTTCGGAGCCGTCATCATCGCCGCTATCATTGTCAATGTCATTTGAGATCTTATACAACCTTTCTATTTGTGCCCGAAAACGGGCGGTTTCCCGCGGATGAGTTCTCCTGAGCCTTTCATAACTGGCTCCTGGTTGTTGTAATATCTCAGCGTGCTGAGCTATAAAGTTTAGGAATGCAGGGTCTTCTCGCCTTAGGTGTTCCATGTATGAGAGGATCCTGGTTGCTTGTGAAATGTTCAATCCTTCAAATGCCGAGGTTATGTCAGCTGGGGGACCAGACCCAGATGCCATCAGGATTGAACTTCCTTGGAGGGTGCTTGGTTGAGGTTCTTCATGGTCAGATTCCACCTCAGGCTCCCTTTCTGCCTCTTCTTCATCGCTATCGGACTCGCTATTTTGGGCGTTTCCATCAGATGTTTTTCCACAGAAGAAGAATCGCGGAGAACCTCCGCTATCTTCAGAGTCAGAGCACTGGAGAGTTTTGCCTTTGTTAACCTCTTTTAGGACGGTTGCTATGGCTTCTCTTTCAAATTCCTCTGTAAAGTCTGGATCTTTGGGGTGGGTAGCTCGGCGGAAGGCCCTTGGGTCTGTGATCCTCAGTTTCCTGAGTTCAGACACATACCATTCTACCAGGCTGTCATGTTCATTGTATTCTTCTTCTTCAGGGGCTTGCTGGGATGACTCACCCTGAGCAGTATCGACTTGGTTGGAAGTCTCAACTATTTCTATTTGGGTGGGGAATGTCACCTCGGCCCTGGGGCCTGATGTATGCCTGGAGCGCCGAATCCTACTGGATCTGCGGCGTCGAGTGGTTCTTGGTGGAGTCGCTTCTGGGCTTATTTCTCCTTCCTCGCACCCCGTCTCATTAGCTATTCCTCTTACAGTCCTGGCTATGGCTTGCCTTTCATATCCTTGATATTGTTGAGGATTTTCAGGGTTCAGCACACCATGGTAGCCGACTGGGTCTGAGACTCTCAGGTTTCTCAAGTATTGGGAGAATTCATCAACCTGGCCCTCCTCAGCCAGGAAAGTTTGGTTGTTTTGGTTGAGGTGGGCTCGGTTACCCATGTTGTTTTTATATTCCGCGAGGTCAGTTTCAGTAACCTCGATATTCTCCCAGAGGTGTGAATCCTCCGCGCTTTCCAGATGCGCACGCATGATTTCAAAATCTGTGGGGTGGTTTGGGTCTGGGTCTTTCTTGTCCCATCCATTTCGCACCACAATATCCACCGCGGCTTTCTTTATGGCCATATTTTCAATTTGTTGCTCATAGGTATCCGAGTCTGACATATTTTCTATCTCCTCATCAACCCTTAATTCCTGTTGGAACAAGTCAGGCTCTTGAATTTTTAATTGCATCAGAAAGTCCACATACTCCGCCACAGCATTGAAAGAGATGTGTGGTAGTGAATCATCGCCTTCTTCCTCGGCTTCTTCTTCTGATTCCCCGGCATCACTCAGGTATCTGCAGTGCTCTGCGGGTTCATGGGTTTTTTGTTTAGAGATGTTGAGAGGTATTTCCTTGGTCCAGAACCTATTTGCCAGCCATGATGCTAGCAATTGGTCCACATCATCACCATGCATAAGCTCTTGGATCCACCAGGCTGGGTTTAAGGCGATTTCTGCTTCCAGGATGGGATGAAGGCTGGTTTGACCGCACCAGTAAGAGAGGTCCCTCCATTGTTCCCTTGCTTTCATGTATATTTTTATCCTCCTGTAACTGGTCGGTTGGCATCCCTCCAGCGCCTTATAGAAGGCATCATCATTTTCTAGTGGGTTTTGGTTTGTGACTGCGGAAGAGAGAATAGCCTGTGTAGCCTCCTCTATTTGCGCAATCATTTCTGTTTCCTCTTCTTTAGTGAGCTTTTCCTCTTTTTCTCCCGAGTTATCCTCCGGGTGAGCATTTATTGCCGATGTTGAGATGGCGTTGCAGGAGATTCCACCAGAGTCACCGCCTCCTCTTTCCTCGTCACTGTCAAAGTTGCTACCAAAATCGTAGCTTTCATCTTGGCTGGGAGGGTCCGGATCAGACCATTCATATTCCTCATCAGTGAAACCGGGAACATCTTGGGCATGTTGGGTATTGGTGGAGGCGGAAGCCTCTTTGTTTACTTGGTTTCTTACAAAACTAGTCACAGCAATGGTTTGTTTCATCAGTTCAGACACATGCTCTGCTAGTATTGCAATGGTTTCTGGTGGAATTCCGGATTCTCCCTTTTCCTTTGGTATGACAAGGTTGAACCCCAGATTCTTTAGGCTTGGGATACCTTCTGAATCTAGACACTCGTCATGAATGTCTATAAACACTTTGCGATCTTGGCCATTGATCTTAAATGGCAGGGTCATTCGGTCCGGCTTCTTTCCTTTGCGGATAAGGGCCTTATCCAATTTCTTTACTTCAAGGATTTCTTTCTTTTTCTTTCCCGATTGGGTCATAGGTTGAACAGTGACCCTTGACCAGGTATGTCGGGTTGGGACTGAGCTGGATGACGACTCAGTAGGGTTTTGTTCATTTGTTGTCGAGGTTTCGGAAGGTCTGGTATCTGCCTGTGCCGGCTCCCGTTGGTTAGAGGATTCTTCATGTTCTTCCTCATTACCTGAGACATGGTGGCACGCTGCTGTCCAGAACTCCTCTTCTTTCTTTTCTTTTCCTTCGCCTTTCAACTCCTGCCACACTTGTCCGCTAATTTGAGCAGCGACCTTGGGGGAAATGAAATCAGCGAGGGTTGCTTGTGTTGGTTTTTCTTGAACATAGGGATCTTCGATGGTTTCGGGAGAGGTTTTCTTCCAGAACGCCTGTCTAGATCTCACATTACCCGTTCTTGCGTCACGGGTCATTGGTTTCGGTTGTGTTTTTGTTGGTTTGAGTCTCTTTGGGACTACTGGCATGATAGGGCTTTTCCATCTGAGTTGAGGTTCGGCCTGCAAGGCTCTCAACTTCTTTCTGGTGTTTTTGCTCAAATATACGCTCCATGTCGTGGGCGGTTTTCCGTCAGTAGTGACCGAGACACGACGAGAGCTGGCACTTGGGGCTCCGCTTGAGATAGCATGGGGAGCTGGCTCCTGCCTGGCGTCATCATGGAGAGAGATTGCTCCTTCTTGGATTTTCTGTTCGAGCCAATCCTTAAAGACATAGCAATCCTCTATGTTATGACCCAAAACTCTGTGATACACACAGTAGTTAGGGTGGTTCACTTTGTCTTCTTCCTCGGGCCTTTTGCATTGGGGCAATCGAACCTCGAGAACTTCCATAGCTTGTTTAAACAGCTTTAGAGTTTTCTCTTTTTTGAATGAGTAGGGCTTGCTTTTCAGCTCCCTGAGTGTCGGCCTTTGAGCCCTGGACTGTGGATTTCCATCCTTCGTCTCGCCATTCTTTCCCCATTGGGTACTACCAGTGCCTTCAGCCTGGTTAGTGACGGCTTTGACTGCCTTTGTTGTTTTGATTTCCAGCTTCTTTCCCTTTTCTTTGTCTTTTTCCTTAGCGGAATGGTACAGCTGGTTCATTTCAGGTTCCACTTCCTCGTATCGAGCAACCATGGTTACCAAATGTTCAAAGGTGGTGACATTGTGTCCCACCATCCATACTTTCATCGGTGCATGGATGCTGTTCAGGAGCATGCGCACCGCCTCAGATTCACTTATGTTGGACTGGCATCCTGTGTACATGGTTTCCCACCTTGACACATAATCGGAGACAGACTCGCCTTGCTTTTGTCTGGCGTTGACTAGATTAGTAACGGAGACCCGATGCGGAGTCGTCCTGAACCTTGCACAAAAGGCATTTGCCATTTCCTTCCAGCTTTTGATGCTATCTGCCTCGAGAGAAGCATACCAGTCAAATGCTACTCCAGACAGACTTTGTGAAAATTGCCTTAGTAGCCATTCCTCCCTTCGAGCAGTGTTTCCGCAGGAGGTTATAAAATGTGACAGGTGTTGACTTGGGGTGATTTTGTTTCCAACCCCATCAAACACCTTGAATTTTGGTACTATATGTCCCTTCGGGTAATCCAGCTGGTCAAACCTTGCGGGGTAAGGTCGGCCTGTGAAATTGACGGGCAGTTGAGTGCCCCCAATCCCTAGAGATTGCAGTTTCTGATCCATGGCCCTTTGCATCCTTTCCATCATGGCCTCAGGGTCAATGACATTAGCTTCCTTTCTTTCAAGCAACTCTTCTTCAGAGGTTTCACTGGAGCTGCTGTCCTTTTCCCGCACTATTTTGGAGTGGGATTTCTTGGTTTTCTTTTTATTTTTGGATTTTGGTTTAGGAGCCATTCCTTGGGTTTCGGTTGATTTTGGCATGTCATGGTTTGAAACAGCATAGCTTGGGCGTGCCCCCTTTTTGGCTATGTGTTTCTGGACTTCCGCGCATGCCGCGGTTACCCGAGCATTCTCCGCTTGGAGTTGCTCAAGTTGCTTAGTTTTCTCTTCCAGCTCCTTGCGAAGCTGGGCCATTTCATCAGATATTTCCTCGAGGATTTCAATCTCCTCGTCAACATCTTCAGATGAACTTCCATGGTCTGGACTTGGATCCTCTTCATCACTTGCGATGTTATCAGTGGTTTGTTGGACAATTTCCTCCACTACCGGGCTGCGGTTCCTGGGCCGCCCTACCCGTTTGGGAGGTTTAGATGCCGAAGCTTTTCCTTTCTGTCCTCGTGTTTCCACGGGGACACTTTCGGAGTGAGGCGGCTCCTGGGAACCTGTTCCAACCATGCGGACCTCCGCCGTTTCCTCACTGTCATCATCACCACTATCAACTGACACATGATATGTCGAGACAGAACCAGCATTCCGTCTCTTCCTCATCACATGTTTCTTTTTTGTTTTGCTTTTCATCATCTGGCTCGCCACCTGGCCAGCCAGAGAGGTATCTTTTCCTTTTGGCACCCATCGCTTGGTGCCCCCTGTATTTTGCTTGGGAGCGGGGATGGGTTCCGATTGCTTGGGCCTCCAAACCTGTTTCACTTTCCCTTTGGCCTTCATAGAGCGGGCGTTGGGCTGGAGTGATGGAAAGGTAAGCCGGTCAAAGACTGAAGGCGGGTGGGCCACAGTCCTTTTTTCTGACGCACTATAGTCCGCGTCTCCCTCTCGGTTGTCCTCGCGGTAGGGAAAGCGGAGTCTTTGGTGCGCCGGGAACTTGAGCCTGTCCTTGATGGACGGCTTGTTGGGGTTGGCAGGGATTGAGGTGACGGTCCTGCGGGACTTGCGGGACCTCTTGACAATCTTGAAGGCCGCATGGATGGCCTCCACTGCCTTGTGTTTTGGGTGGGTCACCTTCTCTGTCTCGAAGACTGGGGCATACATGGGGAGCTCCCAATCCTCTCTAAGGCGCATCACTTCACCTCCCTTTTTGAGCACATGTAGAGGGGCGAAGGTATTGCTGAGCGACAGGTCAGTGACAGTATCGGGTTGCTGGACCAGGTGGAGAGCCTGAGCCCTCGAGATCCTAGTCTTCTTTTCCTTTTTGAGTTTCGGGGCTGTCGCCCCCTTGATGTGGGTGTTTGCCGCTCGACCCTTTTTGGTGTTAAGGGCAGGCTTTCCAGAGACTTTCACCGATGCTTCACCAGCAAGCATCACAGGAGAGATTTGCACGACAGCTTGGACGGGCACATGGAGGGTCCCGGTTGCTGCTGCCTTCACGTGGCGAAGACGCTCGCCCTTCACGATTTGACTCCAGGTAAACATGGTTTCCTGCAATGGAGAAGACTTGGAGTCAACCATTAGTATATTTTTTTGACATGATGGACTTAATTCCGCTTTCGCATTTAAACTTTGATTATGCCCTGATGAGAGGAGAAAAAAGTCCCACCGGGCGTGCCAGAATCTGTCTCGCACTTTTTCAGTCCAACCACGGAAGATCAGATAGTCCTCTATGGGGCGAAGAAAATGCGGATCAGATACCCCTCGAGCATCTTGAGACCCGTCGTTACTGCCCATTCGAAACGAGCGAAGGGCACTAATGCGGTTCTAAGTACCTCGAGAGTTGATTGTTTGTCGTAGGTCCTTTTTTTTCCAGTAGGCGCAAGCCCCTACTGTTAATTACCTCCGAACTCAGTTACGAACTGAGCCAAGAGCACCTCTAGATCGGGATAATCAAAGTTTAGATGCAGTAAGTGGATGAAGTCCATTTTAATGAAAGGATTGTGTCTTGATAGGGAGTTTCGGGGTGAAAAGCACTGCAGAAGGGCAGCTATTTTAACAGAACCATGCAAACATGAATGATGCGATTTAATTCTTTAGTTTCACATTTTAAGACATTTAGGTTGTTTTTACTTTGCTGTGTCAGGCTTAGTGCTGTCGCAGAGATTTTTTGAGTTTGATACTAGGAAATTTGGTATCCTAGATCAATCCTCAATCGTTTGGGGATTTAGAGATTTTGGGATTTCGTTCAAGTCTTGAGTACAGATGCGCTGTGCCTTCTCTTGACAGGAACTTAGGTGATGGCCACTGGTTGACTTTTCTTCTGGTCACCTGGGCATCAGATTTCAGTCTGCTTCTGGTCAAACATGCTGTGAACTTGTAGAAACAGGCTGTTAGATTTGAGTCCAACGCTAGAAAATAGGGTATTCTAGGTTAGTTCTCAATCGTTTTTGAGGAACTTGGAGATTTTGTTGGGATTTTCGTTCAAGTCGCGAGTACAGATGCGCTATGCCTTCTCTTGACAGGAACTTCAGTGATCATTCAGAATTGACTTTTCCTTTTTCTCAATCTGAACATCGGGAGGGTGTCTCCTTCAGGGCGAAACGCGATGCAGTCTTGAAGGGACAAACTTTTGACTTTTAAGACTTTATGTCACTTTAGACTTTGTGTCTTTTGGGTCACTTTTAGGCTTTGTGCCATTTTGACTTTGTGTCATTTTGACTTTGTGTCACTTTTAGACTTTGTGTCATTTTGACTTCGTGTCGTTTTCAGACTTTGTGTCATTTAGACTTTGTGTCATTTAGACTTTGTGTCATTTTCAGACTTTGTGTCATTTAGACTTTGTGTCATTTTCAGACTTTGTGTCATTTAGACTTTGTGTCATTTTGACTTTGCGTCACTTTTAGATTTTGTGTCGTTTTAGACTTTGTGTCATTTAGACTTTGTGTCACTTTTAGACTTTGTGTCATTTTGACTTCGTGTCATTTGGAAGTTTTGACTTTTGATTTTTGCATTTTTAGAAGTTTGAACTTTGAGTTTGACTTTGAGTCTTGTACTTTGAGTTTGACTTTTGAGTCTTGCATTTTAAGCTAACACTTTTGGAGTTTGACTTTTGAGTTGGGCTTTTGAGTTTTGGTTTTTTTTTTCGGACTTTGGTTTAAAGTTTGAACTTGGTTTGAACTTTTTGAATTCTGGCATTCTGGACTTCGGACTTTTTAGTTGTGACTTTTGAGTTTTAGATTTTCGGTGTTTGGTTGAGATTTTTGGGTTTGGACTTTTAAATCTGTACTTTTAAATTCCCTTTTTTTTTATCTTCTTGGTATACTTTGTTTATTTCAATTTTGTTTGTGAGTCTTAATGTTTGACTGTACCTATTGCTCAGAACAAGGAATGTCAAGTGTACCTGCTGTCCAGAACATAAGCTATTCAGATGTACCTGCTGTCCAGAACATAATTTGTTCAAATGTACCTGCTGTCCAGAACATAGAATATTCAGAATGATTTTTTTCTTTTGCCTTATTTCCTTTTCTTCTTTTTTTTTAACCATATGAATATAAATTTATCATTATTATTATTATTATGATCATATTATTATTTTTTTTTTACTTATGGTTATCCCTTAAACCTATTAACTTTAAAATATTTCGTACTTTGGTGTTTTAGCATAACATAACACATCAAAATATTCTTCATATTTTTCTTGATATTCTGACATTTTATGGGAATTTTTCTGATAATCCAACTATTTTTAATGTATTTTTGAAGTTTCCTGCGTCGCAGGATTTTCTGATTGGCTGAAGATATGCTGTTTTGCTGTTCGTTCGTCAGGGACTCGTTACGTGCAGAGTGCCACAGAAAATCAGGAGGAAGCTCTATGGATCAGGGTTTGATCAAGTCGCTTGGTTCTCATCTGTGTCTGTATTCCGGGCGAGTCGAAGTTGGGTTCAGGCTCGCTCCACTGGCTTCGCGCGTCGACATCACCTCTCAGGTGAGCCAGGCTCATGCAGAAATCAGACTCATTTCCCTCCTACTCTTTCAATCATGCTCCTGGGACTTTTCCGTTGGACTGGACGCCTCCGTTGAGGTTGCCACCGATGATTTCCAGGAGTTGCGTCGGCTTCGGACCAGTCATGAGGTGTCGTTGTTGTTCCATGAAGCCTCTTCTGTCGAGAATTTGGGACATTTCCGGCGATAAGGCATGCTACGGCTCCAACTTGATCTGGGCCCGCGATCATGGCTGTAGTGACTGACTGCCAGAGAGTAAAAGGAGGGTTGGCTTTGCAGGAGCACTGTAGGACATCTCAAGAACGCTCTCAAGTTGTTTGTGAGTTCAATTTTATGCATCCCTTTTCAAATTTGAAATAATTATATTTTGAGTTCGCAGTTGGTCTGACAAGCTTGCGAAGTGAAATGCAACTTGGGCATGTAAATCATTTTAAGTACATCCTTCTCCTTCCTTTTGCACATTTTTATTCATCACATCGATCGAAGTGACCAGTGTCTAGGTGTTGAATGCTTAATTTTATCCCTATTTCATTTACTGACCATGTGTAACTTGGGGCTTCAAATTAATATATGGCATCTACTTGTTTAGGTAATTGGATCAAAATTCGGGTTAGTATTACCAACTTTTGTTACCACTGGCTAACGACAAAAAGATGAGACTATCTTATTCACACTAGTCCCTGACGTTTCTCAATTTCACAGCACCTTCTCAATTTAAGTATTTTTTTTGTCACTATTTCTATTAGAATCACCTAACCATTTTTATCAATTTTTTTTGTACCATTTTCATACTGGGGCCAATTTACCTCTTTCCTTTCTCACATAAGCATGGTTTTACAAAGAAAAGGAAAAATTATTTCACATTTGATCACCTTGTAACCACACAAATTTGAGAGTGAACCCAGGCAGACATTAATGCTCAGTGATTTGGGAATCAGATGCCTTAACTCTTTGACCTTTAAAGGTATCATTTCACACGCATTTTTTTTATGTACTGATTATGAGCAAAGAAATATGGTATGCTGATTATGAAAGGGCTGTAAGACAAACCTTGAGATCTTACTGACTTAACTTTTTATTACTTGATTCCCATGCTTAAATGCAGAACCATTATGTCATTACATTTTATTTTATTTTTTTTTATGTGCATGATATTGAACTTGGACTTGGGAAATAACTCTTTCTTTGTCAGGGACTTGAAACATCCACTTGTTCACTACATGAGACATAAACTTTGTTTTGAGAACATGAATTTTGATCTTGGACCCATTTCTGGGCAAAAGTAAAAAAAGGACTGTCTTGTTAAACACACTTCTTTGGGATTCTGACACAAGAAGGAACATAGACACACTACATCATTATTTTTTTTGCAAAATATTGCTTTGAAAACTAACCTGAGGACATGATTTTTTTGGACAGAAGTGTATTATTTCTTTTTGTTTTTGACTTGCTAAAGATACATGAACTAATAAAAGAAGACAAGTTCCAGGACTCTCAGCTTTAAACTGTTTTTTTTTTTTTTAGTTGAAATGAGAATGACTCACCACATGCCATTAGAGGGGTTTGGGACTACAAATAGTCATGAACATAAAGACATATATATTTTTTTTTAAAAAGGGAGACTTATGAGCATACTGTTTTCCTTTTTACATATACCCTTGACTTTTTTCATTTTATCTTTTTTTTTCTTGCTTTATCAGATTTAACATTTCTTATTACTTATCTTAACATATGAGATTTGCAAGGACTACTATTATACCCAACAAACACAGCCAAATGCATAGGTGTGCGCTCTCAGGCAAGCACCCCCCATGCATAAGCCATATTATTCCACAGAACTTCACTCTTTGTGTTTTCACTAGGGGACCTGTTGGCATGAATTTTACTTTATATATTATTTTGAAATAATTTGTTACTTGATGTTAAAACACAGTTAAGTGTATGAGTATGCGCTCTCAGGCAAGCATCCCTCACACACAGAACCGTGCTTCTCTTAGAAGCATTATGTTTTGGTATTTTTATATTAAGGGTTTCATCAACACAGGTAAGTGTGCGCTCTCTGGCAAGCACCCCTATACCCATATTTCTGAACCCTGAAACAGTATGAGTAAGTGATCTACATGATGACCTTTCTGTAATCTATGCTTACCTTCAAAGGAAATAAAAAAAAAGCACAGAGACTGGAAATAGAGAACCAAGGGAGGAAGAAATTTAGTAATAACACTTATGTATTGAATATTGGCACAGCAACTTTCCTACCTCTCTTTGAAATTGCTCCTACTTGATTACAAATATGTAATTAAAAATTCTAGCAGAATTTCGACTTGCTCTCTCCTCTCCTCCCTTTTCTTCCTTTGCTTTGATCTTCTTTTATAGGCGAAATCCTTAGGGCTTCGCTTCATTCTTTCAACACATGGCAGCCTCTCCTGTCTTGGATTTGTGATGGAGGGGCTGGATGTAAAATGGGGCTGCCGCCATACTTTTATAATTCCAATTTCACTTATGTTCTTCTTACTTCCTCTTACCAACCAGTGATAACATGCCACTTGGCACATGTAATTTTGCTGCTTTCATGGTATGCTTGGAGAGGGAGTTATGCTTATCTTGGCGCCAGATGATGTGTTGTCTCTCATCTGATGGTTCATAGGACATGGATGGCTGTGATTGCATAAATGAGGTATCTCCTTTGGGACATAGCTGTTGCTCCTAGGGGGTATAGGTCTGGTACTGTCTTTATCCACTCTCCTATGGGCTTTGACTGGAGACTCTTTTAGTGTTAGGTGATCTTCTTTTAATGCCCCTCCATCATGTGTATGTTCCCTCATGTTTACATGGGTAAGATTGGAATTGTGGCTTCATTTGGCAGCGTTTGCCACTTGGCATGGATCTGTTGGTCATGTATTATACGTATTGTGTGATTAATAACTCATTCCTGACCCTTGCTGACTTCTTTCTTTCTGCATGACAGGTGGGCCCAGTATGTGTTGTCACTCTCTTATTGATTGTGGTTACAGGAAATATGTAATTACCCTATCCTTCATTGTTAATCATAATTTTTATGCCTTTTCGATTTTAATTGGGGGCCATGCTGTCTTCGTAACACTTCCCTTTTAGTGATGTTTATCCATATAATTAAGCTTTGTTATTTGGATCATTTCATGCATGTTAATTCCAGGGAAAGTGTAGGGGGGTATAATTGGAAATTGGGGTTCTCATGTGCCTGTCTCATAAGCTTCATTCCTTTGTCCTTTCCTTTAATTCCTGATTTGCCCTCTTACATCACGCATGGAATGCTTTTCAGGTGCCCATTGGCGTGTGTTGATTGTCTACATACTCAGGGTGTATCTTTCACCTAATCTGGCTACATCCAACCGTCCAACGTATTCCTTTTACTTCCTATGTGTGAGTAAGTGGCTGATGATGCATTTGCTTGAGAAAGGAAGAAAAATTCCTTGGTGCTGGAGAATACCATTCAATGCATTGTACTATTATCAGAAGGGGAAATCATCATCCGAGCATCAACGGTTGGAAATGTTAAATTGACTGAGGAAATTCCTCCTCTCCCAATTACTTTTTCTGAGCCCATGGTACACTGGCTTCACAGGCCTAGAACTTTCTTTTCAGTGCCTAGGCTAGAGGGGGACCTTCTTTCTCCATTTGTTCCTTTTATTCGACTTTATGTGATTTGATGTACTGGCCATCTCCAGTTCAGGCATAGGTGACTTTCTTCCTTTTCTCTCTCCTTCCTACTACATGAGCGAGCGGCATATGAAGCGGTGAGGAACCATCTCTTTCCCCTGACTCATAGCATAACAACCTCCATTGCTTATTTCCATGTCTCCACTATTTACCGCCATGGCCATGAGGTTCATTGCTCCAGTCAGCTTCAATTGATCCGAAATTACGCACTATTTCCCTCTCATAGATTCAACAGGTGCCTCCTAGGTATATTTCCTTGGCAATTTCTCGCTAATTTAGCAAAATTTCACATGTGTTTGTCTCAGTCGCTGATCCTTTCTCTTTCGGTCATCGCTTAATCCAGTTACCGTTCCTCGCCGAGTCTGGTACTGTTGCATTGGTGGGCTCATCGCCTTTCCATTGGCGAGACTGGTTGAGACTGAAACGGTGTAGAGCGGCGGCGAAACTCCTCCTCACGCCGGCGTGCGACGCCTGTGTCAGACAGTACTGTTTCATCCTCCTTTTTTCTTTTTTTTGAATGAGTGGGACCCACAACTTTCGACCAATCAGAAACTCAATTAGATGTTTTAGTTCTAGATCGAGATCCATCTGTTGATTTTGGATAACATATTGAGGATTTATCAGGGCCGTCGGATTAATGGAAATTTCCTTAATCAAATTGGGTCAGTGTATAATTCATACGGGCTTCAACCTCGGCCCATAACAAATTTCATTATTTCATTAAAAGCCCATCCGACATCATTTTGTTTTATTCTTGGTGAGGTTCACCTCCATTTGTCCCAGCAATGGACGTGTCCATTTGACTGAATTTTGAGGATAATTGAGCTGCTTTATTCTTAGAAAAATTGTTTGGTGCCCTTCCATAGGTCAATTTGACATGAAATTTTGCATGGTTTCTCATAAAAATATGAAGAATTTAGCTGCCACAAATTTTCTATTTTTTAGGACTCCGGTAATTAATTATAAGGATATCACAGGCGTATAATGGCATTCCTCGTAATTAATTAATTTACTGTCCATTTTTTAAGAATTTCTGTGTTTTCCTTTCATGCATTATGACCAATTATCAGGGCTATTTTGTTGGGTCATTGGTTATGTGGATGGGATTTTGATTACATGGTTTTAGATTTTGGTGATAAAATAGGGAATTGTTTAGGGTTTTACGCAGCAGAATTTAGAGGCAAACAATATGTAATGTAACATCCTGTACCTTCTTCACTGCTTTCATTTTTCATATTTCAAAGAATTATATTAGAAAAAGTAGCTATTATAAAGAGGAAGTGATTGGATTTTCTTTTACAGTTTCTCTATAATTGTTATTAACTTTCTCTGTTGCTTTTTTCAAATTTTATTTTTTTGTTATCTGCAACTTTTGGTTTCCTTAAAATCTTGCTCAACGCCTTAATTTGCAGGCTTATGATTTACTCTTTAGATTCAAAGATGGCTATCTATGGAGATGGTGAATTTAGTAGAAATAAAGGATATTTGCTTTATCCAATGGTAAATGGATATTTCAAATTATGTTATTTTTTTTTTCAGGAGCTGGTCGGAAAGTACCAAACCTCAATTAGATTAAAAAGTAGTTTACAAAATACTAAATATCAAAGTATAACTGTTTTCTGAAAAAACAGATGAAAAGCTAAATCTGATGATTCACCTTCTCCTCCTATGATGTATTGAAGGATGGAAATTATCTTATAAATTAGCAGTATTTTTAATCCCTCCCTCTCCACTAATTTTAATGTTGTTAAGGGATTTAAGAAGGGTATGGGTTCATCAACTCACATCTGCTTCAGATAAAAAAAGACCGGACACACGCTCCTATTATACATGTGTGGCATGCATTTTCTTTTGTTTTTATTGTTATGACTTTTATTTCTCATGAATTGAGAACTACATGTCAGCAATAACAACGTGGCACTGGACTGTTTCTCATGAATTGTGACTATATATATGTGACTTTTTGTTATTTTATGATAAACATGCATTCTAATTGACTTTTGTTTCTCAGAAAACTTGGGTTGACTTTTGTTTCTCAAGAATTGTGAACATATGCTCCTATTATATGTACAATTTTGACATTCCATTTTTCTAGCTGTATATTAAATACATGCTTTCGTTGAATGCATGGTTTACTATTGTGTTTGGTTTAATTAATTATACTGTGTTTGATTCAATTAATTATAGAGAAGATGAAACTGGCATAGAACAAACAAAAAAGAAATTCTTCATATTACATTACATGGACATGATGAAACAGACCAAAACAGTTTACCAAAAGCTGATAAAGAGCAATAAAAAAATTATGAACAACATTGCTGGACATGAAGACATAAAAGGTTTAAATCTAATCTTATTCAATTTATCAATATTAATTGCACAAAAAGATTTTGTTAACTAACTTTAATTTGCAATTTTGATCCATTTTACTTTTATCTTATTTAGGGATGTATAGTTAGGTTCTTTTGTCATGCAATATTGAATGCATGAACGGCTAAAGAGAAAATATTCGATATTCTGTGTATATTAAAAAATTCATAGATCATAGATATGAGTTGACAAGTTTCAGATTGTTAGCATTTCATTTCAATTACAATAACAAACTGTTTTCGTACATATTTTATTTTATGGACTTTTGTATCAAAAATTTGAGAAAGTGTGTAACTTTTTTTTTTGCGGTATTATTGGTTCAGTAGTGAAGCATCTGCTTGAATTAGTCTTTTAATCTAAATCATCATTCAAATATTAGCACTATAATACTAAATTTAATAAAAATTATATAAAACATAGATCGCGCACGCGCGAGATGCCCACTAGTATTTTTAAAAGACCCTGTTCTTTTTAAACATGAAAATAGCAGTGCTGAACACCTGAGCCCCATTATTAATGGAAACTTGAAACTATATATCTTGATAACTTTTTCATTAAGGGGCCGTTTGGATCCCATGGGGATTTTGGGGAATTTCATCTTCCTACCATAAATTTATTATAAACAATCCAAACTCTTCACAAAATTACACACTTCCCAATAAATTTATTCCTAGGAATTTCAACTTCCCCAACTTCCCTAAATTCCTAAGCGATCCAAACGGCCCCTAAGTACTGTTTTTTAGCCTTTACTTGTCATGTGAAACGGTACTTTTTGTACGCTCAAGAAAAACATTCATGCCGAATTTGATGGCATTTCGGGACGTCTTGTTTAGAAAATATTTTATTTGTTAATATTATGGAACATCTAATTCTCGTGTGATCGAGTCATTAATAATTTTCCCTTAATTTATAATGGTCACACTTGAAAGAAGGTTCTTTTGAAATTTTTAGTGTTGCAAATGACAACGCAATAAGTTTAGTTAAGTTTTGGATTGTTCTCCAAGCCATAACTTCATTTTGCAATGTTCCAGCAAAACTAGTTTAGTTTTTTCTTTCTTATATATTAATAAATAAACTTGCGATGACGATGCCATTGTTTCATCAGAAAAATTTATTCGTGAAAGAGAAATCTTGAATTCACGTTTTCAATTAGTTGTCGGTGGCAACTCTTCGTTGAAGGAAGAGGACAACACCGCGAGTACTTCCCCGTGCAAACAATTGTTAATTATGTTAAACGGGAAAATATAAACAAGGACTAAATTAAGCGGTAATGATATTTCTATGGCAAATCACATTCACGCCTAGATACGACCACGTCAGCTCTAACAAATTTGGTAAATGTTTTTTTTTTTTTGGAAAATCTGCGGCTGCCAAGGAAAAAGAATAATTTGGAAAATATTTGTCATCGCCACGTCAGATAGCTATAAAGCGATTTGGATGGAATTTTCGTTTTGTAAGTCATGGCAATAATTTAGTGTGTGACAGCAAGATAAAAGTGTATTTAGGTTTCTCACTCGTTTGTGCCAGTAAAATTTTTATACGAGTGTACTGAATCAATTTTTTCAGTCCGACTTAAGTTTTGTTTCGTGCTGAAATCAATCACAGATGTTTATTTGAGGAAACTATATATATATATAGAGAGAGAGAGAGATAGCCTTCAATCAAAGCGTTTTGATCGGAATTCCGATTAAACTTCGTAAGTTCTCAATTTTGAAAGTTTAAATGACCGATCCAAACCATCAAATATGATCTCCATATTGAAATTTCCTTGCCGACCAAAATTTTCATTTTTTTAAATTTTTAGTATTTTTTTTTCGGATTTTCAAAAACATCAATTTTTGTAGGGTTCAGAACAAATTAGATTAACGATTTTTGAAAATCCAAAAAAATACTTAAAAATTAAAAAAATAAAAATTTTGGTCGGCAAGGAGATTTCAATATTGAGATCATATTTGACAGTTTGGATCAGTCATTTAAACTTTCAAAATTGAAATCTGACGGAGTTTAACTGGGACTTTGGTCAAAGTGCTTTGATTGAACTCTCTCTCTCTCTATTTCTCTCGTTATATATATATATATAGTTTAGATATGGTGAGTCGCGACTCACGGACCCTCCGGTGAGTCGCGACCAAAACTCCTAGATCTAGATCAAAATGACCGATCCAAATTGTCCAATATGATCTCCCTATTGAAATCTCCATGTAGACCGAATTTTTTATTTTTTCGAATTTTTTAAGTATTTTTTTAAAATTTTAGAAAATCGTTAATCTAATTGGTTCTGAACCATTCAAAAACATCAGTTTTTAAAAATCCGAAAAAAATACTTAAAAATTTTGAAAAAATAAAAAATTTGGTTTGCACGAAGATTTCAATAGGGAGATCATATTTGGACGGTTTGGATCGGTCATTTTGATCTAGATCAAGGAGTTTTGGTCGCGACTCACCGGAGGGTCCGCGAGTTGCGACTCACCGTAGCTAAACTCTATATATATATATATATATATATATATATATATATATTGTGTGTGTGTGTGTCTGCCATAGCATTACCTATATATATGTATATATATGGAGAGAGACAGTAAATCTATTGTGAACCACGATGTATAGAGTGCAAATAATCCAATTCCGAGAATCATTTGAGAATTTCAATCGTTTCTGAAATCATTCCAAATTATTCCATCACAATAATTAAATTTAAACTCTTTATACTATCTAAATTTGATTCATATGTTATTTATTCAAATAAATTAGATTATACATGGCAATTACACACGTAAAGTGCAAATAATTCAATTACGAACAACATTTGAGCATTTCAAGTCTAAGTCATTTCCTCACAATAATCCAAATTTAAAATCCTTATACTGTCTAAAATGTGATTCATGTGACATTTATTATGAAAAGAATGGATTATACATGGTAATTACGCATATAAAGTAAAAAATAATGCAATTCTGAGAATTATTTGAGAATTTCAATCGTTTCTGGATTCATTCTAAATAATTTCATAGCTATAATCTATATTTAAACTCTTTATGCTGTCTAGAATATGATTCATATGTTATTTGTTCAAAAATATTGGATTATATAAGGTAATTACGCATATTAATTGCAAATAACGTAATTCTGAGCATCATTTGAGCATTTCAATCGTTTCTGGATTCATTCTAAGTCATTTGATCAAAATAATCTATCTTTAAACTCATTATACTGTTTAGAATGTGATTCTTATGATATTTATTCAAAAAGTTTGCATTATACATGGTAGTTACTCATTTAAAGTGCAAATAATGCAATTCAGGCATCATTTGAGCATTTCAATCGTTTATGGATTCATTCTAAGTACTTTCATCACAATAATCTATATTTAAACTCTTTATGTTGTCTTAAATGTGATTCACATATTATTTATTATGAAAAGAAGGGAGTGGCTACTGTCAAAAATATAGGACACAAGCACTTGTCCAACATGATAAAATTTAAATTTTTAAGATTAGAATGGCCGATCCAAATTTTTGGAATATGTTTATATGCTTAATCTAAAAAGTTCTGAACCTTCCAATTTTAAAAATTCGAAAAAAAAACAGTTGAAAATTTGAAAAAATATATATTTTGATTTTCAAGGATATTTTAATATAGAGATCATACTGAGTGATTTGGATCGGTCGTTTGAAATTTTAATAATCGACGTTTAGATCGTGTTTGAAGACTGATATGTTTGATTCTAGCATTACTCTGAAAAGAATGGATTATACGTGGTAATTATAAATATAAATTGCAAATAAGGCAATTCATAGCAATATTTGAGCATTTCAATCGTTTCTGGATTCATTCTAAATGTTTCCATCACGATAATCTATATTTAAACTCTTTATGCTGTCTAGAATTTGATTCCAATGTCATTTATTCAAAAATATTGGATTATACAGGCTAATTACCCATACAAAGTGTAAATAATACAATTCTGAACAATATTTGAGCATTTCAATCATTTTTGGAATCATTCTAAGTCTTTTCATCACAATAATCTACATTTCAACTCTTTATACTGTCGACAGTATCATTCGTAGGTTATTTATTATCAAAATATTGGATTATACATTGTAATTATGCATAAAAAGTGCAAATAATGCAATTCTGAGCATCATTTGAGCATTTCAATTATTTCTAAATTCATTCTGAGTAATTTAATCAAAATAATCTACATTTAAGCTCTTTATACTTTCTGGAATATGATTCATATGTAATTTGTCCAAAAAGGTTGGATTATACAAGGTAATTACGCATATTAATTGCAAATAAAGCAATTCTGAGCATCATTTGAGCAATTCAATCGTTTCTGGATTCATTCTAAGTCATTTCATCACAATAATCTACACACAACTCTTTATACTGTCTAAAATATAATTCATATATTATTCAAAAAATTGGATTATAAATAGCAATTACGCATATTAATTGTAAATAAAGCATTCTGAGCATCATTTGAACATTTTCATCTTTTCCGGATAAATTTTAAGTCATTTCATCACAATAATCTACATTTAAATTATTTATACTGTCTAAATAATTTGATTCATATGTTATTATTCAAAAAGATTGTATTATACATGCTAATTACATATATAAAATGCAAACAATGCAATTTTAAGTAAAATTTGAGCATTTCAATCGTTTTTGGATTCACTCTTAGTCATTTCATATGTTATTTATTAAAAAAGATTGCAATATAGATGGTAATTTCGCAAATAAAGTGCAAATAATGCAGTTCTGAGCATCATTTCAGCATTTCAATCGTTTCTGGGTTCATACTAAGTCATTTCATCAAAATAATCTACATTTAAGCTCTTTATACTCTCTAGATTATGAATCATATGTTATTTATTCAAAAATATTGTATTATACATGGTAATTATGCATATAAAGTGTAAAAAATGCAATTCTGAACATCATTTGAGCATTTCAATCGTTTCTGGATTCATTCTAAGTCATAATCACAATAATCTACATTTAAAATCTCTATACAGTCTAGAATTTGATTCATATATCGTTTATTGAGAAAGATTGAATTAAATATGGTAATTACGTATAAAAAATGTAAATAATGCAATCCTGAGCATCATTTGAGCATTTTATTCATTTCAGTGTCCATTCTAAATCATTTAATCACAATAATCTTCATTTAAACTCTTTATATTGTCTAAAATGTGATTTATATGTTATTTATTAAGAAAAGATTAGATTATACATTGTAATTACCCATTTAAAGTTTAAATAATGCAATTCTGAGCATCATTTGAGCATTTCAAATGTTTCTAGATTCATTCTTAGTCATTTCATCACAATAATCTGCATTTAAACCTTTTATGCTGTCTAGAATATGATTCATATATTATTATTATTAAAATATTGGATTATACTTGGTAATTACACATATTATGTGCAAATAATGCAATTCTGAGCATCATTTGAGCATTTCAATCTTTTATGGATTCATTTTAAACCATTTCATCACAATAATCTTCATTAAACTCTTTATAACGTCTATAATATGATTCAAATGTTATTTATTAAGAAAAAAATTGAATTATACAAGGTAATTGCACATATAAAGTGCAAATAAACCAATTCTGAGCATCATTTGAACATTTCAATCGTTTCTAGATTCATTCTAAGTCATTTCATCATGATAATCTACATATAAATAATTTATACAGTCTAGAATATGATTCATATGTTATTTACTAAGAAAAGATTTGGTTTAAAGAAGGTAATTACACATATAAAGTGCAAATAATGCAATTCTGAGCATCATTTGAGCATTCTATATTAATTCTAAGTCATTTCATCCTAATAATCTACATTTAAACTCTTTAGACTGTCTAAAATATCATTGATATGTTATTTATTATGAACATATTTGATTATACATGGTAATTACGCATATAAAGTGCAAATAAATCAATTCTTAGCATCATTTCAGCATTTCAATCGTTTTTTCATTCATTCTAAACCATTTCATCACCATGATCTAAATTTAAACTCTTTATACTATCTAGAAAATGATTCATATGTTATTTATTAAATAAAGATTGGATTATACATGGTAATTACGCATATAAAGTGCAAATAATGCAATTCTGAGAATCATTTCAAACGTTTTTGCATTTATTCTAAGCCGTTTCATCACAATAATCTACATTTAAACTCTTTGTACTGTCTACAATATGATTCATTTATTATCAAAATATTGGATTAGACATTGTAATTGCGCATAGAAAGTTCAAATAATGCAATTCTGAGCATTTCAATTATATTTTGATTTATTCTAAGTCATTTAATCACAATAATATACATTTAAACTCTTTATACTGTCTATAATATGATTCATATGTTATTTATTAAGAAAAGATTGGATTATGCATGGTAATTTCATATATAAAGTGCAAATAATACAATTCTGAGAATCATTTGAGCATTTCAATCGTTTCTTGATTCATTCGAAGTCATATCATTAGGATAATCTACATTTAACCTCTTTATATTGTATAGAATATGATTCATATGTTATTTATAAAAAAAAGATTGTTATACATGATAATTGCACATATAAAGAGCAAAATATGCAATTCTGAGTATCATTTGAGCATTTCAAACGTTTCTGGATTCATTCTAAGTCATTTCATCACAATAATCTACACTTAAACTATTTATATTATTTAGAATATGATTCATATGTTATTTACTAAGAAAAGATTGGATTATATATGGTAATTACACATATAATGTGCAAATAATGCAATTATGCACTTCATTTGAGCATTTCAATATTTTCTGGATTCACTCTAAGTCATTGATAACAAAATCTACATTTATACTCTTTATACTATCTAGAATATGATTAATATGTTACTTTTTAAGAAAAGATTGGATTATATATGATAATTACGCATATAAAGTGCATATAATGTAATTCAATGTATCATTTGAGCATTTCAATCGTTTCTAGGTTTATTCTAAGTCATTTTATCTCAATAATCTACATTCAAATTCTTTATATTATCTAAATGTGATTCATATATTATTTATTTTTAAAAGGTTTGATTATACATTGTAATTACACATATAAAGTGTAAATAAAGTAATTTTGAGCATCATTTGACCATTTTATTCGTTTCTGGATTCACTCTAAGTCATTTATTGACGATAATCTACATTTAAACTCTTTATACTGTCTAGAATGTGGTTCATATGATATTTATTCAAAAAGATTGGATTATATATGGTAATTATGCATATAAATAGAACTTAATGCAATTCTGATCATTATTTAAGCATTTCAACCGTTTCTCAATTCATTCTACGTCATTTCATCACAATAATCTGCATTCTACTATTTACACTGTTTATATTTTGATTCATATCTTATTTATTCAAAAATATTTTATTATACATAGTAATTACGTATATAAAAGGTAAATAATGCAATTATGAGCATCATTTGAGCATTTCAATCGTTTCTGGATCCATTCTAAGTCATTTCATTATGATAATCTACATTTAAGCTCTATATACTCTCTAAAATATGATTCATATGTTATTTATTCAAAAATATTGAATTATACATGATAATTATGCATATAAAGAGCGAATAGTGCAATTCTGAGCATCATTTGAGAATTTCAATCATTTCTTGTCTAAGTCATTTCATCAGAATAATCTTCATTTCAACTGTTTATAATGTCCTTAATATGATTCATATCTTATTTATTCAAAACTATTTGATTATAAATGGTAAATACGAATATAAAGTGCAAATAGTGCAATTCAAAGTCATACAATGGAATGAGTCAATCATCCACTTTGATATTTCGTTGAAATAAAATGGGAATATTCTTTCTTCATTGATCCATAATTTGGATCCTTGGGAAGTATTATTATCGTCCAATCTGTGAGAAGTATTATGATCGTTCAATAAGAAGGGTTTCAATTTCTTTTTTTTTATTTTTGGAAGTTTGGAGTCACAACATAGTGACTCGAAAAGATACAAAAGATAACAAAAGCCCAGGTTACTACCTTAGCCATCTAAAAAACTAAACCTTAAAGCTAAACTGTACTAATCACCAGAGTTACAACATCAAAAAGGAAAGAAAAACAAAACAGCCCAGAGAATGCCGCAGCCAAACCGATCAAACTGATCAATCCAGTAAGTCTTCATCTGACACCTCCTCCGAGACTTCTGCTCTTCTCAGATCAGCCCTTGTAGCTCTTTCATTAGCAGCAGAATTATTATGAAGGAGTGTATTGTCAGTTATGTGCTGCAGCCCTCTATCCAGTCTTGCTTGAAAACCTGACCAAACATGAAAATTGTTAATTAAATTATAAACTAAAGAAGAAAATGATAAACCTTTTAACTTCATTGAAAGCTCTCCTGTTTCTTTCCAGCCAAAGAGTCCAAAAAGACACGGCTAAAAAACTAACAGCAAAAACCTTTAGATCCTTAGGAAGAGACAAACAACTATTCCATAAAGAGGGAATGTCAAGATACTGCAAAACAATCCCTTTCCCATTGAAGTTATTAAAAATATCCCAAATATCCTTAAAATAGACACAATGAACAAATAAATGATCAGTCGATTCAGAATCATTACAGAAGAGACATTTGTTTGGTCTGTGCCATCCCCTTTTCATCAAGTTATCTTGTGTTAGAATTTTGTTTTTCAAGACTAACCACAAGAATAACTTAATTTTCAAAGGTACCTTAGCGATCCAAATCGAATCTCTTAAGTTAGTCTGAACCCCCCCCCCCCCCCAATTATTCATCAAAGTGTAGCAAGACTTAACAGTGTAAACTCCTTTAGGATCCAAAGACCAGCTAACTGAATCCTCTGAATCATTAAAAGGATAATTCAAGAGGAGATTTTGAATATCAAGCTTTTCTTGTCTCAAGGGTAAAGAAACTCCTCTTGTAAGAAACAGGTTTAAAGCCCCATTATTCCAAATGTCGCTAATAAAGGTCTCTGGTTTCTTTGTTTTGGCAAAAGCTGCCGGGAAAGTAAATTCTTTCCAAAACTTAGTATTAGAACCATTACCTATAACTTTCTTAAAACCTACTTTTATAATTGGAATAAGCGAATTTATTTCTTTCCAAAAGAAAGAGCTAGTTGAAGGGCACCTATGCTTATATTTCTGAATAACAATATCTTTCCAAAGGGCTTTATAATCAGCATTAAAAAGCTTCCAAATCCATTTGCCCAATAAAGCTATATTCATCTGTTGAAGGTTAGTAATACCCCAACCTCCAAATTCTTTTTTCTTACAGATGGTAGACCAATTAGCTAAAGGGAATTTTTTTTTAATGCTTTGATTAGAACCCCATAAGAAAGTCCTTCTAATCCTATCTATTCTATTAGCTAAAGGGTTTCAATTTCTTCAAAAGAATGATTTGAAGACGTAGTGGTTCAAATGGCTTCTCCGGGACCGGATCTTCCAATTCATAAATGTACATCTCAAAACTACAAATGGCGATATTCCCAATATGTACAGAGAATCAGGGATTTCATCGGAATAATCTACATTTGAACTTTTTATCATTAGCATTTCAATCGTTTCTTGATTCATTCTAAGTCATTTAATCACAATAATCTACATTTAAGCTCTTTATACTGTCTAGAATATGATTCATATGTCTTTTAGTCATTACGCATATAAAGAGCAAATAATGCAATTTTGAGCATCATTTTAACATGTCAACCGTTTCACGATTCATTTTACGTCATTGCATCAAAATAACCTACATTAAAACTTTTAATACTGTTTATATTATGATTCATATCTTATTCAAAAATATTTGATTATACATGGTAATCACGCATATAAAGTGCAAATAATACAATTCTGAGCATCATATGAGCATTTCAATCGTTTCTTGATTCATTCTAAGTCATTTCATCACAATAATCTACATTTAAACTCTTTATATTGTCTAGAATATGATTCATAAGTTATTTATTTATAAAAGATTGGATTATACATGGTAAGTACGCATATAAAGTTCAAATAATGTAATTCTGAGCATATTTTGAGCATTTCAACCGTTTCTCGATTCATTCTACGTCATTTCATCACAATTATCTATATTTAAACTGTTAATATTACGATTCATATCTTATTTATTCAAAAAGATTTGATTATACATAGTAATTACGCATATAAAGTGCAAATAATGCAATTTTGAGCTTCATATGAGCGTTTCAATTATTTCTTGATAAATTCTAAGTCATTTCATCAAAATAATATACATTTAAACTCTTTATATTGTATAGTATATGATACATAAGTTATTTATTAAGAAAATATTGGATTATACATGGTAAGTACGCATATAAAGTTCTAATAATGTAATTCTGAGCATCATTTGAGCATTTCAACCATTTCTTGATTCATTCTACATCATTGGATCACAATAATCTACATTTAAACTGTCAATACTGTTTATATTACGATACATATCTTATTTATTCAAAATATTTGATTATTCTTGGTAATTACGCATATAAAATACAAATAATGCAATTCTGAGTTTAATATGAGTGTTTCAATCGTTTCTTTATTCATTCAAAGTCATTTCATTACAATAATCTACATTTAAACTCTTTATAATATCTAGAATATGATTCATAAGTTATTAAGAAAAGATTGGATTATAAAAGGTAACTACGCATATAAAGTTCAATTAATGTAATTCTGAGCATTTTCTGAGCATTTCAACCGTTTCCATGTTCATTCTATGTCTTTTCATCACAATAATCTACATTTAAACTCTTTATGCTGTCTAAAATGTGATTCATATGTTATTTATTCTGAAAAGATTTGATTATACATGGTAATTACGAATATAAAGTGCAAATAATGCAATTCTAAGCATCATTTGAGAATTCAATCGTTTCTGGATTCATTATAATTAATTTAATCACAATAATCTACATTTAAACTCTTTATACTATCTATATTATCATTTATATCCTATTTATTAAAAAAAATGATTATACATGGTAATTACGCATATAAATTGCAACTAACGCAATTTTGAGCATCTTTTTACCATTTCAATCGTTTCTGGATTCATTCTAAGTCTTTTCATAATGATAATATGCATTTAAACTCCTTATGCTGTCTAGAAATATGATTCATATCATCATATGTTATTTATTCAAAAAGATTGGATTATAAATGGTAATTACGCATAAAAAGTGCAAATGATGCAATTATGAGCATCATTTGAGCATTTCAATCATTTCTTGATTCATTCTAAGTCATTTGATCATTACAATCTATATTTCAACTCTTTTATACTGTCTGAAATATTATTCATATGTTATTTATTTTGAAAAGATAGGATTATATATGGTAATTACTCATATAAAGTGCAAATAACGCCATTCTAAGCAGCATTTGAGCATTTCATTAGTTACTGGATTCATTCTAGGTAATTTCATTACGATAATCTACATTTTAACTCTTTATGATGTCTAGAATATGTTTCACATGTTATTTATTCAAACGGATTGGATTATATATGGTAATTACGCAAATAAAGAGCAAATCATGTAATTCTGTGCATCATTTGAGTATTTTCAATCGTTTCTGGATTCTTTCTTAGTCATTTCATCACAATAATCTACATTTAAACTTTTTATACTATCTAGAATATGATTCATATGTTATTTATTAAAAAAAATTGGATTATACGTGGTAATTACGCGTATAAAAAGCAAATAATGCAATTTTTCGCATTGTTTCAGCATTTCAAACGTTTCTGGATTTATTCTATGTCATTTCATCACAATAATCTATATTGAAAAGCTTTATGCTGTCTAGAATATGTTTTTTATATAAAATTTATTAAGAAAAAATTTTATTATACATGGCAATTACACATATAATGCGCAAGTAATGCAATTCTAACCATCTTTTTTTGAGAATTTCAATTGTTTCTGTATCCATTCTTAGTAATTTCAACACAATAATCTACATTTAAACTCTTTATGCTGGCTAGATTATGATTCATAAGTTATTTATTGAAAAAAATTAGATTATACATGGTAATTACGCATATAAAGAGCAAATAGTGCAATTCTGAGCATCATTTAAGCATTTCAAACATTTCTGGATTCATTCTAAGTCATTTTTATCACAATAATCTACATTAAACTCTTTATGCTGTCTAAACTGTGATTAATATATATAAAATGCAAATAATGAAATTCTAAGCATCATTTGAGAATTCAATTCTTTCTGGATTCATTCTAATAAATTTAATCACAATAATCTACATTTTAAATCTTTATACTGTCTATATTATGATTCATATCTTATTTATTCAAAAAGATTTGGTTACACATGGTAATTACACATATAAAGTGCAAATAGTGCAATTCTGAGTATCATATGAGCGTTTCAATAATTTCTTGATTCATTCTAAGTCATTTTCAACACAATAATCTATATTTTAACTCTTTATATTGTCTATAATATGATTCATAAGTCATTTCTTGACGATAATCTACATTTAAATTTTAAACTCTTTATACTGTCTAGAATATGATTCATATGTTATTTATTTTGAAATGATTGGATTATACATGGTAAGTACGCATATAAAGTTCAAATAATGTAGTTCTGAGCATCTTTTGAGCATTTCAATTGTTTCTAGGTTCATTCTATGTCATTTCATCACAATAATCTTCATTTAAATTCTTTATGCTGTCTAAAATGTGATTCATATGTTATTTATTCTAAAAAAGATTCGATTATATATGGTAATTACACATATAAAGTGCAAATAATGCAATTCAAAGCATCATTTGAGAATTCAATAGTTACTGGATTCATTCTAAGTAATTTCATCACAATAATCTAAATTTAAACTCTTTATACTCTCTATATTATGATTCGTATCTTTTTTATTCAAATTTTTTTATACATGGTAATTATTCATATAAATTGCAAATAATGCAAATCTAAGCATCATTTTATCATTTCAATCATTTCTGGATTCATTCTAAGTCTTTTCATCACGATAATACGCATTTAAACTCTTTACACTATCTAGCATATGATTCATATGTTATTTATTCAAAAAGATTGGATTATAAATGGTAATTACGCATATAAATTGCAAATTATGCAATTATAAGCATCATTTGAGCATTTTAATCGTTTCTTAATTCATTCTAAGTCATTGATCATCATAATCTATATTTCAACTCTTTATACTATCTAGAATATGATTCATATGTTATTTATTTAGTAAAGTTAGGATTATACATGGTAATTACTCATATAAAGTGTAAATAATGTAATTCTAAGCATCATTTGAGCATTTCATTCGTTTCTGCTTTCATTCTAAGTAATTTCATTGCGATAATCTACATTTTAACTCTTTATGCTGTCTAGAATAAGTTTCACATGTTATTTATTCAAAAAGATTAGATTATACATGGTAATTACTCATTTAAAGAGTAAATAATTCAATTATGTGAACCATTTGAGTATTTCAATCATTTCTGGATTCATTCTTAGTCATTTCATTATGATAATCTACATTTAAACTCTTTATACTGTCTAGAATATGATTCGTATGTTATTTATTCAAAAAATTGGACGATACACGGTAATTACTCATATAAAGAGCAAATAATGCAATTCTGAGCATCATTTGAGCATTTCTACTGTTTCTTGATTCATTCTACGTCATTGCATCAAAATAATCTACATTTATCTGTTAATACTGTTTATATTATAATTCATAACTTATTTATTAAAAAAATTTGAGTATACATGGTAATCACGCATATAAAGTGTAAATAATGCAATTCTGAGCATCATAATCTACATTTCAACTCTTTATATTGTCTAGAATATGATTCATATGTTATTTATTTTGAAAGGATATGTTTATACAATGTAATTACACATATAATGTGTAAATAATTCAATTCAAAGCATCTTTGAGCATTTCAATTGTTTCTGTATTCATTCTAAGTCATTTCAACACAATAATCTACATTTAAACTCTTTGTACTCTCTAGAATATGTTTAATATGTTATTTATTAAAAAAAATGGATTATACATGGTAATTAAATAAATAAAGTGCAAATAATGTAATTCAAAGCACCATTGAGCACTTAATCGTCTCTGGGTTTTACGCATATAAAGTGCAAATAAATTAATTTTGAGCATTTCAATCATTTCTGGATTCATTTTAAGTCCTTTCTCGACAATAATCTACATTTAATCTCTTTATACTGTTTACAATATGATTCTTATACTATTTATTCAAAAAGATTGGATTGTACACGGTAATTACGCATATAAAGAGCAAATAATGCAATTCTGAGCATCATTTGAGCATTTCAACCATTTCTCGATTCATTCTACGTCATTTCATCACAATAAATTACAATTAAACTCTTTATACTGTGAGAATAAGATTCATTAGTTATTTATTAAGAAAAGATTGGATTATATATGGTAGATACACATATAATTTGCAAATAATGCATTTCTGAGCATCAATTGAGCATTTCAATTGTTTCTGGATTCATTCTAAGTCATTTCATCTTAATAATCTACATTTAAACTTTATATACTGTCAAAAATATGATTCATGTGTTATTTATTGAGAAAAAATTGGATTATACATGGTAATTACAAATAAAATGTGCAAATGATGCAATTCTGAGCATTATTTGAGCATTTTAATTATTTGTAGATTCATTATAAGTCATTTAATTACAAAAATCTACATTTAAACTCTTTATACAGTCTAGAATATGATTCATATATAATTTATTAAGAAAAGATTTAATTATACATGGTAATTTCGCATATAAAGTGCAAATAATACAATTCTCAGAATCATTTGAGCATTTCAATCGTTCATGGATCATTCAAAGTCATTTCATTAAAATAATCTAAATTTAAACTCTTTATACTGTCTAGAATATGATTAATATGTTATTTATTCATAAAGATTGGATTATACATGCTAATTACGCATATAAAGAGCAAATAATGCAATTGTAAGCATCATTTGAGCATTTTAATCATTTCTGGATTCATTCTAAGTCATTTCATTACAATAATGTACATTTAAACTTTTTATACTGTCAAGAATATGATTCATATGTTATTTATTTTGAGAAGATTGGATTATACATAGTAATTACGCAAATAAATTGCAAATAAATTAATTTTGAGCATCATTTGAGCATTTCAATCGTTTATGGATTCATTTTAAGTCATTTCTCGACGATAAGCTACATTTAAACTCTTCATACTGTCTAGAATATGATTAATGTTTTATTTATTCAAAAAGATTGGATTAGACATGATAATTACGCGTATAAAGAGAAAATAATGCAATTCTGAGCATCATTTGAGCATTTCTACTGTTTCTTTATTCATTCTACGTCATTGCATCAAAATAATCTACATTTATCTGTTAATACTGTTTATATTATAATTCATAACTTATTTAATAAAAAAATTTGATTATACATGGTAATCACGTATATAAAGTGTAAATAATGCAATTCTGAGCATCATAATCTACATTTCAACTCTTTATATTGTCTAGAATATGATTCATATGTAATTTATTTTGAAAAGATATGTTTATACAATGTAGTTACACATATAATGTGCAAATAATTCAATTCAAAGCATCTTTGAGCATTTCAATTGTTTCTGTATTCATTCTAAGTCATTTCAACACAATAATCTACATTTAAACTCTTTGTACTCTCTAGAATATGTTTAATATGTTATTTATTAAGAAAAAATGGATTATACATGGTAATTAAGTACATAAAGTGCAATAATGTAATTCAAAGCACCATTGAGCACTTTAATCGTCTCTGGGTTTTACGCATATAAAGTGCAAATAAATTAATTTTGAGCATCATTTGAGCATTTCAATCGTTTCTGGATTCATTTTAAGTCATTTCTCGACAATAATCTACATTTAATCTCTTTATAATGTTTACAGTATGATTCTTATACTATTTATTCAAAAAGATTGGATTGTACACGGTAATTACGCATATAAAGAGCAAATAATGCAATTCGGAGCATCATTTGAGCATTTCAACCATTTCTCGATTCATTCTACGTCATTTCATCGCAATAAATTATAATTAAACTCTTTATATTGTGTAGAATAAGATTCATTAGTTATTTATTAAAAAAAAAAGATTATATAGGGTAGATACACATATAATTTGCAAATAATGCATTTTTTAGCATCATTTGAGCATTTCAATCGTTTCTGGATTCATTTTAAGTCCTTTCTCGACAATAATCTACATTTAATCTCTTTATACTGTTTACAATATGATTCTTATACTATTTATTCAAAAAGATTGGATTGTACACGGTAATTACGCATATAAAGAGCAAATAATGCAATTCTGAGCATCATTTGAGAATTTCAACCATTTCTCGATTCATTCTACGTCATTTCATCACAATAAATTACAATTAAACTCTTTATACTGTGTAGAATAAGATTCATTAGTTATTTATTAAGAAAAGATTGGATTATATATGGTAGATACACATATAATTTGCAAATAATGCATTTCTGAGCATCAATTGAGCATTTCAATTGTTTCTGGATTCATTCTAAGTCATTTCATCTTAATAATCTACATTTAAACTCTTTATACTGTCAAGAATATGATTCATGTGTTATTTATTGAGAAAAAATGGATTATACATGGTAATAACAAATAAAATGTGCAAATAATGCAATTTTGAGCATTATTTGAGCATTTTAATTATTTGTAGATTCATTATAAGTCATTTAATTACAAAAATCTACATTTAAACTCTTTATACAGTCTAGAATATGATTCATATATAATTTATTAAGAAAAGATTGAATTATACATGGTAATTTCGCATATAAAGTGCAAATAATACAATTCTCAGAATCATTTGAGCATTTCAATCATTTATGGATTCATTCAAAGTCATTTCATTAAAATAATCTAAATTTAAACTCTTTATACTATCTAGAATATGATTAATATGTTATTTATTCATAAAGATTGGATTATACATGGTAATTACGCATATAAAGAGCAAATAATGCAATTGTAAGCATCATTTGAGCATTTTAATCGTTTCTGGATTCATTCTAAGTCATTTCATTACAATAATGTACATTTAAACTTTACATAATGTCAAGAATATGATTCATATGTTATTTATTTTGAGAAGATTGGATTATACATAGTAATTACGCAAATAAATTGCAAATAAAGTAATTTTGAGCATCATTTGAGCATTTCAATTGTTTATGGAATCATTTTAAGTCATTTATCGACGATAATCTACATTTAAACTCTTCATACTGTCTAGAATATGATTAATATTTTATTTATTCAAAAAGATTGGATTATACATGATAATTACGCGTATAAAGAGCAAATAATTCAATTCTGAGCATCATTTGAGCATTTCTACTGTTTCTTGATTCATTCTACGTCATTGCATCAAAATAATCTACATTTATCTGTTAATACTGTTTATATTATAATTCATAACTTATTTATTACAAAAATTTGATTATACATGGTAATCACGTATATAAAGTGTAAATAATGCAATTCTGAGCATCATAATCTACATTTCAACTCTTTATATTGTCTAGAATATGATTCATATGTTATTTATTTTGAAAAGATATGTTTATACAATGTAATTACACATATAATATGCAAATAATTCAATTCAAAGCATCTTTGAGCATTTCAATTGTTTCTGTATTCATTCTAAGTCATTTCAACACAATAATCTACATTTAAACTCTTTGTATTCTCTAGAATATGTTTAATATGTTATTTATTAAAAAAAATGGATTATACAGGGTAATTAAGTACATAAAGTGCAAATAATGTAATTCAAAGCACCATTGAGCACTTTAATCGTCTCTGGGTTTTACGCATATAAAGTGCAAATAAATTAATTTTGAACATCATTTGAGCATTTCAATCGTTTCTGGATTCATTTTGAGTCCTTTCTCGACAATAATCTACATTTAATCTCTTTATACTGTTTACAATATGATTCTTATACTATTTATTCAAAAAGATTGGATTGTACACGGTAATTACGCATATAAAGAGCAAATAATGCAATTCTGAGCATCATTTGAGCATTTCAACCATTTCTCGATTCATTCTACGTCATTTCATCATAATAAATTACAATTAAACTCTTTATACTGTGTAGAATAAGATTCATTAGTTATTTATTAAGAAAAGATTGGATTATATATGGTAGATACACATATAATTTGCAAATAATGCATTTCTGAGCATTTCAATTGTTTCTGGATTCATTCTAAGTCATTTCAATTGTTTCTGGATTCATTCTAAGTCATTTCATCTTAATAATCTACATTTAAACTCTTTATACTGTCAAGAATATGATTCATTTGTTATTTATTGAGAAAAAATTGGATTATACATGGTAATTACAAATAAAATGTGAAAATAATGCAATTCTGAGCATTATTTGAGCATTCTAATTATTTGTAGATTCATTATAAGTCATTTAATTACAAAAATCTACATTTAAACTCTTTATACAGTCTAGAATATGATTCATATATAATTTATTAAGAAAAGATTGAATTATACATGGTAATTTCGCATATAAAGTGCAAATAATACAATTCTCAGAATCATTTGAGCATTTCGATCGTTTATGAATTCATTCAAAGTCATTTCATTAAAATAATCTAAATTTAAACTCTTTATACTGTCTAGAATATGATTAATATGTTCATAAAGATTGGATTATACATGGTAATTACGCATATAAAGAACAAATAATTCAATTGTAAGCATCATTTGAGCATTTTAATCGTTTCTGGATTCATTCTAAGTCATTTCATTACAATAATGTACATTTAAACTTTTTATACTGTCAATAATATGATTCATATGTTATTTATTTTGAGAAGATTGGATTATACATAGTAATTACGCAAATGAATTGCAAATAAGTAATTTTGAGCATCATTTGAGCATTTCAATCGTTTATGGATTCATTTTAAGTCATTTCTCGACGATAATCTACATTTAAACTCTTCATACTGTCTAGAATATGATTAATATTTTATTTATTCAAAAAGATTGGATTATACATGATAATTACGCGTATAAAGAGAAAATAATGCAATTCTGAGCATCATTTAAGCATTTCTACCATTTCTCGATTCATTCTTTGTCATTGCATCACAATAATATATATTTAAACTGTTAATATTACGATTCATATCTTATTCATTCAAAAAGATTTTATTATACGTGGTAATTACGCATATAAATTGCAAACAATGCAATTCTGAGCATCATATGAGTGTTTCAATCGTTTCTTGATTCTTTCTTAACTTATTTTTGTAAGAATAATCTACATTTAAACTCTTTATATTGTCTATAATATGATTGATAAGTTATTTATTAAGAAAAGATTGGATTATACATGGTAAGTACGCATATAAAGTTCAAATAATGTAATTCTGAGCATCTTTTGTGCATTTCAATCGTTTCTAGGTTCATTCTATGTTCTGGGTTCTTTCTATATCATTTCATCACAATAATCTACATTTAAATTCTTTATGCTGTTTAATATGTGATTCATATATTATTTATTCTGAAAAGATTGGATTATACATGGTAATTACGCATATAAAGTGCAAATAATGCAATTCTGAGCATCTTTTGAGCATTTCAAATGTTTATGGATTCATTCTAAGTCATTTCGTCATAATAATCTTCATTTAAACTCTTTATACTGTTTAGAATATGATTCATATGTTATTTATTATGAAAAGATTGGAGTATACATGGTAATTACACATTTAATTTTCAAATAATGTAATTCTGAGCATCATTTGTGCATTTCAATCATTTCTGAATTTATTCTTAGTCATTTCATCACTATAATCTACATTTAAACTCTTTATACTGTCTAGAATATGATTCATCTGTTATTTATTAAGAAAAGATTGGATTATACATGGTAATTACGCATATAAAGTGCAAATAAAGTAATTCAAATTAAAATTTGAGCATTTTCATAATTTCTTGGTTTATTCTTTGTCATTTCATCACAACAATATATATTTAAACTCTTTATGCAGTTTAAAATGTGATTCATATGTTATTTATTCTAAAAAGATTGGATTATACATTGTAATTACGCATATAAAGTGCAAATAATGCAATCCTAAGCATCATTTGAGAATTCAATCATTTCTGGATTCTTTCTAAGTAATTTCATCAGAATAATCTGCATTTTAACTCTTTATGCTGTCTATAATATGTTTCACATGTTATTTATTCAAAAATATTAGATTATACATAGTAATTACGCATATAAAGAGTAATGCAATTATGTGAATCTTTTGAGTGTTTCAATCGTTTCTGAATTCATTATTAGTCATTTATTCATGATAATCTGCATTTAAACTCTTTATACTGTCTAGAATATGATTCATATGTTATTTATTCAAAAAATTAGATTATACATGGTAATTAAGTACATAAAGTGCAAATAATGTAATTCAAACCATCATTTGAGCATTTTAATCGTCTCTGGGTTTATTCTAAGTCATTTCATCACAATAATCTGCATTAAACTATATATACTGTCTATAATATGATTCATATATTATTCATTAAGAAAATATTTGATTATACATGGTAATTACACATATATATTGTGCAAATAATGCAATTCTGTGCATCTTTGAGCATTTCAACCGTTTCAAGTCATTTCAACACAATAATCTACACTTCAACTCTTTGTAATCTCTAGAATATGATTCATATGTTATTTATTAAAAAAAAATTGGATTATACATTGTAATTAGGTATATAAAGTGCAAATAATGTAATTCAAAGCATCATTTGAGCATTTTAATCGTCTCTGGGTCAATTCTAAGTCATTTAATCGCAATAATCTACATTTTAACTCTTTATACTGTCTAAAATGTGATTCATATGTTATTTATTCTGAAAAGATTGGATTATACATGGTAGTTACGCATATAAAGTGCAAATAATGCAATTCTAAGCATAATTTGAGAATTAGTCGTTTCTGGATTCATTCTAAGTAATTTGGTTAAAATAATCTACATTTGAACTCTTTATACTGTCTATATTGTGATTCATATATCTTATTTATTCAAAAATATTTGATTAGACATGGTAATTACGCATATAAAGTGCAAGTAATTCAATTCTGAGCAACTTTTTACCATGCCAATCGTTTATGGATTCATTCTAAGTCTTTCATCATAATAATATTCATTTAAACTCTTTACACTATCTAGAATATGATTCATATGTTAATTATTCGAAAAGATTGGATTATAGATGGTAATTACACATATAAAGTGTGAATGATGCAATTATGAGCATCTTTTAAGCAATTCAATCATTTCTGTATTCATTCTAAGTCATTTCGACACAATAATCTGCATTTCAACTCTTTGTACTGTTTAGAATATGATTTATATGATATTTATTAAGAAAATATTGGATTATACATGGTAATTACGCCTATAAAGAGAAAATAATGTAATTCAAAGCATTATTTGAGCATTTTAATCATCTCTGGGTTTATTCTAAGTCATTTCATCGCAATAATCTACATTTTAATTCTTTATACTGTATAAAATGTGATTTAGATTTTATTTATTTTGAAAATATTGGACTATATATTGTAATTACGCATATAAAGTGCAAATAAATCTTTTCTAAGCATCATTTGAGCATTTCAATTGTTTCTGAATTCATTCTAAGTCATTTCATCGCAATAATCTACATTTAAACTATTAATACTATTTAGAATATGATTCATATGTTATTTATTCTAAGTCATTTCATCGCAATAATCTACATTTAAACTCTTTTGACTATCTAAATTGTGATTCATATGTTATTTATTTTGAAAAGATTGGATAATACATGGTAATTACGCATATAAAGTGCAAATAAAGCAATTTTGAGCATCATTTGAGCATTTGAATAGTTTCTGGATTCATTTTTAGTCATTTCTCGACGATAATCTACATTTAAACTCTTTATACTGCCTAGAATATGTTTCACATATTATTTATTCAAAAAGATTGGATTATACATGGTAATTACGCATAAAAAGAGTAAATAATGCAATTCTGAGCATCATTTGAGCATTTCAACCGTTTCTCGATTCATTCTACGTCATTTAATCACAATAAATTACAATTAAATTGTTTATACCATGTAGAATAAGATCCTTATGTTATTTACTAAGAAAAGATTTGATTATACATGGTAATTACACATATGATGTGCAAATAATGCAATTGTGATCATTTTTGAGAATTTTAATTGTTTATGTATTCATTCTAAGTCATTTTAACACAATAATCTGCATTTAAACTCTTTGAGAATTTCGATTATGAGCATTTCAATCGTTTCTTGATTCATTCTAAGTCATTTGATCATTACAATCAACATTTCAACTCTTTATACTGTCTGGAATATTATTCATATGTTCTTTATACCTGGTAATTACTCATATAAAGTGCAAATAATGTCATTCTAAGCAGCATTTGAGCATTTCATTAGTTACTGGATTCATTCTAGGTAATTTCATTACGATAATTTACATTTTAACTCTCTATGATGTCTAGAATATGTTTCACTTGTTATTTATTCAAACAGATTGGATTATACATGGTAATTACGCATATAAAGAGCAAATAATGCAATTCTGTGCATCATTTGAGTATTTCAATCATTTCTGGATTCATTCTTGGTCATTTCATAATGAGAATCTACATTTAAACTCTTTACACTGTCTAGAATATGATTCATATTTTATTTATTCAAAAAGATTGGATTATACATGATAATTACACATATAAAGAGCAAATACTGCAATTCCGACCATCTTTTGAGCATTTCTACCATTTCTCGATTCATTCTACATCATTGTATCATAATAATCTACATTTAAACTATTAATACTGTTTATATTACGATTCATATCTTATCTTATTTATTAAAAAAAATTTGATTATACATGGTAATTACACATATAAATTGCAAATAGTGCAATTCTAAGCATCGTATGAGTGTTTCAATCGTTTCTTGATTTATTCTAAGTCATTTTCATCGCAATAATCTACATTTAAACTCTTTATATTGTCTTGAATATGATTCGTAAGTTATTTATTAAGAAAAGATTGGATTATACATAGTAAGTACGCATATAAAGTTCCAATAATATAGTTCCGAGCATCCTTTGAGCATTTCAATCGTTTCTAGGTTCATATCTAAGCCATTTCATTACAATTATCTTCATTTAAACTCTTTATGCTGTCTAAAATGCGATTCATATGTTATTTATTCTGAGAAGATTTGATTATACATGGTAATTAAGCATATGTAGTGCAAATAATACAATTCTAAGCATCATTTAAGAATTCAATCGTTTTTGGATTCATTTTAAGTAATTTCATCACAAGAATCTATATTTAAACTTTTTATACAGTCTATATTATGATTCATATCGTATTTATTCAAAAATATTTTATTATACATGGTAATTACGCAATAAATTGCAAATAATGCAATTCTAAGCATCATTTTACCATTTCAATCGTTTCTGGATTCATTCTAAGTATTTTCATCATGATAATATGCATTTAAACTCTTTACACTGTCTAGAATATGATTCATATGTTAATTATTCGAAAAGATTGGATTATAAATGGTAATTACGCATATAAAGTGCAAATAATGCAATTATGAGTATCATTTGAGCATTTCAATCGTTTCTTGATTTATTCTAAGTCTAATGATCATCATAATCTACATTCCTACTCTTTATACTGTCTAGAATATGATTCATATGTTATTTATTTAGATAAGATAGGATTATAAATGGTTATTACTCATATAAAGTGCAAATAATGTAATTCTAAGCATTATTTGAGCATTTCAATCATTTCTGGATTCATTCTAAGTAATTTCATTACTATAATCTACATTTTAACTTATTATGCTGTCTAGAATATGTTTCGCATGTTATTTATTAAAAAAGATTGGATTATACATGATAATTACGCATATAAAGAGTAAATAATGCAATTCTGTGCATTATTTGAGTATTTCAAACGTTTTTGGATTCATTCTTAGTCATTTCATCACGATAATCTATATTTAAACTCTTTATACTGTCTAGAATTTGATTTATATGTTATTTATTAAAAAAATTGGATTATACATTGTAATTACGCGTATAAAGAGCAAATAATGCAATTCTGAGTATCATTTGAGCATTTCAATCGTTTCTTGATTCATTCTAAGTCATGTCATCACAATAATCTACATTTAAACTGTTTATACTGTAGCTATTACGATTTATATCTTATTTGTTTAAAAAAATTGATTATACATGGTGATTACGCATATAAAGTGAAAATAATACAATTTTGAGGATCATTTGAGCATTTCTATATATTGTTTCTGGATTCATTCTAGGTCATTAAGCCGATGATTAATTGTTTGTCAAGCCGATTATGGGGTGATCAATTAATCTAATATACTGGACTATTGATGCTTTGTTCATCTATTTTCATACAGACTCAGCTTTTGATTATTTCCCGATTTTGTTTGGTTTGAAATGACAAAATAAAAAAAAAAACAGAAGATTCCTAAAGCATTTATTTTTTTTCACTAATTAGATGATGATAATTATATCTAGGCTTGATTTTCTTTTATATTTAATTTATAACTTGTTTTTAAACTTGGATGTGAGGTTGTCCAAGGGATATTTTTTTTTATTTAAACTATTAATTATTCTACACTACAAATGCATCCCAAAAGTAGAATAAAATGAGCAGTCCATTTGTAATTTTTTATTCTCTTCAAGTCAAATAATGAATAACCAAGTTTGTCATAATTGTTCATCCAAAAAAGGACAAAAAAAATCAACAACATATTCTATTCTCAAGGTGCCTAATGATTTGTTAGTTGAGACCTGTATTTTTTTTGTTCGTCTTAGAAAAATAGTACATATTCTATTCATAAGTAAATATACATTTTTATTTGAATTATGAACATTGTACATTTATTAACCTAAGCGTCAAAATTATCTGTAAAGAACCTATCAATCGGGTGCGTATTGATTTATCCATCGTAGGTGCTCGTTCTTCTGCCAACCACATATTTGTTTTGTTTTTTTGACACACTAACTTAAATGTTGGGTTAATTGGCTCAATACTTCATCATAGTTTTATGATTCAAAATCATCTTTTGAAAAATGTCGTGTCATCGTCGTTAGGTGCAAATTTACTAAATTTTAGAAAGTGAAAAGCGTTGAAATAACAAAGAAAATGCTGGGCATGTATTTATAATTGTACTAGTTTAATGAATAAAATCGGATTTTTTTCATCTAAAAGTTTTTTTTCTAAGAAACATCACGTTATCAATTAATATCATGCGTTGACTTTGACATTTGTAACATGTATTAGATGTCAGCGTCATTACCCAAAATTATCGGGTCAATGGCTCAACGCTTCAACGTCATTTAATGTATATACAATATCAAAGGTTCAACGTTTCATTTAACGTAGTGTCTTCATAGTTAAGTGTTAATTATTAGAAAATAAAATAACCCCATGCAATAATTTAAAATGTTGATTGTAGTATTGAACCCAAAAAGGAAAAAAACAAAGAAAAATACTGAGCTTATATTTAAAATTTAAAATTTAAATTTAGTGTAATAAACAAAAATTAGACTTTTCATCCAAATTGTTCTGATTTATCTTAGGAGAATCCTCGACTAAACGCCGAGTCATGAATTCCATTTCACGCACTAACGATTGGATGTTGCTCCTTTTTTGTATCCAACTATCGATAATCCGCATTAAATATATTTTCGCATCACTTGTTTAGTAATTTTTGTGCGTGTTCCACGTAATTCATACGTCAAAAGAAAACCTTTAATAATTCATACTCCCAAGTCCTAAACCAGGCTAGTCGGCGACAGCTTGGCGAGATTTAATATTTTGTCTTTTTTTTTGGTTTTTGACTCGGGAGATTGAATTTGTTGGCAACAACTCAACATTTAAGCGAATTAGCGTACAATAAAACAAGCCAACGTGCGGAATAACCTAACCAGAAAACAATGTTTTAAATACCGTACCGGCTGTCAAACCGGTGAAACAGCCGGTATGGGGTTTATCGGTTTTACTGAGATATACCGGTAGCAATACCGGTGATTAATGTAATACACGGCCAGATAAATCACAAAAGTGATCTGGGCCCAGTGGCAAGCCATCTCGCGTGAAATAAGGGAAGAGGGTTCGATTCCCTGCACATGCAATTCAACTTTTCTTCAATATGACCGGTTCAACACTAGTTTAATTGTTTGGTTCACGGATTTTACATGCTGGTTCGATTAACGGTTCATCCGATTTTCCCGGTTTATCCGGTTCTCTTGCGGTTTTTTCCGGTTCACAAGTCTTCCGGTTTTCTGATCTTACCCTACCGTTCCAAGGTCCGGTTCCCGGTTTTTCCGGTTGAACCGGCCGGTCCGGTAGGGTATTTAAAACACTGCCAGAAAATTTCAAATCACACCTAACCAGACCATACTTTCCTGGAGGTTTGTGGTCCCTCTCCAAATTAGGAAGATGCAAGTATATTTTAGTTTAAATACATTTTTATGAAGGTAACTCTCGAGTTCCAGTCAAATTCGCATCGTACCGACCTCACAAATTATTTTAATACGAATTTGCATTTACGCTATTCCATGCCGGATTTGTCTCGTTCATTTTAAATTATAGGGTCCTTAACCTTAATTTCATTCGGTCGTATATGAGGCAGGTTGATCCCTTAAATTATTTAACATAAAAATAAAAGAAGACAAACAACTGTCAATCTCCAATTGTCAAATTAGAAAGACAACCGGCCGCCAACTAAGCGACTACAAGATATTTTATGTTGATTAACATCCTATAAATTGGTCACATAATTAATTTTATGTTTAATTTCTAGAAGAAAGACTAAGTACTTCTCCGATCCTCCAAAAGTACCTCTCATCCTAAATTAAATTTTTTAGCTAATTTTTAAAAAAGAAAATCAAATTCCTGGTTTATTTTGGTATCCGGCTTTGATGGCAATTTGAAATAATTCACGTCTTCATTGAGAAGTATAAAGCGTATTTACTTTTGTAAGAAAAAATAATTCATCATTCGCTCTTTATTTTCTTTTCCTTTTTCGAAACTCTAAATAGCGGCAACAAGTTTTAAATCAAAGCGACTACATTGAAGCTTTTCTCTTGAAAAAAAAACAATGAAGTTTTTAGGAGCTTTCTTTGTCGTGTTTTCATTTTAAAAGTAATTAGAAACATGCAGTTTTTTTTTTTTTTTTTTGCTCGCTCAATGTGTTACGAATAGCTGCTGCTAATCTCTTGCTTCTAGAATGCCCACGTCACCTTTCTTACGAAAATATTCTTAGCGAACTACATTATTTGCCAACGGGCCACATTAAAAAAAAAGTGCTGCATTGTTTAGGTGTCTAAATTTACTATAATTACATAGAAAAATCTGACAAGATAACCAACGCGCCACGCACACTGAATTGAGAATTTGAGATTCCAGTTTGTAATGGTATCCGAACTTCATGCTCCAACTAGTACAAAAATCATAAAGGAAGAAGCTTCTGTAAATTATGCTTTTCTAATCGGTTGGCATCAATAAAAAATTGAAGGAGAAAAATGAGATTATCCATTCTCCAATATGTTATTCTTCGAATGAAGCAAGTAGCCAAGCCAAGTACAGTCGTACACTGGTTGCGATCAGTTTCTTTCTTGTCAAAAGCATCTTTTCTATGCGTCTAATTGATAAAACTGCTGACATTTCTGTTTTTTTTCCTCTTTTTTTTCAAATAATTGAGAAGCCAAAGGAAAATTTGCCTATTTGCTAGATGGTCCAGAACATTTCATGTTTCCGATAAACACGGTAGACTTGAAGTTTTATTAAATTAGGTAAAACCATTAATGGCTTATGGGCTCATGGCTCATAATTTTTTCCCACAAATATATCTAAGAAAGTTCATCTTTAGCAGCACACCCTCATTAACAAAAGAGAAACAAATTCATGGTTGATTTTAAAATTGGAACCTGTTATCAAGAAAATAAATTCTCAAATTAAAATCGTTATACGACAATATTTCCGAAACAATTTGGCATTATATAAAAGGATATAAAAGGTTAACATGTCTAAATTATTGTAAAAATTTTCAAGAAATAAAGATCAGGAGGGTTTTTAGGTAAAACCATCATATATTTGTTGATTCAAGATTTGCAAGTTTCCCAAGGATACCGAGGATCTAAATGAGAGGCCATTGTTATTTTATTATTCAATCTGAACCTTCTGATTATTATGAGTAAAGGGTTCAAATAAAATTTTACATTATGAAAATTTCTAACAACCTTAGAGACTAATCTAATTAGACGGCTCATTAACATAACCATACAAAAGTATTGGGTCACTTACTTTCAACAGAAAAATAATGTTTTTTTTTTTGGCAACAATACGCGGTTGTCAAACTGATGGTGTTGGTGTATCTAGTAGGCCCCTCTGTTTCTAAACTTTTCTATATTTTATTTTGATGGTCACTTTCTCTTTAAGATGGTATCGTGGATCCGAGGTGGATCCCTATTTAATATTTCCAGACGTTGAACCCTTCAGTAGTAATAAATTGTGACTATAAAATGGGAAAATTTGTTAATAATTTTTTGACTGTAACTCTGTAAGTTGGTAGGAGAGAGAGCGGCAGCTGGGTAGTGGGTGTTTGTACAGCTTCCATTTCTTTGATTTTATAATGTGCACATATGAAAAATGCTCCTTTCAAATTTAACTTTATACTATCTAATAATGCGAAACTTATCAAATTTACCCTCAGAAAAATTAAATTGTCATGAACGTTCGAATCTGGGTTATCTAGTTTTACTTACAAAAGTTGAAAATGTGATACACAGAACGTTGTTATGGAAATGTTCTTTCTTCTAGTCTCTCTCCATTTGTGCTTTTAATTTATGTCCTAGAGTCCTAGTAGATCTTTACTTCAATTATAAATCGGAAATAGCTTCGTTGCAGCACATGAAGAATAACTTTTTAGATTTAATAGATTGTATATGATTGATCAAAAGACATTGTCCAAAATGCTAAAATCAGAGCTGGTCTCTTGAGCTCTCACCTTTGAACCACGTTTCAAACGAGAATAAAAATCTATAGCACTTTACAATATATTCATTTATTTACCATCCATCGTTGCACTCGTAATATTAATTCGTTGTCAAAGAGAGAACTTTTGAACTCTAATTCGTCTCCAAGTTCCCTTCTTCATTTTGTATGAATTTTTTTATAAAAAAAAAGAACAACGTTTCTAAAATATAAAGAGGAAAAAGTGGGTGTGTCGTCACTCTTATGACAGCACTATTAGGGGGTTATTTTATTTTATTTTCTTTTTTTTTAAAAAAAACTGGCTTTTGCCAGTTATTTTGTTTTCAAACCATTTATTCTAGTAATTTAGCCGTTTGTTTCACTGTCTCCATTATCTGCATAATATCAGCTTTTGCAAGGGTACACGGGAAAAAGTGCCCTTAATATTTGTATAGCCTTACATGGTAGCACGAGAATTTGTGGGCGGTGCATGTCACGATCGTATAGGCGACGTAGAACGTACAGCAGGTATAATTGGACTTTTTGGGCGATGTATTGAATTAATTTTTGTGTAACGTGTTGTTAATTGTTGCTTATTGGCTAAGCACTCGTTTTAATTGAGTACATTTGTTATTTCTTTCTTTGTATTTGTTGGAAATCTTGCCTCTAAGTGAGTAGACTAAGTACACAAATTACTAATGAAAAAAAAGTTAGGAGGAAGAATATACCCTCTACTTGAAGTTATTTTTGGAAATAATTGGCAGTGGCTGTCGATTGAAATAAAGGAATCTCCAAGTTCTAAATTTTCCCCACAAACCTTCAATTATTTATAATTAATTTTGTTTTTCTTTAAGAAACATCAAATGCATGTGTTTATTTTATAATAGTGTATTATGAAATAAGTAATCTGCATTTTGCAGTAGCCGAAGGTACACTCTAGGGTTGATTGGAACAATAACTAAAGCGTGCATATTGTAACAAGTGCGTGTTCTGAAAGAAATGGACGATGAATTGGGAAGTTTAAATAGTTATTATAAATCACTAGAAAATATACCCATTCAACGAGTGGGAAAAAAATTAAAATTATTTATACTTTAATAAAAATTAAAATCAACGTATCAACATGAATACACATAATTTATTTAATTAAAAATTTATTTATTTCTTATTTTCTTTATAACAAAAATATTTGAAAAAAAATAGATGATAAAAGTTTTCCATATGCTCTATTTCCAAAACGAAAGAACAATTATTGTTCTAAGCAATGTTCTTTTTATTATATATAAATGTGTAAAATCAGAACTTCATATCATTTTGACTACTGATTGATATTCAACTACACATCAAATCAATCAATGACGTAGGATGTGAGTGCATGTTAGAACTAGAAATGATATACTCTAAATCCGTGTACTAATAAGGAATAATCATGGACTGTTAGCATAGATATAAGTATTCTATTACCTAAAAAAAAGAACGTTTCACTGATAAATAAAATTGGAGGCATTTTTAAACAGTTTTGTCCAAAGGGAAAAAATGTTAAATTGAAATGGTTGAGAGTGCATTTAAAAAATATGTGGATAAATTCATAAAAAATCATTGGTGGTGCGACTGTGCGAGTCTATAAAATATAAATAGCAAGTATTGTCTTCTTTTTTTAAAATAATAATAATAACAAATATTGTCTTCAAGATTAGTGTGGCCGTGAGGGGTTTGATTTTCTCAAGATTTTATTGTGCAGTTATAACTCCAATGGTTTGCTTAAATTTTTTTTTCCTTTTGATGAAGCTTGCTCAAATTAGTCTAACAAAATAATTTTTTTATAATCGCATATGAATCCTAAGTCACGAAAAGTACCTTCAAGTCACGAAATTAAAGCTCATGAAAAGTATTTCCTCATGGGTGCGTTTGGATAGGTGTGGGAAGAAGGGAAGAAGGGAAGAAGTGGGAAGAAGTATTGGGAAGTGTGTAACTTTGTGAAGAGTTTGGATTGTTTATAATTTTTTTTTCTTCTTCTTCTTTCTTCTACTTCTTTCTTCCAACGATCCAAACGCACCCAAAATGAGACTTTTAAATTTGTTTTGCGTCAGTCTTTACAAAATTTCCGCGTAATTGCTTCCGCAAATAACAATAACACACACACAAAAAAAAAGACTTCGTCTTCAGTCCACCACAAAAAAATATTTGTAGCCTCAATCAAAAGGGGAAAAAATAAAAAAACAAGAAGAATTTTCTTTATAAAAAAGAATTGCGACAACAAATTTGCCACCTTGTATCTTTTTCTCGATATGTCACTTTTTTTTTTAGAAAAAAAAACCAGTGTTTTTAAAACCGAACCGGCACCTCTACCGTTAGGTGGCCGAAATTTGATATTTCTCAGTATTTTCTAAAATTGTCTGGTATTTTTTTCTCATAATAGATGATGTCTTTTCGATCACTATTCTGATTTCCGGTATTACCGTAATATTCCAGTATCCGATACGGTTTAAAAAAAAAAAAAAAACAATAGGGATCGGTGCATAGCCGATGATTGCCGAATAGTAGAAAGAACTCAAACTCACGGGAGGCATCGTGTTCATGAATCATATGTGGCAGCAGGAGAAACGGGTCAAAGACAACTGCCACCGTGAGAGTCGAGTGCCGTAACTCGTGACTTATCCTTGTCTGTTATCTCGCCGCCAGCCTTTCTTTTCTCTTCCTCTTGACCGGAAGTTCCATTTCTTTATTTGAAAAAATAATATAAAAATGTAACGAGGAAAAAATGGAAAATTTGCAGTCCTTGACTCCTTGTCTATGCCACCTATTATTACAAACCCAATTGTCTGGCTGGCTGTCGGGACTCGGGACCAGTCTGGTATTGGTCTAGGACGCATTGCCACTAAATTAATATGATAGAGAAAAAAATGTTACGAAATATCATACATTAGTAATATACATCATCATTAAGTGATTTTACAACTTAATAATTTTATAACGCATATTTGAATAGCGAATTTGCCAGAAATAAAAAAAATAATAATGATATCGTTGAATCCAATTAATATTTTTTTATTTTCAGTTCCAAGCTAATTACTGAAAATATATAAGATGAATCATGAGGTTATTCATATGCATAATTATGCAACTCTGAGTTGAATACCGCTGATAGTAATTATAACTATCCAGTTTTTAAACCGTGCACATACTTTTTCAATTTAATAATTTAGAGCTAGTCAAGTGCTATTCAAATAAGGTGCATAATACTAACAAAAATCATACAGTAACTCTATTAATATTATCTTCGTTAATTGAAGAAACAAAGACCATAACCGTGCTTCTCATTTCGACACAAATTTGATTGTATACATTATTTGCGGATTTGATGAGAAAGAGAAAACAAGTCACATTAAATATGAATAATTCGGATATTGAACATGAATAATAACTCGTTTCATCTGAACAATGGTGCGTTTGGATTACTTTTTTTTTTAAAATAGAATTGGTGACTCGGACTAAGAAAATTAGAATTGGATCACTTGAGAATACATTTTGTTTCAAATTAAGAGTGTGTTTGGATCGTTTAAGAATAAAATAAAATTTAATTATTTAAAATAAAAATATATCATTTTAAATAACTAATTTCAATTTTATTCTTGATCAATCCAAACGCATCCTTAAGCAATATAACTGAGACATAGCATGAAATGAAATAATAAAAAAAATGTTATGATTAGTGAGAAAATTTTATATAAAAGGTTGGATCACTAAGACACTAATTCGAGGTTTGAGCAAACTTTTTCAAGATGGGTCCGGAATATTGCTTCATTGATTTTGTACAAAATCTAATCATAATTTCCAATCCAATTTGATGAATAATTTACACTCAAAATTCAGAAATTAATTAATATAAAAATTAATACACAAAAAATTTTAATATACAGAATTATTTATTTTTTTTTTTAATAAGAAGAAAGTTCCAACGCGTTTCAGAAGCGAGCATTCGAATTCCCCTCCGTACGCGTTTATAAAACGCGCTCCAGCCCTCCGAACGCGTTTTATAAACGCGTACGAGGGAGAGATAAGTTCGCCCCTTCAGTTACGCCTTTTGAGGAGCTGACACCTTCGTACGCGTTTATAAAACGCGTTCGGAGCCCTGGAGCGCGTTTTATAAACGCGTAGGAAGGTGGTAATTTTTCGAAAACCAGTTCTGACCGTTTTTTTTCCTTTCTTCGTCGCTTCAGTCAGTCCAGAGAAAGAGAAAAAGAAAAAAAGAGAGAAGAGAAGAGAAGGGAGAAGAGAAGAGAAGGGAGAAGAAAAGGAAGAAGAGAGAAGAGAAGGGAGAAGAGAAGAAGAGAAGGGCGAAGAGAAAGAAAGTTGCGGCCGGAGAAAGAGTAGAGTTCGCCGGAGAAAAGAGGTTGCGGCCGTCGAAAGAGAAGAGGAGGCCGGAGGTGGTTACCGTGCGAAGAGAAGAGGAGTTCGAAAGACAACGTACGCCGATATCGAGGTTTTGATTTTGCATTTACTGAAAATTATGGATATTATTGAAATTGTGGAAATTAGTGGATTATTATTGTGGATTATTATTGAAATTTGTATGGAAATTGTATGGATGATTATGGAAATTTTGGAAATTGTGGAAAATTGTTATGGAAATTATTGAAATTGTATGGATGATTATGGAAATTGTGCATTTACCTATTTGTATGGATTATTATGGAAATTGTGGAAATTGTGGAAATTTGTATGGAAATTTGTATGGAATTTGTATGGAAATTGGACATTTTAATAAAGTGAGTACACAATTTTAGTAACATAAATTGTATGGAATTATTGGAAATATTATTGGACATTTTAGTAAAATGTTCATGGAATTTTTACGGAATTTAGTGGAATTTGTATGGAAATTGTGTAGGAATTTATTATCAAATTACTGTAATTCGTATGCAAATTGAATGGAAATTAGTCGAAATTTTAGTAAATTGTATGGAATTAGTGGAAATTGTATGCAAAAGTAATTATTGTAAAAATGTCAATTATATAGAAAAAAAATTTTGGTTTTGTTCGTTTTTTGTCCAATTAGCTAAAAAATTATTACATTAATTTTTGTTTTAAATTGTTGTTCTTATATTATTTGAATCAGATGAGTTCAGCAGAAGATGAGGCTGGTCCTTCTGGTGCTTCACCACCTCCCACCGAAGCACCCCCCACCGAAGCAGCCTCCACCCAGCGGCCAAAAAGACGTAGGCGTCGCGCAGCCCGTCCGAGCGCGCAAAATGTCATTCCACCTGTGCAACCGGCCAACGCAGAAAACCAACAGGTTTTGTTCGTTACGGATAACGACCATCTCGTTGGTTTGTCTTTTGAGGAGGTAATAGATTTTTTTATGTTAATTTATATTTTTTTTATTTAATAATTTAGATTTCTTAATAGACTTATAAATTGTATATTAAATTTTTATTATAATTTGTAGTAAAAAATTAATCGAAAATGCTTATTATAAATTGTATTATAAATTGTATTTATTTTAAATGCTTGTAAATACTTAAAAATTGTATTAAAAATTGCAGCGTGAAAAACATTTGGAGTTGAGATCGCACAAGCGAACAATTAAGGTGGACGAACGGATTGAGGGAAGGCTGATCAAACTGGGGCTCAGTCACATTATGAAGGTGAAGCATGTCAACATCGACATGCCATTACTGAAGGCAATGGCCGAGTTTTGGCGTCCAGAGACGCATACTTTCCATTTTCCCGTTGGAGAGATGACCGTTACTCTACAGGTAATTTATTTAAACTTGATATTATTTTTTTTAATATAATTTTCGTATTAATTATCACAATTAATTCTAACATATAATTTTCGTATTAATTTTCACAATTAATTCTAACATTAATTTAAACTTTATATTTAAAATTCAAATTTGAATATTAATTTTCGTAATATTAAATGTTATATTTTCGTAATATTAACGTATTTTGTAATTGTTACCAGGATGTTGCCTTCTTATATGGTTTGCGCTCGACTGGCATTCCAGTTAGATCGAATACGAGAGGGCCCTGGGAGGAAAAGATTCGTGCAAATCTTTATCCTCATGAAGATTTGGGAGAGTGGCCCCGAGAAAGGAGTAGCAGGGAGTAAGTGAAAAAAATACGAATGCAATATTGATTTTGCATATTCAATATATGCATTGCTTACTTGTATTGATTATTCTAAATTTGTACAATGCAGGGGCAATGTTGTTGTGGGCAACAACATCAAGTTGAAATGGTTGCGGCAAAATTGCGGGGTGGCGCCACCGGCAGATGCTCCTGGTGAGGAGTTAGACCGATATACGCGTGCAGTGGCTCTAGAGCTATTTGGGACGTTGATGTTTCCCGATATTTCTCAGAATTCCGTCCCAGCATACTTTTTAGAGCTCGTATCGGTATAATTTTCTTAACTTAAATAATTTTTTTTTTCTTTACGAAAATAGTAGAATTCAATTAGTATTTGTTAACACATAATACTTTTGTTAATACACTGAAATGTTGAAATTATTTTGAATGTTGCAATTTAATTTTGTTATTTTCAATGTTGAAATTATTTTTTTTTCAATGCGTTGTTTAATTTAAATGCAGGGCAATTTGAATGAAGTTCCGGACTTCAATTGGGGAGGTGCCACGCTTGCTTGTCTATATCGTGCTTTGGACCGTGCCTCCATGCGTTTCAAGGTTGTGACGGGACCTTGGATGCTACTATTGTATTGGGCATGGTCATACCTCCCTGTTTGTCGCCCAGAGGTTGCTCCTATCGGTGGATTAGGACAGCCTGACCTAGATTCATGTGTGCCGTATGGCAGGTAATAACTTATAATAATTTTTCAATAATATTATGCAAATTACAACACATCAATCCTAACCTTCAAAATTTTCAGGAAATGGGGCGAAGCTCGGTCTTTCTCACGGAGCCAGCACCGCGGGGCAGTGGAGAACGCACGGGACTACCTAGCCGTGTTGAACGTTGAAGACGTCAACTGGTTTCCGTACGTACTCGACAGAGCTCTTATGCCACGGGTAGCACAGCAGGGTTCCATAGCGGAGCATGTTCGGTTGCCGCTCATTTTCTACCACATTGTTGCCTACTACTACCCCGACCGTTGTAGGCATCAGTTTGGGCTGTACCAGTTTACTCCTCCTCCACTACCTGTGGTACGTTTGCTATATTTTTCTGATTTATCATACGATCAACTTCAATTTAATTAGAGTAAAGAACTAACGTGTTTATTTTAACAGAGTTGGGACGTGACACACAACCTGCTGGGTTTCCAGCACGGTACCTATCGAGATCGTCCAGATTTTGCTACCATTTTTGCGAGTGCATATGCTGAGTGGACTGACGAGGCATTACAGACACGCCAGCTGGAGACTCGATCCTGGACTGATACTGATACGCTTCGGTACTTCCGATGGTTTTGGCGATACGGTGCCTCCGAGAGACCCACGCCACGAGAGGATGCCGAGGCACGTCTCCAGCGCACTCAGCAGCTGCCTCTTGCTCAGAGGCAGTACACAAACATGGGGTCCAGACTTCGCAATACGGTACATCTTAATTTTTTAAATATGGAAATGTATGATTGGTAAATGGAATTGTGCAATATGTCATTATTCTCGTAAATTGCAGGGCAACTCTGCGCTGAAGAATGCACTTCATGCATTGGGACTGGTTGTGAAGAAGGGGTGCAGAAGGGTGGGAAAGGCAATTCTCGCCAACTGTCGTTCGCAGTTGCATGATGCTTCCATCCCTCTGAGGTAATTTTAAATAATTTAATTTTTTGATTGCGTTTTTTGCATTTTCAATTCAATAATTTAAAAATTACAGGTTGGAGGATTTGTTGGAGCAGCGAGGACTTCCAACAAATATTGAGGACATACCAGATTCTGGGGACGAGTCTTCTTCTGCACGTCCGACTGTACCCACAGACCTTCAGGCGGAGGATCTGATGCATGCGGTTAGTATTCGTTTATATGCAAGTTTCAATTTTAGATACTAATTTATTTATATTCACATTGTTTTTTTTAATATTATAGGATGGTCGACTGAATACCGGGCGATTAGATGATATTTTAGGACCACGCACGTTCTTTCCTACTCAGTTTCCATCCTCAGGTCCTACTCCATCCATGCATAGTGCATCAGCATCGACCTCGCAGTTTGCTGGCATTTCTCAGGATCCCATTGGCATTTTCCAGCCTCATGATCCTCCACCGTACTCCTTTGCACCATTTGGTATGCCTTCCTCTTTTCCTGCATTTACTGTTCCCCCATTTACTGTACCGTCAGTGCCTACGCCTTCTTCTATTCCATCATTTGGCACTCCGTCTGGTAGTATGGGAGGGACAGACTCGTTCAGCACATTGCTACGGACGGCCGGAGATGAGGAGGGTGATTATGTCCCTATAGCGACTCCTCAGGAGGCTGGGCAGCCTGTTGAGTTTGGGCCCATACAGCAGGAGGCTCAGCAGGACCAGCAGGAGGACCTCCAGGAGGAGGACGATGGGGATACAGAGTCCACTGACTCAGGAGACGTTACTGCCCCGGCTGGACGAGATAGGCGTGCAGTGAAGGTGATTGACAGATTTTCACCTTCGGGACCTAGGAGGAGGCGGCGGCATTAGTTATGATGATGGACTGATTTTATTGCTGATGATGACAGTTTTTTTTTTATGGACTTGTGTATTACTGATGTTGATTTTATTTTTCGTTTATGGACTTGTGATTGACTTGTGTATTACTGATGTTGATTGACTATTTTTCGTTTATGACTTGTGATTGACTTGTGTATTTATTGGATTGTTTATTATGACTTGTGATGATTGACTTGTGTATTATTATGACTTGAAAATTCGGAGTGCAAAGCACTACTTGAAACATAAACGTTTATGTATTGAAACGCCAATAAATGAAATACTCCAAACAACAACTTTTATCCATTAAACGTCAACACATTAAAACCACAACTTTTAGTGCAAAGCACTAAAAAAAATAGAGGAAATAAAAGACAACCATAAAAATAAAACATTGCATTAACAATTCCAACTAAATTACATTAACAACCATAATAATAAAACACATAAATATTACAATGATATAAATATTTAGAGATTTTGACTATCTACATGTTGTAGAATTTCATCCCACCATGGTTGCTCATCTTCATCATTCGGTTGTTGTTGATTACTCGCACCAGTGTTGTCAGCGAACTGAGCGACTTCGTTCCAAAAAGCAGCATCATCTTCTTGTTGATTACTCGGAACACTGTTGTCAACGAATTGAGCGGTTTCGTTCCAAAAAGCCGCTTCGGTTTCTTCTTTTTCTATCTCTGCCATTCGGCTTGCCGCAATTTGTCGAAGTTCATCCCTCTTATTCATTTCTCTCAATTTTTGCTCTGATTTTTTGAGCCTTTTTTTCCTTGCCTCTTCTTCCCTAATTTTTTGTTTACGATCCATTTCTTCATTTCTTTCTTTAATAATCCTCTGCGTCTCTATGTCCCGAGCTCTTTGTTCATTCTCGTCGTGACGTTTGTGCTCATGGTAGTGGTCACGCAATATGTTTTCTTTGTAATTGAAAACTTGAGCACACCTTGTACAGGTCACTGTGTGGTCTCCATTAAAGTTGTATATTTTCTCGTAAACAGTCCAGTGAGTTGGTTCAGACGAGAGGTAGGGTTTCGGTTGTTGTTGGGGGATGGGTTGAGGTTCTGTGTAATATTTTTTGTACCAGTCATATCGCCTTTGTCGGTTCAGATTCTTTTCGTGTTCCCTCCATCGCCGCTCCTGGTACTCCTTCTGTTCTCTTTCCGGCCCACCATTAATGTGCCATTGGTAGTGTATTTTTAACTCGAGCACGTCTCCCTCTTCAGTCGTGTCTTCATGGATGTTGTATTTCAAAGTGCGATAACAAGAGCGACAAATTGCCTCGTATTCTCCGTTTTCTGGTTGATTTCTATTGGCAGGGTAATGGTAGAAAGTTGGCCAATACTCAATGCGGGTTGCTCTTCGATAGTCTGGAACATCATTATTTGAGTTAGAGCTATTTCCTTTGTCCATTGTACTGAAGGTTTTAACAAGAAGGAGGTAGTGGGTGTTTGTGCATTCTAATTCAACAATGACTGCTTTTATAAATAATTTCAGCAGTTCAAAAATGACATTGTAAAATCAAATCTTGTCATGTCTTTTGCAGTCTTTATCAGAGCATGCTTGTACTTTTTTTCCTAAAAATTAAATAATATACCTTCGAACGCTTTTTATAAACGCGCTCCAACCCACCCAACGCGTTTTATAAACGCGTACGAAGCTCTGACAAACGAGAGGAAAGTGGACAGCATCTCCCCTTCGTACGCGTTTATAAAACGCGTTGGGAGGGTTGGAGCGCGTTTTATAAACGCGTACGGAGGGGAATTCAAATACTCGCTTCTGAAACGCGTTCGAACTTTCTTCTTATTAAAAAAAAAATAAAATAATTCTGTATATTAAAATTTTTTGGGTCGAAATTTTTATATTAATTAATTTCGGCTCAAAATTGACTCAGACGGCTTGTGACACCGAGTGCCATGTGTCACTCACTCAGGAAAAAGGTCGGTGGTGACCGTTACAGAAGCGCCTAGAGGTAGAGGGAAGACAATCCGACTCTGCTGTTGCGCGACACAGCGTGTAGCGCACTACGAGCCGTCTGATCTTGATCGGACGGTTCACTTTTTACGGGCCTATCAATCTAGGTTACATGTACGGGGCTCCCTTGTCTATTGGATCTTAATCAGACGGCCAGCGTACCGCGCGACACGCTGTGTCGCGCGGCAGCGGATCTGAATTTGAGGGAAGAGGAACCAAAGCCACAACTTGGGCACTTTTAAGGGAAAACCGTTACACTTGAGTCGCACTCTGTATTGGTAGGGATGAGATCGGCCACGTCGCTTATTTAATGTTTCTGTTCGGTTTAGGTCCATTCGATGCTGACAATAATGTGACGTGGAGACCTTGGGTTTGTTTGTTTCTTATTCTATGCAGTAATTCGTGTGATCAATTAATGTAATCTCCAATTTTTTTTTGTTCCCCTGCAATTCTGCAAATAGCATTAACATTGCAGGTGGAATAATTTAGCACATAGTCTATCGTCTTACTCAGGTCTAATGTGTCAAATTTGTTGTGAATTTTTAGATAGAATTTTGAGATTTGAGCCATATCTGAATAAAATAGCTCAAATCATTGCTGGCGGGGATGTAAAGAAATATCATGATAAAAGTATACTGATTTTTCAAACCACTATTTTCAAGCCAAACCCTACACACCTAGTTCGATGAATTTTGACACAAAATATTAACAAATATTGATGTTTGAGTTCTTAACGTGTAATTAATTTATTAGATCTATATTTATTTGAAAAATTGCATTGTATGTATATATGAATGATCGTTACAATTTTTTTTATTCAAATTCTTCATGTAAAATTGTATGTATTTTTGTTTAAAAACAATAGCATACAAATTATCCCAACTAAAATCAGTAAAAATAAAATGCTTATTAAACTAATCTACATACTAAAAAACATGAAATTTATCTGAATATTACAGTAACACCTAAAATAATAATACTGTTAATTTCAGACAGTAATTTATTTTAAAGGAGCAAAGCAAATGAATATAGTTACACGAAAAACCACACAAGCAAGGTAATACACGCGAAAAAAGTCCAACCAAAAAACCCAAAATATTGGGTTTTTCTGTTTCACATTACAATAATCAGATTCTAGAATAAATTACGGTTACAACCTCCAGGCGCGATTTCCGACTTCCAGCGCGAAATTACGAAATTCCACGCTGGTATAATTAAATCCGGCTCCAACTAATCTTCCTTCCTCTCTCTCTCTTCGGTTTCCCAAATTGACTGGTCCGCTGCTTGACGCGCACGTCTAATCGCGGGCCCCACTGCTCAGTCTCTCTCCCCACCTCCTCTCCTCTCGCTATTAATAGCTCGCCTCTCCTTCCTCTCTTCTCTTCTTCTCTCCTCCATTTTTTCCCAAACCCTATTTACTTTTAAAAAACCTCTTGTTTTCCCCAAATAGTTGCTCTTTGATTCGTGGACTCCGAATCTTCCTCAATCTTCGCGCCGACTGATAGTTGACCTCGGAGTGCATTTGATCGGATCAAGGTATTAGCTCTCGTAGTTGCTTTTCAATCCAAATTTTTGTTTCTGAATTTGTGCATTTGCTGAATCCTTTGATTTTTGTTGCATTATCCTAGATACACGATTCCTTAATAGCGTATAAACATATTGTCGATGTATTAATTCGAGGGGATGAATCTTGCGTCGTCGATTTCTTTTCTCGATTTTGCATCGCCCTGGTGTTTGTCGAATGAAATCGATTTTATTTTCAATTTTAGAAAAAAGTAGCATTTAATGCACTGCTGTCGCATTTCCGTACACGACCTTATTTTCTCTTTTGCAACCCTCTTATTAGTTATTTCCTCGAATTTGCTTTAATTTGGGTTCCTCATTTCTTTTGGATTGAATTTGTTTTGATGCATTTGTCGGTGTGGTTTCCTCGTCTCCTTCTCAGATTTGGAAAGTTTCAAGCCTTCCGAGTTTGTCAAAATCAAAGTCCCTTTCAGAACTATATAATAATAAATAAATGATTTCCTAGATATCAACTTGTCGTACCTGTGAACCTTGTGCTTCTTTTTTATGGGTTCTTTTTACAAGTTACGAGTTGGTTGTCTATTTTAATATATGATATTGTATATATTAACAATGAATAGATTAATTAATAAAATAACTCAAAAGATTTGTTCTTTTCTGTCGCCTCTCATTCAATTGTTAGGTTTGTTGTTTGCTGTGACGTGGCCGTGTGTCTGATTCTTGTGGTATTTGTGGCATATGTATCTATGTACCAAGTTATTGTGTCAGAAACAAATGACCCATTACACACATAGATGTATAATGGATGTCAGATTGTTCTGGATTTACTTTTGGTGTCACTGTCTCTTCCGTGTTCTTAATGACCTATGATATTTGGTAGACATGGTCCACAAGTTAATGCATGTATTATTTTCTGTGGCTACAACAGTGCAGACTTTTTCTAGTTAACTCACATCCCAAGTTAATTTCACGCCAGAAATTTGGCACTTTATGATTAGGTCACAGAAAATCCTATGTGGTAGCATGTCTAGTTGACATGCGCAGATTCAGTGTTGGGCCTTCCTTTTTGTTGTTATTTACTTTTTTTTCTTTTTTCCTCTTTTGTGGTTATGGGCCCATGGATATGTTGTTATTTTTATTATTACCCAGTTCCCACTGCACGTGAGAAAATTAACTTGCACTTAACAAACTTGTGCTCAATTTGAGCTAAGATAAAAATTAGCTCACCATTACATTTTCTTCTACGCTATGCATATTTTACCTTTGGTTAAAACTTAAAAGCAACCCTTGTTTTGACTTTCACAAGAAGCTGCTTTCTATTCCAAACTCTTTCTTTTAATCTGTTGGGCCTTAAATAATTATATGTTGTTGACAACATTATTAGCATGTGGCTTTTTTTATTTAAGTTTTTAAGTTGTACCAATTGGTTTCCAGAAGTCGTCCTTTCACAACTTGTATAGTTTCTATCATGTGTTTAGGTTTCCATTTTAATCATGCGAAATGCACCTTGATTTGTTTATTTGTTGTTGTTAGGTGTTCTGTGTAATATTTTAAGCTCCTTCTTTAGCTACCTAACGAGTACATAAACTGATCAAACTTGTAATGATATTTCTTTATGCAGTTAATAGAGACAATTCAAACTTGTAATGATATTTCTGGTCTTCCCTACCGCCCCAATGATCAGGTAGAAAACCACAAACAAAACATTCCAATTCTAATTACAAAAAAATTTATTTCTTCAAACACTTTATGCTAAGGCCTTTCTTTCTTATATCAGGTTTGAGCCTATCTCTGCTTGATGGGCTGCCTTCACTGCTTCACTGACAAGAAAACATTAAAAAAGTGGTTTTTCATTGACAAAAGAGTCGGTTAAGCCAGATAAAAAGTTCATTCCAAATCTAACTCAGAATTAGCCTTATTGCCCATTTTCTTTTGGTGACATCAAATGGATTTGAAGCCTAATCACAACTCTCCAGTAATAACTGATCCTGTTCCTGTAAAATCGCGACTTGGGCTTCCATCAACCCTCATGTCGTACCCACCTTCCTCGAATGGATTGAGCTCCCCAACAAGTATATTGTTGAATAACATGCAAAGAAGAAAGAACGTACCTAGCAAGCTTGATGAGCTTTGTACTGGTGGCTGGTTGGAGGCGATGATCGCATGCTCACCTCCACGCAAGAAGCAAACCAAGGATTCGGATGAGAATATCGAGCAATATCATAAATGGATGGTATGTTAAAGAGTTTTAGTTGTTTATATATTTCATTATAATTGAAATAAAATAAAAAGGTTGCGGTCCTATATACCAGAAAATATTCTTATTCTTGGACCACTTGAATTTGATTACTCATTAGGGATGAAACTGAAGATGCTCTTCTGTTTTTTTTTTCTTTATGTGTTTTCTTTTAATTATGCTCATAATATTTTGGAACGCTTGGCAAAGGTTGGATGCATCAATTTTATTAATTCAAAGATTTAAAGATTATGTTATTTTATTTTTATAGATGAAGTACCCATCTGCTCTAACTTCATTCGAGCAAATCACAACTTATGCAAGCGGAAAAAGGATTGCATTGTTCTTGGATTATGATGGCACTCTATCACCTATAGTTGACAACCCTGAAAATGCCATCATGTCTGATGAGGTAAAACAATATATCAGTTTTTGATTTCATTATTTCGGTTTTTAATTTAATAATGATAATATTGACTTGATTATTTACTCGCAGATGCGTATTTCAGTGAAAAATGTGGCGAAGTACTTCCCTACTGCTATCATCAGTGGAAGGTCCCGTGATAAGGTAATTTAAGAATTTTTTTCTTCAGAGTTTAATCAATAAAAATTTCTTTTGTTATGTTTTTTGATTAATTCATTCAAATTAAAATTTTGTTATGCCATCTGTAGGTTTTTGAGTTTGTAAAGCTAACAGAACTCTATTACGCTGGGAGCCATGGGATGGATATTATGGGCCCTGTCAGAAATAACGATACACAGGGGTCCCATCCTAACTCCATTAGGACTACTGACTCACAGGTTAGTCAAAATCATAATTTTTTAGTGTGTTGTATTAACGGTTAATGATGTCAATAGCACGGAATTAGTTTTCTTTTTTACAATCAAGCAAACATAAATCCCAGTACATTTGTAATTGCTTTGCTTACATTAGCTCTTTATTTTTTGTGCATCTGAGGAAATTTTGAATCAATTTATGGTTTTGGTTTCATTGTTTTAACCCCATTAAATTTATACATATCAAAGTCAATGTTCTTAATTCTTTTTCACCTAATGCAGGGTAAGGAGGTTAATCTCTTCCAGCCAGCAAGTGAGTTTTTACCTATGATCGATGAGGTAATTATCATTGTGAACTGTGGTCAATATTTGCTTATACCAAAAGCCTCAGAAAAACTTAAAAAGAAATCTACAATGCAGGTTTTTAGAACCCTCATTGAGAAAACGAAAGACATTAAAGGATCATCTGTAGAGAACAACAAGTTCTGCGTCTCTGTACACTACCGTAATGTGGCCATGGAGGTAATTCTGAACTCCAACATTAATCTCTATTCTTAACTTCATAAAAAAGCTATATAGTCAAATATTAGTTTTCTTAATAATTTTTTTTCCTGGTACTTTATTAGGATTATAGCCGAGTTGACCAATGTGTAAAGGAGGTTATTGCGAACTACCCTCGTTTGCGACTAACCAGTGGGCGAAAGGTGAGAATGAATAGAATGTTTGCTTTAACATGCACAAAATTCATGTTTCGAAAAAAGTAGAGGTTTGTCGTCCAAATGAGATATTCTTCTGAAATACAAATAAAAATGTTTTAGTAACTTTTGAATTTGACAGAGATTTTGTTATAACTGTACACAGTTTTCAAGTGTGTTCAGCCTTAATAATTTTGCAAATATCGTAATCTAGGTTTTTGAAGTCCGCCCACGAATAGACTGGAACAAGGGTAAGGCTGTTGAGTTTCTTCTTGAATCACTTGGTTTAAGTGATTGCAATGATGTGCTTCCAATATATGTTGGAGATGACCGAACTGATGAAGATGCATTCAAGGTAATTTGATTATTTTTTGTTTGTTTTTTAAATAATTCAATCAACTGCTAGAACGTGCTTTAATTTTGATAAATGATGTGCAGGTTCTAAGAGAGCGCAACTGTGGCTATGGTATTCTTGTTTCGTCAGTACCGAAAGACACTGATGCCTTTTACTCATTGAAAGATCCATCAGAGGTAATTGCAAATTTGAGAAAGAATTGCGGTTGCTAGTTTATTTTACCAACTGTTTTGGAGGGATGAAGTTCTTATTATATCTTTTATTTTTGGCTTTGCTTTTTTCTTAGGTCATGGAGTTTCTCAAGTCCCTTGTAAAGTGGAAGGAAAATTGCAATTTAGAGCTGAAAAATATCCGTTAGTGTTTCTTTCATATACATACCAGTCGTGAAGATACAGTTATATATACAGAAAGAAATTTCTGACTAATAACTGACCCTGGTTCGAGGACGCACGGAGCGCCAGGATGTGTTAGTTTGACATGCATTTATTTATTTTCTTTGTTTCATTTTTAAAGTGCAATATATTTTTGCCCAGTGTAACATCCGTTTGTTTTTTGGTTTTCCATCTTCTTTGTATTTTATCCTCAAGTAAATGCATTACATATGATTAGAGAAATGTTGATTTACTGTAAAGCTCGAATGCTGAAATTTTGTTAGTGTGCAGTATTTCTCCTCAAGTAATGAGCAGTCTTTTTTCCCCCCTCTTTTTCTTTTTATACACAAATCTCTGGAGATTGACTATGTTAGGCCGTGGTTGCCGAATAAATTTCCATGTTAGGTTTTGCACCGCGTTACAATTTTTTTTCTTGAAGTCACCAATTGAATTTGTTCGGACAGGATTAAGAAAAAAGAATAACCAATTGATTTAGTTTCGCACAAATTACTTAATATATGGAGAAGTATTATTAAGTTGGTATAATTACGTGTGCTTGATTTGGTGCAAAAGTATTTCAATCTAAAAGTGTAACTTTGAATACCTACATAATAAATCTTTCATGCTTAAACAGATACTTTTAAGTTTTGCCAGCTCGTGTAAATTCTAAGATTTTTTATTCAAAAAAGTACTAATATTCATAATTGCAACAGCTAGTAATTATTTTGGGGCGGATCCAGATATTTTTTTAGCCTAGGCATATAATTATTCTATTTTCACCAAAAGCACATAATTATTAGTATTAAAAAAATATTGTGTTAGAGTAAAACCTTAAGCACCGGAAGAGTAAAAAATATTGTGTTAGATCAAACCTTAAGCACATAATTATTTTATTTTCATCAAAAGCCCACTGATCTTTTTTTAGTCTAGGCACAACCCAAATTTACATATATGGACCTTCCAACCTCTTAATATTTGATGTTGTCGCAATCAATACATACAAAGAATTCCAACCTCTTGTTCATCTTCTTATTTTTCTTAAAAAAATACAATCAATTGCACAAAGATCCATCATAGTTTTATCTTCCTCTTTTCCTTATTCTTGTTCATGGAAATGCCATACAGCTTTCTTCGATCATTAATTTATATTGTTTCAAATAATGAGACTTACAACTACATAATTTTTTTATGATATTGCGTACAGTAGTTAATGATATTTATTTCTTTTTGCTTTCTTAGGACTAGATTAATATTCAATAATTATCCGGCTCTTATTTGTTAACTTCAACAAAATGATAGAATGCCGATAAAACTACATTTGGATTTTTAGATGAATAAATCTAATTCGGGTACATAAAAAAAAAATACTCTTCCCATACGTAAAGTTATTTATGACAGGCCAGGAACGTGTTTTCCTTACATAAGTCTCCTCTGTCTTTTACCTTTGTCTCTACACGTCTTCTTCCTTCCACTTTGCGCAGCAAATTTAACTGAAAATTATGCGGACTATTAATAAATTAAGAAATTCAATGAAACTATTTTAGTATTTTGAAATGTTCAGCTAGCAAAATGTATCCTTTCACTGTGACATCTTTTTCATTCTAAAATCTAAAATAATTCAACTTGAACTTAACTTCTGCATAATTTATCCTCGTTCAATTGAATTGCAGTAGCTTATCTCCAGATAGTCAGATTGCAAGTAAGAATAACGATGAGAAAACAATCTTACGACAGGTAAAAACATTAGTCTGTTCAGACTTCCGACAACCAAAGCACAATGCTTACATGTAAAAAAAATAAAATCAATGATAAAATTCTATATTAATACATTGCAATGATAGTCACTTCTGTGAAATCAAATTCACTTCTTGAATGAATGCCCAAGTATACTGAAAAAAATAGCACGTACAACAACAGGAACTCACATCTCTACTGTTCACCGGTTTACCAAAAAATTTGATAACTCAATCTGAAAAACAAAAAGAAGTTCAAAAGTGCACTATAACAATACATGGATATAGATTAGAGGAACTAGTGAAGGAACTAATTAACGGTCGCCGCCTTTCTGTTTGAGAGTGATTTTGTCTCCTAAGCTAAGAGCAATGCCTTGAGTCTTGCTTCTGATCCTGATGTAACCACTCAGTTTGCCATCAGCTTGTTTCTCAACACTGATATTTACCAATGCATCCTCACCAAAAACACTTTTTGCATACAGGTTTGCAGCCAAGAAGCCACAATCTCCTTCAAGCGCTGACCTGAAATTGAAAAGGAACATTATGGGTTGTAACTCCCCATTTCTGCAAACTCAAGCCTTATTATGGAAAGCTTCACCATTTTTTCTAAAGTATTATATTGGGAATTTTTGCATATTCCCTATTTTTCTTCTTTTCTATTTGGTGTGCCCCTTATTCAATTGCTTTGAAATAACTGAGGTAAAATATCGGATCAAACCAAAAGCTATTGGCCATTGTACTGCCAGAATTTAGTGCACCATCTAAAGCTGTAGCTAGCAGGTTGGACCTATGGGTCCCTACACAGTATGATTGCATTTGGTTTTAAGAGCATTAAACTGTCTATACCATGAACTACAGGATGGGCTCCTCCTGCTGCAAGTCATTATAACATGCAATTAATTGCGGACTTAATGCATAACAAAATGGAAAGCTTACGGTGGGGTCAGGCATTTCATATTTGTAGATTTTATAATGTGCTCCAAGAACTCTTTTTCGTCCTGAATTACCGTGCTTATCGCCACCTGAATACGAACATATATAATAAGAAAAGGAAAATCTGAATAAAAGTATATCTCACTACTCTATAACAAATTAGCAACTCCTAGAAACCCAAGTTTGCAAAGAGAATGCAATTTGAGCTAACTCTGAACAAGGTGCTACAGCATATGTTCTTTTATCTTATGGAATGAATATTGCACACACAAAAAAAAAAGATACCTTGTTTTCCCACTCGAACTCAGCCCACATGTTCCTAAAAGTGACATCGGCACAAGTAGCTGGTGAAATATAATCCATAATATCAATATGAATATCATTCAGCACCACCACGTTCCTCTCCATAACATTAGAGGTCTCATATACGATATTTCCAAAAATAACCCCAGTCTCAGTTGATGACACCTTAATATTTGCCTTGATCTGCCGACTTGATTCGGGGGCAAGTGTGTAGTTCTGTGGCCGATCAACTAGCTTGAGGTCCCCCATGGTGGCAAGCTCAAGGCATAGGTTTTGGAGTGTCTCCTTGGTGCGATTTATGATGGTGACATCAAGCACAATGTCATAGTGGTGCACTGTCACATATGCCTCAGCATACACTGGGTCACTAAATCCGGTAAGCTGCAGGATCCTATTCAGCCGGGAAGCATCATCAGCGTCCTTGGTAAACTCACCAGTTGCACGCTTCAGGTCGTCATGAACTTCATCTTCAAGTTCCAGCTGGCTCATGCCCTGAAACAAGAATACAGATGAGCAGGAGAGGTATAAAGAGGGGTTTAGGATTAATAAAAGTTTTGAGAATAAAGCCTTACAATTAAAAATAATTTCCCTGATACCAACAATATAACACCATAAAGAAACCAACTGAAGCCTTATGATACACTCTGAACTGGATAATAAGCCCTTGAGAATTGAAAAATTGTCACGTTAGGGGCAATTGGATAGAGGTAACTGGGATTAACCTCACTGAAGTTTCTAACAAAAAATTAATACTGAAGTTAATCACTATTCCATGTTCTTTCAAATAAAACAAGAACAAAATGCTTATTACTAACCTTGCGGCTCTTTAAGTGGTAAAAATCAATAAGGTCATCAGGCTGAGCATGGGAAATCTGGGCTTTAGCTCGAAGCTCCTCGGTCTCTCTAAACTGCTTCTCAGCAAGCATTTTTGCAAAGCTCTGACGACATGATTCCAACCACACTTTTCTGACTTCATCCCCAGTGTTGCAAAGCAACCTCACACATAGCACAATTCTGTCATACGAGTCATCGTCAATTGGGTGTGGAGCAAAACCTGATTGGCCAAACTGTAACATGGAAACCATGACCAGCAATGCAGCAGAGCAAGCCTTGTTTGTCTCAGTTTGGGCAGGTTGCACCTCTTCAAGCCGCAAGACCAACTTGGTCAAGGTTGACGCCACCACAGCTGCTAGAAAGAAATCACCAGAGAGAATCAGAGACCTCAGGTTTGGGATGCTGGAGAGTGAACCTGGTAGAACTGAAGGGGCAACACCAGCAGCCTCTGAGGCAGCACTTTGGGTCGCATATGTCCCATCAGCCAAAACTACTGGTCTGCGGGAAGAGGTCGTCACACTTGAATTGACAGCATGAGGCTGTTTTGTGGATTCGGCAGTGGGTTCCACATCTTCTGTGGCTGAGTAGAAAGGAAGCTCACCTACGCATTGTTTGATGGTTGAAATTGCAGCTTCAACCTCAGAAAGGGAGAGAGAATACTCTCCCAATATCCATAAAGCACATGAACAGACCCGAGCAGCGCGAATTTGATAAAAGGTGTCAATTAGTCGCTGAATCATGGAGACCCTCAGCTTCGGGTTGGTCTCTATGATCTCACGCACAAATATCACAACATCAATGGCTGAAGCCACATTTGAGTCACCAAGGAAATCCATGAGCACATGCACGACTGACCCAGCAACTTCTGGAAATTTGATGGTACATGCATGAATGGCTTGCACCAGCATCTGCCGGTACTCACCACCCGCATCCTTGTCAGACTCACCGGCTGCCTGAGTCTTGACCACCTCTTTCTTGAGGAACAACACAACCTCATCCACATTTTTGGTAGACACCAAGTCAAGTACTATATCAAGCACCTTGCGGCGCACGTCAGGGTTGGGGCTGGAGAGAGCTCGAAGAACATCCATCACAACCTCAGACATGACCTCACGGTGGGACTTGCGAAGCTCATTCAACCGATCAAGAATAATAAGACGCACATTGTTGTCACTTTGAGAGGACAACAATTGACAGTAGGTGTTTGCCGCAGCCCGCACTGCAGTGGGGGCCGAGGACAAAGAGACAAGTGCTCCAGCACATTCATACACAACAGCTGTACTGGGTGAGTTGAGAAGAGAGATAATTATTTTAATGTGCCTACCCTTATCTGGACGGTTTGCACGGCAGACCTTGCGGATCAGATCCACCATGGCCATCTGGAGCAAGTCAGGCCATTCTGGCACCCGATCAGCATTGGACAAAAGATATGCAACGGCACGATCCTGTGAGCAATTGCAGAGCATGAGGAATGCATTGCGCCTTGCGGATGCATCTTGCTCAGAGCTCAAGGCTTTCTCGACCAACTCAGGCGCATCAGGTAAGAGCTGCTCCCCATTGGGCAGGCGGTAGATTGACGAGATGGCGAGGAGTGCATTGCGGCGGATAAAAGGGTGGCGGTGCTCGAGATTGGTGAGCACCGAGGGGATCAATGGCTCTAAGATCTCAGGCTCGGAAATCCTGCAGAGGAATCGAAGAGTGACACCACGGATGTACTCGTTGGCATGTTGCAGATTGTTGAGCAAATTCTGACAGATCAAGATCATCTCAGGAAGAACGCGACCCCTTGCATCGGTCTTGTCGATGATCTCGAGGTAGAAGAGGAGGAGCTTCTGGACGGTGTGATCCTCCGACGGAAGCACGTAACGGACGATGGTGATGAAGAGCTGGGGTAAAGTTTCTCCGTTGAGAAGGAGCATGATGGCGCGCTTCATGGCGTCGACCTTGGCGGCGACGTCGCTGCCTTCAAGCGCCTCCTTGATTTCGTTGGCCATGGCGGGCGTGCCCTTGTCGAAGTGGACCAATAGCGTGCAAGGTTTCTCCATGGTTGGATCTGGATCTGGATCTGAGCTTGATCCAGGGATAGGAAAATGGAGAGAGGAATAGAAATGAGAGAGAGAGAGAGAGATCTGGGAGAAGAAGAGAAGAGAAGAAGAAGAGAGATTCAGATCCGAGACTACGAGCGTTGCGGATGAATCTGATTATTTGGGGGAAAGAAAGAATGAAAGAGGTGTCGACTGTCGAGGCACGTTCTGCGTGCGTGCGTGCACCCGAAACAAAGTCAAGTCTCAAGTGTTAATAAAGAAATGTTTATTGGGCTGGAAGCCCATATTTATACAAAATGGGCGTATTTTTTTTATTGGGCTAGAATTTTTATTATTCTAAACCCGCATTTTAACAGTCTTCTCGACCTCTTCTCCGTTCAAGCGTTACGAGTTACGAAACAAAACCCTACAAAAAAGCGGAGTCGGATCCTCTGGTCGTTTTTTACAAACGACCACCTGGTCGTTTTCGATCTGAACCGTCTGATTTAATCTCAACGGTTAACATTTTTTCGGGCCTACCAATCGTGGTACTAGCACGGGGCATCTATAGCCATTAAGATTAAATCAGACGGTCCCGATCGAAAACGACCAGGTGGTCTGCCGACCAGAGGATCTGGTTCCACAAAAAAGCAGCCCCTGTCAGTGGTCACTTCTTTCCCAACGCTTGCGTCTTTCTTCGTCTCTCCTCTTCTCGCTTTTTAGTAGTTGAGATTGAGATGGGTGGATTGAAGGCCATGGCTTTTGTAGCGCGACGCTCTCGTTCTTCCATTAGATCTCTCAGTGCCCAGAGATCTCTCTCCACCAGCTTCTCTAAGCCTGCCACAGAGGATCAACTTCAGAATGAAGTAGTTTCCTTTCTCCTTTCTCCTTTCTCCGTCTTTATCAGTTTCCAGTGCATTGATTTGTAGGTATAGGTATGATTTGATATAGGGGTTCCAATCTTTCAGGTCCTTGTTGAAGGCAAGGCGACCGCACGAGCTGCAGTCCTTAATCGACCCTCTTTTCTGAATGCTCTCACTACAAACATGGTACTTCTTTGTTCTCTCTAAGCCCGACTCGTGATTTTTTTTTTTTTTTAATGAAAAGGGGAATGCAGCTTGATGGTTTCATTTCATGGTTAGTGCTGTTGAGGTGTTTGATGAAATGTGTGTGTGATTGCAATGCAGGGAGTTCGGCTGAAAAAGCTGTATGAATCTTGGGAGGATAACTCTGATATTGGGTTTGTCATGATGAAGGTAGTATTGTTCAGTGTTTGTTTCAATCAAATGTTATAATCAGGAACTTTTTTCTTTTCTTTTTTTTTTTGTAATAAATATGATCAAACTGTTTAACTGTCACTTAATTGTGTAAAGGGCAGTGGCAGAGCATTCTGTGCAGGGGGCGATATAGTCACACTATATAATCAGATCAACCAAGGTATGCTTATTGTTTTTTTCCTTTTGCGGGTTAGTTCAGTGATAATATATTACCAAATTTTTAAGGCCAATGAATAATAGTTTTTTCCCCTTGTTAATTGGTCTAGGCATATGCTGTATATTGATGACAAATTTTTCTCCTTTTGTAATAATATGGAAGGTTTTCTTGTCCTTGAGCACAATATGGCCTGGTATGTAAAAATGGGAGTTATATGCTCATGTTTTCAGCCAATAACAAGTGGATACTATTGCAAGCCCAAAATATGGTTGGCTGCCAAATATGATATTGCGAATGTTTTAATACTATGTAAATATCCTCCCTATTTTCTTAGTCCACCTTCAAAAGACCCTTCAACTAACACTCTGTTTGGTTCAGTGGTAGAGGATGGAAGGGAAGGGAAAATTTAAAGAGGAAAGGAAAGGGATGGGATGGAAAGTAAAATAATTACATATTTCTTGTTTGGATGAAAAATGAAAGGAAAGAAAAATTAATTTCCCTTTCCTCTGTAGCTGTTGTTTGGATGGATTATATCAGTGAAGATAAAATATAAATTTTGGACTAATTTACCCCTACATCCTTTTACGCTACTGAGCAAATTGAAATTGGATCATCCTTTCGTCTTTCGAGACTCTCCCTTTCATGGTCAAAAAAACTTTAACAAATTCGTTTTTCTTAAGCTGCATTAAAGCGGCCCAATTAAATTGAAGACCGAAATTTGTTTCTCTACACAACAAAATGCATCCCTTCAAATTTTCATATTCAGTACCAGTGGTTGGAGAGGCTTTGATCAAATTTCAAGCTTAGTACTAGCTTTGAAAACAAAACAACTACAGAACCTCAATTGCAACCCACGGCTGATCCATAGCGGTCTTGACCGCTAAATTTGTAACCCACCCCAAGAACCTCAATTGTAAAATTAACTAGAATTTGGTACACAAGCTCGTACCAGTAAACAACAACGTGAACCAAAGCTAGTCCGAAAGGAGGTAATTACAAGTAAATTAAGAAACAAAAGCACAAAAGTAAATTGTAAATATTACAAAATATATTATACAACGCTAATTTGATGATGGACCTGCTTGCATATTTTCCATTGGAGGTCTCAACTGGTAGAGAAAGCATGAGCTTCTAGCAATAGCCTCAATTGAGTTGAATAATGACACTCCAAACTAAAATCATATTTCGGGCAATTGTTTATAATTCTAAAAACAGACATGAAAATCAGAATTATAAATTTCAAGAACCCTCACTTGTACCTGCATAGTAATTGAAAACAATATAGAAGGATTCTGGCAAGCGGTTGAAGTGGGCCCAGAGCTCCTCCTCGAAGTAAGGAGAGAAAGATTCTGCCACGAGGGTCTCCCTGAGGCGTCGCAAGACCTCGTTGTACACCTCCAGTTTGGGCGCGCTATGCTGGCCTTGCTTGCGCGAATTACAACTCTCCATTGAAGAACGAAAGTTGCAACTCTCGGATAAGTCTTTCTCCATCGCCAAAGGTGATCAGAGCACGAGAAGAGGAGGGTTTTCTCAAGAGGCTCGATGGCCGATGGAGAGGAAGACAGCAGGAAAAATCATGATTAAATAGGAGCAGATCGTCCAGGAAATCGCGTCGATGAAGATCACCCGCCAAGCACAAAAATCGCGCCAAACAAGGGTATTGGTGTCAATATACATCTCGACGATTTTCAGCCATTCTTCTTTCCCTCCGTTCTCCTCCGATTCGGAGGGTACTGAATTTGTATAGGAAGAGAATTTCGGAAGGAAATTGAACCCCCTCGCGTAAAAATTTCCTCTCCGATTTCCTTCCATCCAAACAGCCGAAATTTTTTATTTTTCCGTCGGTTCTCTTTCCTTCCCACCGCTTCCCTCTCAACCAAACAGAGTGTAAAGCATCTAATTTTTTAATGAATTATCAGTGGATTTTTTTTCCGATAGTAAAACTTGTATTTTCTGATTCATATGCTTGTATTGGAAAGCATATCCAAATATTTTCAAATGAATTATGTCGTGTGCATAATTGTATCAGTGATATATGCTAAACAAATGCAGGGAAGATTGAAGAGTGCAAGGATTTCTTCAGAAACTTGTATATGTTCATTTATGTGCTGGGCACATACTTAAAACCCCATGTATGTGTCCTTTTGGTGTTTTATTATGAATACATGCAAGACCCTTATGAACTTCTTTGTTAGATGAGCAATATTTTATTAACCTAGGTGGCTATTCTGAATGGTATAACAATGGGTGGCGGAGGTGGTGTTTCTATTCCTGGTACATTTCGTGTTGCAACTGATAAAACTGTAAGAGTTGCCAAATCTCTCATTATAATTACAAGTTTACAACCACATGTTATATTTGTTGGTCTTTCTGCCTGCCTGAAAACCTCACCCAGCCCTCACAAAAAGGACAAATAAATCCTATAAACCCTGAGCTTATTTCTCAGAGATAAGCCGGTGTAGTGTAAGGAGTTAATGTTCTCGCATTCCCCTGTAGTTTGCAAACCATTTGACCTGGAAATTCCTTTCCGTTTCATAAATTTTACAACTCTCTAGTTAGCTAATGGCTTGCATTCTCCCTGATATTTTTCTCCAAGATTTTAAGAGTATATTTCTGCATTTTGTTCCAGATATTTGCTACTCCAGAAGTTCATATTGGCTTCCACCCTGATGCTGGAGCATCCTTCTATCTATCACATTTGCCAGGTCATATAGGTAAGCCATGTAACTAAGCAGCTTACATTTGTTGCCAGGTCATTTGTGTATCTTTCACGTCTTTTGTAGCGTTGACAAATTTATGAGCCTTGAAGGGTCAAGCACACCTTATTAAAACTCTGTTCTTAGATATTAGAGTGATATAATTTTTGCCAATTTACATTTTAGGAGAGTACTTGGCTTTGACGGGTGAGCGAATTAATGGTGTGGATATGATTGCTGTTGGTCTAGCCACGCACTATGCAATGAGTGAGGTTAGCTGCCCCCACTCCCCTGTAGAAATAAAAAATAGAAAAATGAAAAAAAAAGGGGAAACCACAAATACTGCTTGTGCCTTCATATTTTAATATTTGGTTTCTATTTAAACAGTCCGAATGTATTCTCTATGAAGGTAATTAATACATAGTTACGTACCATGCCCATAATGTATTTGAACAATGGAAATTACGTTTTGTTAAGATATGCAATTATGATTACATGGGTGTGTAATATACGTATCTTGGTCAACTGTTTGAAATAAAACCTGTCTTTGCTTCTTTTTAAATATTTCGTTTGAACAGCGTCTAGGCTTGATGGATGAGAGGCTTGCAAAGCTTGTGACTGACGATCCTTCGGTTATAGACAGCTCTCTTTCACAATACGGTGACCTTGTTTACCCTGATAAAAAGAGCATATTCCATAGGTTCGCTTTCTGTGTTGGTTCTCTATCATATAATTACATCTCTCATTGTATCACTGCATAGTCTTTACTACTATGTACCTACAGAATTTTCATTAGTGGGATAATATTGGATGATCAGCATAAAACTTGTAGGTGATAAATTATAAGTTAATGCATGGATAGTTCATTGCTTTCATAACTAAACTTAGGTTTTATAATGGAATGATTATGGGAACTACCATAATAGTGACCTGTTTTTGGAGCAGTTTTCTTTATTACTTTCTCTAGTACTATAATTAATTTTGTTTATTTTAATATTTTCAGATTAGAGGAGATAGATCGATGCTTCAATCGTGATACTGTTGAGGAGATAATTGATTCTTTGGTGAGCTTCTTATTGCTGTAAATTTGTTTGTGATAATGTGAGCAGGGCCAAAGCGAGCTCAAGTTATGTCCAGTTGTGGATTTATGCCATAATCACCTATTAGTTATGCCTACCAACTATCATATTATCTGTTTTTTTTTTCCATTAACCTTGCCACAACTGAACCTGTACTTGAATAACCATTAACTATGCAATTAAACATAATATTGACTGCATGCAGTCTGCTCCTGTACTGGTCAGTCTGGAAATTGATGCCAGATCTGGAACCTTATCCCTATCGCTTCATTAAATGCTCCAAGTCTTCATATATTGTTATGATAGGAAGGTGAGGTATCGAGAACAAATCAGGATTGGTGCACTTCTGCGCTTAAGAAGATGAAAGAAGCCTCTCCACTGAGCCTGAAGGTTGCCTTGAAATCGGTATGCATCTGTATTTATTGTCTAATTAAAACTTGTGACTGGAATACCCAAAAATTTGCAGCTCTAAAACTTAAAAGCTCGATTAACCGTTAAATTAACCCTTAAATGAAGAACCAAATCTGAACTAAGCCCTTTTTCAGTTTTATGTAATATTTATTGTATTGGGAAGTGTAAAGGATACCTGTGCCTGGATTTAAGACCGCCAAAACTTTAGTGACTCTCATTCATTCAATGCATCTTCAGTTTGTACATTTTATTTTTGGCTATGCTGCTGTGTCTTAGTTGTTGCAGCAGTATGCAATCGAACCCAGAATTTGTATGTTCAAGGCAGAAAGTGTGGTTTCTTTTTCCATTATTTCAAGAGTGGCCTTAACTTACAGTTAATTAGTTAAACAAAACGCACGTCAACTGAAATTGAGTGGACATTGAGTCAGGCAGTATGTATTCCTCTTTTACCATCACCAGTTCCTCTTTATCTAAATGGACAGATACGTGAAGGTAGATTTCAGACTTTAGATGAATGCCTTGTTCGAGAGTATCGCATGTCCCTCCATGGCATCTCGAAACCTCTTTCTCATGATTTCGTCGAGGTAACAATTCGTCCTTTTGTTAGGTCTTGATGTGGCGATAGCTGGAAGATATTTGTCTATATCTTGATGTTTGGGCGTCAATTTCACAATCAAGTAGCTTTGTTTAAGTTTGGTAGTATTTACCATGCATGACTGAAATTTTAGCTGGTGCAATGCTAGTACTGGATTCTGGTGCTGATTGCCTCGTCTGCCAAAACGATGTAGATAACAGTCCTTATTTCTTTATTGAAATAAAAGGTTATATTGTTTAGTGCTCAATCATTACACAGGGTACATGAGTGATTTTTTCTCTTCTCCTTTTTAGTAATCATATTATTTTGGTTCCACCAGGGCGTGAGAGCAAAATTAGTTGCTAAGGACCCTGCACCAAAGGTAATTTGTTTCATTTAGCATATGCTATTTTTTTATTTGTTGAAAATAATATTATTGCTCTGCCTTTACAGAGCCTTTGTATTTATTACCCCCACAAAGCTAGAAATACCTCATATGCCCTTACAGCTCCTCTCTTTTTTTTTTCACCTAAGCAATCGCCAAGTGTATCATTTTCTTTTTCTAAGGATAAATTGGAAATTTTGGAACATAAAACGGGTAGTTTTGTGTATATATGGGATTCATTAATGAATGAAATTAAAGAAGTCAAAGGTAGCTAGTATGAAGGTAAGGTTCACATGCTTGCTGCGACTCTCACTTGGGTGTTACTTCCCAACTAAACAATCCTAAACGGGTAGTTTTGTCCTGTTGACCTCTAGTACAAAGTGAACATAATTTTTTATTTTTCATATTCTGTATCATTTATGTCATAGAATATGCTCAACAATTTGGATTTCATTAAATATTACTGAGACCATAGATGCCATAGGAACCTTGGGTTGGTGCTAGCTGAATTCAGAGAGACCAGTGCTTATTTTTTGACAATGCTAAAAACATTTTTAATTATAATTGAATGCAGTGGTACCCACCTACTCTAAAAGATATTCCTGATGACATGGTTCAGCAATACTTCTCGCCTCTCGATGAATTGGAAGAATTGAAGCTGCCTACACAGCAACGAGAAGCTTTTATTTAGTTGCATTTTTTTTTTTTTGCAAAGCCTCTATTGTTATCCATATCTTCTCTGGCTTTTAGGTGGATTCATGCACATAAAATTTTCTCACTGTTTATGCTGATGACTCGTGCTGCTGCGTAAATTGGCCTTGTTCATTACGCTTGAAGTGTCATCACATTTTTGTAGTGTAATGACTAGACTGCATAGTCACTATACGTTCTCAAACTCTTAAAATGAAGGGGGTTGAAGAAAAACTGAAACCAGAATAAAGCAAATAAATTATTTTTCCGAACTGTAGATGAGAGGCAAAGAATATCCTCTTTTTTCATCTTATATAAGCAAGAAAAGCACAAGCACTGCGAAATATTGCAACTGATTTGCAAATAAAATCGCATTTGATGCTGTAGCTTACCCCTTTAATTAAAGGAGTTAGGTTTCATTGACAGTGTGTCATCTTGATAATGATGTTGACTATCTGTTTTAAATTATGACAATTTTTAAAAAGGTTTATGGATTGGATATATATCAAAATTTTATATAATTTAACTGATATTTGACTTTCCATAAATTTGTGTTTATGATAATTCAGTGTAGATTATACTTCGAGTGTTGGAACTGAAAATTACAAATTATTTGTAATAGTTGTCAAAGTTATCAAAGTGATTTGTTTATTTTACTTGGAATCGAAAGATATAGTGTATTCGTACAATTATCGGCTAGCTATGTTGCATAGGTACGGGTACGAGTACCGTACCCGGTATGATTCGGGTACAACGGTATGAAAATTTTCAAAAATCTTCGGTACATGTACGGCGATATATATATATTATAATCATTTTTATAATATATATAAAATGATTATTATAATAATTATATTTTATTGTATAGTATTATATTAATATTATTATTTTATTATTCAATACAATCTCATAATCCCTATATTAATTTATTATTCAATTTATTAATTTTTATCTCAATTATTATATTGTATTTTCTAATGTCATACTATATAATATACATACAAATTATAGTTAGCATAATCATTTTTAATTGTTAATGTATATTTTGTAACATTACTACTGTATAATATGTATAATTAATTAATATAATCATTATTATAAAATGTAAGTTGTTGGCATACTATCGTTTAATACTCTCTGGCCGACTAGATATAAATGATGAAAAAAAGACAAAAGCCCAAAAAAGATAAAAGTCCATTTTAACCCATTTGTTATATCTCATTTATGATGGTCCCACCTGTCGTATTCTTCCCATCCGATTCTGATTTTCCATCTCTCTCGCGCACGAAGAGCAAACGACTATGTTCAGTCGTACCCAACCTTAAATCTAGCCGTACCCATAGCATATCCAGCCGTACCCAGTTGTACCGGAGATCGTACCGGACTGGTCAAACTAATAAAAATATTCGATACGCCACGCGGAGTACCCGGTTCGTACCAGCACCGTACCGGAGGCGTACCCGTACCCGGTACCGGTACTCCTGCATATATGGAGTACCAGGGTAACATAGTCGGCTAGACTAGAACATTTTTTAATTCCATATTTGATCAAATATCCTTCTACACAAGATAAAAGGAAAAAATAAGCAAAGGAGGCGTTTGGATGTTGTAGGAATTTGAGAAATTTGCAATTCCTAGACATAAATTTATTGGGAAGTGTGTAACTTTGTGAAGAGTTTAGATTGTTTATAATAAATTTGGCATATAAAATTTTCGGAATTTATAATTCCGGCCCATCCAAACAGCCCCAAAAGCGACTTTTTATGGATGTCCGTAAGGATTTGGAAAATGAATCGGAAGATGAGGCCTCCATGGATCCACATCCTCGGCAGCTAAGGATTCTGATGTTCCAAACAGTCGAACTCCTTTTCTTTTTTTAAATATTGTAATTTCTAACAATTTAAAATTCAAATGTTGAATCCAAACCGTCGATCTTGTTCTATTTTATGGACGATGCATTTTCATTTATGTTTTATGAAATTTGGAGTTGATTTGATATTAGGTCAAGTGGTCAACAAATAAACGAATCGGGTTAACTATCATTGATTAATTCTAATACGTTCATTTGTTGACCATTTGATATAGTATCAAATCAAATCCAAATTTTATAAACTTATATAAAAATGCATCGCCCATAAAATAAAACAAGATCAACGGTTTGGATTCAACATTTAAATTTTAAAATGTTAAAATATTAAGAAAAAAAAGAGTTTGGCTATTTGGAACAACCAAATCCTTGACTGCTGAGGATGTGGATTCAGACCTCTGTGAACCAGGTCTCATCTCAGACTGAAATTAAATTAACTATTTATCGTAGTAATTATAATATTAATGATAATTATAATTATAATAATAAATTAATAACATTTTATTATATTCAATTAATATATTTTATTTGAATATTATAGCAATTAGTCATATTATTATCATTAATAATCTAAATTAATTATGATTATTCGAAAATCGAGACTAATCCGCAACGGGATCCATCGTGGAAGAAATTATTTCACCAATTTTGGTGGTATAAATTCTTCTTCGTTAAAGAAAACTTATTCCTCTCTTGTTTGTTAAGCTATTCCTCTTTAAAGAAGCTTAAAAAAACTTAAAGAAACTTATTTCTCTTTACCAACCATTCCCTTTACAGTAGGGCCCGTATCCTCTACCATTCTCTATCAATCTGGTTACATGCACGGGACTTCTTTAACCGTTGAAATTAGATCTAACAGCTGATCAGAGGTCGGCGGACGTGATTCCTTTGCAATAGTACACTCACTAAACCCGCCGAAAAAATGGGAATCACATCCTCTGCCAACCTTGAAAGGTTGGTAGAGTGCCGATGTATGATCTGAACCGTTAGATCTAATTTCAACGGTTAAGGGAGCCCCGTGCATGTAACTAGATTGATAGGCCCGAAAAAAATTTAACCGTCGAAATTAGATCGAACGGCTCGGATCTAATGTTGCCACTCTACCAACCTCAAAAAGTTGGTAGAGGATACGGACCCGAAAAAATGCGATTCCTTTTACTCCATTAATCCGTACCTAAACCTAGACCGACCTAAAGATCGGTCGAGAGTTGTGACTCCATTAATGGCGAATCCCTTGTCGCCAGCAACGGTGAGTTCTTCTAGTTCATCCTCATCAATGCCTAGTGTCAACTCTGTACAGAGTAGAAACGAATCGCTCTCAACAAGTGTCAAGTGGTTGTTATTTCATTTTTCTACAAAAATAGTTGATTTCATTGTCCGCGCTACATTAATTTGTCTTCCCCATTCGTAATTACATGTTAACCCGTGCCAACATTGACTTTTTGATGTGTATTACTTCGACATTGACATTAATTTTTATAAATAGAGCGAACTTAAAGATGTGAGAACCTTGGTATTCTTCGGAATTGCTCTAGTACTAGCAGCATCATGTCTTCAAATCATGGAACCAGGAAACTTCCGTCCTTCCCACTTGAAAACAATTGGAGCTAACTATGGTGGTTTCCAAACCCCCAAACAACCAAACCATGGTACAGTTGATCCACACATGACCTTGCCACAGGTAATTCATGTAATTAATTATTTGAGAATTTATTTGCATTCTAATATATGTGAAAATGGCACCTATCAATCTGTAAACCAATGGACAATGGTATCAATTGATGCAGATATACCTTTGCCAAATGTAATTGATTTTAAAAATACCTATCATAGGTTATGTAATATTACTGTGTTTGTGGATTTAAGTATCTAAACACTGGTACAATTGATCGCAGAAAAAGTACTAACATTAGTCTTTGTATCACCTTTGTCAACCTTGTACCAGTTTGAAAAAACTTCCCAATATACTCATTAATTCTTATGTCCCATTTCATACAGTTTCCAGTCCACCTGTTAGAGGACCTTATTCAAATTCTTGAAGAGAAAGACAGAGCCATAATGAAAGAGCTGGCAAATCAAAAGCTGAAAGAAAACAAAATGGTTGAAAGAGCTAGAGCTTTCCAAGCCGTAAATACAGAACATAAATCTAGCACCAAAATCGTTCGAAACGTATTGATAAGTAACTTTTTCATTTTAAATACCACCATTAGCATAAAATCATATATATTCAATTGTTTTTTTCCAATACTGTTTTTTTAGGAATTGTTCAAGCATATTTTTGATACCGGCAGATTCATCAAAGAGTTTGGAGAATTAAGGTCTTATGCTTTTGTACTAAACGAAGAGAGAGAAATTATTCAGCAAGCACTGGTAGAAACAAGGAAGAACTTGCAAGGATATACCAGCAACATGAAGGTGATGTACCTACACTAAATTTTTAGAATATTAGGGTTAATAGCCACAAATATTACATGTTGATTTGTTTTTCAAAATCTAACACGTGACAATATTTTCAAAGGACCAACATTCACACGGCCAAAAACTGCTCGAATCAGAGGCAAACTTGGATGACAGCCCTGAATTCGAAACTGGAGAAGATATTGAAGAATATTCTAAACAGCTAGCCGTAGTAATTTGGCTTTCTTCAACCATTATTTTTGGTGGCATCTTTCTATTCAGCGAAACCAAAAAACCTATATTGCGGGACTTCTGTTATTACCTAGCAATATATACTATCGTAGCGGTATTAGGCACGCTAGTGTGGCATTAGGTGGTACTATATGCAATAAAATGGTCTGTGAAAACTATTTTGCCGAACTGTAGTTCAGAAGCTAAGAATATCCTCTTTTTTTTCATCTTATATAAGCAAGAAAAACCACAAGCATTGCCACAAATTGAAGTGTAAGTTGTCTTCAAACCAAACAGTACTGAATATACTTATACCTGTTTGGTTTGTTCAAAAAAGAAGGAACTCCATGGATGTAACGAAAATCGCTTTCATAATTGAAATTGGGCCGAAAATTGCTAGTCCTGATATTTCCTCCTTCAAAACTGAAACATAGTGAGGTCCATTGTCTTGAAGATAAATTGGGGTCAAGTCTCCTGACTTACTTTTAAATTAAATGTTTATGAAAGACTCATAATCGGGTTTCGAACCTGTGAAGTGAAATCCAACAAAATTTTGATATCACAGACATGTCAAATACCGATTGAAGTGTAAGTTGTCTTCAACTAAGAACTTTCTCTTATCAGTGAGCTGTGAGCAGTTTGAAATTCGTTGAACTCGTCTTGTTACCTCGCCAAATTTCATGAAGATTTAAGGTATACGAGCAGCATTTGTATTGAACTGAAAATTGGACCCATCTAGAGGCCCAGATATGTTAACTTTTTTCTATTCTTAGTTTTTGACTTTCTTTTGATTTTCGTGTAAATCGTATCCAGGCCCTCAGCCCAAGTCCTATTAATTGAAAATCCAGTAAAACTGAAAGAAAAAAGGAAGAAGAAAAAATAAGACGTACGGACCCGAGAAATAGCTCATACCTGGTAAAAAAACAGAGAAGATCGGATTGAACATTGACCACAACTAGAGGGACGTGTACTGTGTACAGAATTGATTCCGCTTCTAATTTTCTTATTAAAAACAATATTTTTCATGGAGTTGCTGCTTTTAGAAAAAAGTAAAATAAAATCTGACCTTAAACATCTTTTATTTTTGAAGTGTGTAATTTTTTTAACTTCTTTTTCCCTTTTTTTAGCTGCTTGCTAAATTTGTATATACATCATCATCAGTATTATAAAGAAAAAGTATTATAAAGAAAAAGTCGCGGGAGTCCGCATACTAATTTTTTTAGAGGACTCGACACGGCAAGTAACAGATGGACATTGTTAATCAATTAATATATCTTGATACATAAACTATGTAATAGAGTATGTTGCTGACAATAAAAGAGTATAAAGTGACCCGTCACAGCAAGGTACATTCAATGCTTAAAATGAGTTCAATCAGTCAAGGAACCAAATAATTTTTTTAAGAACATAGACCGCTCAACAATATGCGCCGCTCACCCTCTCTGCCTCTCATCTCTCTCTCTCTCTATCTCTGCCCTTTCTCCTCTGTCACCTCTCTCATCAAAGTGACCCGTGAGATCAGGAAGTACCAAAAACACACCTCCTCTCTCCGGTCATCCTCTTCTCCGACTGATGGGTTGTAGCACGGAAACCCTAGATCGATTCATGAAAGTTCATCTAAGAATTTCTTTATTATTGAAGGGTGTGTCAAAGAGGATTACAACGCTATTAAAAAGGTGGTCAATGCATGAGCTAACGTGTTTGAGGTTGGCCAGTTTTGATATGTAGGTTATATTTAGCCCCTTGATTTATCCTTTTGTCAGTCCCCCAATTTGGAGTATAAACAGGAGTTTGTGGTAACTTCTTATGTTTGCACTTTCTCATCTTTGTAATTTTATTTTGAACGAATCCATTGCTCAGTCTATCTCAATACATAATTGTGTCATTTTGCTGTCTAATACATGCCAATTTTGTATTGTGGGATCTTAGCACTGGAATTTCTTCCTACTCAACGATCATGCTGGTCCTGATGCAATGAATGTGGTGATGGTCTCTTTTATCAAATCATAAATTCTATTTTCTTATTTTAGGGTTTAGCTAATCTTCCTCCTAAATACTTGATTAGATTGTAGTTTTTAAGCAGATTGAATGTTTGGTCTGCTGTCATAATTAAAATGAGGCCTACCTTCTCATTTTATTCAAAATCCTATATATATGTTGTTCAGTGCAAATTTATTCTTTATTTTTGACACTCGACCAATTATGCTTTAGTTAGTTGAATTTACATAAACGAGTTATTAGCAATGAACAAAACTTTTTCTGTTGATTAATCAACAAAAGAAGAGACTTGAATCTGAAAACTCCAGTCTAAACATTTTTAATTCGATCTTTCCTCGTGTGACCGCAAATTCACCGCAACATACGCATCTCAGTTACACTCATCTTCTGGACATGTCGTCTTTTAGTAGCCCAACATTCTGCGCCATACAACATCACAAGTCTAATCACTGTCCTGTAAAATTTGCCTTTTAGCTTCTGCGGGACTTTCTTATCGCATAGGATGCCTGATGCTTGCCGTCATTTCACCCACCCTGCTCTTATTCTGTGACTAACATCTTCATCTATCTCGCCATCACTCTGCAGCACCGACCCTAGATATCGAAAGGTGTCTTTCATAGGTACTACACGACCGTCCAAACAGACATCTCCATCTACTGTTCATATCCCACTAAACTCACACCTCATATACTCTGTCTTAGTTCTACTAAACCTAAATCCTTTGGACTCTAGAATTTGTCTCCATAATTCCAATTTCCTATACTCTCATCGACTAAATTCTATACGTGTTGTAATTTGGATAAAATCGAACACGCAATTTTATTATGTCCTTACTAGCACCTTAATGACCTCATCTAATTTACATGCTTAATTAAGACAATATAGAGGAATTAAGGGATTGTAATCCTTAACGGTTCCATCTTATGTACATATCTGATATAACTCGATTGATATTAATTTTCTGATACCTCCATTACAGGTCATTGCATTTAACTATTATGAAAATCATTTAAACTGGCAATTAATATATAAACAGGTATTCTAATTAGATCCCATAGTATTGGGGATAATGGTCATTTCATCATTTATTACCTCTATTTTGTGCCTACAATTTTTACCCTTTTTTTTCTACATTTTCAACATAATATTTTTTTCGGCAATAAAAATAATATAATATACATATATAATTGATTGATTTGGCAAATAAGTACGTTCACGAGTTTTTATTTTTAATTGTGATCATTATATTTTTTATAGATTTACATTTAAGAATAAATTATTTTCATATTATTTACAAAGATACATAAATCGTTCATACGATTGTTGTTATCATTACCTATGGTAACATGACATTAACTTTTTGGTTATACAAATTTTTCACATTTATAATGCACTATTGTATTAAACGACAACTATTGGCGTATTTCATGACACATAATTTTTTACCCGGCTCTTGATTCTGCTTTTCTAAATAGCTGTCTCCATTGTTATAATTATCGATCTTAATTGGATCTGTACCGTTACACTTTTATTTATAATTATCAATCTTAATTTTACTATAATCATTGCATTCTTTATCAAGTTCTATCTTAATTTATATTAATTGAAATTATAGCTTTTATTTTAATTAATTCTTCATATATGATATTTTTTCTTTTCGATGATAATCATGTTACATTACCTTACATTCACATAACTCCATAATAATTACTAATTATAATTGCGTTTAAATTCAATATCTTTCGTGTGGCATTTTTTAGAACATACTGACCGTTTCCTTTTATTCTTTTTTATTAATTACGTTTACGTACGCCAGCTATACGTGAGCAATACGTTTGAGCAATACTATACATCAATACTGTGTAATTACGGTTATTAACTCCAATATTTTATTTTGGCGAAATTTGAACTCTTATTTATATATATCTCTCATTTCACGGGACAATCATCCATTTTGGAATATATTTGTATATCCAGTATTGCATACATAATCCTCATCCTACGAATTCTTTTTACATTCACTAGTTTGTTCGCATATATGTTGATCTTATCCTTTTAATTGAGCTATTGTGTTTACAATTTATTTTTTATTTTCTTCCAAGTTAATTATGTTTCCTCCTTATTAGCCATGTTATTTTTTCTTCAATTCCTCTTATCTTTTTCTATTCACCACATTTGCGGGCATTATAATCTTTCACTTTTTCCTCCATCTAACGACATTTCAATGATTACACCCGTCGTAGATATCGAAAACGACGGTTATTTTGGAGATGACGATGACAACTTCTTTGACGATGCGTCCATGCATAACTTTGAAGACTTACAAATATAATTTTTTTAAAAAAATTTCTTGCCCAATAATATTCCAATTATCTTATTCTCTATCATTTTCTAATTCTGTTTGTTTTACTGTACTTTTTACTCATGTTCAATTTAATTGTTCTTTTGCCTTTATTTTCCCCTTTTTTATTTTTTCAATTTAGCCGTTCATCTTTTTTCCCAATTTTTTTTTGAGGGCTAGCAAAAACTAGCAATTTTCATTAATAAAAAGAAAAGGATTACAGAAGTCTCGAAACAAAAGGCTCCAAGTTTATACCAAAACCGGTACGAACTTCAAAAGAAAAAAAAAAGTAAACTTAAAAGTTCACATTCCAAGCCAGTACCAACCCGTACCACTAAACGCTAAATTTCACCCGAAACCAGGGACGGATCCAGACAAATTTTAAGCATGGGCACCATAGCAAAATTATTAAGTCAATGATGCTATAATAATATAATTAATATAAATATAATAAATCAATTATATATATAAATATATTATTTTCTCAAACATAATCAATAATGACACTATTAAAATCCAGTAGAAGAAATTTTTAATAAATAACATAATATATTAAATCTAATAAAAAAATAGTGAAATTTATTATTGGATAACATATTAAAATATTACTAGTAAATAGAACATAGAAAAATAAAGTTGAATAATTCTTTGACTTTTTAGATTGTATGATAATATACCAGATTTTGAGATACTAAAGAATATCTCCAACTATCTATATAATCAATCTTAATCACATCAGTTTTTTTTTAAAAAAAAAGAAGAAGAAAACTCAGTAAGACACTATATAAAAAAAATTACTATGATATATTTATATCTAGATTTAGCTACAGAAATCATAGTATAAAGTTTGATTCTATCTTTTTTCGAAAAAAAAATCAGCAAGACACTATATAAAAAATATTTACTATGGTATATTTATATCTAGATCTAGCTGTAGGAATCATAGTATAAAGTTTAATTCTACGAACAAAATGATACAACACAAAATACTTACATAATAAGAACAATAGAAGTTAAAAATATTAAAAAAATAACTCTCCAACTTGTGTAGGTTCAAAAAATAATTTTGATAGTTATCCGATATATTTCATATTATTTATAGAAACTACAAAGTCATGATTAAAAAACTATAAATCATCTCAGAATGCCTCGCCTTTATGAGTCACAAGAGTGAAGGAAAAAATTAAAAGCCTAGGCACTTTCGCTAAATTAAGCATGGGCACTTTCATTTTTATGTTCTAAATGAATAGTGAAACTACATATGGTAATTAATTTAAAAAAAACAAGGGTAGGCAAGTGCCACCCCTTGCCCCTTAATAGCTCCGTCCCTGCCCGAAACTTAGCCGAAAACTATTAGTCCTCCTGAACAATGGAACGACTACACAACCATAATAAGACCTGCTCCTATGTAATTATATTATTATGTATATTAACAAAGTAACGGTAATCTGCACCGCTTATATCGAGCGAAGCTCGATTTTCCCACTAGTTTTAATTAATGAATGATGTGGGCTTGATCCTCATTTTTTTATTAAAAAAAAATGTGACCTTAAATATAGAGGGTGAATTACGCAATGAACTTTCAATCATTCAAAATCATGTCTTACGACTTACAACACTGAATCTCTGTTTGGGGTACAAGTTATTTTAATTTTTTTCGAAATACTTGATAGCAACTATTATGGATGCAAGATATATTAAAGGTGTCAATTAGCAGATAACTTTCCAGCCGATCAATTGACAATAGAGAAGACTCGTCTAAAAGTTTCGTTTACTGTCGAGGTCTAGGTGGCAAAATTTTGGATCAGATCCTAATGGTGCGGCTGTACCTAATGGATTTACTTTTTGTTTCTAACTTTCTACTAAAAATAAGTGTCTGCTCTGTTCTGCTGACTGTGCAAATGAATTTGTGAATTATGAATGCTAAAATTATTCTTCGAATTGTATAAATAGTTTGTAATGCTAGTTACTATTCTCTTGTCTTGCGTCCCCCCCACCCCCCTCCTGCCGCACTTCTGTGCGGATGTACTTCCGACCTATTTGTTTCTACTTCAATTTGTACCCTGCCTTTTTCTCTTTCGACTTTAATGAATTTGATAGTCGCCTGCTAGTTCCAAGAAAACGAAATGGTCTGAAATAATTAAGTATTGGTGTTTTGTTTCAAGAAATGCTTCACATGGGCTTAGATTTGATAATCTATCCTTTCTCGATCATTGAGATAATAATCGTTTAGAAAAATTTAATATCGCATTTGTCGGATATCCACAAGAAATGTTGTACTATATTACCTTCCAAAATATAAAATAAGTATAAAATTTAAATTTATGTAAACTTCATGTCGACTAACAAAATTACTCCCTTAGAGTGCGTTTGGATAGGTGTGGGAAGAAGGGAAGAAGTGGGAAGAAGTATTGGGAAGTGTGTAATTTTGTGAAGAGTTTGAATTGTTCATAATTTTTTTTTCTTCTTTCTTCCAACGATCCAAACGCACCCTTAAATATTGTTGGTCATGAAACTGAACGCACTCTTAGGGTAATTTATCCCTAGAAAATTTGAAGACGGTATTAATTTATGTTAAAATAACACACACAGAGAATACTCTATTGCTTTTGCTACAATTAGATACTGTTATTTTTTTTTCTGTTTGTATAAAGGCAGTGCATAAGTTCGAAATAGAGCTAGAAGTCCTTTGTAAGTTGTAACATTAATTTCAAAATAAATTGAAGAGCTTGATCCAATCTTATCTTTGAAAAAAAATAAATAAAACTGATGCAAAAAGCAGCCATGTGCTCGTCCTCTCCTTGTTAATGATTTAATCAGCTAAAAACCTTTCGTTTTTATACAATCATCCACAACAAAATGCACTACACAAGTAGATTCTTCCTACCGAAATGGATGGAGATATGCAAACAACCAATAGTGTGAATACGAAGAAAAAGTTTTTTCTTTTAAAAAAAGGGCAGGTTATCCATTTTTGTTTAAACAATGTGGACTAATGACAATCTTTAATGGCAAATTAAATTCAATTATAATCTTGAAACCAACAGCCACATGCGTGTGCCCCACAGATTTGGAGTGCACTTTTGACTCTTTAGTGCAAAACACCCCGACGGTGTCGCAACTACCTTAACAGATGTCAATTATAAAGATTTTATATTATTTAAGTATTATTATTTTGATTGGTAAAAATTTGGCAACATTGCATTTAATTATGCTTTTCATGTTCAACTGGTTTACTCTAAAATAATTGAATGAACCATATCTACGTTGTTATGTGAAACTTGAAACTCTTGTAAGGTACCACTAATGTGAAACTATGAATTCAACTCATGTTCCATAAAAAATAAAAGGTGATGGAAGTTGCATTTTACAAAAATTAAAATCAACTTATAACATCAGTAGTGTATGTTTGATTTGTCTATTCATATTGGATGGGTAGGCAGAGTATACATACCTGCATAACGATATTTTATTAAAAATAATTTACTATTCACTTGGAATATTCGTTTTAGAGTTGATGAAGCAATGCTGACGTTAAGTTCCTTTTAGAGTTGCCACAAATCGAGCAAAAAAAAAAATTAATTAATTAATTAAATTAAAATAATTTCCCCGGGACAAAATACACCACGCACATCGTTGTTCAAATCCAGTATGCAGCACTGTAGCTACATATAAAATTTGGTAAGCGCCAAAATGCACAAACCATACTACATAAAATACAAAGAAAAGACTAGTGTAGGGATTCCTCTTTGTCACCTTATCACTTTTAGTTATTGTTGAATACAGAACATAAACGCTGGTCGTTAATGCATTGCTTCTTCTCGGCCTAAAAACGAGATACTGTGGCAACTAGCAATGCCACTTTTTCATGGACCCCCCTCCCAATTTGCAATCTCTACATCCTGCACCGACAACCCATAAAATGTGCCGAGTCATTAACAAATCAAAATAAAATTTAGAAAAGAATATTTGAAAATAAGGGAAACAAATTAATGATGGGTGCTTAAAAAAGACTACATATACTTCTTGTACCTGCCTCTGAGATTTGGATTTTGGGGCTCAGTTTGTTGCAAAAACTATGCCAAATTTTTTAATCCGAATCTGCTCCCGCGCGGGACCGTCCGATCTGATCTAGACGGTTCGGGCCTATCAATCGGGTTACATGCACGGGGTTCCTTTTGCCATTGAGATTAAATCATACGGCTCACAGCGGTGCGCTGGATGATCCCGCGCGGGACTGGATCTCATTTCCAAATTTTTGGGCATTGAATGATATAATCCTGCTTTTATGAGGGGTACCACTTGTTGAATAAGGTGCTTTACAATGTCTTTCATTGTTCTTTTGAGAGTGTTTGGCCTCTCCTGGTCTAGACTCTATTATAGGTGTAATTATTGGTTGCACAATAGTTAGAATGATTGTTGGAAAAACAGTACTGATGCATAAAATAATGCAGGAGCTGATTAAGGTACAGTAATATGCCTACTGCTGATGATCTGTTGGAAGAGTTTGGCGGTATATAAATGTTGGGTGCGTTTGAATTGTTGGAAGAAAGAAGAAGAAAAAAAATTATAAACAATTCAAACTTTTCACAAAGTTACACACTTTCCAATACTTCTTTTCACTTCTGTCATTCTTTCCTTCTTCCCACACCTATTCAAACGCACCCATTAAGCGCATCTAATTCCTTTTATTCATTTATTTATGATTTTTGTTTATCTTGTATGACACGATATGTGGAGATTTTGTGCAAAAACAGAGGAATAGCTGGTGTCCACTGTTATGATTTTGTTCTCTACAATGAATTACTTTGTATCTTTTAATTAATCAAAATATTTCCCTAAAAGTGTACTTAATTAGAGGACGCACTTTTTAAAGGTAATTACTACTTACCATCCACTCTAGAGTCATCCAGCGTCATCACAAAGCGCTCCCCTCCCTTTCCTTCGATCCCAGACCCGTCCGCCCCTCTCTTCACGCGAAAAGTTTCCCCTCCCTCCCTCCCTTCGCTCTCAGACCCGTCCGCCCCTCTCTTCAGCGTCTCCCTCTACCTTCTCTCTTCCTGCGTAAGTTTCCCCTCCCTCCCTTTGTTCCCTTCTTCTTTTTCCCTTCTCCTTTCCTTTGTGCTCTCTTCTATCTCCCCTCTATTTTTTTTCCCTTTCTCACTGGTTCTTCAATTAGTTGTTATATCTATTCAATTTATTTGTTATTTATGTTTAATTTGTTTGTTATATATGTTTAATATATGTTCACCTTTATTTTTTTTCACGAGTTAAAATTGTTTGTAATATATGTTCAATTTATTTGCTACATATGTTCAATTTGTTTATGTTCACTTCTTTATGAGTTCACTGTGCTTGTAATATCTGTTCAATTTATTGTTATAACTGTTCAATTTATTTGTTACATATGTTTAATTTATTTGTTATATATGTTTTATAAATGTTCACTTTTATCTTTTTGCTTGAATATACATTATTTGCTATATCTGTTCAATTTATTTGATATATATGTTCAATTAGTTGATATATCTGTTAAATTTATGTTCAACTTTATCTATTTTGTGCGAGTACACATGTTTGTTATTTGTTCCATTTATGTGCTATATCTGTTCAATTTATTTGTTATGAATGTTCAATTTGTTTGCTATATCTGTTCAATTTATTTGGTACATATGTTCAATTAGTTTATGTTCACTTCTTTATGAGTTCCCTGTGCTTGTTATATCTGTTCAATTCATTGTTATAACTGTTCAATTTATTTGTTATATATGTTCAATTTATTTGTTATATTTGTTTTATAAATGTTCACTTTTATCTTTTTGCTTGAATATACATTATTTGCTATATCTGTTCAATTTATGTGATATATGTATTCAATTTATTGTGTTATATATTCACTTTGTTTATGTATATATGTTCATTTTTAGCTTTTGTTTGAGTTCAAGTTGTTCGTTGTATCTGTTCAATTAGTTGTTATATCTACTCAATTTATTTGTTGTATATGTTCAGTTTATTTCTTTATTTAACCAATATTTGTGTCTCTTCACTTTGTTGTTGTAAGTGTGGAAAAGGGAAGAAGAGAGAGGGAGAGATGCCAGGGCAGAGGGAGGGTGCAGAGAAATGGAGCGCGCAAGGGAAAGAGAAGGAGAGGAAGTAAGCGCGCGGAGGGGAAGGAAAAGAGAGGGAGGGAGCGCGCACAGATGGATGCGGAAAAATACACTATGGATGGCGTGGATGGTTTTTTCTTGGATGACGGTTATCACTCCCGCTTTTTAAATTAGCCATGGGTCCATTTTAAAAGTTATAATAGAAAACATGTATCTATCCACTTCCGAAATCACCCTGTAGTGATTGGTGCTTGTGCCATATCATATCAACTGTGACATGGCGCTTTCAATTGTTTGCGTGGTCCTATTTGTGCTGAGTCTGCTGACGCTGATACCAATACAATACCATGTGTTAAGGACTTAAGGTTGTGTTAGCGTACCTAGATAGGCATGTCCTTATCATAACATGCAATGTTTGTTTAATTGGTTCTTGACTTTTTGTTTTCTCATAAATAGGAAATAGGTTTGTGCGGCGGTTTTTTTTTGTTTTTTCGGGGGATGAAAAGGCAACTAGCTTTTAATTAATTGGAATGTAAAGTACAAAAGTTTGAACTTTGAAGTACCAAATTTTAGCAAGCCGCTAAAATAAGAATTTACTTGAAAGCTAAAACTTAAAGAGATAAAGCAACTATTGAACTCAAAACCAAAAAACCAAGCTCAGAAGAGTTGATGGATAAAACGGTGCCAGAGTCTTATTGTTCTCAAAATGTTTGTGCGGCGGCTTTTAATTTATCCTTCTAATTCTGAATCACAATCACACTAGTTATGTATTTGTTAGATTTTGAGAACAGAGATTGTTTGATGAATTTTCTTTTTATTCTGATCTTTTTTGTTAAAAATACAAGAGATATACAGTGCCTCTTTTATAGGTCAAGAGAGTAACGGATACATACATGGTAATTAAGTTTACCTAACGGTCAAATTTCCTAAAAAGAAGAAAAAGATTTGCAACCCCTTTTTAATATATAAAAAGGTTGGATGGCAAATTAATAATCTAGCCCATAATGATATTGTTTCTGAGGCTAGTTAACCTCATTAGTTCTTTTATTTTCAACACTCCCCCTCAAGCTAGGATTGTAGATGTCGTATAATCCTAGCTTGCACAAAATATTGTCGAAGGATCTGACACTCAATCCTTTTGTAAAGATGTCCGCCAGTTGATCTTCGCTTTTGACAAAAGGAGTTTCAATTTCCTTTGATTGAATTTTTTCTCTAATAAAGTGGCAATCCACCTCAATGTGTTTTGTCCGCTCGTGAAAGACGGGATTTGCCGCAATGTGTCTTGCCGCTTGATTGTCACAAAACATCTTCATTGGTGCTTCATGATCGAAATTCAAATCGGCTAGCAATTGCTTAATCCATGTCAATTCGCTTGCGGTGGATGCCATGGCTCGATACTCGGCCTCCGCACTTGATCGTGCCACGATATTTTGCTTCTTGCTTTTCCATGTAACTAAATTTCCACCTACAAAAGTGCAAAAACCGGTAGTTGATTTTCTATCAAAGCTTCCGGCCCAATCGGCATCGGAATAGCCACATATTGCATTACTACCATTTTTTCTCATCCAAATACCTTTTCCGGGTGTGCCTTTTAAATACCTTAATATTCTATTAATGGCATCTAAATGAGGGGTTCTAGGAGCATGCATAAATTTGCTAATTTGACTCACGGCAAATGATAGGTCCGGTCTTGTAACGGTTAAATAAATTAATTTACCAACAAGTCTTTGAAAAAAATTTATATCCTTTAATGGTTCACCTTTTTCATTATCAAGTTTTTCATTCATATCAATCGGAGTTTTGGCCGGCTTACACCCTAACTTACCGGTCTCTTTAAGCAAGTCGAGGATATACTTTCTTTGAGATATAAATAGCCCCTTCAAAGAGTGAGCGATTTCTATTCCAAGAAAGTATTTTAACTTGCCTAAATCTTTGATTTCAAATTTTTGTTTTAGGTCCCTTTTTACATTATCAATTTCACTTGGGTTATCACCGGTTATGATTATGTCATCAACATAAACAAGAACCGCCGTGGTACCATTAGTGTTGTGCCTAACAAAAAGAGAGTAATCGGCTCCACTTTTTCTAAAATTGCAAGATAAAAGAAAATGACTAAGTTTGCCATACCATGCTCGGGGAGATTGCTTTAATCCATAGATAGCCTTTTTTAGCCTACAAACAAGATTAGGAATACCTTCTTTTTTATGACCGGGAGGTATGGACATGTACACTTCTTCTTCAAGTGTTCCTTGAAGGAAAGCGTTTTTTACATCCATTTGGTGCAAGTCCCAATTTTTATTTACCGCAATGGAAAAAAGTATCCTAACGGTATTCATTTTTGCAATCGGTGCAAAGGTCTCATGGTAATCAATACCGTGGGTTTGAGTATAACCTTTGGCTACTAGTCTAGCCTTATACCGTTCTATGGTACCATCACTATGGTATTTAATTTTGTAAACCCACTTGCAACCAACCGTTTTTTTCTTTTTTGGTAGTTTACACAAGTCCCAAGTTTGATTTTTTTCTAAGGCATGGAGTTCTTCTTCAATTGCCTTACACCATTTTGGATCTCTTTTAGCTACCTCATAGTTGGTTGGCTCTTCATTTACGGACAAAGAGTTTATAAAGGCAAAATGATCATGAGAGATATTATCATAAGAAATGTAGTTTTGGATGGGATATTGTACCGAGTATGTCACAAAATCTTTCAATCTCGATGAGGCTTGTTTTTGTCGACTTGACCGCCTCAAAGAAACTTCTTCTTGTGTGTTTTGCTCTTCTTCTTCTTCTTCTTCATTCGAATTTTCTTGTTGAGATGTCTCAATTTCTTCGTTCTCTTGATTTCCTATACCAATATTATTTTCTACAAGAACTTTTCTTCTTTCTAGATTAGTAGCACATGGTAAAATAAATTCATTTTCTAGAGGATAATCATCATTATTTCCGAAATTTTCATAAAAAGACTTATTTTCAAAAAAAGTGACATCCCTAGAAATTATAAGTTTTTTACTTTGCGGGTCATAGCACTTATACCCCTTTTTAAAGGTAGAATAACCAAGAAAAATAGCTTTTATAGAAGAAAAATCAAATTTGTCAATTTTATTTTTGTGAACAAAACAAATACAACCAAAAACTCTCAAGTGATCAATATTAATTTTTCTACCATAAAGAATTTCTAAAGGGCTTTTAAAATTCAAATTGGCACTTGGCAATCTATTTATCAAATAGGTTGCGGTGAGAATGGCTTCCGACCAAAAACGTTTCGGAACGTTATTTTGAAAAAGCAAAGTCCTAGTCATTTCAAGAAGATGATGGTTTTTTCTTTCAGAAACTCCATTTTGTTGAGGAGTGTAAACACAAGAAGTTTGATGAATAATACCCTTTGATTTAGTAAAATTAAGAAAATTTTGGTTTATAAATTCAGTTCCATTATCCGTTCGAAGGGTTTTAATTCTTTTTCCAAATTGTGTTTCGATTAAGTTGACAAAAGTTTGAAAATGAGAAAACACTTCATTTTTATTTTTCATCAAATATATCCAAGTAGTTTTAGAGAAATCATCAATAAAAATAACAAAGTATTTAAAACCATCATAAGAGGTCAAAGGAGCGGGTCCCCACACATCGGAATGAACAAGCTCAAAAAATTCATTACTCTTTGAAATAGAATTACAAAAAGGAAGTTTTGTATGTTTAGCAAGTTTACAAACTTCACACATACTATAATCAACATAATCATCATCAAAATTAAAAATAGCTTTAAGGATTTTATCGGAAGGATGTCCTACACGCTTGTGCCAAAGTTTGCTTAAATTCTCATCTTTTATAGTATTTAAAATAGTCTTGTTGCTATCCAAAAAATAAAGTCCATTTTCTAAATATCCTTCACCAATCTTCTCTTTGGTGGTAAGGTCCTGAAAAATAACAAATTTTTCTTTAAAAATAATTTCACAATTTAAATCTTTAACAAGCTTACTAATCGATAACAAATTAACGGAACAATTTTCTACATAGAAAGCATCTTGTAAAAATCTTTTTGAAAAAATACTAATCATACCCCAACCATTAATTTTAATTTTTTCATTATTGGCCACGGTAAAGAATTGGTCATCACAAATTTCTCGATAATTTTTCAATAAATTTTGGTTACCCGTCATATGGTCAGTGGCACCGGAATCTAAAATCCATTTTGTACTATTATTTGAGGCATTAAAAAAGGTATAACCAATTGTTAGACATTTATTCTCTAAATTTCCTGTTCTAGTCCGATCTGAATTTTTTTGGTTTTTATTTGGACTTAAACAATCAAAAGAAAATGAATTGAGATTAAATGGACCTTGCGAGCCCAATTTTTGGCCCATGAGCGCTGTGAGCATTGCTTCAATTTTATCGAGCCGATCAGCTTCTCGACTGGATCCAACACCGCTTGAGCTCGTCTCTTTCTTCCCTTCTTCATTCGGCTCATCTCTGGTAGACACATAGCCTATCCTTTCTCCTTCCTTCGCATCTAGGGTTTTCTGAAACCCCTTTTTTCTCGCAGCCTCCCCCTGATTCCGATCATACCTTTTAGGCTTGAGATGCGGATGAAGTATCCAACATCGCTCGTGAGTATGGTTATCTTTCTGACAGTGGCTACATTTCTCTTTCTCCCCCTTCGGCTTACCTTTGTCAGCAGTATGGTGACGGGCGGTGAAGGCTTGTCCTTCTGGCTTATGGTTCAAGTCAGAGGAGCTCATTGCAACACGCCTCGTCGCCTCCTGCCTGATCCGAGCTGTCACATCATCAAAGGTCAGCTTCTCAGTGGAAAGAAGGATTTGTGCTCGAATTGAATCATAGCTAGAATCAAGGCCAGCAAGGAAGGTAAACACCATATCGATTTCTGCTCTTTCTTTGAGAACCTCCAGGTCTGTTGTCGGAGGTTGATAAATCTTAAGTTCTTCGTATTTTGCTCTTATGAGCCCAGTGAACTCAGATACTTCTCGATTTTCTTGTGACATTCTGGCTATTTCTTGTTTGAGCTGAAAAATCTGAGAATAATTTTTCTGGTTGCTGTATTGCTTTTCTATTGATTGCCAAAGTTCTGCTGCAGTCTCGCAGTAGCAGAAAATTTCTGACAACTGAGGTTCAAGGGAATTGGAGATAAGAGTTATTACTTGGCTATCAAGCATATCCCATTCCTCTTGAGCTGCACCTTCCTCTGCTGGTCTCTTTTTCTTTCCATTGATGTAGCCAAGTAAACCCTTCCCTTTCAAGGTTACTGTGGCTGCTCTGGCCCATGGGATAAAGTTCCTTCCATTCAGAGGAACATTGGTGAGTTTTTGGGAAGCATTAAAATCGTTTGGTTTGGGCATAGTAAGTGTTTGATTGCCGGTACCTGTCATTTTGACAGTTTGGATTGGATTTTAAATTTTTGTTGCGGAAGCTGTAGTTCAGATCTGCTCTGATACCATGTTAGATTTTGAGAACAGAGATTGTTTGATGAATTTTCTTTTTATTCTGATCTTTTTTGTTAAAAATACAAGAGATATACAGTGCCTCTTTTATAGGTCAAGAGAGTAACGGATACATACATGGTAATTAAGTTTACCTAACGGTCAAATTTCCTAAAAAGAAGAAAAAGATTTGCAACCCCTTTTTAATATATAAAAAGGTTGGATGGCAAATTAATAATCTAGCCCATGATGATATTGTTTTTGAGGCTAGTTAACCTCATTAGTTCTTTTATTTTCAACAGTATTGATTATTATAATCTTAGTTAAATGCAAGCATTGCTTTTTATTGATTAAGCAGCATTCACTAAAGTAGTTTATAACCTAAATTTAAACAAATAATCGACTTCATTAAATACTGATATATACCAGCCCGCTGTAGTATGGCCAGGGATACCAACATACGATTCATACCAACTCATGGGTACGAGTACTGCTTTTTTTTTTTTTTTGGTTTAGTCTGCTCCGGAATTCTAAAGAAACAATATTTGGTTTTCAAAAAAATGACTAGACTGTTCAGAGTATAGAAAATGTTTCTAATTAGTGTCAGATAGAGGAAACAGAACTGCACATATACATCTAAATATTCTAAGTTGTACGTTTAAACATAGATGAATCCACTAATTTAGGCCTGGTACATACATTTATCATTTTTAAGTCGTACTAAAACTCAAGTTCATATTTAAATATGATGTTACCAGATTTTTAGAATTTATAATAATGATAATTATACGATCTTTTTCCGTAACAAATATAAAATCTGTAAGTACTATAGCATCAAAGTTCATACCAACATTATATTTAAACGTATCAAGCATTTGCATCGAGAACACTCAATTTCTCTTCAAAAAAATGAAATTAATAAAATAAGAGTTATTTATATTGTAAAAAATTAAACAAATTTTATTCTCAGTATCAGTTAGAAACTTCACCTCTAATCCATCAGACATGACAAAATACCATCCGGAAATGATGCCGAAATGGGTGTTACCATAACATCCAAAGTATGGTACAATCCAAAAATCAACAACAACTTAAATCATTTCTGCAAATTAGGACAATTGCCTAAAATTTCTTTATTAACAAAAAAACAGCTCTATCCATGATTGTCATTAAAGAGGTGGGTGAGTACTGAGTCGGAGACACTCAACATATCTCCTTCCCCTCATCCCCGGCATTATTTACGCCAATCTCTCGCATCAAAAGTCGCGCAATGCTACTACAATGCCTATTACCTATTCACACCCATAACTAGAAAAACTGTCGCAGTCTCATATCCGTCCCCACCTCCTTTTGAAATCGAAACGAGAAAGAAATTAATCAAATTATCCCTCCTTATGATATAACACTTGTAACAGGGCAACCTCACATGCTGGTCCAGTAGCATGTGGCTTCTGTCAGGCCTCCTTTGCTAAAAAACGTGGATTGGTTGCTTGAGAGATGGTTGCCATTTAAACGGCTGCATGTGAAATAACAGTCTTGTGGACCCCTAGAAGTTGATATTTTAGGAAAGAGGCACTGGGTCCAACACTTTGACTTCAAAAGGCGCTAGTGGGGTCTTCAAAGATTGTGTAATGTGCATGTATACAAATTGTGGCGTATTTGCATTTTCCTGTCTATTTTAGTCTGCACATAGCAAGTTATTGTTGCCTAAATTGAAAGAACAAATTAAAGAGTTTTGAGTATTATTAGGCTAAGTAGGTCTGGTTCAAGAGACAGGAGCTGGTTGGGTTTAGGCTGACAGGATGACAAATATAATGAATGGTTTAGCTAGGTGTCAAGTTGAGATGGTCCATTACAAGGAAAATACAAATATTGTCAATGTACATAATTTTATTATAGACATATGCACTTGCTGATGACTAAGCTAATACTTTTGTTTTGCTGTCATTTTTTGGACAGTGTCCCTAAACTTTTTGTAGTTTCCAACAATTTGTCTGACTACTACCATATAGTTTGGTCACGAAACCCACATGACCGCAATTCATTTTTTTTTTTTTATGACCATGTCTTTTTTTCCCCCCATTTTTCCTTGATGTCGATGACAGTTTCACTAACGTTCTGTCTAATATATTACTGGTACAATCAATAGGCATAGTCGCACAGAAATCAGTGCAGTTATATCAAATTGCAACGGTTATAGTACAGCAGTTTAAATTTTCTATAATAGTTAATCTTTTGGCTTCAAATTATATATTACATGACTTGTCAGTTGTCAGTGGAAGCATCATGAATAAGTCAACAACAACAGAGGATCGAAGAGAATTCTACATGATTAGTCCAATTAAAATTCCTTCTCTTTTAGGACAATAATGAGAACATTAAAAGTGAAGAACCATGCATATAATAACAAAGTAATTCCGTTAATTTTAGTGCGTTTTATCAAATAGAGTGGTATGAGTTAGACCATGTATATATAAATATATAATAATGTAATTCCGTTAATTTTAGTGAGTTTTATAAGATAGAGTGGTATGGTTAGGACTTAGGACTGAAACAAACAACAGCTTCAATTCCAGCAAAGGCTGATGCGGTTTTAGGATACTTGAAAGGCCTTTGTCGGTATTTTGAAATGTTTGAGGTCTCAAAAGTATAAGGGGATGTGGGGAATCGGCCTATGAATCGGGGTGCCAGTTTAGAGCTGTTTGGATGACAAAATAGATAGGGAAAAAAAAGGATGGTTTTATTGCCGAACAGTAGGTACCATGCTGAGCAAAGAGTATTTCATACTTTTGGTATAAGAGAGGTAATAAATGTAAAGGCAAATAACAGGAGAAATAATTACATCCGATTTACCATTTCATAGCTTGTCTCGTGATATTGCGTGACTCGAAATAAATTAGAAATTAGAAATTAGAATAGGTCATAACAAATCACAAATGAGGTGCGACAAGTAATATTATTTCTAAATTAAGCAACCTGCGAAGGAAGGCAAGAAACGAGGGAAGGATTGTTAGCGTAGTAGGTGTATGCCCTTTATTCAGAGTAAAGGTGAATGTTGCAATAATAAAATTTCATGTATATAATATATATCAAAGTAACTTTTTTTTTCATTCAATATTTAAATTGGAGGGAATATTACTAAAATTATATCATTACAGCTCGATTTATCCTTATGGGTAGGTACAGGGACGGATCCAGACAAATTTTAAGCATGGGCACCATAGCAAAATTATTAAGTCAATGATGCTATAATAATATAATTAATATAAATATAATAAATCAATTATATATATAAATATATTATTTTCTCAAACATAATCAATAATGACACTATTAAAATCCAGTAGAAGAAATTTTTAATAAATAACATAATATATTAAATCTAATAAAAAAATAGTGAAATTTATTATTGGATAACATATTAAAATATTACTAGTAAATAGAACATAGAAAAATAAAGTTGAATAATTCTTTGACTTTTTAGATTGTATGATAATATACCAGATTTTGAGATACTAAAGAATATCTCCAACTATCTATATAATCAATCTTAATCACATCAGTTTTTTTTCAAAAAAAAAAAGAAGAAAACTCAGTAAGACACTATATAAAAAAAATTACTATGATATATTTATATCTAGATTTAGCTACAGAAATCATAGTATAAAGTTTGATTCTATCTTTTTTCGAAAAAAAAAATCAGCAAGACACTATATAAAAAATATTTACTATGGTATATTTATATCTAGATCTAGCTGTAGGAATCATAGTATAAAGTTTAATTCTACGAACAAAATGATACAACACAAAATACTTACATAATAAGAACAATAGAAGTTAAAAATATTAAAAAAATAACTCTCCAACTTGTGTAGGTTCAAAAAATAATTTTGATAGTTATCCGATATATTTCATATTATTTATAGAAACTACAAAGTCATGATTAAAAAACTATAAATCATCTCAGAATGCCTCGCCTTTATGAGTCACAAGAGTGAAGGAAAAAATTAAAAGCCTAGGCACTTTCGCTAAATTAAGCATGGGCACTTTCATTTTTATGTTCTAAATGAATAGTGAAACTACATATGGTAATTAATTTCAAAAAAACAAGGGTAGGCAAGTGCCACCCCTTGCCCCTTAATAGCTCCGTCCCTGGGTAGGTAGCTCAAACTGGCTGATATAGCTCTGTTATTTTCTTTTTAACATAAACGCCACAGAATAGAAGAATATATTATGGAAATGCAGCTATCGTCAAAATATCTGATAGCAAAAGCCACTATTTTTCTGATATCTGCTATAGTTATTTTGTTGTCCGCTTCCGCTATACTACATTAAATTTTTTTTTTAAAAAAAGAAGAAGAAGAATCGAATCTAAGGGATGACCCGTTGCGTTTTGTCCTCCATTCTTCAATGCGTTTAATAATTTTATTTTAATTGAATTTGATTTATCTCTTAACCATGATTATTAAATTTCTTATATTTTCTACAACGGTACAATATATACTCTGTTACACCTAGCATCACTCATAAAGTCATAACTTCGTTATTTTTCAAATATAGTAATCAATCAAACATTTTTACTACTTGAGAGAAGTAAGATCACATTTTTACTTCGTTATTTTTCAAATATAGTTAATGTTACAATATTTTTTATCTCAAAGTGCAGGATCAATGTGATGTGTTAGGAAAATGCTATATATATTTTCCAAAACTTTTTGTACGCTAAAAGGCCCAAATTATGTCTGTAATCACATATTCTAGGGCATTTTCTCTGTTCATAGGGAAAATTTGTGCAACGAAAGGCCCAAACTGAGAAAAATTTACAATATGTCTATACCAATACCACTTACCTTTTATGTTAGTAATTCTAGTAAAAGTGTAAAACAAATAACATCACCTCCATGAAGCGCTGAACTTAGTTTGCTAGATAGTAGCTCACACTTCGGACGAGGCCATGAAATTCCAATTAATATTTACTTCACTCTTTTTTTTTTGTTTAATTTAATTCCTGTGTCTGACAAGACGAAATACACAGTTGAGCAATGAAGAAATTGAGGCAAGGTTTAGGAGAGAACTCAGAACTCAGAAGTTAGAAAAAAAAATTCCCTCCAAATTGTTTGATGATAACTTGATGAGACTTGAGTAATGTGCGGAAACAAAATGTAATGGAGCCAATAGCTGCAATAAATGTTAACCCAAAAATTCCACGAGGCGATGCATGCTCTTCCCGGACAATCAATCAATCAAAAAAGTTATTAAAAAAATAAATCAAAGAAGAAAAATATGTATATATCTTCATTTATGAAGACAACTTGTCAGGGATTCGTCAGTTGATTACTCAATTCACTAAATATTCCTTAAATTTAGCAATTCTTAATCAGCGAGTTAGTTGAAATACAGAAAAAAGTCAAATATTTAATCCTCATAAACAATTTAATTTACTGACTAGCGACTAAATTACAAATTTACAATCAATTCAAGAGAAAGAAAGGGGAATAAATGAAGATTAAATAGACGAATCAAGAGCTCTAGCAGACCTGACACGTCTCATTAATTGAACCTTTCATCTCAGTTGCATTTTGCGCTGGGCTCATTAACTTGATACCTATCATCAGTACCAAGTACCAACTAATACTTAGCTTTATATTATTCGGTGATTAGGCCTGTATCTCTTTATTCCTTCCTAATACCAAAACAGATCAATTATTTCTCACTTCCCATGTGACCCCCAACAGCCCATGTCGTTTTTTTAGACTAAATCTTTACATCCTCCTTTTGATACCTATAAATACACTGCTTTAAATCTCATATCAATCAGACCCAAAATCAAAACCAACCTTCTTTTACCAATTTTACCCCTTTCCCACTTATCACTCATTAATGGCTTCTTCTTCTTCTTCCCTCCTTGGCTTGGCAGCCTCTCTTGCCTTGCTCTCACTCTTCACCCCTTCTTCTTGCTTCGATCCTACTGCCATCAGCTACAATGACTCTAAAGTTGCATTGAGCTGGCAATCAGGAAGCGCCACTTGGTACGGTGCTCCAACCGGTGCCGGCCCCGACGATAACGGTACTTGTCCATCCACATTGTCTCTTAATTAATTACAAGTTATATAACTGATAATCACAGCATCTTGTATATATTGGAACAACTGGGCTGGCCGTTAAATAGTAGCGTTTCTTTTTATAGAAAGGGTGCATCAATGTATTGATTAGTTTCTTTATTGAAACAAACTTAGATTGAGTTTTGTAACTAAAACTTGTGTTTGCACAGGGGGTGGATGTGGGTTCAAAAATGTAAATTTGCCTCCTTTCTCTGCCATGACATCATGTGGGAACCACAATCTGTTCAAGGGAGGAAAAGGATGTGGCTCATGCTACTACGTAATGCCACTTCTCTGTTTTTCCTCTATTCCTCTCCAAAATTACTCCACTATAATGTGTCCTAGTTAGGAAAATTGTCTAATTTTGGCCTTTCTGTAATTTATTTTTAGATTAAATGCCTTGGCCACCCTGCATGCTCTGGCAAGCCATCTCACATCACCATCACTGACTTGTGCGATGGTGGCATCTGCCTTGATGCGCCGTTCCATTTTGACATGAGCGGTATCGCATTTGGATCGATGTCCTATCCTGGCAGATCCAATGAACTCCGACATGCCGGTAGACTCGCCGTTGAGTTTGCACGGTAAGTTCAATTTAATTACATGACCTCTGGTTCATTGGTTTTAGGAATGACCATTAAGAGATTTAACCTCAAAATTGTGTAACTATAAAAAAAATTTGGATACATTTATTTTCATCTAGATACGTTTTATAATTTTTTGAGAAGTTTTGAGAAAATATGGTTGTTCATGTTTATGTACAAGCTCATTCCGGTGGCATACGTACATTGTACATTTGATTTTAACAAATTGGTTGCAGAATATCTTACGAAAAACAAAATATTGACTGTACTTTCATTTATACTAGAAAGGCAAATTTGTACAACATGTGCTGTCCCTGATGATACTACTTGGACATATCATGTGGTGTCTCTGTAAGAGGACAGCACAAAATTTTAACTTTTCAAGGCTTTTCATTAAAAATAGAAAATACTGTAACAAAGTGTGTGGTAACCTTTTACACAGTACAAGTTCTTTGGGAACATTTGTCAGCTTTGTTAAAGAATCTTTTAATTAATCTTACATTAAAGCATTATTCTGTCTCCCCATACAGTGTACCATGCCAGTACCCTGGAAGGACAATCTCATTCCACGTCGAGCAAGGCTCAAACCCGAACTACTTTGCGGTGTTGATCGAGTATGAGGACGGCGAAGGCGACCTCAACCAAGTTGAAATCATGGAAAGCCGCTCCCGCAATTGGGTTACTATGCGCGAATCATGGGGTGCTATCTACAGGTTGGACACATCCCGCCCCCTCAATGCCCCGTTCTCGATCCGTCTCACCGATGACAAGAACAGGAAACTTGTGGCAAGGAATGTGATCCCCGCAAACTGGAGGCCAAACACTGTCTATAGATCTGTTGTTCAATACAGTTAACTTGTCAAGTTTTAAGTACTTATCACAAGTATTTTTCACTTATTTGGTACGTGTTGTGACTGAAACACGGTCATAATATGGTACACTAGAAAGAGTCAGGATTATTTTTGAATTCTGGTCGTGATGGGGTTTGTCTTATCATGTTATTATGAGGGTTGGGTACGTAAGGTTAATTAAATGTTATTGTAACCTTATAATTATATATACTTGAGTGTGAACGATTTATTTTAAAAATATTTATGAAGTTTGAATTTAAAGACAGGGAAGGTAGAGGAGAGGAGGGGCACACTTTCTCTTCCACCTCACTGTATCTTTCATTGGCGAGAAATATTCTTTGCTTCTTACATGTTTTTCTTTTCACATTTAATCCTCTCCTCAGATTTGATGATCAGCCAGAACTTAGTCTTTTTCATTTTATTTACCTTCGACATGGATTTTACAAGCATTGCGAAAAATAACAGCACTATAACGATTATTCAGAAATGTTAGTTCCCCTAAGGCCGTGACAGAAAAATATATGCGGTAGGCATATATGTTGCAACTTCACATTAATCAGTCTAAAATGGAATTTACCATTTTTCAAAGATCGATTGATTTGTGTACGATTATAATATTTAAGCTGTTAAGTAATATATTAGGTAAATAATTGAGTGCCGCGATAAAATTGTTTACACTGCTAAATGTATTTTTGCATTATTATATTCTATTTATAATAAATTTATAATATAAATGTTTCTGCCAAAAAATATGTTTGATCTTAGTGAATATTTATATTTACTACAAAATGCATAATTATTTGTAAAATTTTGCCTAATAAAGCCCATAATAATTAATTTACTCAACAACATTCTATCCATGTATTTTTTTTCAAAATACTGTGGGAAGAAGGGAAGAAGGGAAGAAGTGGGAAGAAGTATTGGGAAGTGTATAACTTTGTGAAGAGTTTGGATTGTTTATAATTTTTTTTCTTCCCATCTTCCTTCTTCCTCTTCTTCTTCTCTCATCCAAACGCACCCGTTAAGATACTGCCAGTGCCAGTATTGTTGAAGTGATAAATTCTTACGTACTGTCGATATTGGCATCATGTCGGTAGGCCTGCCGACGGTATACCGTGTTCCGTGCACGTTCCGTCCAAACGGAACGGCTCACGGTATGAAATATCATTTAGTTTCCAGAAACGGAACGGTAAACGGAATGGGAGGGCAAACCGTTGCTGAAACGGAACGGTAAACAGAACCTGCCATTTCGCTTCCGTTTCGACAAATATTGCAGTTTTTAGTGTTAAAACACATCGTTCCGTTCCGTTCCGTTCCGTCCAAATGAAACGAATAACGGAATGAAATGACATACCGTTTACTGAAACGGAACGGAAAATAAAATGGAATAGGCATACTTTCCGTTTTATTTTCCGTTCCATGCTTTCAGCAGTCTAAAGGGAAGTGCTGTCACTCAAATGCCGGTGCAAAGAACCAGGTTGAAATCGATAATAATTAGAATTAGGTGAATTTTAAATCAGTAATTTGGATATAATATGAAAATTATTTCTTTTTTATAAAAAAATGTAGCATTGAAATATCAAAAAAATGTATTCATCGCAAAATGTGAAAAGTTTTGTAAAAAGTTTAGAATAAAAAGAAAAAAGAAATTTGATGGGAGAAAATATGTAATGTCCTTATACAAAAGAAGAAAAAATAAAACACGGTAGAAATCTCAGAGATGAAACAAGTTCATTTTGTTTTATTTTTCTTAGCAACGGCAAAAGCCAAAATTTAACCGGAACTATTGAAACACAAGATTAAACAAAGAAAAAGTCTTTTACTCCGTATTTTTAATGATGCACTATTAAATTTTGGGAGAACTTTTTTTGTTCAATTACTTTACACTTAGTTTTTTTATTAAAAAACTAGCAGCAGTGCCCGCTCAATGTGCGAGCAATTTTTATAATTGCAAGAAAGTTTTATAAAAGACAATATAACTGAAAAGTTAGAAAACTTGCCGTTATATGCATATATTAGTAATGCCATATATTGTTTAATCACATCCCTAAATATTAGAAATGCCATATATATTGCTTCACATTAATCACATTCCTGAATATTAGACAGTCACTTTATTGCATAATAAATTCATCACATCCCTAAATATTAGTAATACCATATATTTCTCCATTATATTAATGACATCCAGAATTTTAGACAATCAATTAATTGTGCTATTTGTGCAATAAATCCATCACAAAATATTTGGCATTGAAGAAATATGGAAGTCACCTCATCATCTGTATGATGATGTACATCTTAGCTTTCCTTTATTTATGATGAGATCTCTTTCTGCCTTTTTCGGTAAGATATCTAAACAAAATTTTGAAGGATGCACATGTTATTATTAACAACTCACTTATGTAGAGGATAAATTCAGTAAATACAAGTATATTACACGAATTAAGTTGATAATACATACACCTTGTGTGAAAAGAACCCACAACTCAAGGACCAGGTCTTATTCTAGTGTTAATCAACTATTTGCTCTAATAACATATACTGGTAGAAAAGGATGATTTCATCATTCATTATAATAACCGTTTAGCTACCTATTTTTTCAGGACTCCAACCAAAGAACATTTCACACGGTTGTTGAAGCTCTTATTTCAAGAAGAGTATATCAGCACATGACCTAATAAAAAAAAGCAATTACAAATATCAAATGAGTCAGCTCATACCATTGTTCTACTATATTGTAACCCGATCAAATCGCTGGTACCAATCACGTGCCAGAAATAGAAATTATGCGATACAAGTATGATGAACAATTGGCCAAGTGATAGTAATATGAACTTTAAGAGAACAAAAAGAAAGAAGCAAGTGATGCTAAAGACAAACAAAAAATATACCTTCTTTCAAAGCCTCGTCCATCAAATGATGCCTCTATTTTTTCTGATGCTTCTAGGTAATCCGGTTGAGCTGACCATTGTGACATTCAGACAGCATAAACAAGGCAAAGCAATGTTATATCTGACATCTTTGGCGTACTCATATACTTATTTCTAAATTATTCTATGAAAAAGATATGTCTAGTACTACTGCTACATGCACCTTTATATGAAGTCTTATACCCCAGTGTCTAGTACAATTCTATTACAGTACTACTGCTACAAGCATACTTAAATAGATGGGTATTAATCAACAATCTAGGGTTGGTTTTGACTTTTTTTGTTGATATTCTATTACCAATTTAAACCTGTCTTTTCCAATTTATTCCTTTCCCCACATAAAAGACCCTCCTCTTGAAATAATCTAATAAAATATTATGTGCATTCACAAATCTGAATTTTTCTTTCAAACAACCAAATATGTGGAATAAATTAAGCTTGAGAAAAAAGAAAAAAGAGAAACAAGAACAAAGCCTCTTTATACAAAATGAAGAGGTCAAGGCGCTTTGCATTGAGTAATGCAACAAGAAACTTTGAGACGCCTCCTTATGGGACCAGAAGGTTATGTCTTCTTTGAATACCAAAGTCCATCACATCCTTAAAAAATTCTTCGTGAAGCACACAAGCACACCATTTAGAATGACCTTTTACTTTTCCTTTGTCAATATTTATCCTCACGTCATATTACTTTTTTTTCGTGAAATGCTCATAATTAAGCTACTTTTTTTATCTTTCTAAGTAGTTAAATCTATGAAATGAGAAGCGTATGAACAAGATATACAAATATTAAAAGCAACCATTTATATCAGAAAATGTACACACCTTTGAGCAAGCTCGCATTGAGTCTATATTCCAGATGCTAGTGCCCTGGCTATCATAACCTTGAACGGCTCTTTCCTACAAGGTCACTTCAGATGTGGCAGTGTAATTCTTTGTCCTAAAATATATCAAAAAGTTCATAAAAAGTGCATTAAGGTAACCTAAAGTAGCATCTTGTTTATAAACATGAAATTGGCATCCAGAAAAATCATAGGAGCACTAACAGTGTTTGGAGGAGCTTGCAAACCTCTGATAGAATACAAACAGTTGCTAAGTTTCAATATAGGCACTATAGTATTCTATACCTACATTCAAAAATTTGATAAATTGACTTACCAATTAACTTACCATTATACACAAAAATGTTGCAGAGCCATATGTGGTCTGTGGGATGTATAATGGTGCAGAGCCAATTAAACCCATTGTGAAGGTTCTCTAGCAATGGCGTCAGAAATGCCTCATGAAACGTTGCTTTTATCTCACTCTTGCTCATAGTCATTCCTATCCTACAAAAGAAAACGAAAATAAACAAATACTGAGTTAGTCATGGCATGAGAAAACGAATACTGAGTTAGTCTGCGAGCGGAAGCAGCGTGCCACCGGCATACAATAGAGTATGTCGCACAATCTCCGCCTTTCAAATCCTGAAAAATAATAAATAAGAAATACTCAATAAACATGATACAGACATGGCAACAAGGATCAAAGAAAGAAAAACAAGCCATAAATAGTGCAAGGTGCTACGGTAGCACGATAAAATATTACAATAATAAACATTTTTTAAATCGTCTGCACAAACTGAATCTAAATAGAAAAAAAAATGTAAAAACTTGCAGACTCAACAACTTACCTTAGTCTTGGTTAAAATGTACCCACAAGTTTAGTGCAACAAAAGTTAAACTCGTTATCTACTTGAATAAAGTTTTTGCAGCAGGAACACATATTCTTATCATGCTCAGTAACAACTTTCACAACTAAATCAATAGCCCTCTATAAAAAGTATCAACTTTCATCAATTTAAAAGAGGTCTAATAGAAGCAATAACCATGTTCTTCATAATTTCTTGCCAAAACTCAGTAAACACTGGTACAAACTCTTTCTTCAGGTCTTCATTCTGTATCCACATTTGTGAGTCCTAAGAGAGTGAGAGAACTAATCAGTATATTAAAAAAAGTCAGGACAAGTGAGCAAACATAACATGAAAGAGAAATACCCCAATCGCACGATAAAAAAACAAAAGGGTCATCTATCTTGTATTTGCTGGAACTTTCTAGTGTTATTCTCTTTACATCCTAAAATGCCAATGCAAACAAGAGAAAATTATTAGTAGAACATGTTAATGTTAGAGAGCAGAAAAAAAAAACTTTCCATGTTCTTACATATAATTTTCTGAGGATGTGCAAAATACTGTGAGTAGTTCACCTTTAGGTCCTCATAAAATTTCAAATAAGCAACATCATTCTCATGGCTGCAGAGAAAATCATAATCACCATAGCAAAGCTACATAGACAAAGATGACGGCATGACGACACTGATTAGTGGTTAAGCATGACTATCTGTCTTGAGAATCAACAATATTCAAAAACAGCATGATAAAAATACATTTATAAGATTATGCAGTCTTTTTAGAGAATAAAGCACGAGGATTGAGAACATAATAAACCAATACAAGTAACAAGTGTGAAAACAACCATCAAGAATTGGCATCGTAGCAGCCCAGGGTTCGTTGCAGCTTCCACGGCTTGGCATTGAACCTTTTCCAGTAGACAACCATCAGGAATCAAATTTACGCAAATTGTCCTATGTGAACGAAGACAACTTGTTCTATCCACCAGCCGCTGGTATAAATTTACAAAATTGATTGACAAACAGTTTCATTTAATTTAATTTTAATTTAGGAAGTCAAATCAGGAGATATCAGATATTTTACAGGGTGACGCGGCACGCGGAGGAAAAGAGGCCTCAAGCAGCTTTGAGGGAGAGGAGATCTCGAGTGTCAAGGAGAGGCGACAGTCAAGGAGAAGAGACTTCTTCGCGGGAGACGAAGAGCAGGAGGACCTTGTTAGGGTTAAATGCGCATCTCAGCGAGAGAATCGTCAGGGGGGAGGAGGAGCACGACAGAGGAGAGCTTCGCGAGAGAAATGAATTGAGGGCTTGAGGCGGCTGATTTAGGATGAGAGCAAAACCCTAGCGCAATAAAGGATGACGGTGCTGGGAGGGAGCGTACAGGTTCTCTTTTCCTTTTCTGGAGCAGCGAAGGGAGAGCACATCGCACAAAGATTGCTTTCCTTTTTCTGAGAATCTGCGATATCTGTGATCGGAATAGAGGAGGGGCGAGGGGAGAGTTTCGAATCGGAAAAGAAGAGAGGGGAGGGGGGGGCTGCGACCGATAGAAACTGCTATCTTATTAGGAGCAGCGAAAAAAATAAAAGAATTTCAGCGCAAAGCGGAATCGAACTCGGGTGTTTTAGAAGTGAAACCACAGAAGTATACCATCCAGCGATTTGACTTATTTGTGTGTAGAGTCGACTCCTTTATAGAAATAGCGATCCAAACCGTACACCATATTGATCAATGATTTATAATGATGCTAACAAAATTGTTTAGGTGAAAAATACTGACCTTGCTAAGGGTGCTTTATAAGTAGTAGAGATTATCTACCAACATTCTCTCAAAAAAAAGGAAAGAAGAAATAGTAACGTTGTGTTTGCCTCCGGCCTTCACAGTTTTAATTTATTTTTTCAATTTTATGGAGAAAAAGATTCATTTTTTCTGATCCCTGCAGGTTTGACCCTTCACGTGAAATGCGTTTGAGACCCATCATTAGCATTTAAATTAGAGTAAAATTTTTAGAGTTCACTAATTAAAGTTTATATATGTTATATTTTTGAACTTAATATATAATAAATAAATAAATAAAATTCTGAAATTTGCATAAGCTTGCACAAAAAATAAGCACCACAACTGTAGTAAATGACTAATCCACGTGATAAAATTATCATGGTTATAGTATGTTTGATGAATTGTATTTTTATTTGTGTCCGTACTTAAAGATCTGTCTCTGCTCTACACACTAAATTGCCATGAGAAATCAGAATTTTGCTATTTTGACTCTGGTTTTTTTTTCCCCCTTTTTTTGGGCAGGAATTCTTTTGAATTTTGTTGTTATCCGAGATAATCATTTATTTGCAGTTTATAAAATTGTCCTCGACAATGTTACACTCGAATTAGACTGCTAAATTATAGCTTTATACTCGGAAATGCTGTTAGCTGGATCCATTCCTTCACACATAAAGATTTGCTAAATAACATCTGGATTTACCCACAATTTACGTGCATCCATTAATTAAATTTACTCCAAAAGCGGTTATGCTCCTGCCGAAACATGCGGTCCGTCCGCTCACGCCTCTTTTCTCCGCCTATAAACACAACCCAACCAAACCCCATTTCAATCCAAAACAAAATAAAAATTTATCATTCCCCTTCAATTATAACAATGGCTTCCCGCCTTTTTGCCTATGCTGCCTCTCTTGCTTTGCTCTCTCTTCTTATCCCTTCTGCTTATGGTACCCAATTTCACAATTTTTCATTTTAACCTACATTATCCTAAAATGGGAACTTATTATTTAATAGAACCCATTTTATACTTTGGTTTAGCTTGTACCAAATTACCAATATATCAAGAGAACTGTACACACTGTACAGCCTCTCAGAAATGTATTGAGAATGTCATCACTCAAAAAGAAAACCAGAATGGTCACTCATGCTTCATTGTTTGTAATTTAAAAAAAAATAGGTTTGTGCATATTAGCAATCTATCAATTATTTTACAAGTGCTGAAATCCAAAACCACCCGTGCAGGTAAACCCGCCTCATTCACAGTCATGAAAGGCTCAAACAACATTTTCTTCTCCGTCGATATTAAGTACGATGGTGAAATTACTGCTGTTTCGCTGATGCAAACCGACTCGCCTTTCGCAAGCGGACATGGCTGGCAGCCCCTCACGCACAACTTTGGAACCGTCTGGAACTATGACCCTAAAGACCCTACTCTGCCACCATTCTCGATCCAAATTACCGACAAGCAGGGCAGCAAGCTTGTGGCCAAGGATGTCATCCCCCCCAACTGGAAAATCGACGCCGTCTACCATGGAAATCTGGCCTAAGTCAAGAAGATATGGATCGTCTTGCACACTATTAACTAATCCATTATAATTTTGAATTTTAGTTATGCATGCGCTTGTATGAATTGTCATGGGTATTATACACATGGACATGTTAGATGTATCCATCATCAAATGTTATATATGGATATCCATGAAATTAATTTAAAGTATTTAACAAGAAATAAAGAGTTCATCGCCTGGGCAATATATGTAGAGACAGTCATAATAACCTCTCTCCTCTTCCCTTGCCTTTGTGTTAAATTTTGTGTTTATTTTTTTTATTATTATTTTTTTTTGTTTCCTTTGATGAAATATGACCGGTAATTAATATGGCTTGTTTTTATTCGACTATATATTGCCATGATAATTTTCTAGTCATCTTCTAACCAATCCATGCGTTTGCTCTCAAACTGTGGATGCCGTTAAATTATGTCCTGTCTAATAATTTTTTCTGATCGTGTACAAGACTGTTGATCGAGATACTTGCATTGCGTTAGAATTGCTTCAGTTTTTTTTTTTTAAAAAAAACTGAATTGCTTCAGAGTTAATGTTCTTGTTAAAAGTTTTCTGTGGAAACGACTTATCGATTATCGAGATGCAATTTTCTATTTAAGGGATATGGGAAATTGGTGCACAGAACGACTTAATATTTTATTAATTATGTACTTCTCAATAAACAAATTTTCTATATCTAGAATGTGTGCAATAAGGTGGCAAGGAACAATTTATTTACATCGTTATTATTTTATAGGCAAATAAAGGATTCTAACGTCCATTAGATGCAAAGAAAAGAATAATTCATTTGAGTTGCAATTGGCTCACAAAAAGCAAATTAAAGGACATAAGTGTTCGTTTCAAAAAAAAAAGAAAAGAAAGGACATGAGTGAGGTATAGCCGCATTAATGGTTCTAGTAAATCGAGAAAGAAAATCCTATCAATAATAAAACTGGGGCGCCATGAAGCCAGGATCACCACTGACATTGGTGATCCTTTGCCGAAACTAGGATCGTCGATTGCTTTGGTGATCATAGTTCCTATTCTCGTCGTCATCTATTATTCGTCATCTATTATTCCCGTTGAGATTTGACGGCAGATATTAAAGATATATATCAATTAAAAATAGATATAATTTTGAATTTTATTTCATTTAAGTTGACATAACTGTTTTATTCCCATCGATATAAACACAACAATTTTTTATTTTATAAGTCATCAAAAAATATTTTGTCCTAAAACCTACTCGAAAAAAAGCAATAATAGAAAAAAAAAGTATTTGCCATCTTATTAAGTCTCATAAATGCCGAATATTTTAGTACATGAAAAACATTTGAATTTCTTTATAGGAAAATAATTACATGAAAAATATTCGTATTTCTTTATAAGAACAGGAAAAATTTTATATATTTTTTTCTTTCGAGTTCCGAGGGATCGAGTGAGTGGGCTGAGCAAAAGTTGAAAATAGTAATTGAATGTTGGAAAAAAAATTCTTTGCCATCTAAAACTTATGAAATTCTAGATTAGCCACCTAAAACTAACATTTTCTGTTTTCGCCACCCTAAAATTTAAAATTTTTCTATAAATACTACTTTCTCCTTTGTACAGACTGAAGAGATCGGAGACGGAGGCCGTGCGAGACAACAACTGTCGTTGAGGCTGAATGGATCTAAGACGGAGAAAGAGTCTGTGTGAGAGTAGTTGGCGATATAGTTCTAACAGCACCGATCTATCTATGGGGCGAAGATGGAGAGAAAGAGAATTAGCGATCGATCTATATAGAGGGTTCTTCCTCAAAGAAGAGACGAAGAGAACGAGACCGACTGGGTTCAATTTAGTTTCTAATCGACTGAGGGTGTAATGGTCAGAATGTTATATGTTTATTATTTAACTATTGTTTATATTATAAAAAAAACAAAGTGGCAATTAGAGAAAAGCTTTAAATTTTAGGATGGAAAAACAAAAGATATTAGTTTTTTATGGTAAATTTTCAATTTCCGTAGTTTTAAGTGGCAAGAAAAAAAATTCTCTTGAATGTTTTATTATCGCACTACAAGAATTTGGTGCAGCGGAAAAATGAAAAAAAAATTAAGTTTATTATCAACCTTCAAAAGCATTCTACTGTGAATGTTTTTTTTTATACAGTGGTAGTTTCCTAAGTCGCAGTTTTTTTATCGACGGACTTGTTTGGATGAGGTCTAGGAATAAGTGAATAAGAAAATAAGGAAGTAAATTTATTATAAACAATTCAAATTCTTCACAAAATTACACACTTTCCAATACTTCTTCTCTTATTCCACTTATTCCCACACCATCCAAACGGAGTCGACATAATTAAACATCAATGTCAACAAAAATGAAATTTTGATTGAAATAATAAATTACGAGAAACCATCAACGGAGACAGGATCTACCATTACGGGTGTCAAACGTGTACAAACGGAATAGTACATACCAATTTTATTTTCATTCCGTTCTAGTTAACGAAACAGAAATATCGTTCCGGTTCCGTTTAGTTCCATTAAACGGGACGGAAATTCCGTTCCATTTCATTTCCGCCTTGATTTTTCACTGAAATTTCTCAACTTTTCCTTCCGTCTTCCTGAAACAGATTTCCGTTTCTATTCCGTTTATGAAAACGAAACTAACTAGCTAAAATATCGCGCTTCGCGCGATTAAATTTTATTTTTCATATTTTAAAAAAATAAAAAAACTCTAAATAATAGATACATTAAGCTCATAGAAAAATACATTATTAGACATATCTTGACGACAATACATTGATACAAACAAACAAAAAGTGCACAATAATTTATCTAAATTAGGCCCACATATTGTCCATATGTCACAGTTGTTCCTTTAATCATCTCCCTGATTCCTTGCCCTAAGGTTTAAATTATCCTCATATGCCTAAAATCACACACATGATGAAATAAAGCAAGCCGTAATTTATATCTAAATTAGCATATTACATGCATAAGCAAAACAAAGCATTCTAAAATAGCTCAAACCAACACAAACTGGTGCTTTTTAATTTTGTACCAGCAATCTACATTTTTCTGTCATTATACTTGTGCTTTTTCTACATACTACTAAAGTCATCCATTGAGGTGTTGCTTTTTTTTTTTTTGTCCGACATGAAATTTCTTTTTGTGTAATATTTACACAATTTTTTTTTTTGCAACAAACGTGTTTGACAAAATAAATATATCAACATATTAAAATTCATTTATTAAAGTAATCCATTGAATGACTGTATCATAGTCTTTCTGAGCTTCCACAAAGGAAAAGAAATGCAGTTCAACTGTTCAAAATTAGATCAATGCTCAGCAACTGATTTAGAATTGTTGAGTACCTCTAACAAAATTGAAAAGTTGTTAGCATATGATCACGAAGAGGATTCTTTTTGTAATGGAAAAAGTAGTCGAGTTCATATTGCAGTACTTAAAAAATGGAAGTCAGAACTAAATTAGTTGAATAACAAACGTGCTCCTTTAATTGCATATCATATCTACAGAAATAGAAGAAAACAACATAAGCAATAACCTTTTCATCCTCCCTGGTAATATGCAGACTCATGACCATTAGCCTTGTCAGACACCTCATAAGTATAACCATCAAAATTATTGCTGGAAGAAATAATAAAACAAATGTTTCACTAATTAAATGAGCACAACATCTACAATCCATACAAATTGAAGAAGTGTGGCCAAATGGCCAACCGTCGATAGAAAATAAAAATTATCACTAACACCAACAAAGAAAAAGTGTCGGGATATAAAGCTACATTAATTAGTCTAAACCAAAATACACACTAAATAAACATGAAAGATGCATTTCAGAATCTATCAGGCCTAATGAGAGAAAAACATTCTTTTTGTATTTAATTTAAGGGAGACGTAAAGAAAATGCAGTAAGAGGCAAAATTGGATACCAGCTGAAATCATTCCTTTAGTATTCAATTTAACATAAAAACTTGACACAAAAATGTTATCTTTTACAATTCAACATTTATGTAGATGTAAACAAAAAGATATAAGCCCAAGCGAAAATAATTGATATCCATGAAGCCATAAACTACAATAACTGACAGTAGTACATACATTTGAAACTACAAAATTTGATATTCAGAAAGAAACATCAATTAGGATTATTTTTAGAAAGCCAAAAAGAAAAGGAAAAAAGACACAATGATGTACCTTTCGATCCTTGTCTTCAGTGAGCTTTTCATAATGTTTCAAATTTGCGTTATAGAATTTAAAATCATATGTTGATTTAAAGCTCATCTCATCTCAATATTCCTTATTTTCAAAATATGAAGCATCAGGTAAGTTCACTTACAAGTAGTTCCTCTCCCTGAATTCAAACAACTCTCTTTTTCTACACCTCTAGACCAGCTAGACTCACAATTCCTTTGCCACACGGCAATGCTTCGACCTATAGAATGAACTAAGAACACAAAAACACATTTTTCACTCTGACCTATAGAAATTTTTATTGCCAAACTTTAAAAAAAATGGGATTCCATATCTAAGTAAGCAAAAATTTAAACAATAGAAGAAGACAGTCAAGCTATAGCCCATGGCTCCTCAATGATTTGGTTAAAATAAAAGATTGATCTCAGCAGTAAGCAAGAAGATCAATTCAGTGCACAGGACCTAAAGAGAAAAAATAAAATTAAGGCTCGATCTGGCACAACAACTCTAAAATTGACTGTACTACCAAAAAAACCTAAAAGATAAGATGCAGATCCTAAATAACACATCAGCAATGATCTAACAACTAACCAACATGATGAGATATCTAAGTAGAAATTTCTTTCAGCTCCTGTAACACGGAATATAAATGATGATCACTATAGAGTAGTCGATATCAATGCGAATATTCAGCAATATAACTTAAATCCCTAATTACAATCGTTGCTGCTTACAAACATCAATAATAATACAACCCAAGCATATTTTAACTATTATTTTCAATATTTTTCAGCCCGTAACTTGCCTAATTTAAAATTTGATTTCCTATCATCAAAATAAAATGTGAGACGTACAAAATGAGTACCAGAAAATAGAGCTCAGACTCGGTACATTTCTTTTGTTTGGAGAAGCTTCTGATGAAGTCATCACCATCCTCTAGTAAATCTATTGAGTAGAGCATTTACATCTCTTCGCCAACAAAAGGACCATAGCTACAACCAAAATACAAACAGACAAATTAATAAAATATTTTAACTATTATTTTAAATATTTTTCAGCCGTTGACTTGCCTAATTTAAAACTTGATTTCCAATCATCAAAATAAAATGTGAGATGTACAAAATGAGTACCAGAAAATAGAGCTCAGACTCAGTACATTTCTTTTGTTTGGAGAAGCTTCTGATGTCGTCGCGAACCTCCAGTAAATCTGTTGAGTAGAGCATTTTTATCTCACCGCCAACAAAAGGACCATAGCTACAACCGAAATACAAACAGACAAATTAATGAAAGTGCAGAGCACAAACTAATAGACACTAATCGAACATTAAAACAAAACAAATAACAGAAAATTTAACAGAAGCAACTTGATCCAAATAAACTAAAATTACATCCGACGATGATAGTGAGCACAATGACAAAATTATCATTATTGTATAGTGTTTTCATTTGTCAAATACATATTATATGATTATACCCAACCAATAGCTACTTACACTTTAAATTCTTGCAATTAAGAATCAGCACAACCTAAATGATGAACAATTATTTTTGCAATTATTACTCTCAATTTTATCCAAAATAGGTTCCAATGTGCAATTAGAAAGAAGACAACTAAAAAACTTGTGATGATATCTGATTGACAGGCTGACAGCACAAAGCAAAACCTAACACCCAAAATCAACCAAAATAAAAGTATAAACAAAACTTCTGTAAAAGATGAAAAACTCAGATTTCAATTATTTAGCAGCATCTACACTTGCAATTGAGAAGCTTGTAGAAGTATATGATGGCCAACACAAAGCAAAAATCTAGCATCTAGAAAAGCCAAGTATAATTTTAGCAAACCAAATACAAAATAGAACTTAATATATGATGCACATCTTGAACAACAACTGTTACCCATACTTCAGTAGTTGCCTAGTGAAGCATCAAAATTAACAAAAAAAGCTGGGGAAGAAAAATAAAGACCAATTGTAAAGATTTAACGGAAAAGAAAAGAGAAGGGAATAATTACCAGAACATGCTAACCTAATTGTGAGTAATTTTGAGCACGGGAGCATCATTCTGGATGAAAGATAGAAGAAAGCTCGACAACACTCGGAGGCGGAGGTTGTGTTGAGCGAGTACACGACCAGCTCCTTGAAGCGGCCAAGGGGCACTCCTAGCAAGCTCTTCGTCCCTTTGTCGCCGTCTCGCTCTCTTTCCCTCTTACCCTTTTTAATTTTTTGTTCCGTGCAGAAATGTGTAGAAGAATCGAGAAGTCCGCTAATGAAGAGATGCAGCGAGAAGGAGGGAGAGCGGTGAGTCCTTACCCGTCGCAAACGATTGGTTCGCTGTGAAGCTGCAGGGAGAGAAGGCGATCACTAATTTTCCCGTGAAGGCATCATCACAATTGGATTGATGGACTGCTATACGGCGTGCTTCACTAAAACTTTGCTCATCAGGGTTTGAACACAAAGCGGTGGACAATATTGTGGTGTAAAAGAGAGAATTCAGGTCAGCTATTTTTCTTTTCCCTGTTTTGTCGAGGAAAGAAAAATTGGAGAGAGAGAGCGCTCAGAGAAAGGAGGAGAGAGAGAGGAGGAGATAGAGCGATCAAGTCGCATTGAAGAGAGATGAGCGACGGACAGATCGAGCAAAAACTTAGGTTTGACGGACAGATCGAGATCGAGTTTTGATCCGACGGTCAGATAAAATCTATCAGCTCACTGGCGGAAACATCAAAGAAATCAATTGCGCAAAACCAACAGAGAAATTCAACGATCCCGATTGGTGTCCCTGACGTCAGCAGAAACACTGTAGAAAAGTTCCCTAGCATTGGAGTATTTTTTGATAGATCGTTTCGTTTATGTTCCACTTTGGACGGAACCGAACGAAAACGTGTGAAACTATATTATATTGACACCTCTATATACCATCATGTCGCTGGGATCTTAACCTCTATGCCACCCAATATTACGATTGATATTAATTTTTTATATATTTACTACAACCATCAATTAATTATTGTTGAAATAAATTTCGGAAAGTTAGTAGTGTAAGACAAGCCATTTGAAGGTGGTCCCTTGTTCTCAAATCTCAATCGAATAAAAATAACACAAATTATCCTATGGGAAGGACATTGTTTTTTTAGCTTAAAAGCTAAATTCCTAACGGCTAGAGCGTGATTAACGGCTCTGATCTCTCCTAACTTGTAATCGGAGTTATTTTCTTTGATTTGATATGTTTCTCTTTCGGATTTTTCTTTGGAAATTGTTATCAATTAATCTGAAAGAACGCTGTACAGCTTTGATTTGGAAAATGATTTCCCAAAAAAGAAACATTGCTTGTGGACTAAAATTGTTTACCAATCAGTATGCAAATAATAACATGATAAAGTTACGGTCGTTTTCAAACAATAGTCCTGAGAAGCAACAGTGTAGTTGATTTTATGCTTACATTTTTACCCCTCTAAAACGTTCGCACCCAAAAGATGAAAAAAAATATATATATTAACATTTTCAACTAACAAGATTATTTATGTGATTTTTCTTTAATTTTTTTCATGTAACAAGTCCATTTTTAAGAGAGACATAGTTCATTGGGTGATATAATTTCTCTCTCTTCGGTGCACAATGAGAATCCTGTTGAGTGTTTTTTTTCCTTTTTTTCTTTTTTTGAAAAAAAGCCGACCAAAATAAGGTGGCCTGAACCTGTTGAGTGTTGTTGATAATAACAGAAACCCTGGCCATCTATCTTGATTAGGGCTGTATATGAGCTGAGTTCGAGCGAGTTCGGGATAACTCAAACTCAGCTCAGCTGTAACTCGAGCTGAGTTGAGCTGAGTTAGAAATACTTTCGAGCTTTTTAAGCTAGCTCAAACTCGACTCATCCCAAACTCGAGCTAGCTCATTGGCTCATGAGTTAGCTTGGAATAAACATATATCCTTCAAATTTTATTTATTTAATCCATATGTTATTCTAGTATTAAATTTTTTTGACATATACAATATTGTAAACAATAAAATTGTTGTATTTTATATTTTTTTTTATTGATTTGAAACAAAATATGTATTGAAACTCAATCTATCATATGTAATATTATCTAAAATAAAAATATATAAGAAAAAAATTCTTATTATTAATTTATAAATTTTTAATACTCATAATTTATGTTGATAATATATATTTGAAATATAAATTTATTATGTCACGAGTCAACTCACGAGTTGCGAGCTGAGTTGATCTCAACTCAAACTCGACTCGTCAACTAACCGAGTTAGTTCAGCTCGAGTTCTACCAACTCGAGTTCAGTTGGCTCGAGTTGCAATCGAGCTTTTCTGAGTCGAGTTCGAGTTAGTTCACGACTTACGAGTTTTTTGCTCACCCCTAATCTTGATTGGACTTTTACGTTCATTTTGTAATTGTTATTTTCTTTTGAAGTCGAATTGATTCTGTTACACAACATGGCATTTTTTTTTTGTTTCCCTTTGTGTTTATAATCCTTATTTTGTTTAACTAAAAACTCAGAACTAAATTTACATCACAAGAACTTAACAGAGATTAATTTCGATATATAGACAGAACGCAATTTTGAATCAAATTCGTCCCTTATCAATTTCTCGGCTGATAAAATAATTGTATATTTGCAAGAATGGGAGCTTTAAATTAAATCCCGTCCTACAATAAGTCGGAATTCCTTTATCAATTTTTATAATCGGAATTTTAATCTTCGATAAGGCCGGTGGAGCCATTACGGGCTAATAATTTAATTTTTCACAAAAAAAAAGAAAAAAAAAAAATCAAAGCGCTGTTATAGCAATAAGCAATCTAAGGTCCCGTCTTGGGTAGCATATTGAACTTCCTGCTTTTTTTAACAATTTTTTAACGAAGTAACAGACAAAAAATAATTTTGGTCAGAATTTAAAATTCGGATCTTTTAAATTGCAAAATTTTTTTCTCAGTTTTGCATTCTTAGAGTCGTCCTAATCATGTAATTAAACACTGGTGAAACTTCTGGTCCATCCGTTCACGTACGCCTCATTTCTCTGCCTATAAATACAACCAACCAAACTAAACCCCATTTCAATCCAAACCAAAATAAAAGTTCATCTTCCCCCTTCAATTATTTTTATAACAATGGCTTCTCGCCTCTTTGCCTTGTCTGCCTCTCTTGCTTTGCTCTCTCTTCTTATCCCTTCTGCTTATGGTACCTAATTTCAGAATTTTCATTTTAACCTACATATCCTAAAACGGGAACTTATTATTGAATAGAACCCATTTTTAGTCCTTTGGTTGTGCTTAACTTGTACCAAATTACCAATATATCAAGAGAACTGTACCCACTGTTCAGCCTGCCAGAAATTGAGAATGTCATCACTCAAAAAGAAAACGAGAATGGTCACTCAAGCTTCATTAATTGTTTGTAATTTAAAAAACATAGGTTTGTGCATATTATATATATATAAGCAATTAATCTATGAAATTTACTAATTAATACTGAAATCCAAAACCACCTGCAGGTAAACCCGCCTCATTCCACGTCGAGGAAGGCTCAAACAACATTTACTTCGCCGTCACTATTATGTACGATGGTGTCATTTCTGCTGTTTCGCTGATGCAAACTGACTCGCCTTACTCCCGCGAAAATGGCTGGCAGCCCCTCACGCGCAACTTTGAAGCCTGGAGGTTCGACCCACAAGACCCTACCATGCCACCATTCTCGATCCAAATTACCGACAACCAGAACAACAAGTTTGTGGCCAAAGATGTCATCCCCCCGAACTGGAAACCCAACACCGTCTACACCGCAAATCTCGTTCAGGCCTAAGTTGCGAAGATATGGATATCGTATCGCAAATTATAACTAATCCATTATAATTTTTAATTTTAATTAGTTACAAATGCGCTTGTGTTAATATTGCCATGGGTACATGTTAGATGTATCTATCAAATTAATGTTGTATATGGATGTCATGAACTTAATTTTACATTGTCCTTGTGCTGAATTATGCGTTTATTGTTTTCATTTTTTGTTTTCTTTGATGAAATATGACCGGTAATATGGTTTCTTTTTGTTGGACTATATATTAATTGCCATAACAACTTCCTACCCACTTATAACCAATCCCATGTGTTTGCTTTCAGACTATATATGCTGTTAATTTTTGTCCTGTATAGTTACAGCTAGATTCTTTTCTGGTCGTGTACAAGACTGTGTTGAGGAACTCGTGTTGCGTTAAGATTGCTTCAGAGTTCAGAAAATTTATGTTGTTCTATTAAAAATTTACTGAAACGACTCATCAATTATCAAGATGCATTTTTCTATTTATGGGATATATATGTGCAATTGGTGCAAAGAATAACTTTTATTTTATATTTTTATTAATGTACTTGGGAAACATTCTCAGTTTACATTGTTATTAATTTTATAAAGGATTCGAATACATCGATAAAAGTCATTGAGTTGCAATTGGCTCACGAAAAGCACATAGGGGCCGTTTGGATCGTCCAAGGAATTTGGGGAATTTCATCTTCCTACCATAAATTTATTATAAACAATCCAAACTCTTCACAAAGTTACACACTTCCCAATAAATTTATTCCTAGGAATTGCAACTTCCCCAAATTCCCCAAATTCCTAAGCGATCCAAACGGCCCCATAGAGGACATGAATGAGGTATAGCCGGAGGCCCGGAGACTTGTGTCGTGGTCATTTCAAGCAGTTGATATTAAAACGATAGATAGAATAAAGCGCCATGCATTGAGCCAATCTCTACAGTTGAAAACAAAAGTAACTAACCTAATAATGACTCCATGCGAGGAGCCAAGAAAGCTAGTAATGTAAGACAAGTCATGTGAAGGTGGACCCTTGTTGTGAAATCTCAATCAAATAAAAATAACGTAAATTATCCTATGGAAAGGACACTGTTATCTAGCTCCAATTTATATTCCTATTCTGGATTGTTATCTTGGATTCATTTTGTGACTTTGTGTTGGTCCTGATTATACCAGTTGGCGACTCTGTGTTATTTTCTAAGATATGGTTTGTTTATCTTTCGGATCTTTCGTCATTGTTAACAATTAATTTAAAAGAACGTTATACCACTTTGGTTTGGAAAGATTGAACAAAGAAAAAAAAAACATTGCTTGTGTGGACTACAATTGTTTACTAATCACTTAATCAGCATTCAAGTGACATGATCAAATTGTAGTTGTTTTCAAATAACTCATGAGAAGCAATCGTAATTTCGATTACGACATATAAATTTTATGCTTACATTTTTAACCCTCTAAAAGCGCTCACACTCCCGTCCCCATAATAAAAGAGGGGAAAAAACACACACACACACACACTTTCATTTTTTTAAGGACCATTTATGTAATTTTTTCTTTAATTTCTGAAGCGGTGCTGCGCTCATCATCTGGCTTCTCCTCTTGAGTCGTCGAGAATTGATGCTCTTTAACAACACGGGCATAAGTTCATTGCGTAAATAAAAAATCTTAGATCTGAAGGTAAATCACAAGTAATTAACGGTTCAATTTCGTGACAGAAAGAAATATTTTGAACCCCGTCCCATATCAATTTCTCAGACGATACAAAAAAAAAATTATAATTGATTTCAAGTCCCATATCAAGTCCCATCCTACATTATATCAGAATTTAAATTTAAATTTTATATAAGATAGGAATTTTGATTTTTGATATTTAATAACTACAAATTTTATATAAGAAGAAAAATTCAAGGCCGGTGAACCCATTCCGGGCTATTAATTTCTAATAAAAATGAAGGGGTAGAAAAATCAAAACTGTAGCAATCTACGGCCCATATTTTGGGTATAATATTGAACTTCCTGCCTCTTCTTTTATTTTTTTAGTAACGGATAAAAAATAATTTCGGTCAGAACTTAAAATTCTGCTATTTTAAATTACAAAAGTTATTTATTTATTACGTTCCCAAATTTTATTTTATAACTATTAAATAATAATATTTTGATTTAGAGTCGTCCTAAGGAAGCAAACACTATTAAATTAAGTGATTAACTAAAATTATTCATTTGTAATCTCCTCCTTTTTCTTAACTGCAAGGAACATGCATGCTTGGGTTAATTAACTACCTGACGTGTGTCGGTAACCTTTGCAAAAGGACCCACGCTCACATGGAGATGGATTATTGGTGTGTTTGGCAGCGCACGCGAACAGCGCCAGTTCGCAGGTACCAAACACACCACGAACTGCGCGAACTACCCCTATCCCTTGTTTCTACTTTTCACGCGAACTGCGCGAACTCTGGGTCGCGAACTTCTTGGTTGCGAACTCACTGTTCGCGTGAGTTCCCAAACACGATCTTTGGTCATTCCCTACAACTAGGCCGGTCCTACGGGCTTTCGTCAAAAAAAAAAAACTAGGCCGGTCAGTGTTTCGTCGTTTCGAATGTTTTCGTTCCGTTAAGTCTGAACGGAATGTTAAACGAAACAGAAAATCAGTTTCATTTTTGAAAACAGAACGGAAACGAAAATGAAGAAAATGAATTGAACGTAAACGGAACACAGAAATGGACGGAAATGGGCTGAAATCAGTAAAAAATAGAGTATAAAACGTTAAACGGAACAAAAATCAGTTTCATTTGAGGAAATAGAACGGAAACGAAACATCATTTTCGTTCCGTTACTGAAACAGAACGCCTCATTTCGGCTTCCACCGTTAACGTTTGACAGGTCTACTTACAACAAAGTGTACAGTTAAAATCCCTCGTAAGTCGTAACTCGTAAATGATCGATTTATTATATTACATTGTTATGGTTTGTTCACTGGTACATGGATGTGGTGAGGAATAATGCGGGAGTAGAAAAGGGAGGGGATCAGGAAAAATGTTTGTTACCGAAATTTTCGGAGAAAGGAAACTTAAAATATTTCAACAGCTCTGTACCTCTTGTTTGCCTTTATTAATTAATAAACAACAATAAACTTGCTTTGTCTAGATTTATGTGATCGCTAGTCATATATGTTGCTGTCTCAAATATGGTCCATTAAACGAAACCTGCAGGGCAGCTATAATGTACATATTTGCACCTATGAAAAATGGGCTTGATTTTTTTCTCTGTGTAGATTCGAATTAGCCGAGCTCATATGACATATGATAAAATTTTCAGGATTTAATATGTCCATTTTATTTGCTGAACTCCGTGTGACTGTAAATTTGATTATTAGGGTGATTCGCTACAGACTTTCTATATGAGGTATGTAGTTTAGAGCTGTCAAACGGATGCCGTTTCAATATTTTCTGTTCCGTTCTGTCCGAAATGGAACATAAACGGAATGATAAATGACTTACGTTTTCAGAGACGAAACAGGTTGAAATGCACGTTAATGTTCCGTTTCATCGAAAAATAACTGAAATCAATGGAAAATATGTTAAAATAAGTGGAAAATAAGTAACTGAACACTTAATAAAACGGAAAAGTGTTCCGTTTTACGAAACGGAACAGAAACGGAATGGTTTTTTTATTATGTTACCAGAAATAGAACGGAAACAAAACTGATATGTACCATATATTTCGTTTCTAAACGTTTGACGGCTCTAATGTAGTTACAAGTACATCTCTGATTAGGAGTAATTTCCTCTCTAAAGGTACTTGCTCCAAAGTAGAAATTTAGAATCATTTTCATACGAGAAAAATAAGATAAAACATAACAAGTGTTGATCATAATATCAATACCAGACTTTTAAAGAATACAATGCACAACAACTCAACAAGCCTATAAAGGTGTAGGAAAAAAAAATGATAGTGTGATGCCTGCACAACATCCAACAAGTGAAAACAAGTAACATATGATATATCACTGACTGAAATCCTTTACTGCCCAAGCATCACACTTTTATATAAAATTTAAAAATTCAATTGTTTAATTCATACCGTTGATCTTGTTTATTTTATGAATGATACACTTTTATATAAAATTTTATAAATTTTAGAGTCAATTTGATACTTGATTAATTATGAATGTATTAGAATTAATCTAATCAGATTAGTTCATTTGTTAACCACTTGATCTAGTATTAAATAAACTCTAAAATTTATATGAAAATATATCGCTCGTAAAATTGAACAATATCAATTTTTTAGATTCAACTATTGAATTTTAAAATTTTAAAATATTAATAAAATAGTTAAGAGGCAGTAGACCTCTACTGTCAGAAACGACAGTAGAGGATTTTAGTCCGATATATCACAGACTAGCAAAGCCATTTTGACTGCAATCAATTTTATTTTTATCAAATTATTATTGTTCATTTAGTATCCGAGATGCAAAGCATAAAGTCTCATTTTAATTAAACAGTTTCTCAAAATGAATTGTGGCTTCTCGTAACTAAAGCTTAACTAGAAACACTTATAATTTATTTTTGAGAAGGCCAAATGTAAACAATCTTCTTTCTAGCAGACACGTTTATAGAAAATCGGAATACATTAACATTCACCTAGCACAATTTTTGATAGTTAAAAAGAAAATGGTTGAAGTGGTACTCAATTATTTAGAGCTTAACATATCATAGAATTAAACGAAAGCTATTAACCGGCATGAAAACGGTTGGTATAAGTATGATGTTCATGGTTGGCAATTCTTTTAATTTAGCATATGTCGACAAAAAAATAATGTATCTACATAATAAAATCTATAAACTCCCCGCTAGGCCGCCACTCCCTCGAAGAAAACATAACAATATATGGTTAACAACTTATGTCGTGGTAAAGCCGCGACAAAAGAATCTGGTCTAATTAGAAGAATAAAACAACAGATTTAACGACTATCCTGAACAAGTAACTGTCCATCTAAATGTTAAATAATAGTTTTTTTTTTCAAATAGTCACAAACTCAAGCTAATCAGCACTATTTTTTTTCAAGATAAATTGGAGGTATAAATCCAACTTATTTTTAAATTAAATGTCTATGAAAAACTCTAAAGTCAAATTTCGAACCTGCAACCTTTCACTCTAGAAGTCAAGATGTAATTGCTCTTTATCACTAAATCAAGAGCTGGTTCTCAATCAAGACTATTTTTTGTCAATTCAAACACAATAAGTAATAATTGTTATGTTTGTTTTCTCGAGTTCAATAGGTGGATTGGTCCACATTATTGTTTACGCTGATTCGATAATTTCTCATAATTTTAATTTTCTTATCAATAAAAAAAGAAATTTTGTAAACGTAGGTGGAAAATGAATTTCAATCATGAATATTACATTATTCATCCCATGTCCTTTTTCCGCATATACTATCAAAACAACAAATATTACATACAGTCTACATAAGAACTTTCAAGCAGCAGAGCAGCAATGTACCTACGTATGTATACGCTACATTAGTCAATTGTGGTCCCTTGTTAAGTGTTAACTCCCCATGATCCCATCATAAGCAGAGGCGTCCATCAGCTCACGCCTCTTTTCTCCTCCTATAAATACAACCAAACTAAACTCCATTTCAATCCAAACCAAAATAAATGTTCATCTCCCCCCTTCAATCATAACAATGGCTTCTCGCCTCTTTGCCTTGTTTGCCTCTCTTGCTTTGCTCTCTCTTCTTATCCCTTCTGCTTATGGTACCTAGTTTCACAATTTTTCATTTTAACCTACATTATCTTAAAATCGGAACTTATTAGAACCCATTTTATGCTTTGGTTTAGCTTAACTTCTACCAAATTCCCAATTCATCAAAGAGAACTGTACCCACTCTTCTGCCCGCCAGAAATTGAGAATGCCATCACTCAAAAAGAAAACCAGAATGGTCATTCCAGCTTCATTGTTTGTAATTTAAAAATCATAGGTTTGTGCATATTAGCAATCTCTGAATTAATTTACTAATACTGAAATCCAAAACCACCCATGCAGGTAAAACCGCCTCATTCCATGTCGAGCAAGGCTCAAACAACATTTACTTCGCCGTCAATATCAAGTACGATGGTGTCATTACTGCTGTTGCGCTGAAGCAAACCAACCCTCCTTACTCCCGCGAAAATGGTTGGCTGCCCTTCACGCACAACTTTGGAACCGTCTGGAGGTTCGACCCAAAAGACCCTACCATGCCACCATTCTCTATCCAAATTACCGACAGCCAGAACAACAAGTTTGTGGCCAAGGACGTCATCCCCCCGAACTGGAAACCCAACACCGTCTACACCGCAAATCTCGTTAGGGCCTAAGTCGTGAAGATATATATGGATCATATTGCAAATTATCGATCCATTATAATTTTGAATTTTAGTTATGAATGCGCTTGTGTGAATTGTCAAGTGTATTATATATAATGAGGATTGCTAAAATGCTATGCATAGCACGGATGCCCTTCGTACTACGGCTTCGTTCTTGAATTTCATGCTTCAAACATCCGATCCAAACAGTTCATTATCTTCTTCACATTGAAATCTCATTAGAAATCAAATTTTATATTTTTTTAAATTTTTTACTATTTTTTCAGATTTTTGAAAATCACTGTTATTGAAGGGTCCAGAATTTATTAGATTAAGTATTTTTAAAAATATGAGAAAAATAGTAAACAAATTAAAAAAAATGTAAAATTTGGTTTCTAATGAGATTTCAATATGAAGAAGATAATGAATGGTTTGGATCGGTTGTTTGAAGTATGAAATTCAAGAACGAATCCGTAGCACGAAGGGCATCCGTGCTATGCATAGCATTTTAGCAATCCTCTATATATAATTATATATATGGGGACATGTTAGATGTATCCATTAAATTTTATATATGGATGTCCATGAAATTAATTTAAAGTATTTAACAAGAAATAAGTTCGTAGCCAGGGCAATGTACAGAGACAGTCATAGTCACCTCTGTCCTCTTCCACTGTCTTTGGGTGCGTTTGGATCGTTGGAAAAAGAAGAAGAAGAAGGAAAAAGAAGAAAAAAAATTATAAACAATCTAAACTTTTCACAAAATTACACACTTCCCAATACTTCTTTCCACTTCTTCCCTTCTTCCCACATCTATCCAAACGGAGCCTTTGTGCTGAATTGTGTGTTTGTTGTTTTTATTTTTGTTTCCTTTGATGAAATATGAGTATATGACCGGTAATGCGGTTTGTTTTTATTCGACTTTATATATTGCCGTAATAATTTCCTAGTCCTCTTCTAACCAATCCCATGTGTTTGCTTTCAGACTCTGCTGTTACTTTATGTCCTGTATAGTTACAGTATTTTTTTTTCTGATCCTGTACAAGACTATTGAGGAACTTGCATTGCGTTAGGATTGCTTCAGAGTTCAGACTTCAGACAATTTATGTTCTCTTAAAATTTTATTGTGGAAACGACTTATCGAGTATCGAGATGCAATTTTTTATGTGCAATTGGTGAAAAGAACAACTTATATTTTTATTAATTAAATAGGGACTAAAATTGTTTACATTACTATATACATTCGTAACAACCTCAATGTACAATTTTACTATACCTAGGATGTGTGCAATAAGGTGGCAAGGAACAATTTATTTACATTATTATTATTTTATAATGGATTTTAACGTCCATTAGGTACAAAGGATAATTCATTTCAGTTGCAATCGGCTTCTTTTCAAGCAGTTGATATTAAAAGGATAATTTAGAGCGCCGTGCGCATTATTCAATCTCTATAGTTGAAAACAAAGTAACTAACCTAATAATGACTCCATGTGAGGAGCAAAGAAATTATAGCGTAAGACGAGCCATGCCATGTGATGGTGGACCCTTGTTCTCAAATCTCAATCAAATAAAAATAACACAAATTATCCTATAGGAAGGACACTGTTATTTAGTTTAAAATTTATATTCCTAATTGGATTGTGATCTTGGAATTATGGGTTAAGTGTTGGTTCCGATTAAACCGATTGTAAACCTATAGTCGGTGTTATTTTCTTTGATTTGATATGTTTCTCTTTCGGCTTTTTCTTTGTAAATTGTCAACAATTAATTTATTAGAAAGAACTATGTACCACTTTGGTTTGGAAAATTATTTCCATGAAAATAGATTGCTTGTGTGGACTAAAATTGCTTACTAAGCACTATGCAAGTAACATGATCAAGTTGCAGTTGTTTTCAAACAACTCATGAGAAGCAACCGTAGTTGATTTAATTTTATGTTTACATTTTTAGCCCTCTAAAGCGTTCGCACCCAAAAGAAGAGAAATTTTTTAAAAAAATTAACATTTTCAACTTTTTACAGGATCATTTATGTAATTTCTTTAATTTTTTTTAACATTTCTTTTTTTAAGAAAGGCATGCATAGTTCATCGTGTGAAATATAATTTCTCTCTTCGGTGCACAATGAGAATTGCACCTGTTGATAGGATAACAATAGAATTGATTCTGGTAAACAACATATATGACATTTTTTGACCCTTGTGTTTATAGTCCGAATTTTTTTTTACTAATAAAAACTTAGAACTGAATTTGCATGACAATTAATTAACAGAGATAAATTTCAATATATAGACAGAACGAAATTTTGAACCTTTCGCCCCATATCAATTTCCCGGATGATAAAAAAATTTGTATATATATTTGCACTAAAATGGGGAATTAAAGTCACGTCTAGGAGTGAAAACGGTCACCGTTTCGACCGTTCTTTCGTTTCGTTTCGTCCAAAACGAAATGAAACGGTTAAGATTTTTTGTTGCGTTTTATAAACGAAACGGTTAACGAAAGCTTAGAACAGTTTCGTCCATGTGTATTTTCGTGATTTCGACCGTTTCGTCTAAAACGAAACGATTAACGCAAATGGGTGATCAATTTCGTTTTAAAATGAAACGGTTAACGAAATCGACCGTTTTTGTGGTCGTTTTAGACGTTATGCAGCCATAGTCACGTCCAACATTTTGTCGGATTTTTCATTTTCAATTTTTATAATAGGAATTTTAATCTCCGATATTATTAACTACAATTTTTATATAGAAAAAAATTCAAGGCCGGCGAACCCATTCCGAGCTATTAATTTCTTTTTTGAAAAAAAAAAAATCAAAGCCGCTGTAGCAATCTACGGCCCATGTTTTGGGTGGCATATTGACTTCCTGCCTCTTTTTTAAATTTTTTAAGGAAGTAACAGATAAAAAAAAAATAATTTAGGTCAGAATTCAAAATTTGGTTCTTTAAATTGCAAATTTATTTGTCTATTACATTCTTAAATTTTATTTTAGTGCCTACGGGCCGTGATCAAATATATATATATATATAGAGAGATTGGCTAAAGTATACTCCAGCATATAGATAGCCCGTATGCTGGAGTCGTTTCTCACAATCTAAAGTGCATACAGTCGATCCGAAGCTTTCAAATTGTTCTCCATATTGAAATCTCCTAGGTAACTAAAATTTATATTTTTTCGAATTTTTTTACTATATATTATGCTATTTTAAAAAAACATTGTAAAGGAGTTGTAAAGGAGTATTTCTGGCCCTTCAATTTGAAAATAGCATAATATATAGCAAAAAAATTCGAAAAAATGAAAAATTTGGTCTTGAAGGATATTTTTACATGGAGAACAACTTGAACGGTTTGGATCAACTATTTGAATTTTAGATTTTCAAAAACGACTCTAGCATACGGGTTTGATCCGTATGCTGGAGTATACTTTAGCCAATCTATATATATATATATATATATATATATATATATATATATATATATATATATATATATATATATATATATAGGCTAAATTAGACTCCACCACATAGAGGGGCTGTGTGCTCCAATTTTTCATTCGTTTGATCTGGAATTTAATGGTCCAGATTTATGCGCTGAAGGAGTAAATTTGGCCTCCGTCTCTTAGTTTTCCCTTTATTTTTCCATTTTCTCTCTCCGTTTCTTTTATTTTGCTCCTTATCCCTTTGTTCTCGCCGAAGTGAGTCGCTGTACTCTCTTTCTAATCGGAGCCTTCGAGAACTCTGCTCCCTTGCCTCCACCTGTACTCTTCTCCTCCTTGACTCTGATAACCCGATAAACTCTTGTTGTCGCTCGTATCTTCGCCAGCGACTGCCACCTCAGTAATGCATACTCCAAGACCCCTCTATTTCTCAATCCCAAAACCCTAGATTAACTATTGGAGGCTAAGTCAAGCTGTAGGCGAAGTCAGTGGTGATCACGACGAGGTGAGTACCCTTCTCCGTTGGTAATCTTTTTGCTAACCTAATTTTGTTGATTTCTTTTGATTTCTTAGCTTTTTGTGTGTTTGATTATGGAATTTTTGATAGCTTTTTGTGTGTTCATTTCATTGGAACCCAAAAGGATGCTGGTTAGCTTTTAGATAGCTCCTTGTTAATATTGATCTTTTAAGTTGCTTTTATTGCAAAATTAAGGATACCACATACTAATTGACATGATTAGGTTTATTTGCATTGTAACAGAGAGGGGGAGGAGGCCAATTTGTGTTTGGTTTGTCATGCGTGGCTTCAGATGGTCAGAGTAGTGAATACTGGTACGGCTTAAGGTGGTGGTCTGGTCAGATCTCTGATTTCTCCTCAACTCATGCCTCGTACGCCTCCTATCCTCTACACATGCAAATGTTAGCTTTTCTCTTCGTTATGAGTAAACACTAGCTTCTCTTTGATTAAATAGGTTTAATTTGATCCCTAATTTGGTTTATACCAATCTTGTTTAATTAGAAGGACCAATCTGAAAAAATGAACTCAAATCTGTTTTGGTTTATCCTCTCTTTAATTCTAAGTCTTGTAAATGAAATTCCAAAATTTATTTGCAATTTCTTTAATCCAAGAGTGCATCACGCAATTGTTTTTTAACCAGATCACAAATAACCTTGGTTTCCTTAATTTCAAAATTCCAACACTAACCAATCCCTAAATAATCTTAGCCACAGGGAGGCCATTTTAGTACCTTCGAATTTGTAGCAAAATTTCATAATTTTACCACATAATAGCAGTGTATTCACTATTCAGGTAAATAAAATGGTTAATTTTCACAAAGTTCAAGACCAATGCCTTCAAAGTTAGCATCACTATGTGTATCGTACCAGTAAGTCAATTAGGCACAATAATAGTATATATTGATCAAGTAGTGTAACTAATCATAAGATTAAGCTCGTGTCATTACTTGACAATGGTGGTGTGTGCTAGTTATGATTCAGTGTAGATTAACAAAAATTATCACTGACTCAACATGAATAATGCACTGAAGATTTTCCTCTCGACACAAAATTAAGTTAATACTCCTAACTAATTATGTTTTTGTTACTTTACAATAGAAATTGAAGATGCAGAAAAAAGGAGAAAAACGTAGAAGACTTGGAGCAAATCGATGGAGAGGGAATTAAACAGAGAAGAAGAAGATTTTAAGTCATTGAGTAGATTAAGAATGATTTGTGTTGTGTTAAATATTTTGGTGATAGTATGCCTTTTAGTACTAGATGAATAGTATGTGTTTTAGTTTGTACACTGTAGCTCTTGTTTTATAGTTTGTATTATTTGTATTATTGTGAAATTGCTAGAGTATTGGCCTTTGTTTATTGTTTGAAGAAAATTATGTAAAGCTGTTCATTTTACACCCTTGCCACGCTTGTGAATTGTGTGTACATAAAATTTAGTGTAAATTTCATGCGGTATGGACCTTCGGAAGATAGTACAATATCCATGGTATCACTGTACCATTAAAGAAGAAAATAGCACATACAACTAAAGAGAGACATCAATACTCATACTCATACGCAATTTAAACATTACTAAATGACTCGAAGCTTATTTAAAAAAACTGTAAGTCTGTAACCCCAAATCATTAATTGTAAGTTAGAGACAGTATTTGAATAAACCTATTGCATACCAGATAGAACCTTTCTATCAGAACAACAGAAAAACAACTATTACAAATTACAATTAATTGTACCTAAAAGAAAAATAACTACATTAGAATCCCTCCATCTATCAGAACAATTGTACCTATAACTTACCTTATATATGCTTCATTCATTCATTGACTAATCTTTGTTAATATTCTTAATTACATTCAGAAACACTAGCAATAGTTCCAGTCTCTGACAAACATAAATAAACAACTCCCCAATCTTTATGACCAACATTCTCGATTCTAGCTTTCCACGTCTGAAAAAAAGGAAACAAAAACAATGCATAATTATTAAATTAATCCTATGCAAAGTATATGGTATCTTTATCTCAGATGCTAGTTTAGAATTTACACGATATCACATATTAGGGGTGTTTTATTTTAGCAACAGAAAAGAGATGAGAGTCCTAAACAATTCTCCAGTAATGTGATCAGTAGAAAAGAGACTAATGAGTAACTTATTTACATAAATCAATTAGTTAGGCATCTTTGGTTGTTTTAAAGAGGTCGTACAAAATTTGGGTACCAAAAAAAAAAAACTAAGCGCACGAGATCAGGGTTTTCAAAATTAATATGAAACATGAGCAAAAAGAGCAAGAAATTGAGGAGGAAAAAAGAGTAAGGGAGAGAGAGAATTCGGTCCTAAAGCCTTCGGACAGGATCTAAATCGGAAAAAAAAATCAAGTTGCATTTTCCACTTTCCCAAATCAAAAGTTACGAGCATGCAACAATTACTGATGAAATCTCAAGAGAGAGAGAGAATTCTAGGGTTTATTGTACCTTGGTGAGGTCTCAAATCACAAGGAGAAGAAAGGCCAGTTTTGTTCTCTGCTTTGCTTGAGAGAGAGTCAGAGAGGCTTCGCATGAGAGACGTAGCAGGAGAGAGAGCGTTCACTTTTTTTTTTCTTTTTTCAAATCGCACATGAGATGAAACGGCGAGTAACATACGGAAGTTCAACAGACAAAATTAACGGAGAGACACATGAGTAAACTGAAATTTATCTCCCCTCGGCGCCAAAATCTGGTCCATTGAATTTGAGATCAAACAGCTGAAAGACTGGAGCACACAGCCCCTCTATGTGCTGGAGTCTAATTTAGCCTATATATTCCAACAGAAATAAACAAATTTTATCAACCTTGTGGTGATTATTAACAACGATTAAGTAACATGCATGCTTGGGTTAATTACCTGACGTGTGTCGGTAACCTTTGCAAACGGACCCACTCTCACATGGAGATGGATTATTAGATCTTTGGTCCTACAAGTGTGCCGTTAAAATCCCTCGTAAATGATCGATTTATTATATATTAATTGTCAGGGTTTGTTCACTGGTACATGCATGTAGTGAGGAATGATAGCGGGAGTAGAAAAGGGAGGAGATCAGGAGAGGAAAATGTTTGTTACCGAAATTTTCGGAGAAAGGAAACATAAAATATTTAAACAGCTCTGTAGATTTATGTGATCGCTTATGTTGCTGTCTCAAACATGGTCCATTGATTAAACGAAACCTGCAGGGCAGGACAGCTCTAATATATATTGTCTTAAAACTTAAAAACTTAAAAGATAAGTTCGAATCATAAGTTTGATTTACAAAACTAGCTAATTCAGATTTGCAGAATAATTGTCGATTAAATTTTTAATTAGAAGAATACAACAGCAGATTCAGTTGCTATTTCGAACAACTACATATTATATATGTATAAATAATCGATCTAAATGATGAAATATATGGTACTTTACAACGGTCGTCGCAACCTTAAGTCAGTACTTATTATTGTTAATATAAGCATCAGAAATAAAATTGTACGTTATGTTTGTTTTCTCAAGTATAATTGGTGGGTTGATTGCATGTGACTTAGTAAATCAGTAGTAAGAGTACTAGGCTGGTCTCCAAGAGATCAAGAATTAAAGTTCCACATGCACTTTTAATTTCAGAAAAAGTTGGATGACAAAAACCTCCTTCTTGAGAACTATCTCTTGGTCTACTGGCAAAGAGCAATGCACCTTGACTCCTTGAGTGAAAGGTCGCAGGTTCGAAACCCGGCTGGGGGGGTCTTTCATAGACATTTAATTTATAATAATTTAAAAATTTAAAAATACGTTGGGTGGCTTACAGGGGCGAAGCTACGTGGTGAATGGTGGGTCCGTGGACCCACCTCAAAAAAAAATTCTTATTGTTGTATTTGTTTTGTAATTAAAAAAAAAGTCACAAGAAGATAGGGAGTAGGGACCCATCTCAAAAATTTAAAGGACCCAGCTGAATATGTCGTGTTTGATTTGAATTGCATAACAACGTCTAAAAAATCGCATAAGAACCCAGGTAGTATTTGTTCGTGACTAATCGTCTTCTTTCTTCCTCCCAATGAATTTTATTAAGACAAAATTTGAAATAGAATGAAATATTTGGATGAATAATTATTTGTAGCGTATATATACTAACACGAATCTCGTGCATTGCATGGTTCGTCTATATAATGTTTTGTGAACTTTATGATATTATAAACAAAAGATACCACATAAGATAAAATATACAATTCAGATATTATATAAGAACTGTCATTAAAAATCGTAAATACTATTCCTGTCAAAAAAATTCCGAGCGCCACAAAAAATAAGAAATATTGTGGTTTGAATAGTAGCCAAATTCATATGTATGTCTCTTATCTTTGTATATCTATAATATAGAAAAAAAAAGTGTTCAATAAGATTTCTAATGAATCTATTATGTAAAATTATGATAACAATGAAAATTCATAGGAAATTGTTGTATTTTTTTATTGTCTTGATTTTTGAATTATTATTTTGTATATTAAATATATTTTTAGATTTTCTATTATTATTATAATATATATTTGATTTCTCATTAATTTTTTAGTCACATTATTTAGAGTTCTTTATTTAAAAATTATTATTATACTATGTCTATATTAAAAGTTATATCATACATATATTTTTAGCAAAAAAAAAATTTACGGACCCTGCTGACACGAAATCCTAGCTTCACCACTGATGGCTTAGACATCCAATTTATCTTGAAAAAAAAAACCTCCCTCTTTCTTCAAAAATTTTTTTGATGGGCTGATCACATTATTGTTTACGTTGATTCCTTTTGTTGGAGGAATAATTCGTTGATCATTTTCTTCACGAAAAAAAATAATTTTGTAGTTTTTGAACGTAGGAGGTTAATTTTAAATTATGAATATTACATTTATTCATCCCACTTTTTCCCCTATAATATTATGAAAATAACAAGTATAGCATTCTGTCCAAACAAGAACTTTCAAGTTTCAAGCTGCAGAGCAGCAAGATACCTACGTATACGCTGCAATGTGGTCCCTAATTACAACATCACATCACATCATATCTAATTTTTCGATCACCTAAGCTAAGATTTGAGCCATGGGTCTGCACAGAAAACTCCCAAATTAACGTAGGAGACTTTTTGTGCGCTAGCGCCAAGCGGCTTCTCACAGTGCTCTTGTTTTACTTTACTGCAAGGTAACTAACAGCAATGAATGAAGTGCATACTGAACATAATTATATGGCGAGGTGATAGGTACTGGTGAGGCACGCAGCCGCAGGAAAGCATGTGAGCGTTAGCCGATGGCAGAGCTGATGCCACTTGCCACATGGCGGAAGTTGTTTCACGTGCTATTTTTCTGCGACAAGCCATGCTCTCATGTCCCTACCATGAGCTTGCATCGGCTAACTTTGAAATTTGGGAGCTAATTAATTGCCAACTTTACGGATTGTGTACGTAGAAGGACTAGTAATCAAAACAAATCAAGTACAGTTCAGTTTAGATCAAAGTCTAGATCAATTCTAATTATATATTTGACATCACCCATCTTATTAGTACTTTTGCAAATAATATGACAAGATATTTGATTAAAGAAAGATAGAGTTAAGGATGATTCGGGATAAATCGAACAAAATAATTAATTCTTAAAACTCGTCAAAATTAGTTTAATTCCTGGATTTAATAGAAGCAGTACAACAAAAGATAAAAGTAATATAATAGGGAATAATATGGATTTTACAATCTAATAATGGCAGCATAGATATGACAGACAAAGTCTGATAAATGCCATGCTTCCAGGGAGGAACTGAACCCTCAATTTATTTACAAAGTTGGTCAATGCTGCAGCGGAAATGAATCCCATGCCAGTATCGGATAGAGTGCAACAGCTGAGCAGAACACTCAGTATCCGACTGTAAAGGCTGCTCATTTTTCAGACGCTTGTACTTCTATTAGAAAGGTAGAATATAATATGTCACTAATAGTGAATTTCACTGTACAAGAAATTAGATCCAGTACAACTCAAAAAATGCTTCACAAATTATAGTTGTTTAGGATCTAATGAGATAGATGCTCAATCCACCGACAGCTTTATGCATGCATTTGATGACATGTGATGTTGTCTTTCGGACATTTTTTTTATATATATAATTTAGAATATTGTACTTATTTCTTTAGTTCACATCCTTCTTCGCCCATACCTATGACCACCTTCTAACCGTTTTATACAACTTGCATACCACAATTACATTTTGGAGCGAGTTTCGAATGTGAGTTCGAAAAATTACGACACTTATTTGACATCTTTTAAAATGTGTTTTGGCTTGATTTAAATTCAGTGACAGATCTTACCACTTACAAAGTTACAATTATACATTAGTATAATAAAAAAGTATATGCTGACACTGACAGACATAAATATGTATCAGTACAATAGATAAATCTGTATTTTCAAGGAAAATTGGGCCAACCGGTTCAACCAATTTAAACAGTAAGCAGTAGTCACCAGTCTAATTCATTTTGCCTCTAACTGGCATGTTGTTGAACCAGTGTAAATCTGGTCGCTAAACGGTTGTAATTGGGAAAAAAAAAAAAACTCAGATTGGCTGGGTTTATTATTATTATTATTATTATTTGCAAATCGGCCCTGGCGGAAATTGTTCAAAAATGCTCTCAGCAGAAAGAATTAAACCGATGAACTCGGATGGTCGATACAATTTTGAAAATACCACTTTCTTAAAACAATTAGTAAAAGGACCACGAAATATAGATAAATATCAGCTTTTTGGTTCGTTAAGCGTTCCTTCAGAGCTAGATTTCTTTTATTTTATTCATGAGCAGCATGAGGATTTGACAGTCGCCTCCACTTCAATAACCGTACCGGAAAAATATTCAATTTTCTTTGAAATTACTTGGATCAGATCAGGACTGTTCTCCGCAAGAACATATCCCAGTCCGTCTCATATTCTCGATCTTATTATTAGGCCCAAAAGTTGACTAAGAAATTGGGCCATGTATGCCCAATTGGGGTGCTGGGTGGATGATATTACCTGATGACAAATAGTTCATTTTATCATATTATACTCGTTCGATACATAAGACGAGCGTGATAGAATTTACAGTATACAAACTACCCGTGAGTTCAATAATCTACCAATAATACGATAAAAAAATTAATAATCTTTATCTGTTCAAGAATAGTTTGCTTGTAAACTTAATAATAATAGCTCAGACAGTCGTTAATGAATACCCTCTCTCTCCCCGCAAGATATCAGAGTAAATCAACATTTTTATACAACATAAAAATTATTTCAAATTTGCTTTTACCTCTCAAATAAATGCTGCATAAGTATGGTTCCAGAATCTTATATTTGAGAAAATATGTATACTATTCATATAGTGCAAAAAATAGTACTTTGATACGCCCACTTACCTCAATCATCATATGAGAAAATATAACAGAGAACAATAATCGAATGTTTTACTGAGCTTAGAATAAGAATGTTGGTTGAAATAACAGAATAAAAAAATATTGTAATTCTAGAGCGAATTTGAAAATTAAAACATTTTTTTGTTGGTTTGTAAAACGAAAACCCTACATGTTATTGATTACTTATTTTTCATATGTACCTGGGCAGTATATAGAAGCAAACTCACGAAAAATATTTGGCTTAGTTTTTTAAAATATTTGAGATTGTGCCTAGATTTTAAATTAGAAATTGTTGGCTAGATTAAATTTTTTTTCACCACTCTACTAGTTCTCTTCGTGCTTAACACAATCCCTCTACAATTTAACAAAATATGTTCGTTGCGCCTGATTTGAATTCAGACTAGATTGGAGAGTTGGAGATGGTTTGATGGGTTAAAAGTCATCTATTTAGCAAAATAGATTTTTTTCTCCACCTCAACTACATTTGTTACAATTAGATAATATTTTTTTGTGTTTTATGGTGATTGATAGAGAGGTAAAGATAAAAAAAAGAGTTGATATATGAAAAACAAATGATGTAATTGTAATAGTAAAAAATATATGTTTAAAATGGCTCTATTTTTTAAAAAATATTATTTTTTTATATTAAACTTAATTATATTATATGTGTGTCTAGGCTTAATTTTTTTTCTATATCTACCATATCATATGTACACAAATCAATTGATTTAAAGATGATTTTTACAAAATTTTATACATTTACCTTCCTCCACATTGGAAGATTTGTAATACACTTCGCTCATTGTGCAGTGTCATTATAGAGGAGGGTTTCAATACCAATATTTTGGTTGCCCCAAACTGCCAACATTCACAGTAATTAGTTACTTTTTCAAAATTTAAAATTGTAACGTCAAATTCAAACTGTTCATCTTATTTAATCTAAAGACCGATGCATTTTCATAGAAGTTTTGTAAATTTTAGAGTTTATTTGATACTTCATCAAACGCTAAAACATTAACGTATTAGAATGAATCTATCATTAATTAAAAAGATCCGTTTAATTTTCTACTTCTTGATGGAGTGTCAAATATAACTTTAAAATTTACAAAACTTAAATGAAAACGCATCGGTCATTAGAATAAATAAGATAAACGGTTTGGATTTGAAGTTACAATTTTAAATTTTGAAAAAGTAACTAATTAATGAAATGTTCGTATTTTGGGACAACCAAAAAGTTGGCATTGGAACCCTTCTCGTTGTGATATTATGTGACATCCCTGAATTTTAGGTCCTATTTGCAATACTTCAAATTCTAAGGTCCTATTTGAAAAATGTTCATATTTATCCACTTTGAAAATATATATTTGATCTTATCCACATTTTTAGTAGCTAAGTAATCAGTATTTATATAAATAATTTTTAATAATTAATATCTTTATAAATAGGCTCTATTATCTTTATAAATAGTATTAATACTTTCAGAAACAATAGCTAAGTAATTCCTTTTTACTTATTTAGCTATTAAGTAATCTAGAATATTTACCATTTTAGCCAGACCTCCACTATAAATAGACCCCAGCCTCATTTCATTTTATTTCGTATATCATTTCTATTTCTCTCTCTCCCTAGCAAGTTTTGAATAGTCGGCCATTTGGAATTCGAGTTCTACGTCGCAGTTATAGTCATCCCGATTTGCTTGTGCTATGGATCGCTCAGTCAGGTAACCGGACTTCTCTATATTTAGTTTCGTATTGCTTGATTTGATTATCGCTTGGCTTTGATTGCATGTGTATGCCCGTATGTAGTATGTGTTTGCGGGATGTTGGGTTTATAATCCTGGATCTCTAAATTTGTTTATGCATGCACCCTGATCCCCGTGCTAGGGGAGGGGTTTGGTTCTGATCCCCGATACAGGGGAGGAACTTTATGTCCTGATTTAGTTCTGATCCCCGATACAGGGGAGGAACTTTATGATTGGTTCTAATCCCTGTGACTAGGGAGGAACTTTTTGTCCTGATTATGACTTGATATGACTGATCTAGGTCCGATTATCTCCGTGAAATGTATGTTTTGTTATGAGGATTAATCCCATCATGTTTAATTTGTTTTATCAACTAATATAGAGAAGCTGCGTTGTTAAATAACCGGTTACTGAGCTTTGTAGCTGACATCCGTTTTGTTCTTTTTCTGCTTGCGACATAAGTTGACGGGTCGTCGGATGGATGTAGAAGATACCGTCCCACCGTCGTACCCCGTGTGTCGGTATGTCGGCGCGGGGTGTGACATATTATGGACGACGTGGAAATGCCGGAATGCAATTTGTTTTGATATCTCAAATATACAATCTACCCGGGGCGAAGCCATGTATGGTTTGGTGGGTCCATGGACCCACCTAAAAAAAAGATTTACTTAATACTTTTAAAAAAAAATCATATGAGGTTAGGGACCCATCTCAAAAATTTTAAGGACCCAGCTGAACATATCATGTTTGATTTGAATTGTATAACGACGCCTAAAAAATCGCATAGGAACCCAGATAGTATTTGTTCCTGACTAATCATCTTTTTTCTTTTTCTCCAATAAATCTTATTAAACAAAACTTAGAATAAAATATAATATTTAAATGAATAATTATTTGTAGGATCTATATACTAGCGCGGATCTTGCGCATTACGTGATTCGCTTATATAATATTTTGTGAACTTTAGAACATTATAAACAAAAGATACCACAAAAGATCAAAAATACAATTCGGATATTATATAAAATCTGTCACTAAAAATTCTAAATACCGTTCCTGTCGAAAAATGTCAAATGCCACAAAAGATCAAAAATATTGTGGTTTGAACAGTGGCCAAACTTCTCCATATGCCTCCCATCTTTTTTATATTTATAATATAAAAAAATAAATATTCAATAAGATTTTTAATGAACCTATTATGCAAAATTATGAGAAAAAGCAAAATTCAGAGTACTTTTTATTGTCTTGATTTTTAAATTATTATTTTGTATATTAAATATATTATTTTAGATTTTTTATTGCTATTATAATATATATTTGATTTTTCATGAATTTTATGTTTTAGAGTTGTTTATTTAAAAATTATAATTATACTATATCTATATTAGACGTTATATCGTACATATATTTTCAAAAAAAAATTGTGGACCTTGTTGATACGAAATTCTAACTTCGCCACTGCAATCTATACATAGTTTGTTTAGATATCAAGAGTGAGACACGCTACTAGGCAAGTATGTGGTAAAAGGAAATGAGATTCAAGGTGACGGAGATGCTACGATCGAGCTTTGCATCAAGTCTTGCTGTCACTGTTAGAAGTAGGAGTCGGAGAGTAACGAGTTGGCAAATATGGAGACGAGCATAGAGCTAGGGATATCCAACTGTGGTTGATGTGGTATGAGTATTTGTTTAAGGGGATAGTAAGTTATAATATGTTGTTTTACATGACTGTTTGCAGTGTTTGGGTTTTTGTTCATTTGAATTGTGTTTGATAGACGCATAAATCGTAAATAGAGTTGATAAAATAGTATCAAGATCCGAAATCAGTATTGTTTGGTTGTTAAATTTGTGATAAGATGAATAAGTGGGGCCACGGAGAGTGTATTTTTTGTTTTTGTTGATTGTTGATTTGCTAAACTTTTCTATTTAGTTGAAAAGTTGTGAGGTTATCCACTAATTTCAAAGTTAAATACAACATCAAATTTAGAATATCAAAAGAATTTAATGTTCATACTATTTTAATTATAATCTCTGATTTATCTCTATGTAGAAGAACTATTATAGAATTTTCATGGCTTTTCTTGGGAGTTCCAACAAGTAGCTTAGTGCTATACATGTAAGCATGGTGCGGTTTCAGTCAATTTCTCAATAAAATTGCTTTAAAGAACTTTTGGTAACAAATCAAATTACTCTTCTATTTCTCTTTTTTTTTTTATTTGATGTCGGAATTTGAGAAGGCGAAGGAGAAGGCTCCTAACAACTTTTGGTTAGATTTCACAGTGAGCAAGGAGCGGACAAATACAAAGGGAGAAAAAATGTACATCCAAACGCCGATGGCTGAATACACGGACGAATTGCGGGAATTGCTTAAGAAAAATAGCACCTTCATAGTTCATCCCCAGCATATCCAACCAAGTAGGGATTTATACTTAAGAAATTGATACATAATCTTCTGAATCCAACATGATCTGGTCCAACATAATTGTTATAACATAATTGAAGTCAAGTAATTGCTTAACTTCTTGCATTGTTTTTTAACGAGAAAAATGAGACCGAATCAATCACGTGACCTGTCAAGTTAATTTAGAGATATTTACGATTAATGATGTGTGTACAAAGAATATAATCTCAGCAGCCTCTCACTATTTATACTTCTGCAGTTCTTATCAAGTTCTAATTTCAAAGCATCATATTAATTTGTTTTTCATATCACCACTACCAACATTTGTTAATACTTCCTTTTTTCTGTTTAATCAATTTAATGCATTCCTGCCCATCCGACTAATAACTTTGATAGGTAGAGATTCATAAATAATAATAATAAAATAAATGCGTGCTATGTATTTACTGCAAATTGATAAAATGAAAATTAGTATTTAATAAATCTAATAACCGTTCATTTCTATGATCAATCAGAATGAAAAATATTACTTTCTACATTTTCCTATAAAGTGATAAAATAAAAATTAGGACGTCGTAAATTTTCAATTGGGATTTTTTGTGAGCAGATGGAGATCCACCTCACAAAATCCTAAAGCGTTGACCACTCCATTTTCTTTCTTTCTTCCTTTTTTCAACTTTTTGGACAGATATATCACTCCATCTGGGGAAGTAAGGATGTTAGTTACTAGGACAGTTTATATATTTCCATTGTATTATGCTTTTCCAACACAGAGGCTGACGAATTATATTCCTACCATTTTTCACACAAAGAATAAGAGAATCAGATCTAACGCTATCAGTAAATTGGATTTCCGTGTTACTGGGGTGAAAGGAGTACAGAATTCCACCCCATAAATTTTGCCTTTCCAAGCCACACCCAGCTGTTGGGTGTTATGCTAAAACAATCAATAACACAAGCTTAAAATTATGCAAAAAATAATAATAATAATAAAATAATAAACGATTGACAATTTAGTCCTACCCTTGTGAGATAAAAGCTACTGTTAGTAGGCCATGTTAGTTTCGAAATGCTGGTTATGTGACCATCAAAATTTTCGTTTATTAAGGCCATCTAGAGGGGATTTTATTTCTTTCGGCAAAATTGGTTCTGCACTTCTGCATGAAGTGGACCTGCAGAAAGCATACTCAAGGATCCTCTTCTCGCCTTACAGGAGTCTCAATCGCAGGTAAGTCAACTAGCATGTGAACAGGAGTGAAGTACAAATGCAGAGATATCATGCAGATTATAATGCCCAGTACAAGCTACAAGAGGAGAAAAGGAGATGATAAGAATCAAATGCTGCTTTTGCATTTAAGCCCACCTAATAGTTTAACTCAGATCAACCATCTAGTTTGGGGATTATGTTGTGACCAGGGATTGCTGTTGTGAGCTTGTAATACCAATGCATAATGATACCATGGCCAACCAATATGTAGTACTGCTAGTCATACCAAGAGCTATTCTCTGATTCGGTAACATATTAAGATGAGGTACATGTCCAGAATGTTTATAAATATAAATGAGGAAATTGAAGTACCTGAATGGTAGCCTTGACATCGAATAAGAATTGAGATAGAACAGCAGTAAGAAGCATAGCCATTGATGTGGCATATACCTACAAAAAATTAAGACATGCGGAAAAACACATAATAAATCACAACAAAATACAGCATAATATAACATAAAATCATAATCCTCTATATATACTGCAAATTCCTCTAATTCTTTCTTCTTCATACTTAAAAATTAAAGAGAAAGCATATGCACCTTTACAATATTATCAGCATATTTCATCAGCCAAGAAACAAGCAAACCAGATGAGGCCAAATTGGCAACAACAAGCCATGCTGTAAGTGTATATCCATTGAAAATGTGCTGCCACCAAAACCCCTTTTCAAACCCCGATTGAAAGTCTCCCACTATTAACCAACCCATGTTAAAAAATACGCCGCACCTAACAAAGAAAAGGATATATCAGTATTCTGGAAGTACTTTCATACTGGTTCCGGAAAAAAATTAAAATAAGCAAGAAAAGGTCAATAAGTACGTGTAAAGTTGGATGTTCTGCCAATAGAGGCTGTCATTATTCTTCTTCAAAAGATATTCGGTGTATATTCCAGCAAAAGCTGAGAGAAAAGCCGACACTACTGCAAGAATATAACCTGTTATGTGACCTGATAATAGTGACTCACACATGCTATCCCCACATCCTTTCACCTGGGAGAATCGATATTCGGAAAATGAAATAACTGTTAATTTCTTATATTGTAAAACAGAGATTTTTCATCAAATATTTGCATTTACAACAGAAAAATAGAAATAGGGACCTGGCTTGTGGTAGTCCCTATAGCCAATAACAAAATTGCCATCCATTGCAGTTTGGTCAACTTCCTTTCCAGGAAAATCCTGAAATATATATAAAATAAAACTAAACACTCTTACACAAAATGAGGGGAAATATATATGGAGAACATTAGTAGTTCAATACAGCGCCATACTGACCATACATGTATCAAAATTGTCAGTGCCAGATTGGTCTACAACAAGCAGCAACAGCTTTCTGTTTATCTGGGGTTTGTGAGTGAGACAACTTAGCCAAATGATGCAACTTAATAACAAGAAGCAATACAATACTGGTACAAACCAGTCCATACTATTATCGGTAATGCTACGAACCAGACAAACTGAAAATGTACGAGCAAATAGAATAGAAATGTACCTGAACAAAATACCAGTGGTGATGATCTTAAGATTTCCCATAATCTGGTATGTAGAGGGGCTTAAATATTTTAAAGTAAGGAATGTAATATTATTGTGAAATAGGTAAATGACAGATGGCACCAGAAACAGCCGCATACTTCTCCATTCCATTGTTAATTTAGGAGGAGTTGGGGATGTCTCTTTCTCTCTCCACAGAAAGAAACATGACACCAAAAGCTAAATTTGAAAAATGAAAGAAATTAGCAAAGTCCTATTATCAAACTTTTGAAAGAATTTCATACTGGTGACTAAGTTAGTCGCAATTCAGCTTACCAGAAAAGCTTTGCTATTTCAGATTATGGTATAGGTTCAGCACAAGCATATACCCACTCGAGTATCGAATATCAGTACGTCTTTCCCTACATTTTTTAGGTTTTTCATTTTTAATTCCTTATATTATTAGTTCTACCGAGCCAATTTCATCTTTGTATCATTTTAGCCATGAAATATATTAGGCCATATTTGTGAAATGGTTCAGTATAGGTTCGAATGATTGGTTATGTTAAATGTAAGAGAAGTGTAAGCATTCTTGAATGGGTTGAACTATCAAAATACTAGAAGCAAAAAGTAAGGAATAGAAACATCATATTTAAGGAAATGCACCTTGAAGATTTCTCCAAGAAAAGGCACAGTAGCTGTATCATAGTCATAAGTACTATCCTTATTTTGAGAGAGTTTTGTCAGAATACCCTGAAAAAGAAGCAGAATAAGATAACTACTGCAATGGGCATTAATTGTTGAAACCCCATAAGTTTTATTGTTTCCATAGATATAGATGGATAGTGTCACTTACTGCCCGGAGTAATAGAAGAATTTCACTTGAATTGCATATTAATGTGTCATATAACTCGGCAAGACTTAGGGTCTAAATTAAAAACAAAACTAGAAATCTATGAAGATCTAGCAGCAACAAGGTTAAATTGTACAAACCTGAGAGCTGGTGAGGATGGTGAGAAGAGCAGCGACAAAGTACCACTGCATTTAGCTGTTTTTCTTTTCCAATTTTTCTGATCTCTTGGAAGAAGAAAAGAATAAAGAACAGTCAAATCATGGAAGGGGTCTATCCGCCTATGGAGAGAGACTGAATTTAATGCTGGGAATACGGCAGCAGTGCTTTCAATTGCCAGAAGAAAGAGGTCTGGGACTCTGGGGGCTGCGACAGAGGAAGGCAGAGCAGCGCCGTATGTAATCTGTGATATGAGAAAAAATGAGACAGGGATGCTTGGATTACTTAAATAGTCAGAAATAGGTCATAAATACATAAACAAAATTTCCGACTTTAAGAATCAGAAATTAACTAAGAGTGAATTGCTTTTAAAAGGTAAATAATTATTCAGCCTGTGGCACTGGACTGTATGCGATCTGCGATGCAAGAGGAGGATATAGTGCGATGAGGTAAAGAGACTAAACTTGAGAGATAGAGAGAGAGAGAGATCTGCAAGAGGAGATATGTACGAACTCTGAGAGATGGTGAGGTGAGGATGGCGAGAAGAGACGGAGACTACTGCATTTAGTTATTTTATTTTATTTTTTTGTAATTTTTCTGATTTCTTCGGAGAAGAAAAGAATAGACAACAGTCAAAATCCCATGTAGATTGGCAGGTCGATGAGAGACAATGATGATGGTCATGGATTCGTACCAAAATCAAACTGGACTGACCCGCTCTTCTTTCCCAATTTTTAGTGGGCCAGTTCTGATAACTTCAAAATTGATCTTATAGGCCTTTTCTATTCTGGATCTGAGATAGCGGTAAGATGATTTGTTGGGTCCATGAAACAACCTGCATTTTGTCTTGTGAACCCAATGAATAAAGGGAGAGAACAAAAGAGAGGTAAAAAAATGAGTTTTGTGGTTGTCCTCATTTATTCCAACCGGGCTAGGGGTGAAACGGTCACCGTTTCGACCGTCCTTTCGTTTCGTTTCGTCCAAAACGAAACGAAACGGTTAAGATTTTTTGTTGCGTTTTATAAACGAAATGGTTAACGAAAGCTTAGAACAGTTTCGTCCATGTGTATTTTCGTGATATTTTCGTAATTTCGACCGTTTCGTTTTGGACGAAACGGTTTACGCAAATGAGTGATCAATTTCGTTTTAAAACGAAACAGTTAACGAAATCGACCGTTTTCGTGATCGTTTTAGACGTTATGCAGCCATAAACAGGACAATATAAGGATTCAGGCCTCCCCTTTTCAGTGCTCGAATGGGAAAACTCATCCAATCATGGATTTGAGTTTTTTTATAGTAATTTGTTCTAGTGAGGATGGAATATTTTAAATTTCTTGGCAAACATCAATAATTTTTAGATTTAAATTCAGATATTTACATCGTATGCTACATAGATACACGTACAATGTCTTTTCTTGAATCGTGTGTTCAGAGCTAGCTAGTCATGCTCATGCTGTAAATTTATAACTTGTTGAAAATTGTAATACGTCTAAAACAAATTCAACCAAGAATAAGGTCAGAGCATTAAAAGTTGTTGTTGGTCAACCAATGCTTTCCCAATTCATTTGGAGTAAAAAATTCATGCTTGTTCGGCTGCTCGACCAAGCTAAATAAACAACTATTTATTTATTGAGTTTCAATTCAACTAGAACTAGCTCGACCTGCATGTCACGTTAGGTCGTATAGGCGAATAGACCTTTGGACTTTGCGAGCCTGTCAAATTTATTTGTTTAAAAAGCAAAAGTGTCCTTTTGTGTTTTTATCTATTTTTATTATTATTATTATTATTATTATTATTATTATTATTATTATTTTTCGCTCAAGGGATAAACTTGCTGGAGTGAATCTGTGCATGTAAGTACAGAAACAGTGAATGCAAGTATAAAATAAAAATAGCTAGTGTGGTGCTTGAAGAAGAAAAGAGCAACTCTTAAGTCTTAACCATGACAATGAAATTGTACGGAACCGGGCATTTTTTTTTTCTATGCAACGGACCATTTTATCACTCTGCGGAAGAGAATGAGTGATATTTTGGTGCTTGCAACATATAATTTATTTTTATAATAATGACGGGTTGATAAGACACAATTACGTAAGAAGGCTTCGTTATAAGTTAATGCTGCTTCAAAAATTTTAATCAATAAAGAACTTGAATGAACTACCTGCTTGTTTTCTTAATTTCTGATATCTCTTTTTCCACTAATAAATCAATTGCAATTTTATTTCTAAAAATTAGAATAGATCCGAAACGACGCATTTGCATGTTATGTTTGCAATTGACAATTTAATAATGTCAATTTTAAATAATCAAAACACTAATCATAAGTGAAGCAAAATTCATTATATGAACGAAGATGATATAAAACCGATTGAGATATAATCGCTACAAATATTGATGTAGGTCAATGGAGAAATAGGGTGCAGCATCATTACCTTCTCTTTTCATTATAGTTTATATTGATTTTTTTTATTTAAAAAAAAACTCCCGACGAAAATATAAGAGTGAGAACAAGTTCCCCGTGTAAGGGAACGAAGGATTCCGTCGCAGCCGGTCTAGATTTATAGCACCTAAATAAAAGTTTGTGTTCAAACTTTCAAATTAATGTACAAAGTACAATGCATAAGAATCTTGTCCGTTAGTTCGCCGATTGTAATTGCCGAAAAAGAGTCGTCCAAATCAGAGGGACAGAACTGATTCGGTTCATATGGTTCGGAAGGATTCCAAAATAGTTCCATTTATATTGTTTAATTTTCGTGTAAAATACATTTTGGACTATGTCATGTGTTTATTATATTATTGTTATTTACAATTTACTAATAATTTTCTATTTCAAGCCAATTTTATCTTTCTTTTATGTTTTTTTTTCCCTCGTCGAAGGTCTAAACTGTTTTTTTTTTTAATTTATACTGTAATGTTCGCTTATACGGTTATACCAGAACTATCAAGCTCATCCGGGCTTAGCGCTAGGCCACTACGCATAATGACATAACGACAAAGAAATTGTTGCTCATCCTTCAGTTGAATATCGGCCGTTGAATTCGCAGAATTATTAAAAGTTAAAAAAAAAAACGTTATTTTAGCTCCCCAGCCCAATTAAACGAGAATCAATATCCTCTGCGGAACTTTTGAGGTCCTGCATAGAGCAGACTTTTGATCCGAATCATCCGATTAATAATAAATATTACATGATTAATATTAAGTTTGTTGAGATTCGTACAGTCTGTAATCCGAATTTGCTGTAGCGCGACACATGGTGTAGCGCACCTACGAGCTATCTGATCTTGATCGGACGGTTCATTTTTTACGGACCTATCAATCTAGATTACATACACGAAGCTCCCTTGTCCATTGGATCTTGATCAGACGGCCAGAGTGGCGCGCGACACGCGACACGCGCCACAGAATTCCAATTTATCGAATTAAATTGGACGGTTCAGATAAAGATTTGCCCTCTGCAGAGGCTAGAGGATGCCGGTCACAAAGCGACGTAGTCAAGCAAGCGGACAGGGGGTCCACATGTCAGTTGATTACAGCTCCAAATAATTAGACGGCATTACGGCAACATGAAGAACGGAAGAGGAAAACTGAGCAAACAATTGCTGCAATGAATGCAGAGACCACTATTCCCAGACGTGTGGAGATGATTCATTCAGCATCTGTATGCCTATGCCTATGGTTTCCCTGCCATTATACCTAAATAAAATATTTTATAATTAACGAATACTATTGAAAACTATTTATATGCATTGAACATTAATATCTAAAAATAATAAAATTTATTTCAATATATGTATATATTAGTTTATGTTTATAGCATATAAAAAGTAAAAAGTTCATCTTAAAATTTTTGGATCGATCATTTCGAAGCAGATCGAAAAATTTGGATAAGTATTGGATAAGTATGCACCGAATCTCCCATACATTAGTGAGAATAATTTTTTTTTCTTTGTCAATTATTCTAAAAAAAATAAAAAAGAATAAAAGAGTGTTTCTATAAAATAGGTAAAAAGAACTACAGGTAAAAAAAAGCAAATAAAAATTTTGATAATTTGATATCGTCTTGCTAACTAAAATTTATAGCATATGTTATTATTTTAAATTTGGTTAATTTGTATGTCTGTAATGTTTGAACAATTGAAATCAAGTTTTCATCCATATATGCATCAATTTTCTCAGATATTAGGCTAATGTGTGCAATAATGTATTTATTGAATTGCCACAGTTATAAATCAAACAACTAAACAGACGGCAGAAAAAGGGGGAGGGGGGGTCAATTATATCGATATATTACGAGGACTATACTGAATCAGGCTTAAAATGATTAATCTAATTGTATTTTTGAAGAAAACCGTCAAGGCTAACTAACAGCTAGACAGACATTACGTTGATAAGTTGCTGTTTCTATTTTATTGGATCGAGTTAATGGAAGGAAAATACACGACTTTCCACCCCAAATTCATAATCAATGCATTGAATTTTTCGCAAGTGAGCAGACCAATATTGATACAGTCCATTTTAGTTTTAATGTACCTTTCGTGGAGTTGAAATATTAAACAAAATAAAATAAATAGATTCATGTTTATTTTTTAAAAAAAAAGGCAAATATACGGATATAATCAAGCCATGCAAACAACTGGCATTAAAATAGAGACCCGGCATTTTTATCACAGTACTCCTAAATACATTTGAATCAATGCTTCCGATTTTGGTAAAAAAAAAATAAAATTACAATCTGTCATAGAGCCAATCTAAACTCTATTTTAGCTCAATTTGTTGAGTGAAACTGAGATCTAGCCCCTATACCCATTTCATTGCTCTGTTTTTTTTTTATAAACATGCAATACTCCTACAGTCCCTCAAGTTCCTCTTTTTTATCAAGCAAACAAGGTTATTTTTCTTTATCATGCTCCTCTTTTTCTTCCAAATCATACTTTCAGAATTATATTACAAAAATATTTGAAGTCGACTTCATCAACGGCCTCAGATAATGTCTAAATCAATATTTCCTTGTAAAATACAATCTCAAAATATAATTTAGTACCGATGGAATGTCACTTTAGTGCAGAAAAATATGCTGTATTTTCTTTAGTTATGCATCAAATTCGTTTTAAAAGGTTATTACATGTCGTTTATGAGATAATTATGTCAGTTTTATATTTAGTAATACTAATATAGAATAGTTTTTGTTATGGCAAATGCTATCTGTACAGTCTAAATTAAGATTGTATATCGGTATCACAACAATGTGCTAACAGTTATTTAAAACACTATAAGCGATGGTTGCTATAATTTTTTTCTGAGAAAATAACACCTATCAATCAGGCGAAAACATGGCAGCGGAGGAAAGAGGGATGAAGGGCCCAGATTCTCTTATAATTAAAAAATTATATATTATATATTTCTTTTTTAAAACATAGTAATTTAAGTAAAAAATGTTTTGGACTCTCAGATAATTGAAATATAGACTATGCTAGTTTACCCAATAGGGAATAGGAATTAGGAATAAGGAATTTCGATTTACGTGCTTATTTTTATTCATGTGCAAAACAAACGGTATAAGAATAAGGAATTTGGACCCTTATTCCTATACTAACAAAATCATAGTATAAGAATAAGGAATAAAGATAAACACGTAAACCGAAATTTCTTATTCTTATACCATATTCGCGACTTATTCCGTTGCATCCAAACACACCCTAATTTCATTTCACGTTTCTGATTCTGTCCTCGTGGGGATGGTTATCACTTTATCATAATATTCTTGTTTTCAGCAAGCATAGGAGATAAAATCATACAAAGAAAATCATAAAAGTCCTGTCTTCCCATTTGGCAAGAAAATTCAAGCGGCACCAAAAGCATTTTTCGCCAAACGACAGTGCCAGCACAAACACCACCATACATACAAATTGGTGTCACGAAATCATCTTTAAAACCCCTCATGAAGCGTACCAGTTATAAAAGTCCATCACAGTTAATGTGAATTTAATACATGGTCGTGGTGCATATTTCTCCCAACGCAAGTTGGGAATGGAACTCCAAGCACGTCTCAAGCGCTCCACTTTTTGGAATATTTTAATAATATAAATCCTCACATTAATTTCTGGTTAATCTCCTGTTGTCAAAGAAAGAAATATTCCAAGCTGAATTCAATAAACCCGAAATTAGTTCTTAAAATATTTCCTAAATGACTCTTTTCCGTTTCTAATCCCACATCAAGTGCATCACCACCTCTCTCTCTCTCTCTCTCTCTCTCTCTCTCTCTCTCATTTCTTCTCTCTCTCTCTGCTTTGGTGCGATGGAAGGATGCTTGTCACCTACTCCTTGTTAGCGCAAGCTAGTTACTACCTTCTCTCCTTCTCATACAAACCCACCAAAATCACACAAGAAAAGTAAAGATATAGCATCTTCCCACTTCGCTCTCTTAATTTTAGTATACCTTTCTCTGATCCTATTCCTATTCCTAACTAAAAGATCATCGCTTTCCTTCTCCGCTAATGGAGATGAAGCACACATGCAAGCTCTGCTCTCGCCACTTCTCCAACGGCCGGGCGCTTGGTGGCCACATGCGCTCCCACGTCATCTCCGCCGGAGGAGGTGTCGCCGCTTCCACCCCCTCCGTCTCCACCTCCTCCGCCGACGAACTTCAACCCCAAGAACCCAACCCTGCTTCTTATGTGCTCAGAGAGAATCCCAAGAGGAGCATCAAGCTCACTGCTCCAGAGTACTTCTCCTCTTCCTATCTGGCTCCGATGGATAATGGCGAATCATCTGTCGTGCAAGACCAAGAGAGCGACATCGAGTCGTCGCCTCGTACTGGTCCCGGCAGTGGTTCCACTGCTCGTCGCCAACGATCAAAGCGGCGCCGCCGTGCACCACCTCCTTTGCTTGATCTCGAGCCGGTGAGCTCTGTTTCTGATGCCACAACTGAGGAGGATGTAGCGGTTTCTTTGATCATGCTTTCTCGCGACACCTGGAAACCCAAAACGGAGCCGGAACCAATTTCAAGACCTGAACCTGATAATGGATCCACCAAGACAAGAACCCGGTTTGAGTGCAATGTGTGCAAGAAGGTGTTCAGATCATTCCAGGCGCTCGGGGGCCACCGAGCCGGGTTTAAAAATGGTAAAGTGAGGTGTATCGGGTTGTCGGGCGAGAAACCGAACACGGTCCAAAATGGGTTCGATTCAGATTCTTTGATCAATGACAATGTGGATAGTTTGAAGCCGGGCTTCCACCCGTGTCCGTTCTGCCCGAAGGTGTTCAGCTCTGGCCAGGCACTAGGAGGCCATAAGAAGTCACACCTGAAGAGTTCTCATGACAATGCTAATGGTGACTCCAGTGATGCTATTGTTAACAGTAGTGTGCCGGCTTCATCTTCGTCTTCTCCAGTTGGGTTCATCGATCTTAACTTGCCGGCACCAGCTGACGATGAATTCGAGATGTCGGCGGTGTATGATGCCGAGTTCGATCAAATTAAGATGGTTTGAAGTTCAGTCAAGTGGAGGCGAATTGGGTTAAGACTTAAGAGTAGATAATAAGCAAAGAAAAAAGTGAATCTTAAAGAAAGAAAAAGAAAGCAAGAGGGATTCTTTTTTAGTAACATTCGGTAAAGCTTAAGCAACAATTTCTTTTTTACTTCTTTTTCTTATTTTTTTGCTTAGAGTTCTTGTAACTAAGCAGGTGATGATGTACTGACAGTAGTTGAGCAGAGCTCCTGCTTCCTCTTTTTCTTTTGTTGAACTACTGCAACTTGAGTTGCAGTTGCATGCTCCTCCAACTTCCGAGCAAGTTATAAGCTCGGTTCAGTTCAAGAATTATTGAATTGCCTTTCTTTTTTTAAATTTTCAAAGTATATTTTAAGCTCAATTTCTGCTTTATGTTCTGTTCCAAGCTTCCAGCTGTTCACCGACTGTCTCTGCCGGACCTTGCACCAATTCCTTTTATTTCTTGACATTTATCTGCCATTATTATTGTTTACATACAAAATATTACTAACAATACGTAGGAGTTTCAATCATATGAGCTGCTCTGCTTCTCTGTTTCTAGTTCTTAGTTTTGTTTTTATTTAATAGTTAATACTCTGCTGTAATGCTGTTGGTAGTACCTTTTTTCTTGAAACTTTTGGTCTGTCAGCTTCCGGTTCCAGTAGTGGGTATCACATTCTCTCCAGTTCTACATCCCTTAACAAGAGATCCTGTCGTATATTCTTGCTAAAAACTAAAATTAATCACCATCCAGTTTTGTCATTACTGGAGAATATACCTCACAAAATAGCAAAGCTTCGCTATCTTTGGCTGCTTTTGGAGTCTAATAGAATGAGATGCTTCCCTGTCAAGCTTCCACGTCTCAGGCGTTGCCCATCTTTTCCTTTTGCTTGTTTTGGGCAATTTCTTTTCCTCGATTAATTGCTTGTTTTAGCTAATGGTGAATTAGTGGTAACTAATGCAAATCAGCAAATGTGCGTTGATGGTTTGTTTGATTGTTTCGCTGGTTTTCTAAAATAAAACCTACCGCGTGTCTCGTCTGAGTGTAATTAGGTATATCTTTTAGGCGTTGGGTCAGGGACTATAACCAAAGAAAGGTTAGTAGCTGGGTCCAGTCAAAACGTAAACTCTGCGCAAGGAGATTAATTATTTAATTTGATTAAAACTTTAGTACTAACATGGAATTGTCTGTTCACTGCTCTCCTGGCCCCAACTGCATCTGCCGGATGTTTTTCCGCTGTATTTTTGGGAAATTTGGAACCTACGACTTAGATTTGTGGTTGAGACTAAGCATTTGTTGACGACCCAAAATTAAACTAATCATAACAAATTATATGCAAAATGTATTCAGTCTGTATGTTTTAAACTAGAACAAGTTGAATTTAGATGTTGAATTCCTATTATCAAGATGTAAATAATAGTAAGCATGGTCATAGAGATCCCTATCAATATTTTTATCAATCCTAATTCCGGCGTTGAGTGAGCAAATTTCTATTATATGATACAAGAAATTTTTTCTTTTCTTCTCGAATTTAGCATAGAACAAGAAAGTTAAATCGAAGATAAAAGATTTCAATGAGACGCTTTTTGAAAATTTAAAATTCTGTGGACTTAATTTTAGAAAACTCTAATGACCTGTACAATATAAAAAAAATATCACAGCTATCACATACAATTTAATTTTGTAGGATGATGAAGCAATTATATTAGTATTTATGTAGCATCTTAGGTGCATCGTAAAAATTATTACACTAAGGACATCAGTATAAAAAGAGAAAGTTTAATATGTAATATAGTGCATAGGAGTTTCTATACACCGCGGACATTTTCGGAAGTATTTTTGTAAATTGACAAATCTAATTTAACCAATTTAATTTACATATTGAAATCTCATAACAAACCAAATTTTACAATTTTTTAGATTTTATTACTATTTTTTTCGAATTTTTCAAAACATGTCATTTTTTGAATGTTGTAAATAGTATAACATTCCAAAAATGGCATGTTTTAAAAAATTCGAAAAAATAGTAATAAAATCTCAAAAAATGTAAAATTTGGTTTGCTATTAGATTTCAATATTTAGATTAGATTGGTTGAATTAGATTTGTCAATTTACAAAAATACCCTCGAAAAAGTCGTTTGATGGTGATTAATATAGGAAATTCAGTAAAACGAATAAAAAATTAACACTTTTTATGTTTTAAAGTGTATATAATCATACAAGTAATGCGGAACATCGATTAGATTATTAGAGTGATAATCTAATAATACTTAAATCTGTAAAATTTGGCATAATCAATTAAAATTATATGCAATGTCCAATTCAAAATTGGTTTGGTGATGTTACTTTTATGTGAAAAACGTAGGTTTAAAAGATGAATTGATGACTTTAGCCGGATATTTGAAAATTTCAATTCTCATTTCATACTTAAAAGAAAAATTAAAAGAACTTCTCTAGCATTGCATAAAATTTGTGAAAATAATAATATAACCAACAAGTTACAAAAAATCATTATGCTAACAGCCTAACACTAGTTACTCGGTTATTCCAGCCAGTAGTGAGACCATACAGTATTTAATACTTAATCAGCCGCTGGAGACCTGACAAAATTCTTCCACTTTGTCTATTGAATTTGACCCCGCTGCGCTTCGGAGTGGTCGTCAACTTGAGACTAAAACATTGGAGATCTCCTGTTTCAGGTACTGGAGATCAGGTTCTTGTCAGGGGCTGCGGTGGGCCCGTCACGTGATCTGACTGTCTGAGACGACGTAGTCTGCTTCCCAGGTCGGCTGTAAAGACTAAAACGCGTCTAATTCAGACTCGCTGTGTAAATGTAATTATTGGGGGGTTTGGATCGGGAATAGGGAGAATTGGGGAAATTTGCTATTTCTAGGCATAAATTTATTAGAAAATATGTAACTTTGTGAAGAGTTTGGATTGTTTATATTAAAATTTATGTCCGGAATTGCTTATTCTCGGAATTTGGGACTCATGTCTAGTCATAAATTTATGACTAGACATGAGTTTCGCTGCGTTATATTTTTTTTAAATAAAAAATAATTTAATTTATTTTATCGAATTTATTAAAATTTTTGATGTAAAATATAAAAAAATCTACCATAATAAATTTATCAAAATTTTTTAATAAAAATTTATTAGTTCAAAATTAGTAATTTCTACCATAAAAAGTCGCCATATAAACTTTGCATAAATTTCATGTCCAAAAAACACTTGCAAAAGTAACTTCTAAAAAGGATAAACTTCTGGTGTAAATTCAAATCGATCAATCAGCGAAAATCAGTGGGTTTAGATTGCATGTTGTAAGAGAGGTAATACATACCACAATTTTTAATTAATACTCTAGATTAGACATGAGCTATCTAATTATATTTACAAATATATTTAATTCTTAGATTAAATAATGATTGATACGACTATTTTTAATATATATAATAAAAATAGAAAACCATTTTAATTATAGAAAATATAAAAAAAAACTATTTTGGAACAAATGCAATGCAGCAACGGGAATTAATATATATCTTAGATTTACTGCTGTCAAAAAAAATAAAAATGAAAATATCGTGTGATTCATTACAAAATTAGCCATATCGTCAAATTCCTTCAGAAAGGTTTCCGTAGTAAGCAATACCACTGGTTTCCATTATAAAAGCAGAGAGTTCCAATTTCATCTCTGTTTTCTTTTTCTTTCTTTTTTTTTTAGAAAAATCTCTGTTCTCGCAATTTTTCGTAATAATAAATGAATAAATTAGCAATACACTGGAAAACAAGCACCTAACACATTATTATAAAAAGAAGCATTTATAATAAATATATACCGATGGATTCCACGGTATTGTATTCTTTCTATGTTAACTGACATCTTATCATTAAAAAACTTTATAAATTCATACATAACTCCTAAAAAATCATAAAAATGTATAGAAATTCTTAAAAATATAATTTTCAAGATTGACATACTTCACACCAGTTGAAAAAAATAATATTAATTTATAAAAAAAAAAACAATACAAGCATATTGATTTCTTACAAAAGAACTTTCCTATTCTTGTTCAAGAATGTGAAAGCTGCAAATCTTATGAATTTGCAGCTCAAAGTTTATCATGCATCAAATCATAAAAGCTCGATGATACAGAAATAATACCAAAATGTTGTCTATAAACAAAGCCCAAACACATGATATTGGAAAATACATTGATTTTGCAATTTTCTAATCCTACTGGTTGCGGCTAATTTTTGGTAAGCAAGTAGTATAAAAATATTGTGTACCATATTTAGAAAGTATGCAATTCAATTTCAATCCCCTTCTATAGAAATCTGATCTTATAGGAAATGAGATGATAAAAGAATCTAAAGCGTTAATTTTTATAAAATGATTTCAGTATGGTGCTTGAAAATGTCACGACTCACGAGTTTGAATGTGCCTTAATCAATGATTCAATGGTAATTGTGGCCGAAAACAAAAGAGGGTTTGAACTTTTAAATCAACCACACAAACTGACAAGCACCACAAGATTATCATAATAAATGTTCATTCACGGTCGCTTATTTCTCAAACAACCAGCTATAATTAACAGCTATGCTAAAAATTCAAAAACTAAAATCACCATTCAAAATAAAAAAAAATGAAAAATTGAACTCCTCGTTGCCTTTGGGAAGACTCAATATTGAGCAGTGGGCCCCACATGCAGTATCTAGTCGTTGCCATGGGAATACTTTGGTTGTTGTCGGAGGTAGGAAGTGTTCTAAATACGTGTTGTGTCGTATCGTATCGTGTCGTGTTTAAATTCTAAGAGATGAATACGACACGTCCAAAGACACGGCACATCTCGTGTCCTCATGTCATGTCGTGCCATGTCTTCTTTAAACGTGTTGTACCGTTTCGTGTTTGAATACATTTGAATTTCATAAAATATAGTTATATACTTATGTTTATGCATGAACTAGACATTCAAACTATGAAATTATTCTTAAAAAAATAGACAATATAAGGATTTTTCTTATTATTTCGTAATATTTACTATCTTTGATCCTGATTATAAACTTGTTATATCTTTTAGGTTGTGTTGTGCCATGTCCCGTGTCGTGTCGTGTCATGTTTCGTGTTTCATGTCGTATCTAGAGAATTCACGTGTCGTGCCGTACCGTGACTATTCCATCAAAGTTGGACACAACAAGCCTAAAGACACAGCACGCTTAAGTTCTCGTGCCGTGCCGTGTCCGTATTTTACCGTGTCGTACCACTTTCGTACCGTGTCATGTCGTGCCGTATCAAGACACATCGTGTTTTTTTTAGAACACTAGAGGTAGGGATGAAAACGGATCGGATACGGTTCGGATAGTGGTCATACCATATCCGTATCCATATTTTTTTTTCCGTATTTGAATACAAATATGGATATGTTCGGATATGGATACGAGTCGGATGTTAAATGGATACGAATACAAATCGGATATTACGGGATATGGATATGAATATGAATATATTTTAGATATTAAAACAAATATATATAAATTAAGAAAAATTAATTAATTAATTCTATTATATAATCATCGTATTATGTTATTATATTGCCAAAATATTATTTTAAGCGAACCTAACTAGAAAAAATTTAGTTTATTAAATCAAAAGTCTTTTCTATAGGTTCTAGAGGAGTAATTAGGTTTATTATCTTGTGTCATTAATTTAATTAAGGGTGAAAACGGTTCGGATAAAGATCAAATACGGATCAGATAACGATTTTTTTTGTCGGATACGGATACGGATCGGATAGTAGTCAAACCATATCCGCATCCATATTTTTTTGTTGAATACAAATACGAATACGGATATGTTCGAATTCGTATACGATTCGGATATTAAATATATTTTTCGAATTCGAATGCGATTCAGTACGGAGTTTATCCGCTCCGTTTTCATCCCTAGTAAGAGGAGGAGGTAAATGGGGAAGAAAAAAAATCACGACCGTTAGATTTGTTATCATGGAGAAAAAAAGATAAAATTAAAGAAATAGAAGTAATATATAGTCGTAAAGTAACGTCCCCACGTCGCCTCAGTAAATGAGTTTATTTTTTCTCTGCTAAGCGATATAAATATAAGGGTCATGCTAATGTGGACAGAAGAATACAGACCGTCCATTTTGCTATAAATCGGACGGTGCGTAATAAATAGCGCACCTCTAATGTCTCTGTCAAATCTAACGAAAAATTTTGGTGGAAGGGCAAAATGGTCTATTTACTCGAACCGTCTCTTCGTTTATTTTGTAAAATCATCCGCCAGATCGCCACCGCCTATGCTATCCATCTCTCTTCTCTCTGTGCCTCTATTTTCCCTTTCGATTTGGGGCAGATATAGGAGAGGAGTCAGTAGGGGTGTAGATCGATACACCAGTGAGGGATGAAGCTTATACCTAGAGTCAAATATATTACTCCGACTTCGATACAGTATTTTTCCCGGTGTACAGCGGCGGCGGCGCTAGAGAGGAACTATTATGGCGGACGGGCCAGCGGCAGAGTTGAAGAGCGAAGGAGACAACCAAATTCTCAATCCCCCCCCCCCCTCTAATCGCCTCCCAATTGTGCAAGATTTACAATTCAATTAACAACAGGAAATCAAACCGCAACAAAATTCTTCCTACAAACTAATCGTAAATGCCTCAGTTAGAAAACAGCGAAGAGAGAACGGGACTTGAAGTAAATGTAGAGAGAGAATTAGAAAAAACTTGATGAAAGAGAGATGTACCTCGGTGTGAAGCCCTCTGACGACGTCAGAGAGACGATTCTATTCACCGTTTTTCCTCCGGTTTTCATCGGTAAGTTTAGGTTTATCGGTTTTCTCAATTGGCCGCCTAGGTCTATCGGAGGGAAGGAAGGACTGAACGATTGGGATTGAGCGGAAAAATAAAAATAGTAACAGAGAGAGATGACGGAGAGACTAACATAAAAATGCTAATGTCTATTTTACCCTTCCATTTATCAACGGGTCTGATTTATCAAAATACAAACCGGGCTTAAAACCGGGCTTTTTTTCTGTCCACATTAGCATTTGCCTCTATATAAAACTTATAGCATCGTCAAACCAAACGCAATTCCGTCAACTTTTTTATTTAAAAAAGAAAATTGATAAATAAAAAATATAAACATTCCAAATTTCCAACCGCGCCTATCCGTTTGGATGGCTTCTTCCCGGAATAAGAAATAAGGAATAACCACTTTTTATCAATAAATTTATTTCTAACCATCTAAACTATTCACAAAAGTTACACACTTCCCAATAAATTTATCCCTTCTCAATAAATTTCTTCTCTTCTTCCTTCTTCCTACATTATTCTCAACTCATCCAAACGGAGCCTTAATAAAACGGTTATGGAATTACTCAAAGGTCATCAATCCATAATCAAACACTGGTCTGGCTGGAGAGAGTTTAGGTCGGTGCAGTGCTAGTTGCTACTTTCACTGACGGATGGGGCCTGAATGCCTGATAGTGATAGAGGCGCTCATTTTTGCAACCGACCACCGCAAATTTTAGCTACTTTTAGATGGTGGGACCCATTTTTAATAACGAGATATTCTCGGTCCAAGCTTTTAATGGTAGGCCGGTATGGTAATAATACATGGGTGTTTTCTTTTCCTTGTAAATGGAAGAAGATGCATGGAATATTTGAGAGGACGGTGGTGGACTGGTGGGCCTCAGCAGTCAGCACTCAGGCCGTGAATGTGATGGCTTCTTGTGTGGGATATAAAAACATATGTGTTGTGAATTTATTTGACTGAGCACCGCATGTCGTGAATAAACAATATTATGTTTTCCAAAAGGAGCTTTCGCACATTTCACCCACAAATTTTGCTACATAATTGTTGCAACCTTAGCAATATCAAGTTTTATAATTTTCACAGTTATGTAGACCCCGAACATACAGGTAAAACAAAAGTATTGAACTCTGGAAGAATTATAGTTCTAAATAAATCATTAATTAACGTCATTAATTTGCATTGGAAGTTAAATTAGATTCATCTGTTTTGGCAGTATTAAGCGATCAACAATGCATTACCAATTGGATTGTCCGCATATGAAATTTAATAGTTTGGCGTTAAGATTTTAACTATGTTAGTGTAATATGTTTTTTTTACTATGTTAGTGTCAAGCTAATTAAAATAAGACAAAAATAAATTCATTTAGTCACAAATAAAGTTATATTGTTTTTCAGAGAATGCACATATTCATGGTGCAAATGAAAATAACGTCATTAATAGAGAATTAGATTCAATCAAATTCATTTGCCCGGACTTCCAATTAAATTCTATTAGATCTTAATTTTGAAAGTTCAAATGGTTAATCCAAACTATTCAAAATGATCTTCGTATTGAAATCTTCTTGTTGACCAAATTTTTTTTTATATTTTATATATTTTTAATTATTTCTTAAATTTTAAAAACCTTCAATCTAATCCGTTCTAGACCTCTAAAATGGACAATTTTTTAAATTACGAAAAAAATAGCTAAAAAAATTTGAAAATGAAAATTTGGACTGCAAAGAAATTTTTATTTAGAAAACATTCGATCATTTTAATTTTCAAAATTGAGAATATGACAGATTTAATCATGAGTCCAGTCAAATGAATTTGATTGAATCTATTCTCTCATGACTTGTATCATATCACGTCCATCGTGATGAGAGAGGTTGCAGACGCGATACGTCCCTTACTAGTATCATATCACGTCCATCGTGATGAGAGAGGCTGCATACCTCCCTTACTAGTTCAAGGAATGGAATACATCAGTAACTTGTTACATAACTTGTCACTGAGAACATGCACAACCAATCCCGATACTAATGGGGTGTCATCCGTCATGCATTCCCTTCTGTGGGGCTTATTCCACTTTTAAGAACCCAGTTGAAAAGAGAATTAGATTTTTTTTTTGGCAATACAAAAGAGAACTAGATATTGATAAAAAGAAAAAAGTACAATTGTCATGTATTATATAGTAGTGAGGTTTTTCAAAAGATATCTGCATTATAAATTTATATTATTTTTTAATACATCTTCGAATGAATGAAAATTCAAAAAACTATTTAAATATTTTTTTTTGAAAAATAGCTACCCACAAGTGGTAGCCTGCATGCTTTACTGATGCAAAAACTATTTAAATAAATTGACTAATACTTTACAAATTTGCACATTTTAAGAATATTGCATGATTATATATCCACATTATTCTTTAAATTAAGGAAAATTTTCTTTCTAAAAATAATTATTTTGCCCTACATATATGTATTATTTGGATTTTTAAAACAATTGTTTTTAATTATGGTTTTCTCATATATGAATCATGATTTTAGGAATCAACAAATTATTTTTCGAACTTTGAATGTTATTATAATCTGTTATGCATTTTTTTTGGTGACATAGTCATCTCATAAATTAGGTGCATTTATATTGTGTAGTCATTTTGAAATTGCATTGTTGCAAAGCAAAAAAAAAAAAAAAGCTACGCAGTTGCAATTGATAAAAACAAAGAACATCAATAGTTATTCAGTTACGATAGGAAGCTTCTCATGCATCTTAACTTTTCAACAAATATAAATGGCAAATGCACAACAACTCCTACATATAATATTATTTTATTTTGTGGCAATTTATTAATTAATCATTCGTTGGTGTAATAACCTAGTCCACGATCTGAGACCATACACTTGAAAAAAGACCTTTTCTCCTTAAATATCAGCCATGCATATACACGTCATAATTGTTGCACGAGATCTTTGCCTAACGGAAACTTCATTTTAGAAAAGTACAGTCCACCAATCAATGGCAAGCACTGATAGAGGCCCCGCTAAAATTATTCGCATAACGGATCCTCTTGGCTTAATTCCAACATTAATTTTCTTTTGTCAATTTAATCGCAACCATCATTTGCATAGGCTGAGCTATGAACATTTTAATAATATTTACCAATGTATCAACTATTAGTCTTTTTTACATTGGACTAAATTCGAACTATTCATTTAGAACTATAAATGCTTGTGATTGATTAAGACTTGTATGAAGAGTTTACATTTGAGCCCATGTAAAAAAAAATAATACTCATGACAGAATTACTCCAACTATTTATATTCCTATTTTTGGCTCAATCTGGAATATAAATCGTCTCTATGAGATCAATAATGAAATCATTTTTATATTTTGACGTGCGTCAAATATATTTGAAATTTCTTAAGACAAATAACTATATAATATAAAAAGAAATAAACGGAGATGTTAATTTATGATGAAATAAAAGAACAAGAGGTTAATTAGCATTTTATTTGTTCAACCTAGTCCCAATGATCATATGGCGAGTAACTAGTAAAAAAAATCGCAAGAATATAATAGCAATTTTGGAGGTCCGTGAGAGGGAAAAGAAATTGATTTCTATCAGGATCTTGGTTGTCAGTAACATGCCACACCGGACTTGGTTCTCTGTCAGCTACAGAGGATTGAGACACATAATTGGAGACCACACACCAATTTACATTCCGAAAAATTGTCCGCCTTTGCTTATTTCCTGCCATACGTAGAAATTTATTTCACTAACCAAATCATTAATGCAACTGGAAAAATGCAAATTGCTTAATGGGATTGACTTTGTAGATACTGTGCAATTACCGAGAATTTTTGAAATTTGATCCTACATACTTTGCGTCAAACTAAGATAATAAGATCGCTTTAATTTCAGATATGGATATTCCAGTCACTAAATCTAACAGTTTGAAGGGCGGAATTAGAGAATGACAGGCAAAATTGAGATCCTCTTTATTGAGTTTGACGTTAATAAAGTCAAATTAAACATTTATTGATAATTATGTCAAAATTATTAAAATTTTAATATATTACAATGTTTATAGGGAGTGGTTAGTATCAAACATATAGGACACGTACACTTCTCCAACGCGATAAAATTTTAATTTTAAAAATTGGAATAGCCAATCCAAACCGTTCAAATTATTCTATGTTATAAAATCTTCATGGAGACCAATTTAATATTTTTTCAAATTTTTTTACTATTTTTTTGAAATTTTTCAATATGCTCAATCTAAAAAATTATGAACCCTCCAATTTTGAAAATTTTTAAAAAAAGTTAGAAAATATGAAAAATATTAAATTTTATTTTCAAGGATATTTTAATATAGAGATCATATTGAGCGATTTGGATCTACCGTTTGAAATTTTAATATTTGACGTTTGGATCGTATTTAACGTCCTATATGTTTGATTCTAGCATTACATGATAACGACATTCGATTTCCTTCTAATGATGTGTCTACTGACGGTTCAGAATTTTCAATTATTATAAATTAATTTTAAACTATATTGTTCAAATAAGAAAACAAGAAGCCTCTCACTGCATAACAGCAGTAGCGAAGGCATCAAGTCGTCTGGTTTAAATCCAGCTTTCAGCTACTGCATGCTTATCAATTTTTGTTCTCTTGTCTACTGACGGTTCAGATTTTTTTTTTCTCTTGTTTTTCTTTATAAAAGAGAAAGAAAGGCAAGAGAATTTTTTTTTTGACAAATTCGTTGCTTTCCTTTTTTATTTTTACTATTCTATTTGGAAGAAGTTTGTATCCGCTTGGGCACATTGACTAAGAAGAGTCGGCCAACAACACTAATTAATTGACAATTTGATATACGTGTGCTAAGTAGGGTCCATTTCGTCGTTGAGCAAACATTTTATTCATCTTTTGTTTATTTTTAGATTGACAACTCATTGGGCCTAGATTAACATCTAACTATCCAAGTGAGTCTAGATTGATGTGTACTTGTAATAGTTTATTTTTAGTTAATATATATAGGAATTTCGAACTTTTAGTTTAAAAAGGTCTGCATTACATATACGCCCTTGTACTAAAAGATGTCTCCATTGCCACATATTCCAGTTCCCCTCTATTCTACATCTCAGTGCTGCATTTCTATTTCCACCATATGCATCCACCCTGTGGAAATGCGGTCTTCCATTTACTGCGAAAGTCTGGATATTTGCACTTATGAGAGTGTTAGGGAAGATAAGGGTATGGGTAGGACGCTTGCGCAGAAAAAGAAAGCGGAATGAGAGTTCCAGGGAGAAGGGGAGGGAAAGGGAAGAGGAGGGCTAAGACGAGCGCGCCTTCTATTTTTAGTGATGTCCAAAGAATTATTTCCAAAATTAGTAATTTGATTGTAGTTATCCGCCAATTAGAATAACACTATAGAAACCATGCACATGGTTTTAATTGGTCCAAAGTTTACATAACAAAATTGCCAGAATAATAATTATTGTAAGTAACACTTTGGCAACATTTATACATGGCAAACTACCAATTAGTTATACCCATATGAAAGGTACTCGGCGTAAACCAACCTTAATCCTGTTTTGACATGTATTAGGCAACTACTACGTTATTGCACTACATAAAATAAAGAGATGAAATATAAACCAGTTGTGGTTGACAACAAACAAAAGCATAATTAATTGTCAATTAAGCAACTTTTTTATTTTCTTCTGTCGGTTACATTAAGTCGTCCTTGATATTTTTCATTGTTATGTACTTATTACTCAAATACAACCTAGTCTTGCTTTCCGGATGTACATCATATATATTTTATGAACAAAACAAAATGTCATGGAACAATAAAGTAGGTTTCTAGTGGATGGTGAAGAAGAGAGCATTTTACTTCATCAATTTTTTAGCAGCATTAAAACTTGTACATTTCTTGTCTGATGCAAAGTGAAGGAGAGACTTTTGTTGTTAAATGGGGCTTTTTATGATAATTTATACGGCAGGCTCGAAAAGTTACCCTCGAGTGGTTGAATTTAATGGGTTTGTTGTCAACCTATTTCTCTCGCCTGTTGAAAAAGACCGCATGTTTTTCTGGTTCTATTTAATTAATTTCTTTTTTCTAAGAAAGCCATTACAATTTCTTTTTAATATGTCAAAAGTGTGTATAAGTATGAACTTATTTTTACTTCAAACTAAATATAGATTATGCACAATTATATCAAAAGAAAAAGATGGGGAATAGTAAAGGACAGTTTAGAACTAGAGACATCTATTTGCTGGTGGAGGATAGAGGAATAGTTAGCTCTTTTTATGATCATATTTGGAAACTCAAAATATTCTTGAAAATTAAAGTGTTTCTGTGGTTATTATGCAAGAAAAGATTACTTACTAGATCTTGTCTTAGAAGTAAAGGTTGGAACGGTCCTATTAACTGTGTTTATTGTTCAGATGAGGAAGATATTGACCATCTTTTCTTTGCTTGTTCTCATGTACAAGTGGTATGGAATTGGTTATTGCTGAAATTTAATATTCAGATGGCACCTCAATCTCTAGATGATTTTCTTGTTCTTAACAATTTGATACCTGAACATGAAAAAATGAGCTTCAGATTGTGTAGTTCGGCACTTTTGTGGACTTGCTGGCTTTTGAGAAATGATATCTGTTTTAATGACACAAGGAGTGCAGCTTTAAGATGCTACTGTACTAAGATTAAATCACTCCTTTCATACTGGTCAGGTCTATGGCCTAGTGACATAGAAGTACAGGTGAAGGCCATGATGGAGGAGATGTTACCTCTCCAACTGGAAGGGGTTGATCAGACATACACTCTCTGGCGAGCACCTGGAGGGGATGGGAATGATGGACAGAGGGATACTCAGTACTTCTCCAATGAAGTGGAGTTACAGGAGCTTGCAATGGGAGGACCAACGCAGCTTGAAATGCATATGGAAATGATGGGGGGTTTCAGGCCTGACAGGTGGGCCCAGGTTGGTGGAGCTCCATTGATGGGGAACGTGTGATGGTACAATAGGCTTTTACTTGAAGTGTGATAGACTTTTGTTGTTCTTTGTTACTTTCTTTATTTCATTTTGTTGTGGGTGTGCTTTTTAAATAAGGGGATGAGAAGTTTTTGTTCAATAGGGAGATTAGTTTTTGAAGTTTGCGATAATTAGGGACTCAGCTGTCAACGTTGAGTTTCTTGTTTGGTTGTTAGACAATTGCAATAATTGTGTTTTTAGGGGCTGAGTTGCATTTGTGTAAGGTGGTTTTGAGATAACGGGTCTGCTGCTGGAGTTTTTCATTAGGGTCCAGCTTTGTAGATTGGAGTAGTGTTCGCAATTCGTTTTGTTTTTTTCTGTCTTTTAGTTGCTGAAAAACTTTGTATGATTGCTTTTCTGTTAAAAAGGAAAAGCGGTAGATCGCTCCTCTACTTATTTTCAAAAAGATATCAAAAGAAAAAACAAATATGAACCTATGTACAATATATTAGTATAAATTTTGATACATGACAAGTTTAAAGTATTTGTAAAAATTAAATATTAATGTATGAAAATTCACATAGGCAACGCATTAAAAACCGAGACAGCATCAGTGTTAATTTTACCGCCAGTTACAGTTAGCAGTAGCGCACCTCGTGTACCTCATCATATCATCGAAGTTGATTGTTGGGGCCTTTAATTGGAGCAATTGAAAAAGGGAACTTGTGATAAATTGATTTACTGTTTATTCTTCATTCATCACAAGTACTTTCCTAACAAAAGGACAAACAATTATTCCGCATTTTATTTCATGCAAGGGACATGAGAAATTGACTTGCAAAAGAAACCCCAATTAGTCTTGGCATGCCATTTCATTTAGATTCGGCCACTTCCACCTTTTTCATTTCTCACGCTTTTGTGCCCAGATAGATTCTTGCCTTGTACACTTCGTTTACAAAATGCAACCTGTCTGATAATGCTATTTGGTGTGTTGGCACTCGGCGCATGCAAAGCATGCATCACTCTGGCGGTGGTTGGATTATGGTTTTTTGTTTTATATAATTGAGCTTTTAAAGATTTGATTTGCTCTTTTTCGTTGTTAGCTTGGTAGGAATTCGGGACCATGAGTGAAAAAGAAGTGCAGTTAGTTGGCATTAGTCCTTTTCTTTTCACTTGCTTTGCTCTCCCTTCACACACCCTTTCAGGTCTTGACTTGAACAACTTTAGCATGAATTTGGTCTTAAAAGTGGAATTTAGTTTTTACTTTTTAGGCATATTAATCTTGAGAGTTTTTTTATTTTATTTTATAATTGATGACATAACATATTTTATATTGACCGATTTTAGGCCCATAACATAATTTAAATAATTACATATAGGCCTATATTCTGCCTTATCACTAGGGCTGCAAAATGGTTGAATCGAAAATAGGGTGTTTCATTGATGAAATTGACTATCAATTTCATTAACCATTTCGTTTTAGACGAAATGATCGAAATCGATGAAATTTTCGTGATTTACACATAGACGAAATCGTTTCATTATTTCGTTAACCGTTTCTTTTGAAACGCAACTATATTCCTTAGCTGTTTAGTTTTATTTTCGATGAAACGAAACGAAATGGCTTCCGTTTTCAGCCCTTCTTATCACAATCACATAACGTAGTTCCAATTAATATAGGGGCCGTTTGGATGTTGTAGGAATTTGGAGAATTTGCAATTCTAGGCATAAATTTATTGGAAAGTGTGTAACTTTGTGAAGAATTTGGATTGTTTATAATAAATTTGGCATATGAAATTCCGAGAATTTACAATTCCCTTTTATTCCAACCCCATCCAAACGCCCCCATAAGTAACTGAATGCAACAACTCAAGGCCTATATCAGCCCATTTCTCTCTCTCAATGTACCAATTGGGCCAATTTCTACGCGGGTCTTAACTCTTAACGGTCGATATCTAATATTTTGACATCCGAACCCGTTAATTTCTTCCCCCGATATCAATTTCTTCCTCCTCTCCGATCAGAGTCTAACCTCATAAAACAAAAATCGCAAAACCCTACGCAAGAAAAGCGATCAATTCAATTCACCACCAATTCTTCCAATTTCTCTCATCGCCATGGACGTGCATCATCATCAGAACCCGTACGGCCTATCCGACGGCCATGCGCAGGCCTACGCACCTTCCCATTCGTACGACACCTACTACGCCGCCTACTCCCATGCGCCGTACGAAGCCTCCTCCTCCGCCTCCGCCTCCGCCTACTCCCACCTCTACTACGACTACTCCGCCTCCTACCAGCAGCCGCCGCCTCCTCCCGGCGTCGATCCCTCCCAGCACCATTATGCCGCGGCGCCCACCGACCGGATGGAGCCCGCTGCCTACTCCTCCCATTCGTCGGAGTATGCTGTGCCGATTGACGCGGCTCAGGTTTATTTTTGCCCCTTTTTTGTTGTTTAATTGGTACCCGTGTTGTTGTTTGACTTGTTTCATGTCGAGTTTTAGAGCGATTGAAGACCATTAATTCAGGAAATTGAGGTTACACAATTTGTAGTTACCTTTTCTTTAAAATGTTTCTGTACAAACCGAGAGAGCTTACAAAAGACCTAAGCATTAGAGAGCATCAATAGCAAACCTAACCTTGGTGCAGAAATGATAACGGCCATCTGCATTTTTGCCATATAGACGATCAAAGTGGACACTTACGAACAAATAAGTGTTGTCATCTCTTGTTTAGATTTTTATATGCATATTCAATTTATTTTTATTGATCTTATTTGTTTGTATGTGTTCACCTTGTCTATTTTTTGTGTTCACTTTATGTTTAGCGATGGCAAAACTGCAGATGGAAGTAATCAATTTCCACCTTGGTGTATACTTAGTTTCATCAGATAATGCAGAAACATCACTGAAATCTCTTATTTTAAGCTACACAAGGACTGTACCAGCAGAGTGGTGTTCACCAAAAAGATAGAAACATTAGTAGAATAGTAGTATAAATTTTGCATCATCAACATCTTATATACTTACCGCTTACAGAACAACAAAACTAAGACCAGCTTAACTGGTGTTGAACCCTGGTCCAAATATGATCATTGTTACGTCTAAACTTTTTATTTTATGATTGGATTCAACAAAATGTTGCAATTATTGTTAGATGTCATATCTTTATTTTTTTTGTTGGGTCGATATATAGTTTTAACATATTTTCTCTTAGGATTATTATTATTACTTTCTGCCATTGTGGAACCTTCTAGGTCCAAATTAAAATTGTGTGAAACAAAATTAATATAATCATCATCAAATTTGTAAAGGACACAATCCCAGTTGGATGATCGGTATAGTATATTGTCCTTTCCAATGTATAATAACTAATATATGTTTTATTAAGTTTATAAGAAATCTTGAAACATAAGCAGTTATTGCTGCATTCTTTGTTCATCTCCTTTGGTACTGAAAGGCTTATGAATTATTTAGGTTATATCAACTAGGATTTATTATGAGAGGATCAAGCAAACCTGCTCATTTCTCATGAGGAGACTGATTGGTCACAATTATTTAATCCCTTCTATTCCATATCACATTCTGGTCGATCTTTCCTGGGGTTGTTATTTCTTGATGATTCAATTAGTGTTGTTTTTGTCCTCATCAAGTTTCCTACAATTGTTGATGTAGAATGTATTTAAATTACCAGTAAGCTAAAAAAATAGAAAATATATGCATGCAAGTATTTGTTTAGTTATCTAGCTTGACAGGTTAGGAACTCAAGAATTCATGGTGTATGGGCTTCACTGTTTGTAAACTAGAGCTTCTTTGATTTCTTTCTTCATGTGGTTCTTACATGGCTTCATGTTGAGGTAAGTTGGCAATCTCCTAAGGGATTATTTGGCAAGTGGTGGTGATGGACAGAGAAGGAGAGGGAACCCTTACATGTAACATATGTGGTGATAAATTTGAGGTCTTGGAGGTAAAACATTTTTCCTCCAACAGTGCATTGTTTCCCCTTCCTTCACTCTCCTCAACCTGCAAATGAATGGAATAATAAGGTTGTTGATTCAGTTGGTTAACCAGCTTGAACCAATTAACCTTTTGTAACCAAACAACTGATTTAATCATCAGTGCAACTAATTTTCTGTTATCGTTATACTTGATCTAATCTAACAATCTAGTTATGCGAGGTAACCTGCTTCTTTCCTTGGATTCACAAGAACAAAATTTTGTATCCATGTCATCATAGATTGCCTTGTGGACCTCCTGCTAGATTGTTGCGATTTTGCTTGCTATCGTCTAATTTCTCAAATCAATGATGACAGCTTATTGCTGGAATCTGTTCGCTTTTAGTTTAAACAAGATAATTTATCAGGGTGTTGCCAAGTGTGTTTTTGATCAAGTAAAAGCGCCTACTATTCAGTCTTCAGGGAGCACTGATGGGAACACCTAGTGGCAACTTACCCTATCTCAAGACAAATCTTGTTGTCACCTTGACTAAAAGTTGATGTCTAGATCTTGATTTGAGAAAGTTATAATGATTTGTGCAGCAACAGAGATAGTAGTAGCAGTGAAATTAGAGATCTAAACATAGAAGTTGACTCTTGCTATTTCTTTTCTCTCTTGTAGATTCATGATTTGGTTTTGTGTGTGCGACTTTGGTTATAAGGTCCTGCATTTCACCTAAGAATGGTGGTTTTTATGGCTCTTTATTTTTCTTATTTTTTTAGTGTTTAATGATTTGATACTGTGACTTAGTTCTCCTAGTCGCTTTAATGGTTAGGAGAAAAGAACAGAAATAGGGAAAAGCTGGCTGTTGGCCTCTTTTCCTAGGAAAAAAACAACTGTGTTTTCTATCAGAATGTGTCATATCTTACTTATACACATTATGGAAAAGAAAGATATCTCTATAAATTTATTTGAGCTAGCAATCTGTTTAATCAAATTGCAGATCTCTGGTCCTGCATCAGTGCTGAAAGCACTAACCACACTTCTTTTCCAAGACTAGAGATTCTTTCAGCTTCAATATGCCCCAAAAGAAAGTTTACTGTTCGATAATTTGAGCAGAACTTTTTAATTTATTTAATATTTGCAGGGCGGCGGCGGGGGCAGCAGCAGCAGGGGTCAATTCAGAGGCCGAGGTGGCAGGAGGGGTGGCAGGGGAGGCTTTGGCAGAGGCAATTTTAGAGGACGTGGCCGTGGCAGGGGTGGTGGCAGGGGGCAAGAGCCAGCACAACCGCCAGCACCTAAACCAGCACGCCAACCTAAGCCCCATGCTTGGTGTGACATTTGCCGTGTCGACTGCAACAGCCTTGAGATCCTGGAGCAGCACAAATCGGGGAAGCGACATAAGCGCACTGTTCAACGGATCCAAGAGTATGAGGCCCAACAAAAACAATTGGCTGGTTATCAATCAACAGTTGTGGTTTCTTCCACTAACAGTGAAACGGCTCCATCTGTTGCTGACAGTGTGCCTCAAACTTTACCTGCGCCTTGTGCAGTATCGGTTACTGCAGTAGCTAATGGGGCAAGTACAAGTAACCCTCCTACTAAGATGAAAATTTCTGAGGAACACAACAAGGAAACAGGAGCGCTAAATCAGCCCATCACTGAGGGACCATCAGAGGCTGTGAAAACCGAATCGAGTGGGACACAAGCACCTCCTCCTTCAGAGACTAACCTGGCAGAAGCTGCACCTTCTGGTAAACAACCGTTTCCAAAGAGGCCCAGGCCTGATGGATATGGCCTTGGGTTCATGTATGGCTTTGGTGGTGACAGGTTTGATCGAGGAGGTAGAAGGGGCAGATGGGTTGACCGTGGGGGGAAGCGGCCCAGACGGTTTGGAGAGTTCCAGACATGGCCTCCTATGCCTATGCCAATGCCAATGATGCGTCCTTATCCAATGATGCCACCTGTGTCATCACCGGGGCTAGCTTCACATGTTCCAAGGGTACGACCCATTGTGTGCACATTGTGCAATGTTACCTGCGACACACCTGCAGTGTTTGAGACTCACGTCTCTGGCAAGAAGCACCGGAACAACATCAGCAAATTCCAGAGCCCCAACACTGTCTTTGGGCCAATTACGGTTTATATCCCACCAGGACAGCCAACACCATATCCCCTAAATGGACCAGAGCCTGTCTTTTATGGTCTGACAACACCTGAACTGATTCAGCAGCATGAGATGTTAATGCGGGATATGGAAGACGATGACGAAGAGGAGGTGGATGCAGATGATGATGGTCAGAATGAAGGAAATCCAGAAGATGGAGCTGAAGATGATGGTCAGGATGAAGAAACAACAGACAATGGAACTAATGGTGTATCCAATGCTGCAGAAAGTATAGAGCAGAATGAATCCGTGATGGAACTTACTTCTGGTTCTACTGGTCATGCTGTGCCAGGATTACAGACCAATGCAGAAGCGTCTGTGGAAGCTGTGATGGGGGAGAAGTGATTGGTTAAGCTGTCATATGTTGCTCAGTTTGTGCGGCATCTGTTCTTCAGATGTCAGTTGTCTGATTGGCGCTCTGTATTAGCTTGACGTGTTTCTATAAGTGGTAGTATTTTAATTTTAGTTTATGCCATAATCTAGTTGTTGAGTCTGATACTAGTGGTTGGTTTCATAAGAGTTGAGAACTCAATTTGCAGCTCGTTGATTTGTTGGTATGTTCAAAACTACTTTTACTTGAGCAGTAGAACACTGCAATTTGAGTTCTTAGACATCTTTTTGAACGTTTAAAAATGCTGCTAGTGTACTTGCTGCATTTTTCTCTCAACCAGATTTTGTTGAATTGTGGAATATTTAGAAATTAAACATGCGTCATGCGTAAATTGCTGCTACTATACTTGCTGCATTTTTCTCTCAACCAGATTTTGTTGAAATGTCGAATATTTAGAAGTTAAACATGCATTCTAGACCATCGCACTAGGTCTCTCTTTTGATCTCCTTCCCTTCGACCTTCTCTCTCCTTTCCTTCCATCTCCTTTCTTCTGTCTGCATGTGAATTCACATAAAATGAATAGATTAAACAAACAAAGTGGACACTTATAATAACAGAGTAAATTCACTTGACAAACAAAGTGATTTAAAAAATAAAGTTGAACAATAAATAAAGAAATAAAACGGATAGTTTAAACAAAATAAAGTAAACACTTATAATAATTAAATTGAACATATATAATATCATAAACTGATATAAAAATTAAAATGAAAATTTGTAACAACAAAATTAAACATTTACAATAAACAAAGAGAACATAGGTAACATCATAAAATGAACTGATATAACAAATAAAATGAACACTTATAATAACAAAATTGAACATATACAATAAACAAATTGAACTTATATAACATCATAAAATGAACTGATACAATATGAAAGGTAAATAGTACCCAGATAAAATAAAGTGAACAATTATAATAAAAAGGTGAACTTTATAGCAAATACAATGAGCACTTTGTAACAACAGAGTCGACACTAACAACAGTCGAGGAAAAAGACAAATAGAAAGGAAACATATTGGATCGCAAAGGAGAAAAAAAAAGCAAGAGGAAATAAGGGGAACACAGAGGAGAGGAAAGAGAGGAGGAAGAGCGCTCATCGTTCAAGTACTAGAGGAAAGCGAAAGGGAGTCCGGAAGGTCAAACGAAGGAGGGGAGCACTGAGAGAAGCGACCCATTCGGACAGAGAGCGCCGGAGGGAGCGATGGCAACAATGCTAAAATGAGAGGCGACAGTAAATTTTTAATATAAAGTAAACCTATTAAGAGGCCATTATATTAATATTAAAAGAGTAAATGTTAAATGATCGGGTGCAAACCTAGTCAAAATAACCTTGTTTTACCTGATTTAGTCTATCGTAGTAAAGCTAAGGGTTAAACCACAGGGACGGTTCAATTAGTTCTTACTTAAATTATCTTATTTAATTCAACCTAAGGTGTAAAAACAATTTATGGTACTAGAAACAATTCTAAGAATTAAAATTAAAGTTAAGAAAATTATTTGCTGGTTTAAATCTAGATCCTAAGGTTGACTTAACGATGAAGAGAAAGGCTTAGGGGTTTAGGCCAAGAACTTCACCTATGTTGCAGGTTCCAAACGGTCCGTCTGATCTCTCAGACGGTTCATTTGAACCTCGTGCTTGAGGATTAATTAAAGGAATTTAAGCTATTTCATATGCAGATTTATGGATTAAACCCAATTCCCAGATTCTAACTATCGTTCAGTTCTGGTAATTTAATTCAAGTCAGTTTATCAATTAAATCTCTAAGTTTGGTCATCACCAATACCTAAAGGCTTTAAAATCTATCTTTCATACAAAGGACATCTTATAACCATCGTTACAAGAAAGGTTCACCTATCGGTTACTCAATCCCGGTTTCATTCATCAATTACTTCCATCCTCAATTAAGCTATTCACAAATTAACCAAGGTATAGATTATTGCAATCAAATTAGACAAGGCCTTAATCTAATAGATCCTAATCAATTCTACCTAAGCAATTCATGAAATCTTTTGGCAATTAAAAATCAAAAGATAGAAATCATATGAAAATATCAAAAGCTCCAACTAATCAAATCCAAAAGCAACAACATAAGTTAGGTTCCCTACCATTGCCCCTAAGAAACAACTTAGCCTATCATAGTATCAAACAGCATAAATAAACAAGGTTTCTCCACAATCATAGAGTTAAAGAAAGATTACAACAAAATCAATCTTCTCTCTTTCAATTTCTGCAACCTGGCGTCTTCAAACGGACCGTCTGAGGAGTCAGACGGGTCGTTTGGCTCTGATTTCTGCTAGGGTTTTGAAGCTTTTTCTCTTCTAAAATCGACTCCCCCTCTTTCTGGCTTCTCCTCTCCTTTTATAACTTCAAATCATTTCCAAGGTCGGTGGAAAAACTGTCTGGGATCGTGCCAGAGTGGGGAGAGTTGGAAATAGAATCAGTTTCTTCCAAAATAGGACCTGCCCTGAATAAGTCGGTCCTGGAACAGCCAAACGGACCGTCTGAGGAGTCAGACGGGTCGTCTGACGGCAGTCTGGGCTGGGCTGAAATGCTGACTGGGCCTATCTCGAATTCTTCCATCAAAAGTCGCCATAAATCATCAGAAACAACAGAAATCATCGCGGAGAACCTGTAAACACACGGAGCAATAGCAGTACCTAGCTTCTACCTAAAATCAACGATTTATCATCAAAATATGCAATATTAAATCAAATAGTAGACCTAATTAGGGTTGAAATGTATACATGAAATCTGCTGATCATTAAATAAGACAAAATCAATGCGCACCCTCATTAAAAATTTCCCTGTTGTTATATATATAGAGTTTAGCTATGGTGAGATGCATCTAGGGATGAAAACGGACCGAATTTTATCCGCTCCGATCCGTATCCGAATCCCAAAAATGCGCTTAACATTTGATCCGTATCCGAATCCGAACATATCCGTATTCGTATTCATATCCGCCAAAAAAAATATGGATGCGGATATGGTTTTAAGTTTTTTGATAATATTCGATCCGTATTCTTATCCGACATGGATATTATCCGTGTACGATAGATATTAATCCATTTATCCGTATCTTTAACGGTATAAGATGATTAATATAAGTACTTATCTACATTAGAGAATACTTTTAATTAAATAATACTTTATTTTATTAGATAAATTTTCTTACAATAATATTTTCATTTGGACTAGTAACATAAATTATTTTTATTTTTCTATTATTTGACGATTATATATGATAACAACACTAAAATTAATTTTTTTCTCATGATGATTACATATGATTATATATTTATTTTAATGTATGATGACATTTAAGGTAACATGATATGATTTGACATTGAATAGTTAAATATACTGTTGGAATTCAAAATGTGGAAATACTGAATTTATTGATCAATCCTATTAGATTTGTATTTATGTAGTGCTTGCAATTTTAGAAGGTCTATTATTTACTTCCACTTTTAGTTTTTTATTTATGTGTTGAAAGTTGAAACCCAACAAATAAATTTGCTTACTTTGATTTTAAAGAAGTTCGCTTCTAAAGTTGCACATTGTAATCCAAATCAATGTTATTAAAATTAACTTTCATATTTTAAAGATTTGCTCATTTGGCTCAAACTATGAAAAATAATAGATATTCATTCACGTGTACTACTACTGATCTTGACGAAGTACTAATATAAACACTGAGTATATTGAATAATGAGATAGGCTAAAATCAACCACGACTGACGGATGGACCCGTCAGCTACGATTATATTTAAATTTTTGAGGTTCTAATGACTAATCTAAACCGTTCAATATTTTCTCCATATTGAAATCTCATTGGAGATCAAATTTTATATTTTTCTGATTTTATTTACTATTTTCTTGAGATTTTTAAAAATCATAGTTATTGAAGGGTTAATAATTGTTTAGATTAAGATTTTTGTAAAATATCAAATAAATACTAAAAAATTTTAGAAAAACATAAAATTTTATCTCCAATGAGATTTCAATATGGATAGCACATTGAACGGTTCGGATCGACTACTAGAATTTTAAAATTTGAGATTTGATCCTAGCTGACGATCTTATTCGTCAGTCGCGACTGATTTTAGCCTATCTCTTGAATAACATTATATTTACATAAACTACTATTGTAAATAAATAAAAAAGATTAAAATGTTATCTGTATCCGACAAAATATATTCGTATTAGACTCCGTATTCGAAAATATCTGAATCGTATCTGTATCCGTTTAATATCCGAACCGTATCCGTATCCGAACGCATTCGTATCCGAAAAAAATATAAATGCGGATATGGAAAGACCAACATCCGCTCCGTATCCTATCCGTTTTCATCCCTAGATGCATCACAAAAAACCTTCCGTGAGATGCGATCAAAACTCATGAATCTTGTTCAAAATGATCGATTCAAACCGTCTAATATGATCTCTCTATTGAAATCTCCGTGCAAACTAAATTTTACATTTTTTCAAAATTTTTAAGTTTTCTTTTTTAATTTTTGGAAAATCGTTAATCTAATTAGTCCTGTACCGTTCAAAAGTGTCATTTTTAAAAATCTGAAAAAAGTTCTTAAAAAATGTAAAATTTGGTCTGCAAGAAGATTTCAATAGCGAGATCATATTACATGGTTTAGATTGATCATTTTGAATTAGATTCATGAGTTTTTATCGCATCTCACGGAAGATTTTTCTATGCATCTCACCATAGCTAAACTCTCTCTCTCTATATATATAGGAATGCTGAAAGACTATGCATAAAACAAATGGTCTTCATGCTACAGATTCGTTCTTAAATATAATGTTTCAAACAATCGATCCAAATTATTTATTATCTTCCTCATATTGAAATCTCATTAGAAATCAAATTTTAATTTTTTTTACTATTTTTTTTCAAATTTTTTAAAATCACTGTTATTGAAGGGTTCAAAATTTATTAGATTAAGGATTTTAAAAAATGATAAACATAGTAAAAAATTTCAAAAAAAATGTAAAATTTGGTTTCTAATGAGATTTCAATATAAGAAAGATAATGAACGGTTTGGATCGATAATTTGAAGCATGAAATTCATCTGTGCTATGGCATAGCATTTTAGCAATCCTATATATATAGAGAGTTTAACTATAGTGAGATGCATCACAAAAAACCTTCCGTGAGATGCGATCAAAACTCATGAATTTGGTTCAAAATGATCGATCCAAACCGTACAATATAATCTCTCTATTGAAATCTTCTAGCATACCAAATTTTATATTTTTTTCAGAATTTTTAAGTATTTTTTCGGATTTTTAAAAATGACAGTTTTTGAACGGTACAAAACTAATTAGATTAACGATTTTCTAAAAGTTCAAAAAAATACTTAAAAATTTTGAAAAAATGTAAAATTTAGTCTACATGGAGATTTCAATAGAGAGATCATATTAGACGATTTGGATCGGTCATTTTGAACTAAATTCACGAGTTTTGATCGCATCTCATGAAAAAATTTTTGTGATGTATCTCACTGTATATATACATTTTTTTGTAATTAAAAGATGAAGTGTTTAGTTACCAGGCCAAGACCAACGCGTTAGTTTCATGGGCCAAGTGCCGATCCAGTACAACCGTATCTTTTGCGCATCTCCTCTCTGGCTCTCTCGCTCTCTTTCTTACAAAACAAAGACCTTCACTCATTCTCATTCTTGTATCGAAGGAAATCAGGGGGGCGTGGGGATTGGGAGTGATAGACACAATCGACGAGACAACAGCTAGCGATGGAGTTTCTAGTACGGACAGTCCCTGCCACACCTTCTCCTTTTCACCTCAGGGGAACGCGAACTCTAACGCGAAGGAGTTTCATTTGTCGTTCGCAGTCTCGACCTCCGCCGTCTCGAGGGAAGAAGCGGCTGGAGCCAGAGCTGCTGCCTAATGCTCGGCGCCTGAAGCACGACCCCGACTGGACCGGCGGCGGCTTCAGCCTCGGCGTCGATTTCGGAAATGTCAAAACTGGCCTTGCTGTTGGCATGAGCCTTGCTCTCCCTCGACCTCTCACTGTACTCTACTTTCGCTTCCTTCTGCTTTTGTTTGTTTTTCTATTTTTATTATTTGGTATCTTTGAGACTGGAGATTGATTTTGGATTAGGTACTGAGGATGTCGGGTAAGGAGCTTGAGGTTAGACTTATTGAGCTTGCGCAGAAAGAGGTTAGTTGTTAGTTCACTAAATTTGATTAACTTTCTTTTATTTGCTATTAGGAGGATTGCTAAAATGCTATGCATAGTATGGATGGCCTTCGTACTACGGATTCGTGCTTGAATTTTATTTTTGAAACAACCGATCCAAACCGTTTATTATCTTCTTCATATTGAAATCTCATTGGAAACCAAATTTTACATTTTTTTTTTATTTTTTACTATTTTCCTCAGATTTTTTAAAATATTTAATCTAATAAATTCTGGACCCTTCAATAACAGTGATTTTCAAAAATCTAAGAAAAATATTAAAAAAATTTAAAAAAATATAAAATTTGGTTTCTAATAAGATTTCAATATGTAGAAGATAATGAACGGTTTGGATCGGTTGTTTAAAGCATGAAATGCAAGAATGAATCCATAGCACGAAGACCATACATTTTAGTATCGTACGATTCACGGTGCGAATCGTACGTAGCGTTACGAGTCAAACCCCTATCGAGACGAACCGTAGCTTTGTATCGATGGCGATGGGAATCGACGGAATCGCAAGCGAGACGGAGAGCGAGTCGCGTATCGTATCGAGACGCACGATACGAACGATACTCTATCGGCCAATCAAAACGCATCCTTCTCAGCGACGATTCAGTTTCCTCATTAAAATATTACCTTCCCCTTTTATTTCGCACGCAAGAGAGGAAATACAGAAGGTAGACAGTCACGGAATTAGACCTAGGAGAGAGAATTTGAGAGAAAAGTTGAAGTCGTGAGAAGAAAAAGAGAAGATCGTGTGCCAACTGCCAAACTCCATCGCCTCCCTCTCTCCTAACTCACAGGTATCCTTCTTTATCATTTTGTGCGCCTCTTTGTTGTTGAATGTTGAGTTCTTATCTGAGAGGTTTTGAGTATGTGAAAGCTGACTCAAACTTTCTGGTTCTGGAACACTGGTTCTGAGTAAGAGGTTTTGAGTTAGTTTTAGACTTTTAGTTATCTCCATCTGAGTTTGAGTTAGTTTTAGATTTAAACCTAATTAGGATCTAGATGTACAGCTGAGTGTCAATTGGGATCCATTTCTAATCAAAGAACTCAATTATACAGTTAAGGTCAAATTGAATTTTAATTTGGTTCACATTACCTAGTTTAGCCTTGTAATGTGCAATTAAACATAAGTCATTACAAATCCAAAAAGAAAACAACAATCAAAATTCACTATCATTGATTCCAGAATAAAATTATCTTTACATACCTGAATACCGTCAAAGATGTTGCCTAAGATACCAGGTCCAAGTTCCACAGAAAGAGGCTATGGATGAAAGCACAAGAAAAATAAAATAATTTTCATTAAAATATTCACAATAAAGTAACAATCTCCATACATCTTAATAGAAATTAGAAAAGCATCACAGACTCACAGTATCACTGCATACCTTGTGAGTTCTCAAAACTGGATCGTTGACCATCAAACCAGCGGTTTCTTCATACACTGTAACAAAATAGACAGTGCAAAAGATAATCAATTCCAGCTGTATTCATACAAATGTATATCATGTAAAATTGAAAGTTTTAGATACTCTTAGTCTTATATACTTTTAGTTATCTTATCTCCATCTGAGTCTGGAACACTGGTTCTGGAACACTGGTTCTCGAATCTTTTCTGACTTTGGGCTTCTAAATTGTTAAATTGTACAGATTGCAGTAGCTTATTTTGTTATGGTTAAATAGTTAGTTACTTACTTACTTAGTTAAACTTAAAAGATGTCTTACTTTTGAACGATATGATACAATATGTTATATTATGCTATTCAGGTTGATTTACAATGAAATTTATCACATATATGTTATAACAAGTTATTATATTCTATTGTAAGAGTAACTTATCGTATCTTTGATGATTCGTTACGATACACGATTCACGGTTCGATACTAAATCCATCGATACACGATACACTTTACGATTCTAAAAGTATGACGAAGACCATCTGTGCTATGCATAACATTTTAGCAATCCTCTTGCTATTAGTACAATCCTGCTGGTATTTGTTATAGTGGATTTTTTAATCTATTGTAGGATGCTGATGAGCTGATAGTTGGCCTTCCACAATCATTTGATCTTACAGAAACATATCAGTCTCACAAGGTCCGTGCCTTTGTCAGAAAACTAGCAGTACGAGCTGCTGACACGTAAGTGTTCTGTTCTTTTATGTTATGCACAAGGTCTACGTTTGTTTTGGGTGGATTATGAAACATGCAAAACCTTGAACAATATATACGATTATTTTGAGTTATAATTATGTATCATTATTTGTATCCATGGATTGGTAAAGGCAATCTTTGTGAAAGTTCCTTCCTAGTATTAATTTTTTTTTTAAAGGAGAGATCACCTGACAATTTTTGTTTTGCCAATCGTAAAAAACAATGTTTAATTTTAAAATTCAACATCATGGGCATTATTTTTATGGTTCGCATAGGATGTCTATGAGAAATGACGAGATTTGGTAAATCTACTTTTCATTTGCTTTTAAATGAACTGAGAAGATTGTAAGCTATATTCAAATGATCATCCCAGTTTATTGAAATTCTTCCATGATAAACAAAGATTACTGATAGCATCAATTTAAAACAGAACAGTGGCTTGAGGGTTTACCTGCAAGACGAGCACGGGACATCAAAAGATGCCCTGAACTACATGATTGATATGTAAGTACCTGCTGTGATACTTCTCTTTTTCAATTTTTCAAGCATGTTCTTTTTTTTTTTTTTTTTTCCTTTGGATATCATGGTCCTGATTTTCTTCCTATTACTGTTTCTAAGAAACTGAATTTTTATTGCAGTGGAGTGAAAAAATCGGCTAGGAAAGCTCAGTCTGATGCTTATTCGGCAGTCGTAAGTATTACAATGCTCTTTAATAGTCTTGGCCCATACTTGAACTTTAACTGGTACGAGTGCATAGGCTATGCTAAATTCCGGATCGTGCAATCTAGTCCTGAATTCACCAAACCTATTTTTTAATTTACCTCATTTTTTACCAAATTGTTTTCACTTAAGTGTAATTGTAATTTTTGGATTCTAATATTGAACGACAACAAAAATATAAGCAAACAAGCAAGGGGGAGTCCTTTTCCTTCAAACATGCAGTTTCAACTGTTGGTACCAAATGAGTTGCAGACAGTACAGAATCCGTGATTGTAGTTCCTTGGTACACTCGCTTCTAAACAATTAAAATTGACATCTTTTGAATAGATGGTACTGGAGAGGTACTTCGAGATGCGGGGTTTGGGAGTGGAGCTTGTTCTGCCCGATCAACCTGAATTACGCCAGAAGTTAAAGGCTGGAGTGCAGTCTAAAAGGGTGGATGACTTCTGGAAGGATGATGAGAAGTCAGGGGGGAATTTCTTTGGTTTGTTTTGAGTATTATTATTATATTTTGTGTAAGATGATGTCTTTTTTGTAGATAGTAACCACCTGAGTCACCTGCCAATTATACCGGTTATTGGTTGAATTTTGGCATTCTTTAGAGGATGAACTTTGAAAGCAACCTTTATTTCTGTATTCTCTACACTGTAAATTGATGAGGCCAATGTTATCGTTTTTTTTTTTGTTCTTTCTGTACGTACGCTGGAAGTTGAAGGAATGGTTGTACTCCACTGGAGCTTTCAAGTGTTATTATTCTCGCACTAGCACTATATCAGACGCCTTAGCTTTCAAGTGTAATATTCTCGCACTAGCACTCTAGCAGATGCCTTATAAATTAACTCGGGTTTTAATTGGGATGTAGGTTCAATCTCTAGCTCGATGCTACCAAATTATTTGCAAAAAGTATCTAATTTGGGATTAGTAAGTACAAATGACAAACTCTATCAATATAGAAACAACGCAAAAGATGTAATGAATTGTGACAAATAAGTGAATAACTGATATTTCCAAATTCCACCTTCTACATCCCTAAAAGTGTCCCGCAATCTCCTGTTGTGGCCCAACTGTTCTATACAACTGCTATTAAATGTACAGGTCTCACAACAAATAATTCCACCCAAACAATACAAGGTGAAACCACCGAAAATCTTTGGGAAAGAATCAATCAAAGCCAACCTAAAAAGCGCATCAGTACAGCTTACTGAACTCTGTACCTTGTGCGACCTCCCCCAATCTAGGGAAGAAAGGTTCTCTTTCGAGATGTGTCTGCAACGAGTCCATGATCTTAACCATTGAGGCCCAGACAAATGGCGCGGCACAAAACGCATAACCAAACAACGTCAAGGCCCTGACAATTCCATTCGAGTACCAAGGGTAAGCCATAACAAAAAGCGAACCAGCCAACCCTATCCAAGTTGTCAAAACTGCTAGCGACGGAAGCACAAAGAAACTCGCAACGACAATGGCAAGAGATAAAGTGCCCAAAAGATAAAGGGGCCAACCCATGAGGGGGTGCACTGTGCGTGGAATGAGGAAAAAAGGAACTGTGTATGTGGCTAACATAGACCACAAAACCAGCACCTTGAGCATTCCTTGCATGAAAGCCGACCATTTCTCGGGACGCCGGTTATAGCATAACTTTGAGCATGCCGGCTTGACCAATTTTGTTACAATGATAATGCTGATGTATAGAGCAGCCTCAATTAATACCAGCGGCAGCTCTGATGCATAGCTGTTCAGAGTGAAATTAAAAGCATATTAGAATGTGGAGTTGGAGATGGAAAAAGATTTGCTTTCTAGAATTTTACTAACCCAAGATTATTGCGGCGTTGCTCGTGCCATGAGAGGCCAAGTGGTAGCACTGGCCAAGACCACCAGTACCATGGTTTAAACCATGGTGCACTCGGGAATGTGACAACACTGTTTGGTCCACAAGGAACATTCCAGCGAAGCTTTAGATCTGCAAGATAATGAAATTGACCATAATTTAGCAGACAGATAAAACAAAATGAAAAAAAGAAGGGGTTAGTACAGTGGGAGAAGATGTACTCACAATAGTAGGAAGCATCCATTTGATAACCAAGAGGCAGTCGATATGTGCCATTCACCTTGGTGCCATTAGCTGGGGGATAAAACATCGGCCGGTCAAGCAGATCAGGGAAGTAACTAACAAGGAAACCTTGATCAGCACCATCTGGATTACTACGGCCGATTTCTAGCTCATGAAGCATATTATCAAACACGTCCTTTGAAGGCTGTAACATTAGGTACCCCAAAAATCATAATCAATTTCATGAGAAAGATGTTTCCAATCGAACCAATATCATGTAAACAGAGACCTGTCATTGGCATGAATTTTCATATCAAACCAGTGATCAGTACGAACTTGTATCATACTTCTACTGTAGGATATCCCTTTTTATAGTTTAGCTCCTTTTTTCATGCTAATTAGTTAACCGATATTTTAATAAAAAATGTCAAAGTTATATAAGTTTCGGCAACAATTCACAATCAGCCCAAGATATTAATACTGGCATTTAGTAATAACTGCCAATTGAGAAAATGGTGAAGACCTTTTCCTATTCTGTGTAAAACCCATTAGTATGTAAAAGAACCAGAACTCAAGCAAAATATGCACCAAGGTTCTAAAATTTAAAACAGTGCATAATGAAGACTGAATTTACCCTCAATTATACAGTACAGGCCAACAGAACCTAAATGTACAAAATGCTATTGAAATCGGTAAATGTATGGTTGAAGACCTCGATATTACCTGAAGGACAAAGAGGCCGGTATGGAAGATGCATGGGTTTATGAAAACAGCGCAAAATTGGCCACACTGGAATAGCTCATCGGTGTTTTGCAAGAAAAGGTTGTCTGAATCAAGCATGACGACCCGATCATAATCCAACAGGTTCCAGGCATAGAGCTTGTTCATGGTTAGCTTAAAGCGTGGGTTGAAACCGCCTTGGAACTCATATGGGTTCTTCAAGTTTTGCACCGTCACTACCTTCAAACCATCCTCCTTTTCCCTGTTTTCATGGACCGAACTCATAGATTAATACAATTTGTCTTTACTTCCTTTTCTCCTTTTGCAAAAGAGGAAAATAAAAAGTCTGATTTGTTGACCAGTTTTTTTAAAGTTCAAGCTGATAAAAAGAAATTTTATTTTTTATATTCCCAAATTTTCTTAGTATATTGGATTTGTTCTAAACCACTCTAGTACAAGAATATAAGCAGGATAATGTCAATATTTTATTATCTCAATAATTAGTCAATAAATCAGAGTAAAATTGCTAAATGATGATTATCAATCAGATTTAAACTGAATTTATCATCTTTGTAAGTGCACTAGTAAAACATGCCAATTTTTTTTAGAAGATTTAACGAGCACCGGCTGCAAAACCTCGTAATGATTTTAATTTAAAAAAATAATTTATTCAAACATGATGTTGAACTCGGTACACGCAAAGAAAATATTTGCTACAATAAAAAATTTTAAAAAATGATCTAGTTGACTTGAAACAAAAATATCTCAGCAACCACGTTCCAGCGAAGCAAACGCACCAAGTCAATAAGACCAAGTACGGTCTTTGGCGGAGAAAAAAAATACTAGCCGGTACATACTACAGCTAATAGCCTATTAGTTATGGTAGATTCCGTAATTTGAGCTAAAATCAAGGGCCATTTCTGGAGAAATAATTTTTCAAAAAGTTGTCTAACCGCGTCTCTTTAATTTCCCAAGAGCTAAACCCAGGTCAGATTGTCAGGGAAGAGAGGAAAATTTGTAAACTAAGGAAGAGAAGTCAAAGATTTTACACTTATTTCGTCTGTTTTTATACTTGAAAGTAGTCAAATTTAACAAAATAACACTGTTAGTGGCTTCGATTTTACAAGTGTACGATTGATGAAATAGCCGAAATAAAATTATCAGCTCTTTATACTAAATTAAAACTGATTTACTAAAAGATCGAAAAACAGGAAAAAAAAAAAAGAGAAAAGAAAGCGTGTTCTTTTAGTCACAAGAGCCATGACAACATGGTAACGACTTCTATGCTAAATAGAGAGTTTTTTCAAAGTTATAAGAAACAACAAATAGGAACGTCCATGCAACAGTGTGTAGCGGGTCAACATGCCCAAGCCAGGCTTGCAGAGATTATTAGCTTGATTAAGTCGCTACACGGGTCACTAGACAACGATGAATACAGAGGATCTAAAATCTGATGATCTATTTTAGTTTCTCCACAAACTAAAAGGGGAACAAATATTTACTCAAAAGAACAAATTCAATCAATCAAAAAATTAAAATTCACGGAGAATCAGTAGCTAAATTGGAAGTAATTAACATAATATTGGTAAATAGAATAGAAGAAGCAACATACATTGCCTGGACCCACTGGGCAGGGACATCGGAGGAGGCGATGACGACGCGATCAGCCTGGATTTGGAACTTAACAAGCGACCGCATCATGACCCTCAATGCGACATAGAACTCGTAATCTCTCGGTGTGCCCATGTACATCATCGCCGCGTATGCATGCCGGTGCTTCGTATCGTGCCTCTTCTCTTCCACCTCTTGTCTTCCCAATACATCTGTTGCCAAGAGGGAGATTGCAAGCACCAGCACCAAGCACTTGATTGTGCCTCCAGCCATTGAAATTTCAATTTGTTTCCTTTTCCTCTGGGCAGTAGATTGTGAGAAAAGAAAAAGAGAACTATTCTATTCTCTCTCCTTTTCTCTTACCACCAGGACGTGAAGAAATTAAAGCTTTGTGCTTCCTTTGCCTCTCCTTTTAAATGAATTGAAAGAAGGAAGACTAGATGGAGGTATTAATATAGGTGCTTCGCTTCTCTTCTCTTCTCTCGCTTCCCAGGAAGCAGAGGGGAAAAGGAGGAGGATCTGGAAGGAAGTGCTATTAGATATTTTGGTGAATTTGAGGAAAGAGGAGGGGAGATGTGATATTTGTAATGATACAAGAGGAGCTGTACTGGGAAGGGAAGTACCCAACAGGTTTATAGATTTGTTTTAACTGTTATTATTATATTATTATTATTATTATAATGAATTGAGTTGAGGTAGTGATGGTTCCTAAAGTGGGATCATATAAAACTGGCTTGATTTATTAAACAACCTTTATTCATATCCGGTGTCTATTTGGCAAATGGCAACGGACAATAATACCTAATTTTTTAATGTATGTACCAGGCTCATCTTATAAATGGGTACTCTGGATATAAATATCGTGTATAATTTGGAAGTCATCGAAATAAAATATTATTTGTGGTATTTTTTTCCCCAACTAAATCGATTGTGTATAAATTTGACTTAGTTTTTTTTCCATCAAAATCCACTGAAATTTTAATGACATCTACGGGGAGTTTGGATCGCTTAGAAATTTGGAGAATTTTCAATTTTTAGATATAAATTTATTGGGAAGTGTGTAATTTTGTGAATAGTTTGAATTATTTATAATAAAATTTATGTCTAAAAATAGAAAATTTCCCAAATTTCCAATTCAATCCAAACGGCCCCCTAACTATTTAATGTTTGTAGCGGGCTTATCTGAATAGATATTATGTCTCTTTACAATTGGGAGGTCATCAAATTAAAGACTTTAAATTATGATTTTTTTTTTTTGCGCCGACGAAATCAATTGTATTAAACTTGAACATGACATAACTTGCAACTAAATCAACATCTATCTAATCTAAATCCTCTAAAACTGTCGTTTACATTTTTTTATTTTAGTGCAAATTATTAGTTTATCAAACATAAGTCAGGAATAGTTCATATATATTATGGTACTATCCTTTTCTGAAAGACAAAAAATAACGCGGGATTTTTGTTTCTTGCTTTCAATAGGGAGGTGCCACGGTGCACCTGGACCAGGCTTAGCTAAGTCAGCGGGGCGCTTTCTGCTGGGTAGCTGAGGTGCATAAGCTTATCTAATTCTGGCTTTTGATCGATGAATTTAAAATTTAAAAGTGAAAATGGGAACGGGGAAAGACAAGATTTTGGGGGATAACGTATTAATGTCCGTCGCAGTTTGTTTCTTACAGAATACTCCAATGCAATACTTTAACGTATAAATACAGTTGAAATCTGAAAAATGCATATGAAACCTACATTAGATTTTTTTTTTCTTCGAAGTATAAAAAAAAGGTGAATTTTTTAGTGCCAACTGCAAGTGTACAGATTATCAATGATTAAAAAATGATAATGATGACTGCTATTAAAATGTTATTATCTTTTTTTTAAGATAATGCCAATAAATTTGCAAAAGGACGCAAGACCTGTGAGGAAAAAAAAAAAAAACTGCGTATATGTTTCATCCTATTCCTATGTAGTGCGGACAAATTTAGAATCGGACTATCTGTGTCTTTGAAGCCAACATGTGTGTTTCAACCAAAATTGAATATAAATTAATGTTTTGTACGATTGTATCGTGTCATGATATGTTATATCGGACCTTAACGACCGTGGCTTTGCTATGTAAGGGAACCATCCAATAATTTTAACCCCTCAAACTGAAATCTTAAATAACTTTTATTTAATGTCGCCAAACTTTTAGTTGGATATCTTGTTTGATCTTTTACTTTTTAGAAATCATTGAAATCTTTTTGTCACATGTAAATGCGAAAATTTTATTCTGTAACTACTTGATAATAGCACAAGATCTGTTGATGTCGTTTTTTTTTTTTATTTACGTCTCTCTTGAGAGACCCTTGAAGGATTTTTGTGAAAATACAGATTTATGTAGGTAGGGTTTGAAGATGAAAAATTCGGTACAGCAAACTAGACAAAACTTTATTCCCTGATCGAAATATTTTTTTTCGTGGGATTTTATTTATTTCATTTCAATTCAATTAATTTTACAGGATTTCGTTGGATCTAATTATATGAGAATTCTAATCAAATGACACCAAATTTGTTCATTTTGATCAAGAATTTTCTAACGAAATGACATGAAATGAAATCTCATGTTAAAAAGATAAGATTTTGATCAGGGCCTAACTCATATATACTTTCAAATTACGATTCAAAACAATATGTGTCGTGAGAACACACAAAAAAAAATGCATTTCTAGTTGTTTAAAAATATATAAAAAGATGTCAAATAATTGCAGTTAATAACCTATGCCAGGACTTAAATTCAAAATCAACAAAATAGAGAATACTCTGCAGTATATTTTGTCAAAATAAAACTTTAATCTCCTTTACTTTTAATAATTTAATTACCATCGTTTAATCCCGTGAAAAACAAACAAAATACTTTGCACAGTAAGTTTTTTTAATATTTAAATTTGCCACATTTAGAATATTTTATAAATTTAAGATATAAAAGGTTATATTTTACGAAAACTTAAGTATAATTATATTATCGAAATGAGTTAGATAACTCCCTTTAGAAACTCATAGTTCGATTACTCTCTCGTTTTTTCCGCATCTTATAGAAATGCTTCATCTATGTTTTGTTCTTTAAAGTCTGTTTAGCGAGAAAAGTTAATTAATCAAATAGAAAGATCACAAGAAAAATATTTCAAAATTTGAGATTATAAAAGGACAAAAAAGTGAAAAGCAAAATGAAACTGTATATTGATATACGCACTCATTCTGTGATTTATAATTAGAGAAATGTGGATCATATATAACAGGAAATTATGTGGACTTCGGGGTAAATGGAATTATAAAGATTAAAAAACCCTTATAATATTTTTCTTATTTTTACTAAATATATGCAAAATTTACAAGATTATTCTTAAGCTACATTATCTACTATTTTCCGAGTCATATACATTTTAAAAAGATCTCTTCAACCTTGCTTCTCAGAAACTCAACTCCAAAATCCAGATTCGATATCCGCACTAAAAGGCTCCAAAAAGAAAAAAAAAAAAAACATTGATTCTTTTTGGCATAACAAAAGAAATTTATTCTGGTTTATCTTTTCGGCGTCTTCGGCGCGTTGAAGCCACTAGTACGTGATTTGCTACATGAATAATTTTGAGTGATGTGACGCTAAGCCTTTTTTAATAAGCTTTGCTAGTCTACTTTTACAAAAATTGTACGAGTTGCAAATTGCAGGATACCAAATGAGTGAAATGACAGATAAAGCTTGAGTTTGGCACCCTGCAATCAAAGTTAATTAGATGATGCATATCCCCTGTTAATAGGGGTATATCTTTTTGTGACAAAGCATATTGCTACTAGATTCCTTTAATAGCGTCTAGTTCACGAACTGAATGCTTATAGCCTTAATTTGAAGAAGACACGGCACATCCTTGCTTGGATGGTGCTGATTGTGTTGACTTTATTAGCCTTCATATAAAGTTTAAAGCTAAGATATTTTTGCGACGACTTTGGACTTCAAGTTAATATCATGTTATGTCATGACTAGGGAGATATAATTGCAATTCCTATCCGTAAATTACATTTCGAAGGGAAAATATGTATATTTTAGGTTGTGCTTATCCTATCGTGATTTTTTTTAAAAAAAAAATTGTTATGCGTTTTCCATTTATTTACTTAAAAAATAATCTCTCTATTTCACTCAGTCATCTAATTGCATAGTTTCAATATAAAATTTGCATGTTGACCGTACCAAGATTTTGATTAGTCCCCCTTCAGTTTTATGAAATCTTGGAGTCTATATGATTTGATAGAAGAAGATACTTTAGGGTATAAGTCGTCAAAATAGGTACAGTTCCAATGATTTTTTCTTGAAATTAGAAGAAACTGAAGTTTAAGTCTCTCATTAAATTTTTGTTAAATTACAAATGTCTAGAACGATTTAATAGACATCTCGTTGATCATGTTTGTTAATAAAAGTGTGTGGAGCCGTTCTCCAAGTGACCCCTTAGGTCGTTCAGTAAACTCTAATCAAATCACAATCATTCATCATTCTGAATGAATGGTTTAAATTTCAGAATCTACGACAGAATTATCTTCTATTTTTTTTTATTGAAGCTTAAAAATAATGATTGGATTTAAGATTATGTCCCACTTCTACCATATTGTTAGAATTAGAATAAGGGGTTGAATAAAGCTTATTCCGGACGCGTTTGGTTTTATTCTGAATAAGCCTTATTCGAAATAAGACGTATTCATCAATGATACCAAACACACCCGTACAAATTAAAATTGGATAGAGAAGACAAGTTGGAAATTTTATTTTCTTACTGACAACTTAAATTAAGTCTAACACTTAATTTACTCTTGACATTAAAAAAAAATAAAGAGGAAACATGTGTGAACAATGATTAAATTGAATGTGGAGTATTACAAGTTGGGTTATTCAGTCTAGTAGTTTGGTTGTATTCCATCAATTAAATAATAAAATAATTTAGACCAACCTTCAAAAAATATGTGGAGTTTATTAGCACAAACATTAGAGATTTCGCTATTATTTTAGGTGGAACAAGTTCCTAATTCCTATACCACTAATATCGGGAAAAAAAAAAGTATGCCAATATTAAAATAAGTTTCTATAGATAACAAATGACTTTTAAGTTAGGACTACAACTAGATTTGATCAAAATTGTATAATTGAAGAGTCTCTCGGATGCTTCCCCGAGTGAAAGGTCTAGTAAGTCGGAAGCTATGACCGTGTGAGATGCATATTGACCAAGATGGAGATTGGTTGGTGCATTGGTGGTCTCGGACGCGGTCAGTACACACACGGAGACCAAGTCGTACGAAATTCTCAATTTAATATGTTTTTTTTTTTTTTGTTGGTAATAGGAGTCATAGGTGAAATTTCGTTAAACAGTTCTAGATGAGGTACTTGAAATTTGAATACATGAGCCAGAACAAAGGCAAAAGAGTCGCAAAAGGTGCGTTGGTCAGCCTCTGTTGACTAATATTGAGTTCTGTTGGAATTGTTCCTAATCCTACTCCTGAGCTGTTACTTGTGTGCGTGTGTTGACTGTTGATCTTTGACTTATTTTTCAATTTTGGAAATGCTGTTGATTTGTTATTGCTGTGTGTGGGGATATTTCGGGGCCGTTTGGATCCCATGGGAATTTTGAGGAATTTTATCTTCCTACCATAAATTTATTATAAACAATCCAAACTCTTCACAAAATTACACACTTCCTAATAAATTTATTCCTAGGAATTGCAACTTTCCCAAATTCTCTAACTTCCTAAGCGATCCAAACGGTCCCGATATTGTCAAATTTTGTACGGATTTGACAAAAATTGAATTGAATATTCTGTTCAATATGTTGTTAGAATATATCCAAGATTCAATAAAACATGGTAGAAATACAAGTGTATTCTGAAAAAAAATCATGAGATTCATAAAACTACTATATTGACTGGTTCTAATTTTACTGGCATAAGCAAATTAATGTTTGGCGGTTATGTTTTAAACTTTTATAATTGACAAGGAATAGCACTAATTCGAATAATTCATCATTTTATGTTTGAATGGTGGGTGGGTAGTTATTTAAAAAAGTCACTAAACACGCTGTTCTGCTAATTTCACCAAATTGATTGGTGATTATAATAAAATCTGAAACAATGTACTAAATTCGCTCTTACCATTCTTCAACTAAATATACCTTATTTAATATATCAATTATACATGTACACGTCGATAAACATATAGTTTGGTTATTTTTTATTGCATAAAAGAATTAGTTTCGGTTGATCTTGTACAGCCCAATATTAGTACATTAAAAAAAAAACATCATTCTTGTTACAAATTTTATGCAACTGTGAATGTTACAACAGTTATACAAGATCCCCCCCCCCCCATCGATATTAATATATAATTCATAAATAATATAATATGAAACTCTCGTTTGATTTTACAATCTGGCTCGTTTGTAAGTTATGAAGTTTTAGCTGAATTTTGTATTTGACGAATGAATCTAAACGGTCATCATCATTTGATTGAGGGGCTAGATTGAGAAGTGTTTTTTAAAAGTTTTGCTTCCTACCATAATTGTTGGCTATCTCGCGCAAAATATTATAGATGCGATATATTTACAATTTTACATTGATACGACATTACATATTGACTTTTCATGGAAATTTTATTTAAGAAGCACTAATTGGTGTGGGAGTTAATTATAATGGCTTTCTGACAAAACATTTTTTTAAAAAAGTCATATTTACGAAAGCATGTTCCTACTCATCACCGCAATCTCCTACGGAAAAGAAAAAGGGCAAAGATATAAACCAGAGCCTTTTTTTTTAAAGGAAAAAAAAAACAGAACAATTTTCAAACCACCACAAAATTGAACCGAATTATTATGCAGCATTATTTCTTGACAGCATTTTCAGAAAAAAGAAAAAGAAAAGAAGAACATAAATCTAATATCGTCTTTCATTCCAAACAGGGTTCCATGCGTTGCAATCGTTTGTAATGTTGTTACTCTGATATATTAATTAGAAAAGGTTAATGTATTAAAACGGACAACGATTTTTTAACACGGAAATTGAGGTTATACTCTTCTTTTGACTGTAGTAAAAAACGCCTAAAGTTGTGTTCTACTGCTTTGTATTTTACATTGTCATCTAGTCCAAGATGCGTTGAAAATAATTGTCGACAAAAATATCTTTTTTTTTATTTTATACCTGGATAGTCAAGTTATATACTAAGAAAAAAACTGTAGATTGAAGCAAATTAAGACGGTAGATTAGAATATTAAGAGCTCCTCTTAATTATTTGGTTAAATAAACTAGGAGTTCACCATTATTAAAGTAAAGGATAAAAAAGGATAAATATGGCTATCCATAACTTGAAACTACTATTTATTTATTTATTCATTTACTTATTAATTCATTCTTAGAAAATTTTAGGATGACGTGGAGACTGACATCGAAACTTTAATTAGGAAGGTCAGAAGACTTAAGACAAACTATACATGACCAACGTAACTTTTTATCTTATTCTTCTTCAAAAAAAAAAAGGAACTTTTTGTCTTTCAATTAAAAGAGATGGGCTAAAATCAGCCATGATTGACGGATACAACCGTAAGCTACGATCAAATTTCAATTTTTGTGATTCTAACAGTCGATTTGAACCGTTCAATGTGTTCTCCATATTGAAATCTCGTTGGAGACAAAATTTTATATTTTTCTAAAATTTTTTAGTATTTATTTAATATTTTACAAAATTCTTAATCTAAACAATTATAAACCCTTCAGTAACTATGATTTTTAAAAATCTAAAAAAAATAGTAAATAAAATCAGAAAAATATAAAATTTGGTCTCCAATGAGATTTCAATATGGAGAACACATTGAACGGTTCGATTCTACTATTAGAATTTCGAAAATTAAGATTTGATCGTAGTTGACGGTGACATCCGTCAGTCATGATTTATTTTAGCCCATCTCCAAATAAAATGTCTTCAAAGCACATAAACATAAATATTCCACAATACGCTAAATGCGATTAATCGGTGAATGGTGAATTATTGTGTCTTGATTTTGACTTGTAATTCACTGCCGTCCCACAAAAATATATGAAACCGATAGCCGTTGATACCATGGCCCACATTATTTTAGATCAAATGCTATTGAGGCAACAACTAGCATAGTAGCATGGCATCTTCGAAGGTTATTCTATGCGGATTCTCTGGAATTTTCACGTTACTGTAATTGGTTGAGAGTTGATATTATATTTATTTATGGGTAATCACAAGTAGGCAAGTAGCCATCTTTAGATTCATCTAGCCAGGCTGCTTATGAGTCGTAAGATTGGGTGTTGTTGATTTACATTTCAGATTTTTGTGCCTTGCGTGTAGCGAGTCATAATGGCAGAAATATTAGTCGTTATAAGGTATACTACAAAGTTTAGACCACAAAATATCCTACATATAATATTAACTTGAACTGTCAGATCTTTTGTGATATGCAGCTAACATGTGACGGGCCATTATAGGTCGATTTTTGCTTAATATCTACTTTCTACATGGGAATATACATGCTCGGAGGGATAATTTCCCTAGTAATGACAAATTCGCAAGGTTTTCCTACATTGTCTAGAAATTACAAAGCCCCTTCTCTAAAAAAATGTTGCAATAAGAGCTGCTCTTACTTTTTTGTAATAGCACCTTATAAGGCGCCTGCATCCCATTTAAGCATGCAAACAAAGTCATTACAGTATATAAGTCACACAGATAGTGATTTGAACAAAAAAATTACTCCTACTCTAAAGTTTCATCCAATATACACCCAACGCAACAGACCAAAACAGAAATCAAAGTCAAACATATAGAGCAAACTAAAACCATAAGCTTGATAAAAATCACACTCAATCCAGCCGGTCTTCATCTGCCTCATCATCACCCTGCTCCTTCCTATCTTGAGTGAAGTTATGCTCCATATCTGTCTTATGGCCTGTCTAAAAGTAGTATAGACTTAATATAGCAATATAAATGCTTGTTAATAAATTTTAATGTGTCTGATATTTCACATTAACAAACAAACAAATATATAAATAAAAAGTTATGAATACCTAAAGATGACATCTCATCAAAATTCATATCTTTTAAATATGTATCATAAAAAAAATAAAAAGAATTTACATGCCAAGATTATTAAGGTAAAGATCTTGAAAATTACCTAAAGATGTACTAAAGAAAATTTAATTACTCTGCTTCTGATTTTTTTTTTTTTTTTGGATTGAACTCTGCTTCTGAATTGGGATTAGCTTTTATATTGTTTAAAATAAATACTCGCCAGCCATTAGCTTTTCACGGAATCTACTCAGCTAGCAATAGTAAACTTTCAATGGAGGATAATGCACCGATTAAAACTTAAAAGTGGCATGTTCCTTTCATATCCTTAACAAGAAGTGACATAATTCTCGAAAAAAAAAAGGAAAAAAAAGAAAAAGCGACATCCAAACTAGCATCATTTGAACAATGTGAAACCGAAGTGATATGAACATTAATTCATTAAATGATACGAATAAAGAAAGACTCGAAAAAAAAAAACCAGATCATGCCCAGAACTTATCCTGATAATGATTTGAAAGCCAAATGATTTTCATCTAGATCTAATCAATTGTAGAATGACCATATGAATTGAAGAAGGTAAATAACCAAAGTGACTTGTTATCCAAACCAACCCCTTTCAAATCCGGTTGATGATGGAGGTACATTTAATATCAACTTAATAATAATTATTTCCGTTAACTCATTTGATAGAATGAGACCGATTTATACTTTCTTTGAACCCACTGTTTATGGGATAATTGGTACTGTTAGCATGATATATATAATAATCAATTCCATCATACCTCTTCGTACATAATTTACTTATTTTAAGAGTCCTTACTCGTAAATACGTTGAAATTAGAATTTAGAAACACCGGTCTAGTTGTACCTTATCAGTTATCACCCCCTCCCTCCCTCCTAATTAATTATTATTTATTAGTTAATTAATTTATTTCCTCCGTTTGGTTAGCTGTCTGCCCAGATACCAGTTCTTATGTACATGATGATATCAATTTTTTCCTGCGTACAATTCGGGTTTGTAATTCGCCAGATAACCAATATAATGATTTTTAATTGAATAATTAAAGATTGTACTCGTAGATCATTGTCCAGCAAAGATATAATACAATATTATTTTTCATATTCACATGTTGAGGACATCAGAAAAAATATTGCTGTTTGGACATATTCGCACAGTAGTTACGTTTATTCATAATTAATTATAAATGGTTATATCTTTAAGTAATTTAATTACCTCCTCATTTATGTTAGTATATCTAAGAAATAGTATAATTCTAAATTATTGTGTTCAATTTAATAAATTACTGCATGGTTAATGAATTATTTGTAACTAGAATATTAAAAAAAATATTTATTTGTATCTGAATTTGCTAGATATAAAATTATATCGATGTTCTTCCATTTAAATGATTTAAATTGCTCAGTTGCATGTTTTTTAATTAAAATGCAAGTATTACCGGATTCTATATGAATATAAAATACTTTTGTCCAACACTTTGCCAGTAGGACATGTTTATATTTCTTTATTATAGCTGTGCTTCCTAGGAAAGGTATCTCCAATGGTTTCAAGAAAATCAATACTAATAGTACAACTAATGGAAAGATACAATAATGAGATGATTCATAAGTAACTAAAATATAGAAACAAAGATTATAAACATGGCACAGGGGTAACTTTTTGTATAATAATACAATTAATGGTTAGACATGATGATTATTCGGATCTCATCTTTCTGTGAACCCCATAAAATCGCTGTTATAAACATGACTAATTGAAAGTTACAAAGAGGCAAAGAAAGGATCAGAAACCGCTCTGGGCTTACGAAATAATTATTCTGTTCTAAGTCTCCAAATTCCTTGAAAATATTTTATAAAATTCTGATGCCTTTAGTATGAATAATTCTTAAGGTAATTTATATTTATTTTCTTTCTTTAAATGAATTATGATAATGTGATGTAAATTGCATTATTTATAATCATGAATGACTATATTATTTGTATCGAAAATCCGTTAGATATAAAATCTTATAGAAATTATCTCATTTAAAAAAGTAAATTTATTAATATTTTTTTAGACAAAATGTAACCATTATATTCAATGCGAATATAAAAATATTTAGTCTGACGTGTTACCCTTCATATATGTCGATATTTTTCTATTAAAATATTTATGCTTCGTAGGAACGTCATCTCCATGATTTGTAGAAATAATAATAGTATAACAAGCACAAGATGAATACTGTATATAAGTGTGAGTCTGTGACTATTGTATAAAATAAAGTCAAAGCTTAGAAATATTGAGAGATTATTTTGACCTTGTCTATGCGATAATGCGACCCGCCGACCCCTATAAATTCTGACCTCTTCTGAATGGGACCCCAATCCCCCGTGTACAACACCGCTTTAAATTAAGTGGCAAGCGAGGAATACATCCGGTCTTTTCAATTAAATTATTATCACTTACTCATGAGGATCGATTGTTTTATGTCAGGTATACAAATTCGTTGTTTATATGGTTGGGAAGATTTTAATAAGGATAATTATTGTGTGAATTGAACTTTTGAACTCTTGTAAATTATTTATTTGATAGTTAAAAATATATTTTTGAAACAAATAGTTAAAATTCTGAATGTTTTTTTTTTCCGCCATTTACATGTGGTCTATATGTCAAATCAACTTGAAATACGATTGATTATTGTCCATTAAAAACTAAAAAGTCGTATACTCAGTCTCTAAAAATCTTATATCATTTGATGAAAAAGCTACATGACTTTATTATTATTATTATTATTATTATTATTATTATTATTTGGAGACAGTACTCCTTGTTGAAATAATGCAAAATACAGTTACACTTCTAGTGTGTTTGGATGGAGGCCGGATAAAAATAGAATAAGAAAATTTTAAAATTTCGTGCCAATTCTTATTCTTATCTAAATTCTATAGTTTTGTTAGTATAAGAACAAAAACCCAAATTACTTATTCTTGTGTTGTTTGAGTTGTACAAAAATAAAAAATTTGAAACTTATTCTTATCCAAACCTTATTCTAAGGCATTCTTATAGTTTAGACAATGATTCTGAATATATCAATTAAATGTACCGTAAATAGTGGATATATACTCGAACCAACCTTTTAATACAATACAGTACGGACATGCTCAGAAATTAAGTTATTTAACTAAATTATATATTCTCCAATCAACTAGTCGACACAAAAGAGTACTTGACTACTTGCATATCTGATCAGACTTGTTCTTACAACTAATAAATTGATTTAATTTTGACAATGAACTAATTTATTTATTTTCTTTTTCTAAAAATACACAACTGGCACATCTTTCTCTTTCTTGGTCAAGCACACGTTTCTTTTCTTGTAATTATCTTCGTCCGGATATATGTAAACAGCAACTTGTGGCGTTCTGTTGATTTTTCTTTCTTTTTTTTCCAGTACAGTCTTTATCACCTCTCCTTAAAGAAAGAACCATCCTTCAATCAAGATAAAATCAAACCTTCTAGTCAATTGCCTTTTAAAACTCAAAGCACGTCAAATTGTGGCTCAACACGAAACGTCCGCAATGAAAGAGAGTGCTCATCACTAGCAAAATCATCTTGTTTGTGGATGTACCGTGCATAATTAACCTGGATATTTCTATGTATATATACCTCAATAGAGTATTTAATTAACTATTTATATATGGCACATCATTTCCATTTACATTATGGGGTCCAATTTTGTTCCCGCATTTTTTGCTCCTCTTTTTGGATACACTAGATAGCGGTTATATATAGGAGAAAAAAAAGGGAAAAAAAAAATAGAACCATTTGTTATGAAATAAAGTGAAAAGAAGAAGAGAAAAGATAAAAGAGAGAGTAAAGTGGTGCTCTGTAATTCTTATTCTCAATTGTTCAATTTAGATTACAGTATACATCCTCTATTTATAAGGTAAAAACAAATCTTCTAATTAATGCTATAGATCTCATACAATCAATAGGAATAATGAAAATGGACAATCAATATATAATTCCATTTATAACACTTCCCCTTTGTTCATCTTTCATTATACACTAGTAATATGATACTTCAGGATCAATATTAATATGATACTTCTTGATCATTTATACTGCCTCATTAAAAACCTTACCAAGAAAAACCCATTGGGATAAAAACTTGGATAAGGAAAAAAGAGTACAGCGTGTATAATGCTTTCCCTCATTTTGATATTATTGGACATCCTTCAGTCGGTGTAGACCTATCTTCTTTCTGAGTTGTTCAAAAATTCTTGTTGGCAAAGACTTCGTGAATAGATCGGCCAAGTTGTTGCATGATTGAATTTTTTGAACATCTATTATACCATCCTTTTGTAGATCATGTGCCGAGAAGAACTTCGGCGCAATGTGCTTAGTTCGGTCTCCTTTGATATATCCTTCTCTAATTTGTGCTATGCAAGCTGCATTATCTTCATATATTGGAGTAGGATTTTCTTTAATGTTTTGAAGCCCACATTCTTCTTGAATATTTTGAATTATTGATCTCAATGAAACACATTCTCGACTCGCTTCATAGAGAGCAATTAGTTCAGCATGATTTGATGATGTAGCCGTTAGAGTTTGTTTTGTCGATCGCCATGAAATCGCAGCTCCACTATAAGTAAATATGTATCCTGATTGAGATCGTGCTTTATGCGGGTCTGATAAATATCCTGCATCTGCATATCCAACTAGATTAGATTTTATATCCTTTTCGTAGTATAGCCCCATATCTCGAATTCCGCAAAGATAGCGAAAAATATCTTTAATTCCATTCCAATGTCTTCGGGTTGGTTTGGAACTATATCTTGATAGTAAATTTACAGCAAATGAAATATCAGGCCTGGTATTATTTGCAAGATATAACAATGCTCCTATTGCACTTAAGTATGGCACTTCAGGACCAGTACTTCTTCATCATTTTCTTGGGGGCGAAAAGGATCATTTTCTATATTTAACGATCGTACGACCATTGGTATTTTCAAAGGATGAGGTTTATCCATATTAAACTTCTTTAGTAATTTTTCAATATAATTTGACTGATGGATAAATATTCCATTCTTTAAATGCTCGATCTGCAGACCGAGACAAAATTTAGTTACACCAAGATCTTTCATTTCAAACTCCTTTTTCAATAATTTTGCAGTATTTTCAATCTCTTCAGGAGATCCTATAATGTTTAAATCATCAACATACACTGCAACGATTGCAAAACCAAAATTTGATTTTTTTAATAAAAACGCACGGACTAATTGTATTATTCTTATATCCTTCTTTTAAAAGATATTCACTAAGTCGATTATACCACATTCGACCTGATTGTTTTAGTCCGTATAAAGATTTTTTCAATTTTATGGAGTACATTTCTCGAGACTTTGATTTATATGCTTCAGGCATTTTTAATCCTTCGAGAATTTTCATATATATGTCACTATCAAGTGAACCATATAGATAAGCTGTGACAACATCCATAAGTTGCATTTTAAGATTTTCTGTGACTGCGAGACCTATTAAAAATCTAAGAGTTGTCGCATCCACTACAGGTGAATACGTTTCTTCATAATCGATTCCATATATTTGTGTAAACCCTTGTTCCACTAGCCTTGCTTTATATCTCACGATCTCAATTTTCTCATTTCTTTTAATGACAAATACCCATTTGTAACCTATAGGGTTAACATGTTTGGGTGTCTGGACTACCGGTCTAAATACTTGTCTTTTATCAAGCGAATTTAATTCAGCTTGTATGGCATCTTTCCATTTATGCCAATCATTTCTTTGTCTACATTCTTCTATGGTTTTTGGCACATTATCTTCTTCGCTTATAACATCACTAGCTATAGCGAATGCAAAAACTTCATCAACTTGAGTTTTATTCCTATTCAATGTTGTACTATTTTTCACATAATTTATAGAAATTTCATATTCATTTGATACTTCGGTTTCTTCTGGAACTTCATCAATCTCTTCATGGATTTTAGTTTCTTCTAGAACTTTATTAATCTCTTATGGAGATTTAGTTTCTTCAGGAATTTTGTAAACCTCTTCTGAGGTTGTACCAACTGCTTTATTCTGCTCTTTTCTTTTTCGTGGATTTACATCCTTAGAACCAATTGGTCTTCCACGTTTTCTACGTTCATGAGATTCATTTGATAATTTTGTAATATCTATTCGAGCAGGTGCATTAATAGCTGGAATATGTGATTTAGTGACTCTATTTATATCTGTGAATGCATCAGGCAATTCATTTGCAATTCTTTGTAAGTTTATAATCTTTTGAACTTCAAGTTCACATTGACCACTTCTAGGATCAAGATAAGACAACGATGAATTCCATGTCACTTGTCTATTCAGCTTTTGTTTTTCTTCCCCTAAATTAGGGAATATTGATTCATTAAAATGACAATCAGCAAATCTTGCTGTAAAAACATCTCCTGTTAATGGTTCTAAATATTTGACAATGGAAGGAGAGTTAAAACCAATATAAATTCCCAACCTTCTTTGAGGTCCCATTTTTGTGCGTTGTGGAGGAGAAATTGGAACATATATTGCACAACCAAATATCTTTAAATGAGATAAATTTGGTTCTCTTCCGGAGACCAATTGTAATGGGAAATATTTATGATCAGCAGTTGGTCTTAATCTAATTAGTGCTGCAGCATGTAATATGGCATGTCCCCATGCAGAAGATGATAAACTAGATTTCATAAGTAATGGTCTAGCTATTAATTGTAACCTTTTAATCAATGATTCTGCTAGACCGTTTTGTGTATGAACATGTGCCACTGAATGTTCTACAGTAATCCCAATAGACATGCAATAATCATTAAAAGCTTGGGATGTAAATTCTCCTGCATTATCAAGTCGGATTCTTTTAATTTGATAATCCGGAAAGTTAGCTCTCAATTGGATAATTTGTGCTAATAATCTAGCAAATGTAACATTTCTTGTTGCTAACAAACACACATGTGACCAACGTGTTGATGCATCAATTAAAACCATAAAATATCTAAATGGTCCACATGGCGGTGTAATAGGTCCACATATATCTCCTTGAATTCGTTCTAAAAATAATGGAGCTTCAGGTCCAACTTTATTTGGAGATGGTCTAGTAATTAGCTTTTCAAGAGAGCATGCTTGGCATGTCAATTCTTTTGATAATAGGATCTTCAGGTCCTTTAGGGGATGTCCGTTTGCACTTTCAATTATTCTCCTCATCATTATATTTCTTGGATGACCCAATCTATAAAGCCATAATGTAAATAATTTTGGATCAACTAACTTCTGGTTAGTCACCATATTTGATTCTACTGTACTTATATATGTACCATATGGTCTATTTGATAGTGCTTGTAATTTCTCCATAATATTTTTCTGGCCATTTTTAATAGATATGATATGAAGATATTCGCAATTTTTCTCATTCATAGTTTCAATATGATAACCATTTTTTCGAATATCTTTAAAACTTAGTAGATTTCTTCTGGATCTACTTGAATATAATGCATCATCTATTATTAATTTTGTTCCTTTAGGTAACAAAATACAAGCTCTTCCGGAGCCTTCAATAATATTACTTGAGCCAGAAATAGTTTGGATATTAGTCTCACCGAGATGCAATTGCAAAAAGTATTTCTTACTTTTCAATATTGTATTTGTAGTTCCGCTGTCTACTAGACATGAATCTTCTTTACTTATCATTGCGTCAGTCATTTCCATAAAATAAAATAAATGAAATAAATTAAACTTTATTTTATGCCCGTCCCGTGCATAAAAACTAAAAAGAAAAAGGAATAAAAAATAACTTTATTCCGTACATGAAATTAAAGAAAATTTTATTCATCAACATGATATTAACTTCATTCATTTTCCGTACACGAAAATTAAAAAGGAAATTAAACTAAACAAATTAACTAACTTTAATTCATTTTCCTTAACACGCATATTTCCATCTTTTCTATATTTTTATATTTTACATATGTTACAACACATTTTCAAGACGTGTTTCTTTTTTCGTTGTAAAAATCAATGCGTCCATGACACTATCATCTATTCATATAAATTCAAATTCACTTCAGGGAATGAATTTTCACACGATTGATTAATTTATTAGAAAAATTCGTTCTTTCGCATTAGGATACATGATACTAACTTGAAGTATCTTTTGCTACTACCGGAGCAAATTTGAAACATAAAATATGGAGAATTGTACTAACAAAATTATAACGAGCTTTTTATTTTGATGGTCACATTTTTCTTTGGAAAAACTCTTCAAGAGTACAAACATGCTTTCATCATAACTTCATGCTATTAGTATCGTAACTTCAGGTTACAATAAATAAATGGAGATAAATAAAAATAAATAAATAAAATAAATGAATAAAGTAAATAAAATAACATACAATAACTTAATTATAACTTCATGTTAGTAAAATTTTATTTATTAACTTCTAGTTATTTAATTTGTTTGACTGCACAAGAATTTAAATGAAATAACTTCAGGTTATTTTCTCATTTAATGACAAATAATAACTGTTGATATATTAAATTGGAAATAAATTCACGTTATTTTTCATCCGGTGTCCAATAACTTCTGGTTATTAAGAATAGAACTTCAGGTTCTTTGAAAATAAAATTTCAGTTTTGAATAATAACTGCCGGTTATTTATATAATAATAATCAGTGGTATTTCATAACTTTTGGTTATATTAATTTATAATAGAACTTCATGTTCTAAGCAAATCAATTTAAAAATCAAGAACTTCGAGTTCTAAACAAATTACTTCAAGAGCATCAAGAACTTCAGGTTCTAAATAATTTTAATCGAAATATAAATTTCAAGTTATTGATGTCATAACTTCGGATTATGATAAATAAAATAAATAAAAAAATACAACATAATAAATAGAAAATAAAATATAATATAATTCATTTGATTATAACTTCAGGTTATAATAATTAACAACTTCTAGTTATTAAAATTTTTGACTATTCAATTAGAATAATTTAATTGAAAATAACTTCAGGTTATTTTTCATTCATTAACTTAGAAATAAAATTTCAAGTTTTAAACAAATAAATTCAAGTATTAAGAACTTCATGTTCTAAACAAATTATTTTTAATGAATAAGAACTTCAAGTTCTAAATAACTTTAAATCGAAATATGAAGTTCAGGTTATTCATGTAATAAGAACTTCGGGTTCTTGATAAACTTTCAAGTTTGAATAATATCATTAAATAATTATTTCCATCGTCATTCACTTCGGGGAATGATTCTCATAAATTCAAACGAAAAAATTCAGATTCAAATATCCTTAAAAAAAACGAAATTAAGAAAGAAATATATTTATGAACTTCTGGTCATATCGCATGTAGAAATTATTTACGAAATAAAATTTCAAGTCAAGCCTTTACTTTCTTTTTTTTTCTTTTTTTTTAATACTTAGGGATTACCTTTTCACAACAAAATCAAAAAGAAAAAATACCTACGGAAACTAAACAGATATAAACAAAGAATGAATCTCAACATATATAAACAGATCTAAACTGATTGCAAAAAGTTACGTTTGAATTACAAATAACTACGGGATGTACATTTGCAAATATTCAAATACACTATATCAATTTCAATCAAACCCTTTTACCTTTTCCTCCTGAGCGATTCGTGCTGATAACGTGTTATGAAATAAAGTGAAAAGAAGAAGAGAAAAGATAAAAGAGAGAGTAAAGTGGTGCTCTGTAATTCTTATTCTCAATTGTTCAATTTAGATTACAGTATACATCCTCTATTTATAAGGTAAAAACAAATCTTCTAATTAATGCTATAGATCTCATACAATCAATAGGAATAATGAAAATGGACAATCAATATATAATTCCATTTATAACACCATTAACTAATTTTTTAATCATTTATTCAATCGGAGCTTATAAAGATCATCTCCAATATTCATCATCTCTATCATCCCAGCAGTTAGATTAATTGCATTCCAAAAACGAAAAGAGAGGAATGAGAATGAGGGGATGATTAACGCGTTTTCCTTATTTGGATGAGGGAATGGAGGGAGCGACACATAGCGACATTGACTTCAACAAATACATATTAACTTCAACAGTTACATATTAACTTCAACGGTTAATATATATAACTAGAATAGTTACGATATTAACTTCAGCAATTATAAATATTAACTTCAACAGTTACGATATTAACCTTAACAGTTATATATATTAATATTTAATATATATAAATAGAACAATTATATATATATTAACTTCAACGGTTAATAGAGGGACAAGATAATTAATGATACTTAATATGTAACGGTTGAAGTTGATATGTAATTGTTGAAGTTACATATTAAGGAGGAGTGAAGCACAAGGATGGGGAAGGGGAGTGAAGCACAAGGAATAACGCGTGGATGATCATTGCCAAAACTAGAAAACGCGTTATCGGATTCTATCATCCCTTGAAATCCTCATTAATTAACTAGCGTCCTCATTAACAGAAGGTTGGGGATGATGAACATGATAGAATCTTAGAGATGTTCTTAAGCAATTCCCTTTAAATAGATTCAGAGAGAAGACTCTAATTTCTTAGGGTGCGTTTGGATAGGTGTGGGAAGAAGGGAAGAAGGGAATAAGTGGGAAGAAGTATTGGGAAGTGTGTAACTTTGTGAAGAGTTTGGATTGTTTATATTTTTTTTTTCTTCTTCTTTCTTCTTCTTCTTCTTTCTTCCAACAATCCAAACACACCCTTAAGTAGATATTATTATGTTTGGAAGTCTATGGAATAAGAACAAGAGAATAATAACAAACTATTTCTTATTTGGCACTCTTTAGAACAAGAAGAATAAAAACAAAATGAACCTCGTTCTTGTTCCAACAAAAACATGGAACTAAAATAAGAACAAGAACAAGCTTGTTCTTATTTTTATTTTTATTCCACACCACTTCTAAACATATCAATACGGTCTTGTTTCTCTGCCAACTATTTTTTTGTTATTTATTTATTTTTTGCATCCCTGATAGCTTAAATCCATTCACTATGAGAAAAAAAGTAGAGTCCATTAACTAATTTTGTTGAACTCGATGGTCAGTAGACAGTATAAATTAAAAGCTTGAAATTTAAAAATTTTGCATCGAGAAATTAGTAAGAACAACTGTGTTTTTAAAGAAAAAAAATATATAAATAGAATAAATGAATGTTGTAAAAAGAACTAAAAAATATTCCGGACGTCACGACATACAAATCAAGTTTAGTAAAGTAGTCGTTGGCTTCTTGTATCTGAACTCTTTTTTGGACTCATTCGGAGATGAGTTTATCCCTCTTTTTTAGTTCAATACTTTTACATTACTTGTATTGAAAGTTTGAAACCTCTTCAGAAAAGATCTTAATTTAAGAATGTATTTATTTAGTTTGAAATTAAATTTTGATTGATATAAGAATCCTCTCAAATTTGATTGTTATAGCCGTTGGGACGGATTTTTGGCATACAAAAATTCCCTTCGTATTATATAAATAATAATCCATGATGATCTCCAGTGTATATACAACTTGGGATGAGTTTGAGATTGAAAAACAAAAAGTCTCCGTTTGAATAAGGTGTGGAAAGAAGAAAAGAAAGAAAGAAATGAAAAAAAAATATTGAGAAGTGTGTAACTTTGTGAAGAGTTTAGATTGTTTATAATAAATTTATTTTCTTATTTTTTTCTTTACTTTTTTTCAAATGGAATCCAAACGGAACTAAAGAGAAGAGGAATCCACAAATCCAAAAAGGAAATCTACTACCAAATGGCAAGTTGCTCGAGTGGAAGAAAACAAATAAACAAATGGACAACGATAGGAAGAACGAGGTTGGGTCTTGAGATGTGGGATTTCTGATTAGAGAATGTGCGCGGATCTGGCATAACAGAAGAGAAACAAACATAAAACAACACTGAATTAACACATGGCATGGTCGTCGCCGACCACGAGCAACTCTCCATGTGGTTAGCCTAGTTGTCGATCCATCCACTTATGACTAAACACAAAATTATTACTCCTCGTTGGTACCGTGCTTGACGGGAGTTGACTCGTCTTGTGGTATGGGTTAATGGGAATTGCTCCATGCACGTCTCCAATTTGGAGATCCACTCCTTAGTGGACGAAAATACCCCTCACATTTTTTCTATTTACGCCTTTCAGTACACACTCCAGTTTGGAAAGTGAGGGCATTTTCGTCAAGAAGGAGTGGATCTCCAAACTTGAGGAGTGGATGAAGCAATTCCCTGGGTTAATGGGTTCCCTTATAATTGCATGTTGTATTGTTGTCTTGCGTTAATGAAGGACAGCCGTCTGATTAGCCCGAAGATTTTTTTACATAGGATCAAGAATTCAAAGTTACTAGATTAGCATCCATGGTTACAAATAAAGACCACTTGTTAAAAATGCAGATATGATCTCCGCAATTTTATTGCAAATTGCTACTTCATTTCCCGAATTTGTTATGTCAAATAATTCGTTGTGACTTAAACACACATTAATCTGGCGGGTTATGGAGGTTGTGATCTTCCATTGGAATTATTATTAATTTTTCTATGGACACAATGTCACTTTTTAAGAAGATTTTTTTTTTCCAATTTTATTTGTTAAACGACCGCACAGTCAATTAAGAATATGCACGATCTATATTTAGAAGATAAAAATTGCATAGTAAATACTTACAGACATAATACATTAGATGGTTTTAAGTTGGGCCCATTCACTCGAGCCCACTTCTGAGTAGCCCTTTCTTCTCCTCGGCTCCGTTTGGATAGGTGTGGGAAGAAAGGAAGAAGATAAGAAGTATTGGGAAGTGTGTAACTTTGTGAAGAGTTTGGATTGTTTATAATTTTTTTTTTCTTCTTCCTTCTTCTTCTTCTTTCTTCCAACGATCCAAACACACCCCTCGTTTCTTCAAACACCGGGAATTTCTCCAAACACATTGGGAACTGCGAAGTGAAAAGTGGAAATTGTTCCTGTTCCGTTCGACTGACATAACGACTATTTTTAATTAAAATTTAAGAACCGTACGGTTGCTAAGGTCGTTGTATGTTAGTCGAACGGTAACAGAAATATTTCTATACAATTAATTTAGCACGCATACTCATAATATGTTATTATTTATTATTCAAGATTCTATCAGGTTTTTTCATACCTAATTTGGCGATAATTTGTGTATGAACAGGGAGTAGATAAATTAATTTTTACTTATGTTTTAAGTACAATTTTCCGAAAGATCAATGCAAATTCCATTTGAACTGAATTGAGCTTATTGCAATTAATGTAGTTTATTTCTTGAATTGAACGTATCTACTTTCAATTTCAATTCGAAATTTTTTTTTTTCGGAGACTTGACAGCAAATGTCAAGAGAAGAGAAACAAAAAAAGAGCTAATAATTACTACAAACTACAGACTACAGCACTACATCAACTTAGGCTAACAATTTTTGAAGAAAAGAGGTCCGTCTTCTAGTACACTCCTTACCAGGACCTATACGGCTATACCGATTTAGCTTCATCTCGGGATCTTCTGGGGCCGAAACCGGCTAAGAAAAATGGGCAGACCGTAGTTTGAAATACTGACCTAAGTTGGATTATGTTAAGTTTAAGTCTATTAATTTTTCTTTCTTAATTGGTCTAGCATCCAATATAGTCCAGTTTTTTTCTTTTCATTTTCATACTGGCTCCATTTGGATTTCATTTGGGAAGAAGGGAAGAAAGAAATAAATTTATTATAAACAATCTAAACTTTTTACAAAGTTACACACTTTCCAATACTTCTTCCCACTTCTTTCTTTTTCTACTTGAAACGGAAATTTACATTCCCCCCAACGTAGTGCTTCTTCATCCTACCTCTCGTCCTACCTGCTTTTTATACCTATCTTTTCAAAGGAAAGCCAGCGCGATGTGGAGGGGCGAGAAGAATGAAAGTACGATCTCACAAGAAAAGGATGTGATATTGGCTTGTTGGTTCCCTAGTTTGAACTAGAGAGAAAGCAGATTGCAAGTAAGGAGTCATATAGTAGTATTGCTTTGGTGTGGGCAGCAATTCTAGTTAAGCTTGCTTAGTCCCATGGTATTAGGCAGGTAGGATAGAAGGTTAAAAGACAGCTAGCAGAATACAAGATTGACTCGTAGCTTCGTACGTGGTTGAAAGCGAATAAGTTGTTTCTACTGCTTTAGCCGTGATTGAGTAGTCGGTTCCTACATAATATTAGCTCACATAAGAATAAGAAGAAGAAGTGACAGCCGATTAGGCGGTTCCATCCCTTCTTCTCACACCTTATCCAAACGGAGCCACTAAGAAAATGATAGAGTTGAGCAGACCTTTAGGTTGTGCTCCAGAGACTCTAAGGCTCCGTTTGGATAGGTGTGGGAAGAAGGGAAGAACGGAAGAAGTGGGAAGAAGTATTGGGAAGTGTGTAACTTTGTGAAGAATTTGGATTGTTTATAATTTTTTTTCTTCTTCTTCCTTCTTCTTCTTCTTTCTTCCGACGATCCAAACGCACCCTAAGGGAAGGAACAAGAAGTAAAGAAAGGAGGAACTACCCGAGTATTTTACTCGCTCCACAATGAACAGGACGAAAAGGAGAATACAGGTGAGATATAGACATATTTAATGAAGAGTTTACTTTCTAACTTTATCTTTCGATTTGAGAGTAAACAAATTGGGACAATCTTTCCTCTCCCATACTTTCCTTTCCTCTAATAAGGATGTCCTAGAGCACAACCTTAGGCGCTGAGCAGTACACGCGGACAAATATACCCTTCCTTCTTATGGCTCTGTTTAGATGAGCTCTAGAAATAAGGAAATAAGAGAATAAGGAAGTAAGTTTATTATAAACAATCCAAACTTTTCATAAAATTACACATTTCCCAATACTTTTTCCCTTATTCCTCTTATTCCTACACCATTCAAACGGAACCCAGGGATAATACACGCTGGCTGACAGTGGTATGTTTGTAATTAAATGGTTTACTAGGGGCAAAGTGAGAGCCCTTAAACGGACATGTCCACTCATAACTCAACTCCCATCGATGTAAATGTTTCAATGTTTCACATAAATTTAAGCTTTAATGTTTAAAACCAGGCTTAAGCCTGTTTTGAGCCCACGAAACAGATTGTTAATTAAATTGGACCGTATTCAATTAAAAAAATATGCTTTCCTCGATATTAAGATTTCACTTGAACTTATGCTTAAGCCTGTTTTGAGCCCAGAAAAGTGATTGTTAATTAAATTTGGACCGTATTTTATACATGTTAAAAATGTGCTATCCTCAAGTTTATTAAAATTCAAAAGAAAGTGTGAATGCTGGAATTTGAGTGACAAACGGAGGTTGTGCAATGTTAATTCAATCAATAGACTTATCTGTCGGCAGTTTATAAATATATGAACGGAAAAATATTCATTATTTGTAAAAGTCGACAACAAAAAATATATATCACGGGCAATCTAGTATAGTTCCATTTATTATAAAAGAAATGATGATGAAACTACCTAACAACAAGCGCTTCTTTTAGGGTGCGTTTGGATAGGTGTGAGAAGAAGGGAAGAAGGGAAAAAATGGGAAGAAATATTGGGAAGTGTGTAACTTTGTAAAGAGTTTGGATTGTTTATAATTTTTTTTTGCCTTCTTCCTTCTTCCTTCTTCCAACTCCATCCAAACAAAGGCTTAGAAGTTTTAAGATTTACAGTTTGATTCTTGGAAATGTTTTAGTACATAAGTGCCGGTTCATTCGTTGGTACTTTTCAAGTAGTCTTTGTTAATGATAAGATGCCAATTTCAACATAAGATCAGCCGATCAGGTACCTAAGGCTCCGTTTGGATGGCTTCTTTCCGGAATAAGGAATAAGGAATAATCATTTTTTACCAATAAATTTATTTCTAACCATCCAAACTCTTCACAAAAATTACACACTTCCCAATAAATTTACCCCTTCCCAATAAATTTCTTCCTTTCTTCCTTCTTCCTACCTTATTCTCAACGCATCCAAACGGAGCCTAATATTTTTTTTGAAGATAAATTATACGTCAAGTCTCGCAACAGGTATCTAATATTTATGTGTACTTCAATTTAATTTATCATTCATATGCAATACCTGGAAGAATTTTGATAACTTCCCAATTAAAAGATAGCTTAAAAGCAAAATAAATTAAGGAAATTACAGCTGTAGTGCTGAAATCAATTGGGTATGCTCGTATGGAACCCGATTGACAGTTACTTCTATCAATTGATATAGGTAAAGGGATTAATATCTCTTGAGAAATTTCGGGAAAAAAAAAAATCTCCCACAAATAGCTACCAGGTTCTTAGAAATATAAAATATTTTATAGGCTTTGTGAAATAATCATGGTATCATTCTCTGAGGACTGGGGGTCCTGGAAAGGAACACAGTTTCTTCCCAAGTGGCAACCGAAAGAATAGAATGACCTAGTGTAATGTTGACATCTCTCTTTTAAAAGATTTTACAATGACGTGCGCTCTGCTTCTAATTTGATTGACCTCAACTTAATTAGGTCGTGTGTGCATTTTATTCTGTAAACTGGTTTGCATCTCTTTCGCCCAACTAACAACTCAGGCGTGCTTCCCTCTTCGTTTATCGAACATGTTTCATTGGTTTCTTTCCCAATCGAAACATTTTTTTTTTAAAGAAAAACAAGGGTCAAGCCCTTGTTTCTTTCCTAATTGAAACATATTTACCAAAATTACTTATTACATCTTCATGAGATGTTTGTTTGGACATGTACAGTATAAAGTATTAATGCAACGCTGAGTTCACTGGGGAGCAAACAAATTTGTGTACCATCAAGGTCCATCCCATGTTACAATTCACTCGTAGGCTCCGTTTGGATGGTGTGGGAATAAGATAGGAAGAAGGAAGAAGGGAAGAAATTTATTGGGAAGGTAAATTTATTGGGAAGTGTGTAACTTTTGTGAAGAGTTTGGATGATTAGAAATAAATTTATTGGTAAAAAGTGGTTATTCCTTATTCCTTATTCCGGGAAGAAGCCATTCAAACGGAGCCGTAAATATTATAAGATCAGGTCGAATTTCCCTGATATTTTTAATACAATCTACACTTAAGAATTGGTTATTCAGTTAAGCAAACTCTGATCCATACTCGATTATATATAAGATCTAAACATCTGAGCCAATAACATTGCATTAGTCAAATTGATCGGATTACTCCTATCTTAATTAGAACTCTAAAAGGCAAACCTTGATTAATGACTGTAGACACAAATTCAACTTAATTGCTGAAAGTTTTCGCATTGGCAGTTCTGCTAATGTGTCGACAAAAATTCCTTCGAAATTTTCTTTTACAAGATATAGTTAGGTCAGTAATATAGTTCTGGCATATTTATAATGCGGGTCTCTAAATTTAAAAACTTCACATCATAGGAACGAAATGTCGATTGTTGTTTAATTTATTTTATTAAATCTAAAAATAAGAAATACAGGTAGACTGTCAGCGTAGGGTCTCCTCTGCAACATTCAAATGTCGTTGTATTCATAACTCTAAAGATAATGGCCTTCAAACAAATTTCTCGCATGAAAAAAAACCATGTCTCAAGGCGGAGGGAGTTAGTTGAATTACTATTATACCTTTATCCACATAAAAAGAAAGAAAGTGCTAAACTATTATGGTTTTTGGAAACAATTACCCCGAGATTTTCGGTATTTGCGTAAACTCCAAAAAAAAACACATTGTTTGTATAAGAAGATAAAAACACATATAATCTAAATTTTTTTCTTAATATCAAGTTAAATCAAATAAATTCATGAGGAGGATTCTAATGTCACAAATGCCACAATTTCTCTAATTTACTGTTATTTTAAATTTTGAAATTCAATTTTTGAATTTAAATCGTTGATTTTGTTCAATTTTCACGAGTAATGCATTTCTCTATAACTTTTGTAAATTTAAAAGTTTATTTGATACTCGACTAGAGGCAAAAGGATGAACAAATATTGTTAATTATAACATATTAATTCTAATTTATTCATTTTTAACCTCTTGATTGAGTATCAATTGATCAAACTTCAAAATTGACAGGGAAAAAATATTTTCAAATTTTTCTAAATTTAATATACGATCTATTTATTAATAAAAACACATATAAAAGTTTATTTTAGATTCTTGGCATCGGTTGTCTAATGAAATTGATTATCAATATAATTCTTCTTTCTATTTTAATAAATTATCTTTACATCTTTGTCATTTTTGTCCGCAGAGTCGTTGAGTATTTATTTGAGACCTCTTTTCTACATTTTAAATTAAATACACCTTCCCCGTGCAGTTCAGAAAAGATAGCTTAACAACGACGGTACACTTCTAATACCAGAAAAAAAAGACAGTTTCATGCTTCTGTTGCGCGCTATTGCATCAACAATCAATTTTAGGGGGGAAAAAATCAATTCTAAATTTTAATGCTTGGTGTCTAGTTTCTTTCTTAGTAAAAATGTTATACCGAATTAAAAAAAATGTCAGAATGTACTCACCGTAACTATTCGGCAACAACAAACATATTAATTTTGTAATCATAAATCGTTATGTGCATTGTTTAAAGGGTTCCTCTCATAAATGCAACATTGAAATAACAAACTTTATTCTTAGACCCAGGGGGCAGGGGCCATTTCCAATACAATATTGCTTGAACAATACAACAACAGAACCGATTCCCAGAGGTAGAAAACACACCTACATTATCTTGTTACTCGTGCTATTAGTCAGGTATCATTTAACCTTGTCTTGAATTAAATTTTCTCGGTAGGTCTTTTGTCCCTAGACTACACCTCTCCTCTCTCTGATATTCCTGTTTCATATTAATTATGTAATGAATTACTCTTTTGATTTATAAAGAGGGTTGTGATGAACATTGTCAAAGTGACTCATTATAAAAATGTCTTGGAGAGTGGCAACAGATAAATTATATTTGATTATTTGGAGAAAGAGATGTCAACTGTCTTCACCTTTAGTTATCAAACAGAGCATTCTCACCTTTCTTATTTTATTATCTCCCGCGCTTAATCAACCCAAATTGTTCCAAAGTTTATAAAATAGTAACCAAAGACTCCTTCCCGATTCCTCAATCCCTCTTGCAAGAACTTAGACACAGAACCAAACCAAAACTTCAATTCAATCTACGACTAGAATGTATACAATGGAGTTCAGCTCTAGAACCTCATCAGAGAAAAGGAAGAAGAAACAACAAGAAAACACGACAAACGGTTGCAGCGTCGCCACTCCAAGCCGGCACTCCTTCTCCTCACCTATCACCCACTCCTTCCAAAGAGCCAACGCCTCTCCTTTAAAGGACTCCTCTTATTCTTCACCTCGGCCTTCGTTTTGCACCGAGACAGCATGCCGAAAGCCGAGCCCAAGACGGGGCGCCTCAGCATGGGCGCTCTCTCCGGGCCGGTCATTGGACATGACAGAGACGCCAGTGCCGAGGAGGAAAAGTGTCGATTGTGGCAGAGTTGGAGGCGGCATGGGAAGCGTCATGGGGTTGTTTGCGAGGAGGAAGAAAGTGGATCCTGCGGAAGAGGAGACGGTGCATCAGTTGCGAATTACACTCGCGCAGCTGATGCAGTGGCGGTTCGTCAATGCGCGTGCCGGCGCGGCTATGGACCGCCAGAAATTTGTGTCTGAGGTATGATGCATAATTGTTTTCCAATTTACATTATTTAGGATTCTTCTTTTTTTTATTTATGCATAAGTTTTATATTTGCTATCCATTGACTTGCATTAAAAGTTGTTGCATTACAAGTGCACGGGAGATTTTGCTTCCAGTTGAATTATTATCTGAACTTTCGGTATATTGAGAGAGACACAAAGTCGAGTTTTGTTTAATTGGGAGACGGATGCAACTAATTTTTGTTTATTTATTGATAATATCGATTGACGTTGCTTTTGATGGTTAATGGGTTACATTACATATATGATGATTTAATTTTTCACGAGAATTCGGAAGTCCCTATGGAAGATTCGGTGTTTTGGACTGTAGCGCTTGGATCCCCAGTATGTGCGCGCCTCGTTTCGTTTGTTGAATTTGTCTAGACATGAATGTGGCATATGTTATGCGACAAATCGTATAAGAAATCACTACTAAAGAATAAATGATTCGCCATATACATATTTGCGAATAAAATCAGCGTAAGCCTCAGTTGTCGGTTGCACCCGGAGTACAAAATGTCAAAAACCATTTAGCTCAGTTGAGCAAATTTTTTTTTTTTGTGCCATTTCTTTTATTTGTTATGGTACATTCCTGTGAGGCAGAGACGTAAAGTTCTATTAAATAATATTAGTATTTTTTTTCAGTTATAAGGCTTTGACCCCTAATTTTCTTTAAAAAAAAACTGTAGTTGACTTTAGTAGTTCCATTAAAAAAAATTCGCTCTCTGCCTCTGGCAATAACCATAGTTATTGGGTACTGCTGGGCCTTTTTAGTGGGTTAAACTGAACAATGTGGAACCAGGAGCCTGTTTATATCAAAACGGAGGCCTATTTTTTAGTGACTAAATGTACAAATTGGGAAGTTTTGGCATATTTCAAATTTTTGGGCCTAGTTCATTTACTAGACACCACTAAAAATTTGTAAAAAATTTAATTCGCATGTGTATTGGACTTGAGGAACTTCATAAAAATAAATAGTAAAATCAAAGGTTCAGACAATGCAAGTCCTAGATTCCTATCGTAGTCACATTTTCTTTTCCTTTCTTTTCTATTTTTCTCATCTCATGTTTTAATTTAAGTGTTGGAGTTTGACCAAATTGATGCTTATATGGACAGAGGAAACTGTTCTATGTTTGGCTGAGGCTTGCAGAAATGAGGAATGTTGTGACAGCAAAGCAGGTTCTTTTGCAGAGAGGCAGGATAAAGGTGAAACTGCAGTCATTGCTGGTACCACAGGTGAAATTGCTTATGAAATGGGAACAAGTGGCACGACCTCATGTCGATGCTGTGGCGGTTCTAGGCAAAGTCTTAGGTGCCACCTGTCTTTCGGTTCCCTTGGTAGAGGGAGCACAGGTAAGCGCAGAAAAAAAAAAGTTTTTGTTCTTTTATTGCAAAATATGCGGGGCAAAAAATAAAATAAATTTACTATATATCTATTTGTTATTTGTTTTCTATGATTGACATGATGTAAATATATTTGCAGGCAAATATTGTATCCCTGCATAGATGCTTGCGTGTAACTATGGATGTAATGAAAGATATTGAAGCTAAAGCAAGGACATTCTATTCTAATGTTTGTACATTGTTATTTTCACATTTTGCCTTTTATTTTTATTAAAATTTGTATTCTTAATTGCGTGTCATAGAAATATTGACATAAATTTTTCGTTTATCTAAAATTGTAGGCAGAAACTGTCAGATTACTGTTTGTTGAGTTGACCAAGACGATCTTATCCGAGATAGAAGGTTTACAAGAGCTAATAAATCTATCTCAGAAGATCTTGCTGCTACAGGTAAACTTTTGAGTTTTCCTCTAAACTTCTGTTGGAAAGAGCTTTTTTTTTTCATTGCAAAACAGAAAAAAATCTCTTGTTGGAAGAAAATGAGTTGCTTTCTCATATTTAAAATAAATTTAGCTCCATTGAAGTTGCATATATAATATCTGAAATAAAATGGTTCTTGACAATTTTCTTTATTTAATACAGTTAGTTCTCTTACCATGATGTCAAATTTCTAGAACTAACCATGATTGGATATTTCTGGAGCTTTTCGGAGTTTCTTTAAAGCAGTTGCCCTTTTTAAATTCAACTCCATCATTATATTTAAAATTAATATTATGCTCAAATCATTAACTAAAAAATCATATAGCTGATAATGGTATGCTTTTATACCAGTTAGGCGAAACAAGGGTTAATACTTCTGAAATTAAAACCTCACAAATTAAGATTCAATTTTTTTTCCCACTTACAGATGGAGGAAGTAAGCTTAAGAACAAACTTGATTCAAGCAACAAAAGAAGAGGATAACAAGCTTGCTTTGTCTAAGCCATTGGCAGTGCACCGGTATATGACATTGAGGCCAGTGCCAGCATCTATTATGATCGATTTCTAACTTATCTAGCATATATATTCATGTTAATTACCACAGTAGATTTGGTCAAAAAAATTCACAAAAGGAAAAACAATGACATATTTATTTGGATAATTTGGACTAGTGATTATTTTAAAGTATAGGTACAACAGTCAATAGCCAGAGCCCAAAGGCAACAGCCTTGTACATGAACTAGACTCCTAAATGTATCCTCTTTACTCCACATTTTCTATATTTCTTCTTGTAAGCCAGTAGGCATTTTGACAACACATATGCACCTAATTTTAAAGTATCAGGCGCACTTTGCTCCACCAATTGTTTTGTTGGTCAATTTGTTCATTATAAGCATGCATAATAGGTATTTCTATTATCTTTGTTGTGGTTTCAGAAGTCTGCATCTGTTTGTACCTTTCTTGAGTTTGAGTTGTCTTATTCGATCTGATTGATAATTGATCCAACACACAAATTTGACGATAGTGAAGTAATTTCTTTTATCTGATCCCAGTAGTCTGATTTTGATCAGATGCTTGAATTAAAAAATAACAGAACTATACCATCAGATTGAATGCATCTGACTTTGTTGCATTCATTCAAAATATTTAGTTCAAATAGCTAAAAAGGTGTCTAATGAGCCTAACAAACAAAGATACTAACTAATCTAAAGGATGCAAAACTATCTGGCAATCTAAACTAAAGCAAACAAAATCCAAAGTAAATTGTCTCTTGTCATTTCCAGTTCTTACCCAATCAAGCACATACAACAGCAAAAAATAATAATAATAAAGATAGACCATAAGAAGCACAGAGAGAGGATAAAAGTAACAACACACAAGACACCCAAAAACACTAATCTGGCCAAGAAGATAACTTGAAAGTTCTGAGGAGATCCTCTAGTTGAGATCTTCATCATCTGTGGTTTGTTTCCATCTCTATCTTCCATGTTTCTCAATAAAGTATCCAGATTTCTAAAGCTGGCCTCCATCTCAGTGCTGAACCGTGTCCAGAAATGAAATCAACAGACAATTAAAAATGGTGTGAGAATTAGATCCTTTCATGTTAGAAAAAATTCTTCTATTTTTCTCCATCCATTATGTCTAACAAAGTGAGCTAACAGCAAGCATTAGCATCCTGCATCTTCACTTCTTCTCTAGAAATATCAAATATGGGCTATGAAAGCCCATATTTGATAAAGAGAGGCTTTTTCCAAGAATGAACGTCTTAAATTTTGACACTTCCCATCCAACCTTGGTGTACAGTTAACATATGAAATCTCCTCTTCAGGCCCAACACAAGTGCGGCTCTCTACGGAAGTATTAAGATTTTTCCCACATGCGATGAACTCTCACCACTCATATCTTCTCATTTTTATTCAATGCTTGGCAGATGGCACATTCAATTTTCTAAGAATGTAATCTATCTACAAATGTAAATAGTATGCTACATTATGACAACTACTACATTATGTGCAAATACATGGTGAACTAAAAATTCACCGACTAGTTTGTCATAACTCATAAATGGTGACAGAGGTAAGAGAAGAGATGGCGTACTTATCACCGTCCTATGAAGACCATTCCAAGGAGAAAAGTCTCTTGGCAATATAATATAAAAATATCATGAAAAGTTTTCAATCTTAATTCCTACACTTAAAATTATAAATATAACATTTTGACTTACATATTATGGACAAATATGGCATCATAATTAAACCCATTTATATAATATAATTGTGGTTTTAGGAAAGTTTCAATTTGCACCAATGGCATCGAATCAATTTCTTTTTAAATGCCAAGTTACCGTACTGAATTTTGTCTCTGCATGAGAAGAACAGAACACAACACAATGTGTGTGGCAGCCACAGAGTTGGCTACAAAAGAGCGGACACAGCAGGTTCAGATTCGATTCTTTTCCTCATCTATCGTCATCAGCGGGCCTATCACGTGACCAGAATTTTTATTTCGCCTTTTTCCCTGACAAAGGCTCCAGTCCCCTACTGGAGCAAGTCACGTGATCACGTGCCTTCCCACTCCCCATCCCCCACCACACCCGTTCCTCTCTCTCTCCTCTTCTCCATTATTGAACTCAACTCCCACCTTTTCTCCCATCAAAAGTTAAAAATTTAAAACAAAAATAATAATCCTCCAGAAAGCAACCTCCCTTAGTTTTACGTCAAATCAGTTTACTTACTGTACGTATAACACACATCATAACGTCATAAGTAACTAGCATTTATGAAAAAATGTGCCAAATTACGCGAAAAAAAATCTCATTCGTCGGATTATTACAATTTACGTTCAAGACAACCCCCCCAAGAAATGTTTGTGAATTTTACGACTGAACATGAGAATTCCATCCGAATGTAGAAAAAAGAGAGAACAATTAACAAGATGGAAATAAAAAAAAAGGAACAAAAAAATTGAAAAAAAGAACTCAATTCTAAGCGAGAGAAGGATCCAAGGCACTTTGTGGGACCCACTAACATACGCCGTAGTCGTGGTACATCAGTTCCGGCCTTCCTACAGCTGCATTCGCCGCAGCGGCTGCTGCTGCGGATGGATTGTCGCGGTGACGCAGCATCATGAGCTCTTTCTGCCGCCTTAGCTCCATCACCTTGCGGTGCGAATTGGAGTGCTGAGTCAGCACAAATGTCGGGCTCGCCGCTGGTCGATACTCGGGCATTAGCCTTCCGGACTTATACCTGACACCACAAGCATTGCAAAGAGTCTTTGGCCCGAGGGGACCGGTTCGCCATTGAGGTGTTTTCTCTGACGCACAGTGTGTGCACCGCCTAACGCCTCCTTCGAGGCCAACCTCAGGGCTGCCAGTAACGCTACCAATGCCGGTCTTTTTGCCTCGGTTTGCAGAGCCTCCCTTGGAAGGTTTGCTGGGGAAATCAGAAGAAGAGGAGGAGGATGAAGGGGATGACTGCGGTGGTGGAATTAGCGAGTGCCATGCGGCTGCCACTGCAGATGCCGCCCGGTTACGCTTGCTGCGGGCCCCACGACCTGCTGAACCAGATGAATTATCTGCACCGAGTTGGTTCCCCTCGTTCGATGTATTCATGAAATTGCCCATGTTGGCAGCCATTGCGGATGGCATGTCGGAGTACGAATCATCGACGAATTTTGATAACCACTCCAGCTCTGCTGCCTCTTCACTCTACAAATTTAATTGACAAAATATTTGAACTGTTAGAACTAAGAAGTACAAATTAAAAATTTGTTACTAGTCATGTTACATTTTTTTCCATAACAATAACAATACTTACAGGTACGTAAAATTCGTTGGCAAAGGAGTCATAGGAGGAGACTGAGTTTCTGGCGCTGGCGGTTTGAGACTGATCGCCCTGACCGGCGATTAGATGGTTGTTGTCGGCCAAAGCAGAGGCCGATGCAGTGGGGAACAGCTCCTGCGCATTGGACAAATCAAGCATGTCGTCGACACGAACAGAGTTGTTATTTGATGGCACACCGTAATAGTAAGCCGGATTAACGTTAGAGGCGCTATTCATCTGTGCAGCACTGATATTTGAGTAATTTGAGTAGGAGCCTCCTACCATGCCCATGCCATAGTGATCAATTGTCATTGGCATTTCCCATTGATGGGCCATTGTTCCAAGCTATGGATGTGCTTTTCTTTTTTGTTCTTCTTCCTTAGTGGAAGTGAGAGTGGGGGGTGAGGAGAAATAGTGAGAGAGGCTTTGGGGGGTTTTAATCACAGCTTAAATTGAGCTGGCTAGCAAAAAAAATAATGGTGGATAAATTTTAAGAGAGAGAAAAGAAGGCAAGGTGGGTTAAAGGATGAGGTAATAATGGAGGAAAAGAAGCTGCAACCCAGGATGAGAACACGGACAACGTGACCCAGGCATTGTATCCATACCAAGTCCCATTCTCTTTCTCTCTCAACTCCTCCTAATCCAAGGCTTTAAATGGAGTTACTTTCACCGCTTCTATTCTCTCTCTTTCATAAATTTATCTCTCTGTGCATGTGACTGCATGACTTGAGGTTAATTTTTTGTATAACGCGCTTTTTTCCCTTTAAAGAATTTAGCTTGATAGCTTCATAGGGGCGGCTTCTCTTAGGAAGCTGAGACTGCCAAACTGTAGTACTACTGTATACTCTAACTGCTATAAGTACGTTACAATGCACGACCCTCCATTTATTTTTACTAGCCTTAGCAGGCAAAGTTAATTCCCTATTACAATGCACAACCCTCCATTTATTTTTACTACCCTTAGCAGGCAAATTTAATTCCCTGTTGGAAGTAGCTCAGTAAGGACATATTTGGTTCGCTCCAAAATCATGAGAATGGTGACAAACTTTGTTGGGTGAGGTAAAATTTTCCAATGATGTCCGTTAGTTTCTCTTTAAAGGAAAAAATATATAATTTACCAAGGGTAATACGTAAGCACCAACTGCACGCAAATATCATAGCAAGTAATTTATTTATATTATATGACTAAAGGACATATTTGACAATCCTCATCCGCAGACAACAAATCTCATAATAGTATAATACAATTTATAAATCAGCGCTTGTAGCTTTAATGATCTCAAGGAAAAAAAAATTACACCCAAATGAATTTTATCCATTGGAATAAAATATTTTGTTAAGATTGGTGGAAGCAAAGGAAAATATAACCCCTTATTTTGCAACTTCTTTGCTCTCCTTTCTTCCATATCCTACTGTCTTTGAATAGTGAGTATATTGTTATATAAGGACTCACCGCCTTTCAAATTCCACACTATCTTTAATTTGTAGGGTCTGTTATTATTTAAGGAATCACTGTTAATAATGATGGATAACATAAATATATTTATCTGCCTAGCATGGCAAAAGTACTTCTCAAATAAATCTTGCCTTTTAGAAATTGGTGAAACTATTCAGTATTCACACTGAAATAGTTTCAGAAATAAAACATTACCCAAATTGCATTGAGAAATATAACAAGATTTATTTATTTATTTATTTATTTTTGCTTGGTTCATTCTCTCTCGTGGACTCAAGATAATATGAAATGTGAAATCTCGTTCACTAACAAAATTTTACTTGATAAAAACTACAGCCTCTGAAAATGCTGAAATTTCATCTCAATTTACAAAGAAATTCCGCCCTAGCCGATATACTATATTTATAATGTGATTATTTCTCTAGAAATTTGGAATGAATATACAGTACGACATGTTAAAAAATATACAGTTGCATGGTATGAAATTAATCGGAAGCTCAATGATCAAATGCAAAATTATTGATCCGATAACTTTATAATTGTCAAACTGTCGATTACCCAAAAGGGCATGAATGGTATGAACATGTACATAGAGGGATATTTAGAGTTCGATATAAGGTTATGAAGCACCGGCCTTTACGTACCTTACGACCCTTCTTCGATTACTTCGGTATAAAATCAGTAACTATTGCACATGCAATGATGTGATCGATGGTAACTAACAGGACCAGCCAAGGCCAATTGCCATCAAACTCATCAAACTCTACTAATTCTGATAAATGCACCCTTCTTTTACTTACAATTGTACGCTTATCTCCTTCCTACCTAGGTTCTATTGATCTCAATATATTACGGTTGTATTTCATGCAATTGAAATAATGTGATTGATGAAATGTACCTGTTTACAATTTTACTCATATATCCTCCCTATGCTGTACTAAAACAACACAAATAAGATAATTCCCTTCCCCGCTTTTCATTCAATTACAATTTTTAGATAAGTAATCGGAAATTACATACTATCTTTCAATAAATGTTATGAAAATCTATCTTTTTTTTATATATAAAAAAAGGTAATTGATGTGGTCCACGTAGTCAAATACATGAATTAATAGGACTTAATACATATGCATCTTCTGTCATAAATTATGTGGCTTCAACAACAGTTGTGCTTGCAGAGTGAAATTCAAGTAACTTGAAAATTCTCCCGAGATATATTGTAGAGGAGTAAAATGCTTCATTTCAAGTTTTCAACATAACCCCTTACCACTAGGCAAGAAGCATCAAACTAGTAAAATAATTGTAGTTTTTGAAAGAAAGGACTCGTTATCGGACGTCAAAGTCCCGACGCAGCCAACTGGCTCGAGAGGTAAAAGTTATTATTTTATTAATGATGACGGAAGTTCTCCATTGTAAATAAAAGGATATGTTCATTTAAAAGACCCACGCGGTTAAACCACGTTCCACGGATTGTAAACAGGCGCTCATGGCTGCTTGAAATGGAGAAGAACATAATCGCTAAATCCTAACATAGCAGTGAGGCCTCCACCAATGAAACGACTGTGTGCTGCTCTCCTGCCTTTGGTCGATAGCGTCGACATTTACAGACTACTTCTTATCCTATGTGACGGGTGTGGAGTCTACCCTTACGCAGCGAGTTACTGGCATCGAGCATTCTAGCCACAAATAATGAAAACCAGTTATGCGTGCAATACTCGGCTCTTCTAACCAACTGCTTCATATTATATGGTGTGGAATGGAAAAGGGTTGGGAATTAAATCATAACTTGAATGACAAAATAGACAAAAATTCTATAAAAAAATATTTTTCCATTACCATCCATTCACCTTTGTTTTTACTCTATTTGTTTGAATCCGGAGCAAGTTAACTCGCTTGACAATGCTATTTCATTTCATCATCCTCTTTCTCCCCGAGCGCAACATAAATTTCAAATTTGAAATTAAATTTTAAGAATTACCAATTGTAAACACTGAGCTAAAATAAAGTTCTTGAAAATTTTCATACTTTTTTAGGATTATTGTCTTTTAGATCATAAAATTAATAAAATTTGCTCGTAACAAGTTGACAACTCAAAATCATCAAATTAATGACGAATATTTTGAAAATTGCCTATAAATATTGGAAGAACTGATAATCACGTCAATAATATATCTTTCATAATCTGTTCAAAGCATATAAAAATTATTCCAGTTATGTGAGCTTTATTACATAACATTATGCTTGAATTTAAATTCATAAACTGTACGTTAGTTAAACACTCCCTCTCCCATCAGTGTCCCCAGTTGAGATGAAAACTGTGACCACACGGAGGTTTACACCATCAAGGGCAGCAATACAGGAGAAAATTGAGCTTGTAAATGATGAAAAGCGGTACATAAAGCGCCCACTTCTGACAATGCGGGCCCCACATACTCTCTCACAGGTTGTTGACGCATCGGGTCGCCAGCTGTACGCTCGCCTCCACTCCATGTACGGTTTAGGACCACTTTTCCAAAAATCCTCCAACAAAACTATTATTGGTATTTTCCTCCCAAAAACTCCGTTCTCCGTTTCAAATTTGCTTCATCTCAGCCGTTCATCTTATAAATTGGTGCTTCGGATGCAACAGCTGTTGTGAGAGACAAGTACAACTCATTGAACAAGTTTTTGTATGAATGATAGAGGTTGCTACCGACTGACATTTTTCTTTTTTGAGGACATTTTTTTGTTGAACTAACACTGTTCAAGACCTCTTTTATCCGTTAGCTTGATAATTGCCCCAATCGTTGTCACTATACCAATAATATCAAGACAAACTCTGCATGTGTCTCCCTAGTTAGATCATTTGCATTTTTTCATGGAATTTGAGTTCAATTAGTAATAATTCAATGTAGTTAAATGTTGGGTGATGTGGTCAAGTTGGCCCCAAAAAGTTCAATTATATCGGCGCATTAATATATGCAATCAATACAAAAGGGAAAAAAAAAAGAATTGTGTCGTAAATTTTTATATTTTATAACCAACAAAAAGGGGAAAAAAACGCACATTTTTAAATGCAAATATACGTGGATGTTTGCACTTCTACTTTATTTTCTGAGATTATATTGAACCTAATGCATTTGCTAGAATTTTGAAAAAAAAAAACTCCAATTGTAGTCCTGTTACATAGAACGTATTAACATAAAAAGGAGTTGCCACTTTCAAAAGTTGCAAATGCAATTCGCAAATTCAAACAAAAAATGCATTTAATTTGCTCCGATATGTGGTCAACGTAATATCAGATTTAAAATTTCGTAATGATTAGTCCCGTTACTATTTACTAAAATATAGAATCTACATCTTTTAATAAAATTTATGTGCAAAGCAATTAGGGCAGTAGAATTTGATCTAGATGTTAATTAAAATCCCTTAAAAAGCAAAATTGATATCTTGTTAAAATTTTTTATTTTTTTCAGTAATATGTATATTTACCAATTTTGAAAAAAATTAGGATGTTTGATAAGAATAATTTTATTTTTTATATGAGATAATAATAATTAAATTTCAAAATAATGCAACATTTATTTTCCCATAAGATTTCGATATATAATCCTTTTGAGTGCTTCAAATTAACTGAGTAAATTTCAAACTTCAAAAAGTAAAACCATATAATTACCTTGATCAATATCCTAGTTTCTTAACTAAAAAAGTAACATAATTTCACTCGATATAACAGTAAAAACTTTTGACATATGGTATAATTATAATAAATGGTTGGCACACAAATGAGTGTTACCTCAGATAGGATTTCAATCTGCGAGCAGTGGCGGAGTCAGAAAATTTTCAAATGGGGTTCACTAAATTAGTAATATCAATATTATCACACAAAATTTAAATATATTCATACATATTGATATTTTAAATTTACATTTATAATCACAATGGTGTCGAAATTTCAAAAATAAAAATGGAGTTCAACAATAAAATATCTTATGATTATTTATGGGGTTCAAATTAGTGTGTCAATATAAAAATTCATGTGATAAATATATTTTTGTAGTGCAAAGTTTTATTTTTTTTCAAACAAATGTGGGGTCAATTGACCCCCTTTGTTGTATGTGGCTCCGCCACTGTCTGCGAGGAATTTAGAATTCTTCCACAGAAGCAGCTTAGTAGCTTACAACCGAGTGGGGCTTGTCCACATCCTCTCCAATTACATCAACCAACGATATTGTAAAATTTGATAATTAATTATCTTGTCGGTTACACATATTGAAAGCTTAAACACAAATTTAATTTAATTTTAAATATTTCTCCCTGGATTTTTATCTTGAAAATTAACAATTCATTTAAAAGGGTATAACTCATTATGTGAAGTTGAAATTTAATTATGTGATAAATTAACTAATCATTAAAAAACGATAAAATTACTAATCATATGTGCCGAAATTTCACGTCCACCAGACCACCATGGTAAAATTTTGAAAAAAGAAATATGGTGTCATATTCTTGATAAAATTTTGAAGTAAAAACGTTTTGGATATTCATTGTTTATTACTTTCTTATCTACTGTATGAGATTCCTAGTCCCGCACCATATCCTACCAAGAAGTCGTTAATTTGAAATAGGAAAAAAAAACATTGTTTAATGGAAGAACGCACTGGATTGGTGCAATGTGAATAAAATTGCAGAGGATATCGGCTGGGGAGAGGGGCATCGAATCACGTGACTCGGGTGAGGATCCCGAGGGGTTTGGGCCCGGAATCAACGGGTCACGTGCTCTCTCGTGCGTACTGTTGCACGCACGTGACGGAACCTATCGAGTTCCTTATATAGTTCAATTATTAACCTTCAAAAAAGCCAGCTTTGTCTCCTTAATGAGACCTTTAACAAGATAAGAGCACGCGCTGCCATTGACATTGTGGGCCCCATCCCTACTTCCGCTTGCTCATGCCCTATTAATCTCTGATTTTTTATTTAGAGCGTTTTATTTTTTAGTTAATTCGTGTTAAGCAACTTGAGATATTTTTAAGGCAACGGAGGGACGGAGGGGACCCACGTTCATCTCAAACATAATTGATTCGATGATTTTCTAGCCGTTGATTTAAGAACAACGTGTAAGCCTACATTGCTCTCACCAGAAACGTCAATCTAAATAATTACAAGCATTTCCTTGCACAAATGCAATACAGTAAAAAGGAAAAATAATGACACTGATTTTTTTTAACATTATCCGAACCGTAACTATAGTAATGCTATAATAGTAACTGCAACAACAATTCCGAGTCCTTATGCGGTTTAGCTGCATTTTTTTAAATTTCATTATGATATATTATAATGAGAAAGTTTAATATGCACCATAGTGCATAGGGCATTCCGTGCATCACGGAGTTTTTCGAGAATATATTTGTAAATTGACAAATCTAATTCAACCAATCTAATCTACATATTGAAATCTCATACCAAACCAAAATTTACAATTTTTTTTTATTTTATTACTATTTTTTTTCGAATTTTTTAAAACATACCATTTTTTGAATGTTGTACTATTTACAATTTTTCAAAAATGGCATGTTTTAAAAAATTCAAAAACAATAGTAATAAAATTTAAAAAATTGTAAAATTTGGTTTTCTATAAGATTTCAATATGTAGATTAGACTGGTTAAATTAGATTTGTTAAGTTACAAAAATACCCCAAAAAAAGTCAGTGGTGCACGGAGTACCCACTATAGTGCATATTAAACTTCCTCTATTATAATCGTAAATGCCTTTTAAATTGTGTAGACAGGGCGGATCTAGAAAAAAATTTAGGCCATGCATAATTATAATATAATAAAATTTAAAAATAATTAATAAATTTAATAAATAAAGTCATTCTAAAAATATATAATTGAAATATTACAAACTACATCATCTTTTTCATAAATCTAGTCATTTTTTTTATGATCTTTGCTTCTCTATCAATCACCAAAAACATAAAAACACACACACACACACACACATTATTTTCAGGCATGCTAATATTTCCCGGACACTTATCAAATCATACTATCAGAGTCCTTAATTTTCCAAAAACGACCCTAGGCAAGTGACTTGGGTCCATTCTATTTGGATTTGCCACTGTGTGTAGATACTTATATTACATATTAACCATACATGAAATATTATTTTCTCTTTTTAATTATTTATTATTTATATTTTAACAGAATTATTTTTTATGATTAATTATAAGAATGGAACTATTTTTTTCATGTCAAATATAGTAATCGTAGAAGTCGGTAAATTTTAATAAATTAAATGTAATTATAAGTTTTCAGGTATTAACTTTTTATGAATTCATGTCTTTTAGATAATAACGATCATAAATCAAAATGTTCAAGAAAGTATTTTGGAAATTTAATCTTTAGTAGGTCAACTTAATATAAATTTTTAAAATTAGAATATTCATCGTTCCATCCCTATATTTATATAAAATATGATAAAACTGTTGGAATATTTAATGTGGCCTATGACAATTAATGTGAGCCAAGTTCATTTAAGATAATTCACTAAAGGGTGCATCATAATTTGATGGAAATTCTGATGGACCAGATTCATTGTACTTGATCCCTTTAGTTGCCTCAGCATTAAATACTCTATAATCTGAAATTTTAAGGCACCCTTTTCCATAATTCTGCCATTAAGAAATTTCAGTAAAGAAAAGAGAAAAACGCCATTGTTGACCATCATTATGGCTGAGGAAAACTCAAAGAAGATCAATACTAACGCTTCCGCCTAATGACTAACGATTTCTGCTCTTCAATTTGGATACGGAGCAGATGTGATAGAAGAGGAGTCGTGCATGGCTTGCGGGTTTCAACTTCATCCACTCAACACTCGATTTCGATTAGCGATGGCACGAGGTATTTTACGATTCCTGTTTAATTCCGCATTCTAGAATCGTTGTTGTGCTTACAAAAATAATTATGCAATCATGCGAATATATATGCGATGATGCGACTCATTTCATTTCCATTTCATTGTCATAGCGTTGTGAAGTGTGAACCATTGAATCCGCTGCCGATAGTACTGTTGGACGTGGAGTCATAAATTATTGAACGTCCTGTTATTGGTTCAAACTGCAACAGTGAATTAGAAGCGATATGGAAATGCGAAGGTGTCGGTTGGAAACTTCGCAGGGTGCTTTTTATTGGGATTGCAATGGGCCCTTCTCCAGCTTCGCCTTCTGACATGGGTGCAGAAAAGCATGTGGCAGAGCATTTCATGCCGCTTTCCTATTTCTCCATAAATATCACTGCCACGTGTCGGTCAGAAGACTGGCATCACCGTTAACAGATTGCCGTATTTCCCAAAAAAATAAAAAATTGTTACTTTTTTTTTTATTTGAACTTGTTACTCTTGTTGACGGTAGAAACTGTTAGCCAATAGCCAACCATTGTACTTTTCACGTTTCATGATGGGATGGAGCTGATAGGTGCCACGTGTCATGACATTTGAGGTTTTGCTGAAAGCTGTATTTTTCTTTTCACAGTGTTTTTTTTTTTTTTGAGAAATTTTTCACAGTGTTATTGTTTGATTTAGAAACTTATATTTTCTTTAGGGGTGCCGACGGAGCCACGTGTTTCCGTGTCAGTTCCGTCCTAACGAAACAAATAACGAAACATATTTAATCATACATTTCCGAAACAGAATAGATTTCGACGTATTTTGTGTGAAATACTATGTAAATTGAGTCGTTCCGTCACGTTCCGTCCAAACAAAACAGTTAACGAATCATTCTAGTATATATATACCGTTATTAGAACGGAACGAAAAACGAAAAGTTTCATTCCGTTGCAATTGTCAACGTTCGACACCCCTAATTTACCTTATCAGTTTATCTCCATTCAAGAGCGAAATATTAAAAAAAATATGAATTATATTTTTCCGAGATAAGATGCAATGTACTTTTGTTTTAACATCGCGGGTTACAAATTGGCCAAGAAGAACCGAGTCAAAAAGTTGGGAGACAACTTGAAAAATAAGTTGTGGAGAAAAAATTTTTTATCAGGCCTTCAAAACTTGGTGTCTTAGGAGATAAGATTACTACTGTACGTCAATCATAATTTAGTTAGACAATTTTGATTAATCACCCAACAAATTACGAACATTTATTCTTCTGGTATCGTTGCATGCATGGTCGTCTCGAACTGAGAAATTATACAAATTATAAATTATCTTATGAAATATTTATTTTTCCCCATACATATTGAGCTTTATAATTTCCATATTTGTATATATTCTCACCATTTACTGAATCGAATGTTGTAGATTTATGAAAAAATAAATAATTGTTCAAAATTGACTCGCTAGCTATATTAGACTCGCGTACGTACTACAGCTAACCCAATGGATTCCATTCTGTCACTATACCTTATTAATTATCATATTCTTCTTTGGTTTATTTTTTTATAGTTAATTTGACAGTGCCATAAGGGATGTCAAGTGGTATCTAATTTAAGTCAAAGGTAACACGATGATACCATATAGATACATCATAATTGGTTTTCATGCACCGCTTATTCGATGTATTCTTTTGTTACCTTAATTCGTCATCAACAACGAGATTTGGAGTGTTCACAAGTCAATTTAGTTCAGCACTACAGTTACTGTGCAATAATGTAAACTAAATTGACCAAATAATTCTAGCAAACAAACCGATAGAAAATTTAACCGACTGGATAAATTTTTATTTGTTGAATCTGGTCTGACTAATATCAACTTTTTGTTACCTTACATATTTTTATAGTGAATAATATTAATTATGCTTTTATGCTTGATTTTTTGGTCACTACAAAAACCCGATTAACAAATAATTTGGTTCTTCTCATTATTTTTCAAGTAGAAGAGAGCAGCACCACAAATACACAATTATTTACGTCAATGTGATTCTGTAATTTTCTTTTAATGGTAGAAGATCATGCTACATGTCTAGTAATTTTTTAACCTAAACCATGTCTTTACTTTTACGTTGAAATAATATATATATATATATATATATATATATATATATATATATATATATATATATATATATATATATATATATAAAGGAAATTGATTACTGCCATCTGCAGTTTTACCATCCCTGCCATAGCTAAATATAAAGTGAACATATACAGCAAACAAAGTGAACATTTAGAAGATCTAAGTGAACACATACAAACAAATAAGTTTAATGAAAATAAGTTGAATATGCATGTAAACTTCTGAACAAGTGATGACAACACTTATTTGTTTATAAGTGTTCACTTAGATCGTCTATATATTCACCTTATTTACTGTATATGTTCACTTTGTATTTAGCGATGACTGGAATGATATATTTATCGATGACACTTATAATTCCTGTATATATAAATCCTCTCTAGATAAAACGACTCCTGTTTACGTCTCGGTTAGCCCAAAAGGCCCCTAGTTTGTTCTGGGCCTACGTGTAAGAATTAGCCTTACTCCACGTCGCGTGGGGGACGTGTACATGGACCACGGACTGTCTTGTAGCTTTCAGGGAAAATTATGTTTCACGTTTACTGAAAAACCTAGAAAATTATTTTTTTATGGGACATGAGAAAACTAACAGTAGAGCCCCTGTTGACCAAAAGGTCATTTATCCTTTTTTACTTTGAGGTGTTCCATTTGTTTGTTCCGTTTGGTCTAGTATGGATTCGACATTTTCAAAATTGAAAATAAAAAAATAGATAAATTTTTGTACTTTATTTCATTTATAATCGATCCGGACGAAATATTTCTAAGATTATTTACGGGTTGATTTGAATCTAACGACGGCATTCATAAAATTGACAATAAAATTGCAAAAAATACTTTATTTCACTTATATTGAATAGACCCAATTAAATCCGGATGAAATATTTCTTCTATCTATCGATTCTTCAAAATAGATAGATATGAATTTCCAAGTTATATTTTATAAAAAGGGTTAATTAGATTTATGCCATTGTAAAAATTAGAAATTAGAGAAATGTCATCATTAAACGACAAATTATTTTTATGTCATCACTAAATGATAAAATTAGATTTATACCACCAGATAATTAATTTGACCACTATATCCTTTTAAATATGCTATTATAAAATAATAAAATTAGAAATATTAAAACATTAATATTACAAACATGTCATCGTAAAGTAAATAAGTTATTTTATTCCATCAACAAAAAAAAATAAAATTTCAAATTTCAACTTTTAAATTTGAAAATTTTAAATCTCAAACCTTGAAATTAAAAAAAATTTAATATTCTAAATTTTGAAATTTAAAATTTTGAACATTTCGAAAATTTTGAATAAGAATGTCCGAAAATTTTTAACTTTTAAAATCCAAAATTCGAAAATTTGTAAATCTGAAATTTTAATTTTTGAAATTTAAAATTTAATTCATGTCAATAAATTTCTTTGTCATTTCTTAATGAGAGGGTATTTTGGACATCTTTTAAAAGTTAGAGTGTCATTTTTCTAATATAACCGAAAATAATGACATAAAACTAATTTTAACCATTTTATGGTGGCATAAAACTAATTTACAATTTAAGAGTTGTATACTTGTATATCTCTACTTATCAATTTTTTTTTTAGTGGCATATATCTAATTATTCCTACAAAAAGTAAATTCGTTTAGAGTTCACTAAATTTTGTCGTTAATTTAATTTCAGTTACTAAGTTCAATTTATCCTTCTAGAGTCACAAAATTTACAAATTATCCAAATTTGATCATTGTGACTACATTTCGTTTAATTAACCATCAAATTAGACGATTAATTACCACCTTTGCTCAACTTGGGACAAAAATTCTAATACATAAGCTCTGGATATTTAAAAGTTCTTTATTTCGTTCAAATTAATCATTTAAATCGAATAAATCTTCACAAAGTGATCTAATTTGGATAGCTTGAAAGTTTGGCGACTGTAAAAATATAAACCGAAATTTAGGATTGTACTAAAATGGAAAAAATTATTAACATGACATAATTATTGAAAATGTTAGATTTCTAATTTTTAGATTTTGGAATTTCGGATTGTAAAATCTTAAAATTTAAAATTTTCAAATAAAAAAATCAAAATTCGAAATTTATTTTTTAAAATTTTAAATTCTTCAATTTTAAAATTAAAATTTTTATTTCTTTTGTTGATGACATAAAATCAGCTATTTACTTTACAATGACATATTTCTTGTTTTCATATTTTGCAATGGCATAATTTAAATTTTACAGTTTTATAGTGGAATATTTAATAAAGAAATGATGTTCAAATTTATTACCTGATGGTATGAATTTAATTTTGTTATCGAATGATGGTATAAAAATAATTTTTTATTTAGTGATGATATTTTTTAGTTTTTTATTTTTATAATGGCATTAGCCCAATTAATTAACCTTATTTTGTTTATATTAATGCATTTTCATCAAAGTTTAAATTTACTCATAAATTTGTGCATGTATTTCGAAAGGAAACATGTATCCCTATGTATTAAATATAAATTCATGCATGAATTTGGTAGGGAAGCTGCCGGGGGTGACTTCCCCCATGTACTCCAACAGTGTCCGCGTCATTGGCAGTGGCTGTCAGTGCCCGTGCAAAATACATGCATCATTACATATTTGTTTTTAAAATTTCGAAGGTCAAATGTTTGGTATTAAGATTTTATTTCTGATTATTTATGTTTTAAAAAAATATGGATCTATTTTTCATTCCCTTTTACTCTCGCTCACCTATGATTGCTGGATTTATATTTTTGGCTCTGTTTGGATGGCTTTTTCCGGAATAAGGAATAAGGAATAATCACTTTTTACCAATAAATTTATTTCTAACCATCCAAACTCTTCACAAAAGTTACACACTTCCCAATAAATTTACCCCTTTCCAATAAATTTCTTCCCTTCTTTTTTCTTCCTATCTTATTCTCAACCCATCCAAACGGAGCCCTTAATATTTGATTCTATAAATATTAAATCGGAATTGCTTTCTGTCATTCTCCTTTTTCTATCATCTCCATCATCCCGTGTCAGTTATTAACGTGTTTTTCTTTTTTGGATGAGGGGATGAGAGGGAGGATGAGCGAATTTCTTTTTTTGGATGAGGGGATGAAGAGGGAGGGATTAGCGAAACAGATAGGAGGGAGGGACGGGCGACACGGAGCGGAGGGAGGGAGGGGGCGACACAAAGGAATGACAACTGTTCTATTTAAATATATAACGGTTCTGGTTAAATATATAGTAGTTCTGGTTAAATATATAATAGTTCTGATTAAATATATAACAGTTCTGGTTAAATATATAACTATTCTGGTTATATATATAATTATTTTGATTAAATATACATGTGTTCTTGATAAAATATATAACCGTTCTGGTTATATATATGACTGTTCTGGTTATAAATCATTACATGAGCTCTGGATAGTAGCGAATCGGGAGATGAGGGGAAATTAATGAAATAAAGAGGGAAAGAGATGATGATTTCAGGGGATGATGGATACGCGTTTTCTAAAAATGAAAAACGCATTTTGAGGATGATGGAAATGATAGGAATCGGGAATGATTGTTATCAGCCTCGATATTAAACTGCAACTTGCCGAGAAAAGAATCTAGGAGGTACATAAATTAATTAGCACTAAAATCATATAATTTTTTCTTCAACGAGTAAGAAAAAGAAGATGATGGTGCAAATAGAAATTAAGTTACATTAAAATAAATAAGAAAAGACCAAAATTCCTTCTATTCGAACACACATTCAAAATCACGAATTGCGACTTAATTAGTTCGCACAAATTCCTTCTTCGATAGTTGCACATTTGAATTAGTTCGCTTATCAACCCATAGAGGTCCTTAAATGTTCAATAATTGTTTTTTTCCTGTTAGTTTTTTACTTGAAAATAATCTTCTGACGTTTTTATTTCGTCTTGTATATTTATAAAATTAATGTTAAAATATAAATAGTTAGATCTACATCACACATTTTGGTTCGCTTATCAGCCCTAAGTGGTCCTTAATTTAACATTACATAAGTTTTTAATGTCAATCAATTAATGTTTGGTTCATGTAACATGTTAAATTTATCACTGTAAAAGTTCTAGTGCAGATCCAAAGTCAAAAATTAAACTCTTTTAAAATCACGTTGAATAATAATGCATGTCATTAAAATCTGTCCCAAAAAAGAAAAAGGTGGGAGAATGCGTTGCAACTTATCCGACACTATTAAATATAAAAATTTGTGAGCACAAATAATCTCTTAGAAATATAATTTGTAAAGAAAAGTGACTAATTTATGTTTTTTTTTAAGATAAAGATAGACCAATTTTTTCAATTAATTAGTTCAGTTAATTCGCGAGAAACATCTAATTTTTTGAAATTCGTAATGTCCACTTTAAATATGTTCTCTAGTTACTAAATCAAATATCGGTTGTCATGACATAATCCATGTCACTTCCTCAGAGCGTATTTTAACTTCGTCAAGATCTACATGACTAATTTACGGTTACCAAGCCCAACAGCGATCCACGTATCTCTTATATAAATTAACAACGCATCGGTGGTTCAATAATAAATCTTAGAAGAAATCATGGCTCCGTTTGGATGCATTGAGAATAAGGTAGGAAGAAGGAAGAAGGGAAGAAATTTATTGGGAAGGGGTAAATTTATTGGGAAGTATGTAACTTTTGTGAAGAGTTTGGATGGTTAGAAATAAATTTATTGGTAAAAAGTGGTTATTCCTTATTCCTTATTCCGGGAAGAAACCATCCAAACGGAGCCATATAATGCGCTGCTCTTTTGGCGTTTTGCCAAAAAAGGGTACTAATGTGATTAATTTCCCCAACAAAGTTTTGTGAATAGATTTCCCCAGAACAATTAGTTAGGTTAATTGGTTTATCAAATCAATATGATGGTTTGATCTCATTAAATTGTCCTGTAGATATTTTAAAATCCGACATATTGGACGGCGCCTGTTTCAATCATATCTAATCTTGTACATTCTACCAAGATACGGAATAGCAAAATTTTATATGTATCTAATTAATTACGTACAACTAGACAGCCATCATCACAATTTTTGAAGAAGAAAAAAATTATGTATAACTAGAGAAAATCCATGCCCTTTTATCGGTATGTTACATGCACACAATTTTTTTTTTCACCATAAAGGATCGATGTCATATTCTATTAATTAAACAGTTATATATATAATTGATATTCTCACATCGGTATTGCGAAAATTCGAAAATAAAATTCAGCATTTTCAGCTTCATTTGTAGGAAGTTCTACTTCTATTTGTAAATATAGTATTATAGGCTCCGTTTGGATGCATTGAGAATAAGGTAGGAAGAAGGAAGAAGGGAAGAAATTTATTGGGAAGGGGTAAATTTATTGGGAAGTGTGTAACTTTTGTGAAGAGTTTGGATGGTTAGAAATAAATTTATTGGTAAAAAGTGGTTATTCCTTATTCATTATTCCGGGAAGAAACCATCCAAACGGAGCCATATAGGTGATTCTGATACTCTTACATCGGTAGTGAGAAAAAAAAAATTAAAACTTCAGCGTTTCTAGTTGCATATAATAAAAAATAAGCTTTTAACTTGTAAATGTAATATTATAATTATAGTAAGTGCTATTAAGCCGACTGTTTTAGAAACAATATATTATCTAATAATATATATGATTATATCGTATGTATGCCATATGAATATGCATCGGATATTTTGTAAAAATAAAAAAAAGCAGTGAAAGAGCATTTAACATTTTGAAAGAAATAAAATAAAATGGATTGGCGTCTGACCTGGTCATGCTCAAGTGATCTTATGCGCATGGAAAAATCATGGGGGTGTAGCATCTGCGGCTCATTGTATCTATCCGAACAGATGTCACGACCCATTTGCTTCGCATGGGCATTTGGGATGTGATTGTACAATTAATTGCGAAGATATAGACGTGGGAAATTCAAAACCGTGGTACAGCCTACAGGCAATTTGTCTAATTTGTTGTGATATCGGAATAGCTCAAGTTGATGATATGCTGCCAATTTTACAAATATGTATGGAGAACGCAAATGTATAAGCTTGCATAAATACTACGAAGTATTTGGTACTCGTCGATTTTTTTTCTAGTTAACTTGATTTTCTCATCTAAACATTAAAATTACAAAGCTTTTCCATAAAAAAAGTTTGCTATTTGTTGACATTAATTCTAATTTTAGTGGCTAAAAACAATATACCTAAAGTTAAAGATTGCAGGTTCGAAATCCGATTAGGAGGTCTTTTATAGACATTTAATTTAAAAATAAGTTCGATAGTTTGACATCCAATTTATTTTAAAAAAAATTAGTTAAGAATGTCAAAACTATAATTATAACATGGTCCGTCAAATAACGAAAATTTCTATGAACGAGTTTAGAAATTTCTGAACACAACTTTAGTTCATATACAAGTGAGATGAATAGAGATTTTTTAACACTAAAAAAAGAAAGAATATAATTTTTGGGAAGATCTATTTCTATATAAGACCAACAATCGCCGTCCATACAAGTTAAAATTCAGCTCGAAATAAAAAAGAAGTGTGAAAGCAGGAACATGGGCAACGTGGTAGGCGAAGTTGCTTATACTCCCAAAGCTGAAAATCTCACAGTGCGCATAATTTTCAAAGACAAGATACTTAAACCTAACTGTAACAGTCCAATTACCAAATGACGCTACATTTTTTTATTGTTGTCATAGGATTAACAGTCTTAACATGCAAGCTAGCTAGCATTGACCATGAATTGTAATTGTAGGATTAACAGCTAAGCTAATAAATGGTGATAATCAACGTCACGTGGGAGAATGCGATACCGCATGCTTGGATTTTCGAATTTATTTTCATTGTAATGAAAAGTAGAAATCAAAATAATGTACTCCGCCTTAATCGTCGATCGTGTATCCAGTTCAATAAAGCATTCATCTTTTCCCTGTGTTTTATTCTTTCTTTAATTAATGCTGAATAGTGAGTTGTACCGAGCTACTGATATGTGTTAAATTCGTCGTACCATGCCTAGAAAAGAAATTGAAAGAGCGTAATCATTTAAATAATTAATTAGCATAATAATTTTGGACAAATATAGTACTGAAAGAATGTTGGTGTACCTTCATATATCTTACTAACTTTTTCTATTCTTATCGGGAGTATCTCGAAGAAAATTAGATTGTCGGTACAAAAAAAGAAATATATTTAGAATTTGGTAATATTTTTATAAAGTTTGTTCCAATAACATTAGGTTGGTAAATTAATATTCAAAAGAAGTAATTGGTTAATATAATAGACATTTTTTACCATGTAGAAAAAAAATCATATCCAACTTAAATGCCGCCGTGGAATTTTTTTTTCTAAAATAAATTTCATTTTTTTTTGTAAGTTTGGAAAACCGGCAATTTTGAATAATAAGAAGAAAAAATATTACAAGATAAATGATGTACGGTTTTTGTACTTAATTTCCAACCAGAACAAGCCGCAAAATTTAACCAATTACTTGTGTTTTTATTCTAATTCAGCTAGTTTAGTGTGTAGGAAAGTTCAGCCATAGTCCGACAAATTTTTTTATACAAGTTCATCACTTTTTGGCACAGAAGACGGAGGAAAATCAACAGAAAACAAAGGTTTCAGGCAGTTGGAACGGACCGCCCCACCGGCAGGACGGCCCGTCCCAACCAGAGAAGAAAATAACTAGGTGAACTAGTGCAGACTTAACTGGAACGGTCATCCCTAACCTCAGAATGGGCCGTTCCAGCCAAATCCAGACTTCTAAAATTAGAGCGCCATATTTGCTGTGACGGTTTCTTCTATTTTCACCGCCTTCTGGGACTAACCTGTCACAATTGGAATTGTCTTTTGAACTCTATTTAAACTTTGTCCTGTCCCCAAGTCAAGATTAAGCATGAAACCCTAATTCTCTAGCCAGAAACCAACTAACAGAGGAAATAGCTTGCAGAGACGGCCGGCCACGATCCTGAGACGCACCGTCCCAGGATCAGGACGGGTCTCCCCAGACAGGATAGAGTACAGAATCGTGGAGTTTTCGAGCACAACTTGGTAACTTGTTTTTTCTCTTTTCTATGTATCTGTTTTTGATGAAACCTGCTTTTTCTTCAATGGATTTGTTAAAGCAGAGTAGTTTAGAGGCTATTGTTCCATAACTTTTCTTTTAGTTGTTTATTTTATTTGAATACTTGTTTGCTAGTTGAGTTAAGTTATGTTTATGCTTTCTGTGATATGATATTGTTAATTACTTGTTAATATCTGCTATTGCTTAATCTGATTATTGCCTTAAACAAAGACCTAGTTTAATTGTCAGACTGAAATTAAATTACAATAATAAGTTAACATCCAGACTCGTTTGGCAGGCGATATCCGGAAGGATTCAACCAAACTTTAAGAAATTAGAGTTTTACCCAATAAGTCGGAAGTTCGAGGGTTTACCAAGACCCGAAAAGCAATCTAGAGCACCTAAACCAAGAAACGGAAGTTGAAATTTAGGAGTTTTAGGAATTGTCAAACAAAATCCTTCAACTTGACCTGAACGGAAGTTAGAGCGCAAGTCTGTAAGTTTGGTTTGGTTTAACTCACTTAAAAACACTCAACAAATAACTAAGTATGATAACTAAACAAGCATCAGATGATTGGAACGGACTGTTCCAGACTAAGAACGGACTGTCCGAAAGGGGGCGCCTGAGTCAGAACAGCCTGTTCCAACCATCTGACAGGACTTGAGACGGTCTGTTCCATCCTTAGGACGGTCCGTCCCAATCCTGACAGATGAGGAAAGTTGGACAACCTAAACCCCTAATTGTTTATCAATCGATCTATCCCGTTAAGTAGTTTAGATTTTGGTTAATTAGGATTTCTATTCTGCAATTTACTTACTGTTTAAACTCGTTCGAACCTTGAATTGTTTATTTAACCATAGGATTTAGTCTAATCTGAATTGTTTAACTTTGAAAAAAAATAGTCCTTTTCCAAGATTCGACCCTTAAACTATATTGCAAACGAATTAGTATCGAGATTTAAGAAATTAATTTGACCAGTACTTTCAACACCGATCAATAAACAAAACAATTTATGAATACCGATATCAATCAATACGCCCCACGCCCCACACAAAAAAGGGAAAAAAAAACAATATTCTTTATGTTGCTTTATGCACAATAATTTATTTTTTTAAAGTCAATGATTAATTTGGGACAATTGTTTTCAACCTAGGATTAAAAAAATCGCTCTGCAAATTAAGTTCCTACAACATTTTTTTTACTAGACAGGTAGACTATTTTGAATGCTGAAAACCTTTTGTTTTATAGCAGCCGTATTTTTATTTTATACGCCATATGATAAGAATTTTGATTAACAAATAAAAATAAAAAAACAAAGTCATTTGCACCATGTTGACATGCATGATGTTGTGTGCTAATTTAATGTACAATATATGAGCTATCAATGCCAAACTTCTAAATAAAAACACGCATAACGAGAATCATATATACATCATACAGATTTGACAAACTCGCTCCAACTATCTGAAAATGAATGATCATCTTTAATGAACTCCCTAGAAGTAGAAGCTACATAGACTAGTTAAATTGTAAAAATAACAAGAGCCTATTATAACAAGGCGAGCTTGCCTAGTCTAAATTAGCTCCTTCAATCATGGAACAACCCACCGCCACCTTAATTAAGAGTTCAAGACTTGCGTATCTCGTCGGAATAGAAATATCCCCACCACAGAATCCGATGAAATTCTGTGTCCAAAGTCAAGTTATAAACCTAAGCTTGATATACACGAGAGAGATTTTTTAAGAGGAAGACTCGGGTGTGAAGTTGAAGTTCTCTCTGACCTCTGACCTTCTCAACTCCAATGCTTTTATTCTTTTCTTTTATGTTAATAAGGCCCATGGGCTGCATTTCCAATGCATTTCAGCTGGTACCGTTGACATGCTTTGCTTCTACCTCTCTATTGGTAGGGTTGGCCTTAAAAAATTAGTCCCGGATAACAGAGACCACCTCCCAAGCCTATTAAAGCGGAGTACTAAACTTATATTAATTAAACTCTCTTATTCTCTATTCGTGAAACAACAATAACTTTGTTAGGGGTGAAAACCCTGACTCTTTCAACCTTTTTTCCGCTTCGTTTTGTTCGAAACGAAATGAAATAGTTAAAGCTTTTTGTTGCGTTTTAAAAACGAAACGGTTAACGAAAGTTTGAAACGGTTTCGTTCATGTGTATTTTCGTGATTTCAATTGTTTCATCCAAAACGAAACGGTTAACGCAAATGGTAGTCAATTTCGTGTCCAAAACGAAATGGTTAATGCAACTGATCGTTTTTGTGGTCGTTTTAGACGTTATGCACCCCTAAACTTTGTAACATATTAAGCAAAAAGATTTTTTTTTTTGAAGGTTAGGTGGCAAAGTACCACACCAACGATTTTATTAGAAAAGAAAATATTTACATAATGAAAAGAAAGAAAAAGCAAAAAATTAAAAATAAATAAAAGGAAAATAAAAAAACCTATACAAAGGAAACTAAAAATTTTAAAAAAAGCTATCTATGATTTCTTCACGCATCATCCTTTACTATATCATTTATATTTATTCACTTTTTTCATTTATAAATTTTGTTTGTTTATCTATGAGTTCATTTTATTCAATTATGAGTTAGATTTTATTTTTTTGTATTGTTGTTCAGATTTTTATATGCATATTTAATTTATTTTTTTTGAAATCATTTGTTTGTTTTTGTTCACTTTGTTTGTTTTATATGTTTACTTTGTTCAAGCGATGTCAAGCGATAATAGAACTATATATTGCAATTATCATTTCTGTAAGCAATATAGAACTCCTAATCTCATTAACAGTTTATGAGGCAGCGAAGCCGCATGATGATATTGAATTTAGATGTTTAAGTGCATTCAGGGCATACGCGCGCAGCGAATGCGCTTGAATGATTGAGAATTGAGTTCCCAATTTCTCCATGTTATGCTTCAAATAGGGAAAAAAAAAAAATTAAGCGGATTACCCGACATGTAAATGCTTCATGACCCGATGCGATCCGCTTATGGATCAGAATATTTCGCATCCAGTCATCCACATCCAATCCATTCACTCAAAATCGGAACGGATGGAGTGTAGTACGAATTGACTAGTTAGACCAGGTCAAGAATTGACGCTTATCACCTAATTTATGTTAGTTTAATATGATATATTAGTCAACTCTCAGGTTTAATTGAATCCGTTCCATCAGTATGGAATTCTCAATAATTTATATGGCTGTAAGAGCCATAAAATGGAGATCAAATTCTTAGTGTGACAATTTGAATCAGAAATGATAATTACAATATGCAATTTTGTTATCGCTTGAATAAAGTGAACATATAAAATAGAGAAAATGAACATTTAAATAATTAAACTGAACACATACAAATAAATAAGTTCATTAAAAATAAGTCGAATATGCATATAAAAATTTGAACAATAATACAAAAAATAAAATCTAATGCATAATTGAATAAAGTGAACACAAAAATAACAAACTGGACATATCAACGAATAAAAATGAAAAAAAAACAAACGTGATGGTACGAGTGACTCGTGAAGAGATGGTAGATAGTAATCTCCAATAAAAATTGGTACTTAATTTGCCGTTGTAGCCCATGTCATTGTTATCCTGCTATATCTTAGGGTGCGTTTGGATAGGTGTGGGAAGAAGGGAAGAAGTGGGAAGAAATATTGAGAAGTGTGTAACTTTGTGAAGAGTTTGGATTGTTTATATACTTTTTTTTTCTTCTTCTTCTTCTTCTTCTTTCTTCCAACAATCCAAACGCACCCTTAGATAAATAAATATACATCACGATGTAACATATCATTTCTCAATATATTACTCTATGGACATAAAATAAACATGCTACTCTATAAATATTCAAGGACAAAAAAAAAATGGTATTATGACTTTTGATTGGGTCAAAGTTGGGAGATATGTAAATACATATTCACATTTAATTGGACGATTCCGTGCGTTGCTCTTTCATATTGTTCGTCATTTCCAAACAAAATTAAATTGTTGCATTTTTTGTACGTGCTCGTGAGTAATATGATCTACTTATCATTTAACTAATTTGTTATATTTTAATTTTTTAATTTTCATTTTCTTTATTATGCATAAAAAATCGTTATTTTACAGCAACGAAAGTTCAAAATAATCGATAAACGCTACAATGTACATCAAAATTTATCATTTTTTAGGGGCACAATAATATACTTAGAAACTTTTGGTACTAGATTGATATATTAGCATTGCCACTGGATCTACTCATGTGAATATTGCTGGACGACAACGCCAGAGAAAAACAATAAATGCTAAAATTATTATGTTATGATATTTATTCACCATATAGTTTTGTCACCTAACACATAAGCAGTAAATGACAAAAGTTGACGATTCTGGATAAAATGCATGATGCATTTTCAAAATCAAGGCAGCAACTCTAGCAAATGTTAGTTACCGAGACTCTACAATATTTCATTTTCTTGGTTTTTGCAACAAGAATTGTTAGTATTTAGCGTTGACCTTGAACGGTGTTATTGCAAGTCTGTATCCAACGCAACAAGTTATTATTCTCCATATTTTATATTAAAGGCACGTCATGCATTCGTCATAGATGCTAAGTTTTGGATTATTCAAGGTAAATTAATTTATAATTAAGAAATTTGCATTACATTTTTCAATTAAACAATGGTCATAGCTAGGATTGTAGGAGCACGGGTTTAGCAAAAAATTATGTTTTACCCAACTAGAATCAAAGGTAACAACATGGCCACTTGGGCTGGTAAAACTAGTACTTTTAACCTCCAAGGGTCAATACAATAAAGGGAGTACAATATTAGATATAGGTGTCATGCTTTCTTCATTTGTTTCTAATATTGTACCCTTCCAGGGAAAAAAACATACCACATACAACAGTACGACCGGAAAGAGTATTTGGTGGTTTTGTCTCTATATATTTTTTAGTTTTTCTTCATTTTTTTTTTGCAAAAGTATATAATTAATCCAAATAGCACATATAATTCTACAAGAAAGAACTTTTAACAAATTATAAGTATCTCAATTTCAAACTTGAATTTCAGTGTAAGTAAAACTCAAATCGCAACGATCGGCTTTATTGTTGAGCTTGCTTCTCTCAAATATACAGGCAAAAAATCGTGTTAAAGTCAGTCAGAAAGCAACTTTCTTTTTCTTTTTCTTTTTTTCTTTTTTTTTACTTCGATTCAACAATGCCTCTACAAAGCATATAAAAGCAAAAAAAATAAATAAAGAGGTAGACTAAAATAAGCTATGACGGATGGACTCGTCAACATCGATTAAATTTCAATTTTCAAAGTTCTAATGACTAATCTGAACCATTCAATGTTTTATTCATATTGAAATCTCATTAGAGACCAATTGTTATATTTTTCTAATATTTTTTTTACTATTTTTTAAAATTTTTAAAATCGTTGTTATTGAAGGGTCCGGAATTGTTTAGATTAAGAATTTTGTAAAATAGCAAAAAAAAAAAAAATAAAATTAAAAAATGTGTAACTGTGTTCAAAACGTGTTTCAACCGACAACTAAATTTTATACATATTTTCCTATTTTGAAACGATCAAAACGTGGGAATCACATCCTCTGCCAACTTTAAAAGGTTGGTAGAGAGCTAACCTCTGATCTGAACCGTTGGATCTAATCTAAACGGTTAAGGGAGCCCCGTGCATGTAACCAGATTGATAGGCCCGAAAAATTTTAACCGTCAAAATTATATCGAATGGCTCAGATCAAAAGTTGGCACTCTACCAACCTCACAAGTTTGGCAGAGGATACGGACCCCGAAACGTTCAGCTGTGTTCGATTTGCTAGTTTGACAATTAATTTTTATAGATGTTTTCCTATTTCCCATGCATAAATGACCGGTTTGATACTGTAGTATTCTCGGGCCATCAAAATTAGTTCATAAATACTTAAAAAATACACAAAAATTATAAAATGGGTAAACAAAAATAAATGAAACGAAAGATGCTAGTTTCGTTAACTGTTTCATTTAACAAACGAAACAGTACAATAGTTCAGTTAATCGTTCTAAAGGACGAAACAAAACGATCAATGGTTGAAACGGAATTGCATTTACACCTCTACTTGACCACTTGCCCCGCTGGATACGACCAATTTGATTTTATGGTCCAAAAGAGCCCAAAGTTAACGATTTCACATTAGTCATATTGGGTTCTTTCCATATTTTAGCCCACTATTAATTGCTCTGGTAGTAGGCCTGTTTTGGACCTAAATTGTGGAAGATTAATGCCACACCCTCCACGGTACACAGCTTATAATACCTCTCATCAGACATCAGTGTAATTTTTCTTTTTGCAAGATGCAAGAATTGAGGTGAGTAGCAGAGTAGGGCTGTCAATATCGTGTCGTTTTACACGTTAACAAAAAATAAAAGAGAAAATGAATTTTGTTTCTGAAAACAGAACGAAGTTGAAATGTTGATATGTAAAGATTATCAAATTAAATGGAATGAAACAAAATACGAAAATTAAATGAGCTGATTTCAATAGAAAATGAAAAACATAACATAAAGCTGTTTCGTTTATCGAAACGGAACGAAAACAAAATAACTGTTTCTGTTTCGTTTGACTGAAACGGAACGAGGATGGAATACCCTTATTTTGTGTCCGTTTCAGACATTTGACAGCGCTAGAGGTGAGTGAGTGCTTTTGACTTATTTTCACTGGTCTCTCATCGATTGATTTAAAGATTTCACTCAAGCTCTCTCATATAATTTGGATATAATAGAAGTGTATTTTCGGAACGTTACGTACAAAAATAATAATATTAGCTCATCACAAGCCCAAACAAAATAGTTTGTAGAGAGTGACTTCAATTTTCACGTTCAAATCTATGGCAGAATCTTTCAAAAGTTCAGGGTAATGTAATTCGATTTATTTACCAGAAAATTAATATTAGGTCCAATATGCCATAAAGATGCAAGTTGAAATATTAAAATCTTTCTCCTTTGTCTACTAATATTAGTAACTACAAAGCGCTAGTATCTCTAAAATTTGCTAACATTATGATGATCATTAATTGCTGAATTTGTATGTGATGCCAATTTGAGCTTACGATTATGATTTGTCAGACAACATATTTCACTTCAGTCAGGGGCGGATCTATCACCGGGGCGGGTGGGGCTAGAGCCCCACCTCACGCCGTCGAGCCCTTGGAGCCCCCCTTTAGCCCCAGTTAATTTTTTCTGTCATTGGAGCACTCAAAAGTGGGGCTGAAGATTTAAACAGAGGTTGTCAGACCCACCTAAATATTTTTTCTAGATCCGCCACTGACTTCAGTAAAATGCTTGGTGTAAGTTACTAATCAACAATAGTTACCTACATTTATCTGAATCAGATAAAAGTTAATGCTAAATTGTCCATACTGATAACTCTCCTCGCAAACAAGTTGACCATATAGTATAACAATTGCACGCAATTTGTAACAGTGAATCTCGTTTCTTGCTTCCATTCAACTGAATTCCTTACTTACCAACGCTACATAGTTAAGTACACCACATTGATGTGTCCTAAACTGTTTGACCGATAAATTATCCCAATCATTGGTCAGTTAGATAAAATCTGCAATGGCTGAGAACAAGTTCTTGATCTAGTGGCATACAGAAATTCATCTTACAGAAAAGGTCGCAGGTTGAAAACCCGGATGAAGATCTTTTATAAGCATTTAATTTAAAAATAAGTTAGGAGGCTGGATCCAAAAAAAAAAAAAAATCTGCAATGACAAAACAAAAAGAAAAAAAAAGGAAAAAAAGATTCTGCGATGACGCCACTATATATACCATGAAGTGGGAACCATATGCACACTCCAATGGCACTCCATTTCAATTGACCTTATTTTTTTAATTAATTCCCTTCTCTATCTATTTTTTTTTTGTTGAAAATAGCAACAAGAGATGAGGCTAGAAAATAGTTTATGGTTACAGGCCCACTTTTTTTAAAAATATTTTATGGTTGTTAGAATAAATCGGATAAAATTTTTATACAGGCCGTAACATGTACGCGTGCGGCTAGTATATGACTTACAAAGGCAGGCTTTATGGGCCTAAACCTATGAAATCATGAAATCGAAATGTGAGTGAAAATATAACTAAAAGTAAAACCCTGCCGTGGAGATGAGCAGAAATTCCCTTTCTTAGAATACGAAAAGTGTTTGAATTTCAGAATTTGTACGAAATAACTCCAGTTGGTTTAGGTACAACTTGTTGAAAGTCAACGAGAAAAGAAAGGACAAATAAAATGTACAACTTGTGCTAATATTTGAAAGTTCACATTCTTTGCTTCCTTTTTCATCTTGGGTTGACCCAGTAGCATATAATAGCAAACTTTGTTACCAAAAGGAGTTGAAACTGTTGTACGAGATTGGAGGCTGATTCTTATTTAAAAAAGAAAAACAAAACACATGGGTAACAAAATATGAACTTTGTCAATATAAAATTTTAAAATTTTGCTACCTATCATGAGGTTTATCCTGTTAATCACTACTACATGTTTCTCTCTCTCAAAAAAAAAAAAAAAGGGAAAAAAGAAGAAGAAGAAGAAAATCATCACTGATACATGTTGGGACCTCGAACAAAGCATCAAATGAGTTTGTGTAGCATACGGATGGAATTCATGCACAGCTGATGAATCTGACAAGTGTCCTGACATGGGAAAAGAAGCGGTTCCATGCTGGACTTGGTTTTTCTTGTAACTAACAGAGAAGTATATTGTTGTTTCATGTAATGATACTCTGGGGGTGAATCGGATTCGCTTTTTGAGGATCACGTACAAAAGTCATCAGAATATTCTCGAATTTCCGAACTTAAAATTTTATTGCAGTTTGTTAATTCAATTAAGTATTAGTCTACTGAGGGTTGTATAATTGTAGCAGGTTTATTAAATGTCTTGCTTTTATAAAATAGATATAATGAATTAATTGAATTTAAAATCTCATTATATGATGCCTTGCACAGTTGTACTTAAAAGGAGTTTTTCGCACTCCTAAATCATGTTGTGAAATAGGTTTATATTGACAGTTTGTTTTAACAATCACAGCAATCCAACAATTATTAAAATTCAGGAATTATAAGTGCCATCGGCAAATATACCATTCCAGCCATCGGTGTTGTGTGTTACAAATGTTCAGTTTTATAATAAGAAGTGTTCAGTTAAATGTGTCAGAATTGCGCATTGTCAAGAGGTGCGCTAGGAAGCAGGGGTAGAATCAGAAAAAATTTAATTTGAACCGGATCGGTTCATTTCCAATTATAATTTTTACATGTATTTTTTGTCCGGTTCGTGACCCCTTCGCTTGATTTTTTTTTATATAACAGTTGTATTTCTGTTGCAACTAACTGAACATTCGTACTTACTAAACTAAACATTTATATTTAATAAAATAAATATGTTTGCTCATAACATTTATATTTTTTGTTGCAACTAACTGAACAGTTACACTCAATTAATTGAACATTTGTATTGACCAAACTGAACTTTTGGCGAAAAAAAATCAAAATAAACATATTTGGTCTAGCGAACACTTATAAAATAGTGAACAATTCTACTACAAAGTGAACATTTGTTCATATTAAAGTGAACAGTTATAAAAACGAAATGAACAAAAAATACGCACTGAGTGAGTAGAGGGGATAGAGCGCTGCTCTGACTTTCGCTGAGGCGCTGTGCAGCGCGATGGCTCGGATGACGCGGATTGGGATGACACTAATCAATTTCCATTAATTTTTTTTAAAAAATAAAATGATAATTGTATTTCTTATAATTTAAAAATATGCGTATTAAGCTTGATCCAAATTGGTCCAATTTGATAATTTGAAAAATTAATGGTTAAATTTTATCAACATTTCATTAACGATCCACAAATTTTAATTAAAAAATTGTAGAAAATTTGATACACAAGTCTATACAATGAAGATATCAACAATAATTTTAGTTTTCTAATTTAATAATTGTTTTATATGTTGTCACGTTTATGAAAATTATAACTATTAATGTATCCTTTCTCGTTCTCTTAATGGAGGAAAAACATATTTTTTTCTCTAATCTTTTACTTAATCAAAAAGAAGATACAAACATAGAACTTATCAATCAACATCTCGATATACATAAACGATCGAACACGAACTGGATAAATAAATATTTAATCCTAGAATTCCTCATTTTTTATTTTTGCAATCTGTGTACGGATCAACCAATTCGGATTCAAATTCATCCACATACAAATTTGTTTGTTAGTTTGTCGTTTGCCATTTTCAAATCCTGTTCTCTCAAATAATTCCACATGTGTCCTCCAGATAATTCTACATTGTTATATATTTTTTTCCCGTATAAAGAAGGAAAGAATAAAGATAAAATGCTGTTAAAAATCCTGCTTCTTCAGAAACTTGCTCATTTCTACATTTTTCATTTTCTCAAGCAAATTCTTTTTATGTTAAATTTCCAACGTGTCAATGAGGAATACATCTCTTTCAACTAAACATCGACCATGAATGGTGGAAATATCCGCCCAATATTCAACTTGGCAAATGGTAGAAAAAGACTAGCTTGTCCTTCACGCATCATAAGTTCCTGTGATTCAAAAGTCCTGAATTTGTTCTCTCTCGTCATTGGAGTTTTCAGAGTCGTGGGTGTAATAAGTACTTAAACAAGAATGGTGCAATTTTCGGTATGTCCAATACATAATTGCTTGTTTTATATTTGAAAGTTCTTCAGATCAATTGAGGATTCAGATGTCTTATGCGTAAGTTAGTTTCATCATTTATTAAAAAAATTTAAAACTAGAAATAGCAAAGATATGGTCATCCATTGCGATAAAAAAAAGTTTCCTACATAAACAAAGTGAAATAACTAAATTACAAACGGAGGGCGCATGATACATATAGTACAATATCATGTCAAGAGAAAAAAACAAAGACTTTGCTCATATTTTATTGTTTTCAAGTAATTTTAATGTCATGACAATTTAAAATAAAGTGCTCTTTATGGATCACCAAATGAAAAACAAATTGCATGGTGTTTAATAGAGATTCTATTTTATATATTCAACAACTTATCTGTAAAATTATTTTTGAAATTTCAATCTATTAAACTAATTAGCTAATAAGCCATAGGTAATCTGATCTCTCCTCTATGCATACAGACAAAATGGTTGTGATTTCCATCGACACATAACTTGCATGAGATAGGAAAAGAGATAGAAAACTTTTTATTATTAAAATATATCTGTATCTTCTTAATTTAGGGTGCGTTTGGATCACATAATATACTAAAACTTTTTATCCCTATATGGTTGAGAATGAATATTTTTATTAATTGCATTATTTTTAAGTTGTCTTTATCCGGAAAAAAAAATTTAAAATCCAAATATGTTTGGATCATTTTTTTTTGTTCTGGATTAAAATTTTAATCTGTATTAAAAAAATGATCCAAACACATTCGGATTAAGAATCACTTAAACACGACACCCTTAATTCACAAAAACTTATTACCAACCATCTAAGAATTAAAATTTTTAATTCTGAATAACTAATCATAATTTTCTTATGATAAATTATTTATTTAATTCAGAGAAATTGAGATATCTTTCAGAGCAATCTCGTTTCATTCGCTCATACAATTCTTTTGTGACACGTTTTCTATGCATCTATGTTTGACTTTATTTTTGTTGCTCGACATAATAAGGCATGACTTTAATTTCTTCTTCTTCTTCTTAAAAAAAAAAAGATTCACACATGATGAGGCACAATTTATCTAAGATTAAATTTTTTTGTTTTCATATTACGTATTATTATTATTATTTTGACAGTGGGGTAATCGTTTCTGTTGTCAGAGTTGGTACTTGTACCGAACCTTTTCCTTCAAGAAGAGGAAATGCCTTGTTGGCTGCCTACCTCACCAATTGACTCTGCGCGACCACTACGGCTTTTTAGTGCTTCTCTATTTTTCCTTTTTGTAAACCGGTGAATTTAATGAATTGAAGGTGTTCTAATCTCTTCTAATGATGAAATCAAGCACAACTTGGGTTTAGTGGGTTACTAGAGACAATACTTTACACACAATGACACAAATAGTAGTCAAAGGAGGCAGCAGCTTAAGAAAATCCTCTCATGCGTCATTTTATTTCTGGGTTCTTTGTGGCGGTTCATGCGTGTATAATCGTATGGCAGATCGATGCAGTATACTGTAAATTAGTACAATACATACTTCATCATACGATCCGTCAAGTTAGCGATAACATTTTCTTGTATTACTCCATTCAATTCTTCATCTCTAATCCGCATGTACATAATTTGACATGCACCAACTCCACCACAAAGATAGAAATGTAATGTTTTCAAAACAATTACACCATGTACATAATTTGGAATCTGACCCAAACACGCAAGATACATGAGAGAAGGAGAAAAGGAAAATGAAGATGATAGAGATGGGGAGATAAACTTGGTCTGGATTTCAGATTTGTGAGGTTAATTAGACGGTGACGCCAAAGTTTTGTGAAAGGAATTGTGCCCATACAATAAATTCAGATAGAACTGACTTTTTGTTATCTTCTTTTGAATTTGTTTGTTTATGAAGAATAAACTCATACAAGTATATACTGGTTATACTGGTCTTTTTTTTTTTTTTGAAGAAAGGTACATACCGGTCATATATATTAATTTTGCAGTTGAGCTTTTTCTTAGAAGGCCGTACAATACTTAAAAAATCAGCATATGATGAGGTTTAACTTTTTTTTTAGAAGGTTCTTGTCCTTAATTTGTTACACCAGCAAGCAAGGCACGCCGTTTGATCTTTCAGAGCAGGAGGGGCCGGGTGATACGAATCTTAATGGAATCTTGCAAACAAATAAAATAGTGTAGAGAATTTAATTTTGTATAGAACACATTCTTTTATATTGTGAAGTAATTTAAAATAATAACGACGTGGAAATTGTTTAATGTTAGTGACTGCACAGTGTGGTTGTGTTGTTAGTACAACATAATTAATATAAAATAATAGTAAATTTGATCTGTAGAAAAAGGTTAAGATATTAAATGTAAATTACTATATTACTTTTACAACAAAGTTCGAGAACAAATTATAAGGGGAAAAAAAATGATTGTCACTGTATACCTTCAAATATCTTGACAATCATAAATTCATAATTACAAGTATTTAAAAAAAATATTAATGGAACTTAGCTTTAAAATTTGATATTTAGATATGATTTATATGGTGAACATATATATCACGCTGGTAAAAAATGACGAGATTTGATTAATTATCCTTGGGGTCGGACAACAACATCCAGATTTCAGAAATTTTATTAATATAATTTTTTATATATTTAATTATACTTTTATATATTTATTTTTAACTTCTAAAATTATTTGAATTGATTTAATTTTTTTTTATCAATTTATCAGATGAATAATTATGAAGTAATGCCTCGTCTTCCATAAAACTTTTGGCTAGCTGACTATACACAGATTAGTATCTCGAAGAGTTAATAAAAAAGATTATCATAATTACTTTAAAAAATTATTATAATCGTAACCTACTTAATTACACATCAATCTCCATCACCTTTATCTTCTTTTTCCAAGTCCACCATATTGACATGATCCTAGAAGTATTTCCACTGTTCTTCAATTTCTGTGTCTACATTTCTGTACAAACCTAAATAATTTAACAAACAATTAAAAAGAATTGTTTGTTCTTCAATCCCTCCTACAAATTCTAACTTTGCCCTTCTTCAAAAAAATAAAATAAAAATGAAAAACGGAAAAAAAAGAATCACAAGAACACAAATTTTACTAACACCCCCAAAACCATGAGCCCAAGACCCCTTCCCAAACCCCACCAGCCCAGGTACGAACTGGTACCGGCCGATGACTTCTCGGACTCCATAAACTCACTAATACTGAACCCTGGTCTCGACCCGTAAAGCATCTGTACACCCTGAACATCATCTATGCTTAAATCGAACTTTCTACTGCGCGGGGAAAGGCTTGGGTACATCACCGCATCTCTGACCGGGGAGTGGGCCAGCCCCAACACATGCCCGATTTCATGCGTAGCCACCGACTCCAAATCCACCGCCACGCTCGACGTCTCCTTTGAGAAGTCTACTGACCATGTCTCAGCTGCATCCAGGTGCAACCTTCCGCTCTCTGGCGAAAAGCCGTGTGCTAGAATTCCCAGCACACCATCAAATGGTTCACCATCGCCATGATCACCTTGGTAAAATCCAATTTTCACGTTAGCGGATTGATAATCTTCTACCTCAATGAAACGAACTGGGATCACTTGTGCCCACCTGGCAAAGGCACGACGAAAGACCACCGCCACCTCCTCATGTGACAAGTAGTTTACCATAGCAGTAGGTGATATTGCATAGGTCAGCTCAAAAGCTCCTGGCTGAGTCCACCTTGGTTCGCCCGGGAAGAAGGCAAAGTGTTGCACCTTGTGTAATTTGGATGGTGCGCTGGTAAAATCGCTGATACCACACCGTGGTGACATGATTTGAGTCAACGTGGCTGCATCAAGCTTTCCTGTGACCGGTAAGCCAAGACGAGTTTGGTACAGGTTGACTGCAGACTCGAACCGATCATCATATGAATCAGTAAGGTTTTTCGGGTCGGGTATATTGAGATATCCGAATCGTGAGAAATATTGCTTCAGTTCTGACAAGCCTGACACATGGCTCCCCCGTTTGGTATCTACGAGACGGCTGAATGATCGCCATGCAGTCCTTTCTGGCGCTGGTCTTGCAAGAGTCACATGATGTGATAGGATTATGGGTACCAAAAGAAGATGGAGAAGGAGGGAGAGAAGAGGGGGCATGAAGTGATAGAAATGGTTTTGAAGGGAATTATGAAGGGAGGAGGTTGAGGAGGTGTAATTGTGAATAAAGATGGTTATTCCCGTAATTTGGAATAGGTATATTTGGTTAGTTTGGGGAAAGGAGAGAGGAATAGGAGGGAAGAATATGATGGGGGAGATATATGGCCCCAAACCAAGGCACACAGGGAAACCAGATTATGGTTTGATCAGCAGTGGGTGACCAACTGACTTAACCACACAAAAGCACTAGCTTTTATAGGCCTTCTTGTGCCTACTCTGATTTTGGTCTATCATATTATCTGATGTCATGAAATTCAAAAAAGGGTTTCTAGTTATTACGAGGGTATATGTCAAGTTTTAATTTAAGGGATTTGATAAGTTGAACAGGTAATTATCATGTGTATTACGAAACAACGACTATTAATATAGAATTTAATACAAGGTGATGTGCATGTTTGGCTGCATGTATGTGTGAAGCAAAGCTTCTTATTGCACACATCTATGTATACTTAGGAAAAATCTAGTATTCGAGTGGGGTCGCATGTGTACAGTACCGTTGGTGGACCGTTAAAACAGTTGGGCTGGGTGCTTGGCTCTCATCGAAAGTTTATTCAAACTCACAAATTAATTATCTTCTTTATTTTGTGGAATTGACTGGTGTGGCTGCCACGACACAGACTCCATCCGGGTCAATTCGAAGTCTTTCAGTCAAAGGGTGCGTTTGGATAGGTGTGGGAAGAAGAGAAGAAAGAAAAAAGTGAGAAGAAATATTGGGAAGTGTGTAACTTTGTGAAGAGTTTGGATTGTTTATAATTTTTTTTTCTTCTTCTTCTTCCTTCTTCTTCTTCTTTCTTCCAACGATCCAAACGCACCCAAAGAAACTTCCAACTTCCAATTATACCATTTCTTGGACCCATACCGGGTCAATTAGGCCAGTTACTAACTTCCTCTGTGCGAAGTGCAAAACATGCTGGTCAATTATGCAGAGAAATAGGAGGATATACCAATCATAGAACTCGGAGGTCTCTTGTTTTGCGCTACTCCTCTTCCTGAATCCATACTGTTCACTTAAATGGATTTATCTTGTCCTCCCTCTTAAATAAAGCTAGATTTTCTAAAATTTCTTCTTGTTATATCCATTCTAAATTTCTCATGAATACTAGAGTTTGTAAGAACTTCAAAAACTTAACTATTTGGGCATAATGGAATAATGGATCCTCATCTTCCACTTAAAAATATAGCCAAATAAAAAAAAAAATGAACACATGATTAATTTGTATAGTATCCATTATATTGATATCAAAGGGTGCGTTTGGATCGTTGGAAGAAAGAAGAAGAAGAAGGAAGAAGAAGAAAAAAAATTATAAACAATCCAAACTCTTCACAAAGTTACACACTTTCCAATACTTCTTCCCACTTCTTCCCTTCTTCCCTTCTTCACACACCTATCCAAACGCACCCAAAGATGTCACCTGATTGCTATTTTATTTAGATATAATTCACTGTTGATAGTTGGCTGAATTATTACTTATTTGCAGTAATAACTACATGTTAATTGGGAAACTGCGTGCATTTAAAGGCCAATGATATTGTATGAATTTTTTTAAAACTTGTGGTGACTCAATAAATGTTTATTTGTTTGTATCAAAGATTCAAAGTTTTTATTTTTTTTATAACTTCACTTAATGGTGTCAATTTATATAATTCCACATTATAGGCCCCTTAATGTTTTTATTGATCATCGCAGTCGACAAAAGCTTTTGAATTAATTTTTAAAGATTTTACATCTAACAATTCCAGAGGATTGGAGCCGCTTATCATACATTAGCGGTGCGTGGTGCACACCATTTCTCCATTGGTTTCCCTTGAACCAAAGATGCGTTCAGGGCAGTGCATGTTGTGAAATAAGGAACGCATTTAGCGAATGGTAAGGACGAAATATGCTATACATTTTTTATAACAAAATAGATTTAGATATATGTAAAGCTTAAAATTTCATCGTGCTTTTCGAGTTTTTCGACGACACAGCTTGCTGTGATATATAATCTGTTACGACTTTGTGTGCTGATGGAGAGGCCGAGACCAAGTTTAAAAATTATATAGGCATGTACATTTTTTATATCAAAGTGAAATAAATTAATATCAAATAGAAAGTATAGTCTCTTAATCAAAATAAAAATTCACAAAGTCTAATTTTCACCGAACTTAATATCGTCACAATTGGAGTCCGAATGAAAAATAACAGGTATTTTAATTTTTTGAGGGTGTTTTTTTCATTAGTTTTGGATAGAAGTAATTGTTTAAGAGTCAAGGAAGTGAGAAGGAAAAATAATAGCCAGTAATTGAAGAGATATAGATAATTCTAGTGATTGATTTCGTGTTGAACCGATCAGTCCGGTCTAATTTTTAAAACAACGTTTGCACAACTCCAAAGTCATCACTCAATTCAGCCGCTCGGGTCATGGATTGGATGGAGATATCTGAGGTGTCAGCTTAATTGTATGGCCAACTTGACAGTAACTTGTTCTTCATTAACTTCCAATTTGAAGAGATATCTGAGGTGTCAGCTTAATTGTATGGCTTTAGAACTCAAATTCGGATTGAACACCTTGCTATTTTGGTGACAGTTATATGTTATTGGAACAATAACTCATTTGAAATCCGAAAGTTTCCACGCCGCCCCTGTCATTGTCAGATTTTATATTGATTTTGATGTATAATGTTGCTTCTCATATTTCAATTGTGACTCAAATGTTAAGCCTCAATAGTTTGTTCTGCATTATTCTAAGACATGACGTGTTGGTGTATGATTATTCATGAAAACAGATTATCATCCCATCAAAGCTTGTTGACTTCTTTAGCGTGTTTCATATTTAATAACTCATTTTGATTAATTTGGAAATAATGGTGATAACAAAATATACATATGTGTTGTCATTGAACCATTGACTCGTCCACAACTCTACATCAAATAATTTCCTTCTGATTTCTTTCCAAAGCTAGTTATAATTTTGTACATAAACTAATTTCTTACGGACACATTTTAGATTTTACCAAACCAGCTAAGAAATCTTGATCGATCAAACAAGTGACACTCAACTTCCTAGATAAATTGCTCCAGTGTGTTTTTTCCATTTTTTTTTTGGAAAAAAAGGTTTAATTTCTGTAAGGAGAACCATTAATATGAAAAACCATTGATTTTGGATAAAAACATTAATATCATGTTTCTCAACTAATGAAATTCATTGATTATGATGGCGTGAAAATGAAATGGATGGAGCCATTATCACTAAAAAAAAGACAGGTGGAATGGTTTGACCCATCCACGTGGCAAAATATGACGGGAGATCTTATCAGAAAGAGGATGATGACGGTCTCCCAACCAAACACACAACTAACATAGATTATGCCTACCGGTTTTCAACTGTTATATACTTTATATGGCACCAAAAAGACAGAAAAGGCCGTATGGAAAACGTTAGCAATTTCAATACGGTACAGACCACAAATCCGGTATTCATTTGCCAATGAAATCCCCAGGCAGTTATCAAAAGAAAAATTAATCTCGTACGTTATGTTTTTTAGGGAAAAAATATAATAAATACTTTTAGCCGTTGGTTAACAAAGGATGACGTACGAATGTTAAAAATATTCAGTTTGAAATGTTTAGTAAAATATCTAGCAAATTCAATCTTGACAATTATTATTATATGAGATACTTGTGGTGTCCAGCGGGCCGAATATCTAATCTTTCTCTTTGTTTTGGAAATCAAATATCAAATATATTTTATAGAATATCATTTTTATATAAGTTACTGTAATATTATGCCGAGAATGACTATTGTACATCTTAAAACACGGATCAAGCAGTTCTTTAGAGTTGTTTTTCAAATTTCAAAATTCAAATAACCAATTCAAAACTGTACTATATGTTCTTCATAATGAAATCACCTTAGAAACAAATTTATACAATTTTTTATTTTTTTTATATTTTATAAAATTTTTAATCTAAAAAATTATGGACCCTCCATTTAGAGCGATTTTGTAAAATCTGAAAGATATAGTAAAATGAAAAAAATGTATACATTATTTATTTCTAAGGCTCCGTTTAGATAGATGTGGGAAGAAGGGAAGAAGAGAAGAAGTGGGAAGAAGTATTGGGAAGTGTGTAACTTTGTGAAGAGTTTGAATTGTTTATAATTTATTTGGGCCTTCTTCCTTCTTCCTTTTTCCTATATCCAAACGGTGCCTAAGGTAATTTCTATATGGAAAACATATTTTATGATTTGGATCGCCCATTTAGATTTTAGATATTGAAAAACAACTCTAAAGTATTTGTTGATTCATGCTTTAGGATCTACCACAGTCATTCTCATATTATCTCCACCAGTGAACTTTTTAATCTAATTACAACTGTCGGATGAAATCAAATGAACTTTTAATTCAGTAAAGCGCAAACGAATGTGAACCCAATCACCGAAGACCGGTAAACAATGTACAAAGCAGCCGGAACATTGGGGAATGTTGTAATGACCCCATGGGGTTATTTATTTATTTTTTACCTTTTTAAAATTCTAAATTGTAACAATCATTTTTTAAAAGAACATCTTTTTGTGTCATAGAAACTGCCCCTTTCAGAGAATGGATTACTCATGATTTTAGCAATTTTGATAACATAAAGATCTTGTTATTTTGATGTAAGATGGGTTTGACCCCATTTTTTAATAATAAAGATAAATCATGATTTAGTAATGATCTATAGTACAAAGTACAACTTAAGTTTAATAAACTAATAAACAAACAATGCCGTTATCCGCATGTGGGGCTCACGTGAGGACCTACCAAACAGGAGTCTTACGACAATTAGGTCTGTAGGTCCCTTGTTAGTTTATAAAAATGATGGTACCGCCCGGGGTAGGCTCAGATGTTGGGCCGTTACAAGTTTGGCGTGCAAGTGTACCAACCTTTTTGTTTGCTTTTGCAAACTCAGATATGGCACAATACTATCTATACTCTATAGTTTATAACTTTATATTGATATCCTTAATTAAGATTGTGAATTTCAATATCCTGCCTAGGGGCTTATTAGTCAATAATAATGCCCTTTTCTACCGAAAATAATGCTTTGCACTGGCATGCTTGGCACTACCAACTGGTTTACATTGGGTGCTAAATAATGTGTACTTTTGTTTTTGCTGATTTGTATTGGGCTAAACAGTCTTTCCACATATGTCAGTCACTCACTGTTTTGACATAAAGCATGTTTCAAGCCTTGTTCTAGTGAATTTTATTCTGACCCAAGATCCAACTCCAGAAAATTGGGAAAAGAAGAATTACCTGAAGAATATGCTAATGATACACCAGAGGGATTAGGTGGAAAATGAGAATAGAAGACGTAGAATAACCACCTCTGAAGGTAGGCGCTTTTCAGCAGCAGTCAAAATCGGTTGTGTACTTGAACCTGAAGCATCAATATATCCGTGCTAGTTCTGGAGATAGAAAACTTCAAAAGAAAGCTATACCTTGGAACACGGCTCAAATAAATTATGAAAGCAAGACAAACGGATAAAATAAGAGAAGATCAAAATTGTTTTTTCTTGCAAGAAGCTCTGAGGTTATCTTCTTGTAGTTGAGCTCTTTTGAAAAATTAGGGACTATATGGTCTTTTAATTTTTTTTAAAGGACCACATCATTACTCGGCAGTCACCTTAACATATTCTATATGATTGCGTCTTCTTTTATTTTATTTTATTTTATTTTTTTGACGAACATGTTAATCCTAACAAGCGACTATCTAATTAAATTTGTAGGTCGATTAGTTATATTATATTTTATGACCAACTATTCAAGTTTTTAAAATACTCCACCACATATAGCATATGCAAAGTTGGAATAAGCGTTTCGAACGAAACTACCAGCTAATCAACACTAATTAGTCTAATATCTTGTTATATGTAACACTGTTGGACACATTAATACTTATGGTTTTGTTGGAAATTATAAATTTTACTGTTTGATTTACGCAAAATTTTCGATGTCTCAATATTTTAATTTTTCTGCCTTCAAATGTCGTTAGTTTTTGCAAATTGCTTCGATTTAGGGAACCGATTTTTTCAATGTATTTTGGGTTTTCGATTGAGATTTATTTGTGGGCTCATCTTGAGGCTTGTCGGGCCGAAATATAACTTGGGCCGAATAAACAATACCCTCCCTTAGTCCCTTATCTCGGTTGGGAGTCGTGCGAGTTGGGACTTGGGACTAGGGTTGCAAAATGATCGAGACGATGGTGCAAATGAACTGTTGCGTCGATCGTTTCGTCCGATGCGACGAAATAGATTTTTTATTTTGTTGATCGTTTCGTTCAGACAAAACGATCGAAATTGACGAAATTTTCGTGATTTACACATGGACGAAATTGTTTCATTGTTTCGTTAACCATTTCGTCCAACCAAACGAAATCGTTTCTTTGTTTCGTTAACCGTTTCGCCCGAACGAAACGAAACGAAATACGGTTAAAACGATTTCCGTTTTCAGCCCTACTTGGGACCCAACTAGGGCTGTCAAAACGCGGTAAGTGGCACGGAATGACACCAAACCGTTACCGTGCCACTTATTAAACAGTACAATACCGGCATGCCACTTACCGTTTCATTTATTAAACGAAACAATTTTCTATGCCATCAACCGTATATTACACATAAAACAGTTTGAAATGAGGTTGAAATGGTCGGTATAACCAGCTGTGCCATCAACCGTGCCACTTAAAAAAGGGTATAATTTTATATGCCACAAACCGTTCAATTTCGATTAAACGAAACGACATAACGGTAAATGGCCTACTGTTGACAGCCCTAGAGCCAACAAGGCCAGTGTGAAAACTAAGATTATCGCCTTATCGGGTATCATGTATTCATGTGCATTATAAATAAGAAAAGAAAAGAAATTGCCTAGTTATCGTTTTCATTCAATTCTGTACCAGAAATGTGATATTTGTGGAGTCCAAAGATAAATAAAAGAAGATAAGAAGGGTAAGAGAAATTAAAATAAAACATAAAACTATCTTCTGAGCAGGACATTATAATATTGATTTGATGTTTAATTGATTTCGGCAACGAGGGGGGAAAATAAAAGAACAAGAGAGGAAAAGATAGTGTTATACTGGCTACTTGTGTCTTGTTGATTTGTGTCTGGTATTTGCTATTTTGATGTGCGGTTTATGTTGATTTAAGCATGTATGATGCTGTTTTTTTTCTAAAAAAAAAAAAAAAATTAAGGCCATCAGTTGGTAATGACGCCTCTTACGGTATGTATTCGTCAGTTTTATCAATAACGAGAAACTGTTTAATTTTTGCACAAGTCAAAATTACAAAAATAAGAATAAACTCGTGTGGTGTCTTGAAATTATTATTTATTTATTTTTTGAAGATCAGGTGGCACTCACATGTGCTGTTTTAAATTAATTACTATGATTGTTTCTGCTTCTTACATATTGAGTCCAAAGTATTCGATTCATGTGGAGTAATACGAATTTTAGTCGATATTTTTTTCTGTATTTTATTTTAAATGTTGACGGCCTCATATTTTACGAAAGATTTCTGATGTTAATTGTCGAACTGAACCTTCATTTTAAGGCCGACAAAAAAAAAACTTCACTTAATGTCCTATTTTAGTATTGCTAATTAAGATGTTGCTTCCCTTAAACCGATACTAAATTTCTATGAATTTCCACGTATTTGACGTCAAGTCTCCATGCCTAATAACTCTACTAGAACTAGTAACATTTTAATTTAGTTCGTCATTTGGATAATATAGACGATCATTTTTCTACATTAATAGCTTATTATACGGGTAATTTTCTTTCTTAATTTTTTGTTGTTAAGTAATGAAAAGTCTTTCCTTGAATCACAGAAAAAAATAATTTATCCAGAAATCTTTGCAAGTGCTTGTTTGAAAAATTCTTTTGGAAAAAAAAGACTGTTGGTTTTGAATTTTTAATACCATAATTAACACGCCATTTATAAAAGTGTTTAAACATGTCGGGGAGCACAGGATATCACAGGTTCTACTTCTGTTGAGATATTTTGCGCGTGGGTTCATGTAACCTTTTATGTTCACTGTTGCTAACATTCTATTATTGGATCTAGTGGGAGTCTAAGACCGAGCGCCGACACCAATCTACTCTTATAATACAACAAATAATCCCTCCCGACCTATCTCAACCGACTCAAAGTATAGAAAATTCGATCTGCACTGTTCAATTTACATCGAACGACAGAGAGCGGTCGAACCGAATGTCCTTGAGAGGATTTAAAACCCCATCTCTGTAACGGCTCTCTTTCATTCCCTCTCGACTGCGCAATATCTCTCTCTCTCTCTCTCGCTTGATTCGACTCGCTTCCCTTTTCCTCTTCTCTCCTGTTCTTTTCTCAAGCAAAACAACTTTACTTGACTAGGTTTTTAATCTCTAATTGCTTCTGATTTCCTTGTGATTAGTGCTCGCTTTTTGTTCTCCTGACTTGATGCCTTCCTCTTTCTCTTGTGCAATGTTTCCTCTTAATTCATATCTAATTATTAGGTCATGTGTGTCAAAAGCAAAATTCCAATCTTTCTTTACAGAAAGGTTTACTCGTCAATTTACATATACTCAGTGTTTTAGTTTCTATTTGCAATTAAAAGCATCTTAACTAGGAGTTGTCTCATATTCTCTTCGATTTGATTCTGAAATATTCGGTGGCTATTTTAGTCATTATTCCAATTTTACTCGTATCCATATATGTCCGTTGATTCATGTCTTGACAACAATACGGTGCATAAAAAAAACTAATAAATCAATTAGAGAGAGGTCTACCAGTATACTAGTTACTATAAAGAATTAGAGAGAGGTCTACCAGTATACTTGTTACTTGTATAAAAAAAGCCAGATCCTGGTTCCTTGAGTTTCCTTTTTTGTGGGGTAAGGTATGATATGTCCTTAACTGTGACAGCCTTAATTCCTGCATCAAATTAATGCTTTGTTCAAATAGATGCCACTAATTTTAATCAGTTTGTTTGTTGAGGCCTGAGTACATTTTTTTTGGAAATGCAGAACATGGGGAAAAACAAAATTAAGATCGAGAAAATAGAGACGGCACATGGAAGAAAGGTGACGTACAAGAACCGCATCGGTGGATTAGTTAAGAAGGCTAAGGAGTTGTCAATTTTATGTGACGTTCCTGTCCTTCTTGTTACGGCCTCACCAGATGACGTGTTCACAGCAACAGTTGGACCTAACAAGTACACATTTCTTTTCTCTTTGAAGAAATTTATTTCCTTAATTTATTTCTACACTGGAGATCGTGTGTTGTTGTAAAAGGATTAATTGTGGCTTTTGACCCTGTATTGAGCTGTCTTTGTTTTAATATATTTGTATTTAGCCATAAACTGTTAACATTTAATCTACTTGCCAGTCCATATATGGCCATATGAATTAGCTACTGCACTAGATGAAACTGTTGAGAAATAAGTTGGGAATATGAGCAAAATAAATGTTAATCTTTTTGAAAGAATCTTTTTCTTATTTTTTATTATTTTTAGAAATGTAACGTTAGGAAATACTAACGGTAACTTTTTTTTTTTTTTTTTACCGTTGAGACTCTGCCTATATAAGGCTGTGTATCCCTTGTGTAATTATATAGAAAAAACCAATAAGAAAACTCTGTGCACAAAATCCAAAATCTGTGTCTCAATTTTTAACATGGTATCATAGCGGTGACGATTTACCGAGAAATTAGCGACTCAAATAGAGAAACAAAGATGACAGAATTAGAGAAGCTAGATCCCATAAAAAATCCAATTGGAAGAAACAATCTCTTGTGGTCACAAGTTGTCTCCATGTCCATTGGTGACACCAATATAAAAAAAGAGACAACACCACAAAATTCAACCAACCTGATTGAGTCACGAGCGACTGACCTGAGAGCCGTGCAAAGCTCATGTCCAATCGACTTGGATGACATACTCGATTTGGTAAATTCTCAAAACCTGTGCAATTCTGAGCTGCAGTCTCCCTTTAGCTCAACGACCATGGGGCATCGATCCAAACCTGGAAATCAGGCAACGTTAGCCAATAACGAAGCCAATCCGAACCCTTATCTCGACCAAGAATGGCACAAGGGAGAAAGGGGGAGCTCGATCGACAGACCCACGCGGTGCGATCACTGCAAAAAGGCGAGCCACGCAGTTGATTGCTGTCGGTTTCTCCACCCCGAGCTCCGTGCAGTTGAAGGGAAGAGAAGGGAAAAGAAAGTTGGCCATGGCGTTGGAAAAGAAGGGAGGCGTGATTTGCGAAAGGGGGAGAAGAAGCGGTTTAGCTCTTCGACTGGATCTAACGAAAATGAACCCAACGAGGCACCTGGCTTAGCCAACTCAATTGGATCAAGCTCCAACCCGATGAAAGAGAGGCTTGACCGGATTGAAAGGCAATTAGCACAATTTCTCATCTCTTTGGGTCGCAAAGGTCCAGATCCTTTAATTTTATTTTCAAATGGGCTTGGTAAAACCCACGAACCCAATCTTCATTCTTTAATTTCAATAAATGAATTGGAAACAAACAATATTGATTTGATATGTATGCGCACTAAAAATATTGATGACTTAAATTCGGTTAAGCCTATGCCCAGTCCGAATTTTACAAATAAAGTAGATTTAATTAAAACTAGTTTAGAAACACCAATTGAAAATAAATGTTTAGCCATAGGTCAATCCACCAGACTTGTTATTCCTAGTTATGATAAATGGATCCTTGACTCCGGTGCAACGGACCACATGACAGGAAATCAAAATTTATTGAAAAATTACCGTTCAATTAGTGGTGACCAATATTTTACCGTAGTAAATAATGAAAAAATTAAAATTAGAGGATGGGGGATGATTAGCATTTTATCAAAAAAAATTTTACAAGATGTGTTTTATGTCGAAAATTGTTCGGTCAATTTGTTGTCAATTAGTAAACTTTCTAGAGAGTTGAATTGCGAAATAATTTTCAAAGAGAAAATTGTTATTTTTCAAGATTTAGTCACCAAAGAAAAAATTGGTGAAGGTTTTCTTGAAAATGGTCTTTATTTTTTAAAAAGCAATAAATTTGTTTTCAAAACTAGTAAAAATGAAGATTTGAGTGAACTTTGGCACAAGCGTGTTGGGCATCCTTCCAATAGAGTTTTAAACAAAATATTTAATTTATCTAATTTAGATTGTAGTAATTGCGAAACTTGTAAACTTGCGAAGCATACTAGACCTCCTTTTCCTATCTCTAATTCTAAAAGTAAAGATTTTTTTGAACTTATTCACTCCGATGTTTGGGGTCCGGCCCCTATAACTTCTTACAATGATTTTAAATATTTTGTTATTTTTATTGATGATTTTTCGAAAATTACTTGGTTATATTTGATGAAAAATAAAAATGAGGTTTTTTCGCATTTTCAAACTTTTGTAAATTTTATTGAAAACCAATTTGAGAAGAAAATTAAAATTTTAAGAACGGATAATGGTACCGAATATGTTAATCAAACTTTTTCTAATTTTCTTAAACAAAAAGGAATTTTACACAAACTACTTGTGTTTACACCCCTCAACAAAATGGTGTTTCCGAAAGAAAAAACCGTCACCTTTTAGAAGTTACTAGATCTCTTTTGTTTCAAAATAATGTTCCAAAAAAATTTTGGTCGGATGCCGTTTTAACCGCGACTTATTTAATAAATAGGTTGCCAAGTGCCATCTTGGATTTTAAAAGTCCTTTAGAAATTCTTTATGGTAGAAAATTAGATATTAGTCATTTAAGAGTCTTTGGTTGCAAGTGTTTTGTACATAGCCAAAAAAATGACAAACTTGATTTTACTTCCATCAAAACTATTTTTGTTGGGTACTCTTCCGAAAAAAAAGGATATAAATGTTATGACCCTAAAAATAAAAAACTTTACATTTCTAGAGATGTTAGTTTTTTCGAAAACGAACCTTTTTATGAAAATTGTAATGAAGACAATGTTGAAAAAATTCTTCCAAGTGATTTTGTATATCCTTGTGTTTCTAACATCGAAACAAGTGAGTTTCGAAGAGAATTGAGAAATATTGTAGGTGATGAATCACAAGAAGAAAGTGAAAGAAGCCTACAAAGTGAAGAAAATCAAAATGAAGAACGTGAAGAAACCGAACAAGAAAGACACATTGAGGATGAAGAAATAATTCAAGAGCCAGAGATGCCATTGAGAAGATCAAATCGACAACCTCAACTTTCTACAAGACTAAAGGATTTTGTTACTTATTCGGTACAATATCCTATCCAAAATTATATTTCATACGAAAATATTTCTAATGAGCATTATGCATTTATAAATTCTTTGGCCAAAATAGAGGAACCAACCAACTACGAGGTAGCAAAAAATGACCCCAAATGGTGTAAGGCGATGGAAGAGGAACTCCATGCCTTAGAAAAAAATCAAACGTGGGAACTTTGCATGCTACCAAAAAATAAAAAAAACGGTCGGTTGTAAATGGGTGTACAAAATCAAATACCATAGCGATGGTACCATAGAACGGTACAAAGCTAGGTTAGTTGCTAAAGGATATACCCAAATTTATGGTATAGACTACCATGAAACCTTTGCACCGGTGGCCAAAATGAATACCGTTAGAATACTTTTTTCCATAGCGGTAAATAACAATTGGACCCTTCACCAAATGGATGTCAAAAACGCTTTTCTTCAAGGAACACTTGAAGAAGAAGTGTATATGGCTTTACCTCCCGGCCACAAAAAAGAGAATGTTTCTAATCTTGTGTGTAGGTTAAAAAAATCTATTTATGGGTTAAAGCAATCTCCAAGGGCATGGTATGGCAAACTTTCTCATTTTTTATTATCTTGTAATTTCAAAAAAAGTGGAGCCGATTCATCATTATTTGTTAGACATAATACTAATGGTACTACCGTGGTTTTAGTTTATGTCGATGACATAATCATAACGGGTAATGACCTAACGGAAATTGAAAATATTAAAAATAATTTAAAACAAAAATTTGACATTAAAGATTTAGGCAAATTAAAATATTTTCTTGGAATAGAAATAGCTCATTCATCAAAAGGGCTATTTATATCTCAAAGAAAGTATGTTCTTGATTTACTTAAAGAAACCGGTAAATTAGGATGTAAGCCGGCCAAAACTCCAATAGATATAAATGAAAAACTTGATAATGAAAAAGGTGAACCATTAAAGGATGTAAGCCAATTTCAAAGACTTGTAGGTAAATTAATTTACCTAACTGTTACAAGACCGGACTTATCATTTATCGTAAGCCAAATTAGTAAATTCATGCATGCACCAAGAACATCTCACTTGGATGCCATTGATAGAGTTTTAAGGTATTTAAAAGGTTCACCCGGAAAGGGAATTTGGATGAGAAAAAATGGTACTAATGCAATATGTGGCTATTCCGATGCAGATTGGGCCGGAAGCTTTGATAGAAAATCAACTACCGGTTTTTGCACATTTGTAGGCGGAAATTTAGTCACATGGAAAAGCAAGAAGCAAAATGTCGTGGCACGATCAAGCGCGGAAGCGGAATATCGAGCCATGGCATCTACCGCAAGTGAGCTAATGTGGATCAAGCAATTGCTAGCCGACTTGAACAAAGAGCATGAAGCACCAATGAAGATGTTTTGTGATAATCAAGCGGCGAGACACATTGCAGCGAATCCCGTTTTTCACGAGCGGACAAAGCACATTGAGGTGGATTGCCACTTCATTAGAGAGAAAATTCAATTGAAGCAAATTGAAACTCCTTTTGTCAAGAGCGAAGATCAATTGGCGGATATTTTCACGAAGGGACTAAGCATCAAGGCTTGCGAGAATATTTTGTACAAGCTAGGATTATACGATATCTACAATCCTAACTTGAGGGGGAGTGTTGAGAAATAAGTTGGGAATATGAGCAAAATAAATGTTAATCTTTTTGAAAGAATCTTTTTCTTATTTTTTATTATTTTTAGAAATGTAACGTTAGGAAATACTAACGGTAACTTTTTTTTTTTTTTTTACCGTTGAGACTCTGCCTATATAAGGCTGTGTATCCCTTGTGTAATTATATAGAAAAAACCAATAAGAAAACTCTGTGCACAAAATCCAAAATCTGTGTCTCAATTTTTAACAGAAACCAGTTAAAATTTTGGATTGACTTTTCTCTGTTGCATATGGGAATTCATGATTGTCGGAACAAAACCCATGTGACCTCTTATAGGTTGTAAAGACCCCAGAGCTCTGTCTAACATGTCCCAAGATGGTACCAATTTAATGAGCCTAACTTCATCAGAATTTCCTGCTATCGATATATATTCCCCTAAATTTAAAGCTGATTTGTTGACGTTTATCTTACTTTATGTTTGGATCTTTATATAAATTATTTATATTGTACATTTTTTTTTCTTTTTTTCTTTTCAGTAACTTTGAGGATATCATACAACAGTATGCTGATCAAACCCCAGAAACTAGACAAAAGTCGTATGTCTTATTGTCTATTATTTTTTATGCGTGAATTTTTCATTTTGTATGCCACCCTTGTTTTTCTCTTTAGTTCCTTTCTTATTTGGTACAGAAACTATAATTTGGGGCATCTTGAATTTAATTTAGGCCAGAAGACAATGTTTATATATAGCGCACCTCGCTATTCTTGAAACACTGGGTTGAGTTTGTAACTTGGTTTTGTTCAAGTTGATTATATATAAAAAAACCCTAAAATAAATATCTTTGGGAGCCTGACTTTTTATGTTACATGCATTATGATAAGTGCTGTCATTAATCGGTCAACAATGCAGTCTTGAATTTATTTCACATGATAAAAAATAATCTCACCATATTAAATTTTTTATTTCAAGAAAACTGGACACCATTGAAAAGCTGAAGAAATCTTGTAGCGAGGATGGAAATTCTGTGGGCATTGAACAAATGCACCAAAGGTTATTATTTTATTTTTTTTATAATTTCCTTTATTTCTTAAGAATAGAATATTTAAGTCTTTAGCAGACTTCATTGGACCTTTCATTGATTGCTCTCAATATTAACTAGCTTGTATGGGTACCATATATGTACCATTTCTTTTTCTAATGCACTATATATTCATAACACTCCAGTTCTGAATGATAGTGTTAATTAAAGCAAATAACCATACCAAAATAGCGAATCAAACCATTGCTTGAATAGACTCATTTTCTTACCAAATGCATGTTCAATGCTTCACCACTAATTCTTTCTTGTGATAATAATTATGTGGAAAATTTTCCTTCTTTCAGGAGCCTATCATCTCCGATGAATAATAAGAGTGAGGTATGTCTGATGTTGCATTGGAATAACTTATTTTACTCATGAAATTTTTATTTACAGTATCTATCAACTTTCCATTGCAGGGGAAGAAAGCTCAGCTTAAGAAATTGCAGGATGAAATTTTCCAGATTGAACACATTCTAGGACCACTTGGGTAAGAAAACTAATTTATTTTGATTTTATTTCACTATTAGTGTTGCTGAGAACTTGATTTTATTTCACTATTCTAGGTCCATTGTACTAACTAGGTTCGTACATTTAACCAATTCACAATATCCTTTTTGTCTTTTGCATTTGATGCTAAGCCATTTATCAAGTGTATTTTATACTAGTGGTCTTGAATTTGGAGCAACTTTTACTTTCTTCATTAGTTTATTATTGTCCTTGCATGATAATTAATAAGCTTATATATGTTAAAATTTCAGACAATTGCCAGACCTAGACAAAGTAGAGAGCTTGGATACACTGCTTCAAATGGAGAGCATTCTCCTACATGCTCTAAGGCTGAATGATTTGGAAAGGGTACATGAGTACATCCTTTATTTTCTTTTATTTTTTTTGTGAATTTCTCAGTTGATGATGTGCTGCTCCTTTTTTATTAAGAATAAGACATTAAATATTTAATTAACTAATTTACTCTTCATTTTGATAGGACCAGTTTGTCCAGCAGGTTCAGATCCAGTGTAGTAGTGAGGTACAGAACATGCCCCCACAGGAAGTGCTGGTGCAACCTCTAGATACCGACTCTCAGTACCAGTCCCTGTCTCAGTCTGAGTTGTGGGAAGAGTTTAATCAGATGCTAGATGATTAGGGAGTGGCTCAGTGGGATGCTGAGAGTTTCTCTCTCTTTTTGTTTAATTTTTTAAAAATTTTTTTGAGTTAATGGTTAATATTATAATCAGCAAATTTTTGGAAGATGTGTTGATTTGGATCAAATACGGAACGTGTAATTTCATCTCTTTTTCGCCCTAACTTTTCACATAATTGGTAGTTAGTCTCTGTCAAAAGTGTTTTATGGTCTCATAAGCAGCTCCTTTTTATTGCTACATGGAACTTGCAATTTCATATAATAAAAAAATCGCACTCAATCATATACAAGGTACGCCCTGAAAATGTTCCAAAAAATAATTAAAATAATCATAAGGTGTTAAATTTGATCATAATTTTGTTTACACATCAACAGTCAGGTACAGTAATGCTTTAGTTGTAGCATGGAAATAACATATTGAACTGGATTTTTTTTTTTGGAACTAAGTAGGTGTTACCCCCACCACTTCTCTTTTATTAAAGAAAAGCATAATACATCAGTTTGACCTGAAAACTGATCGAACTCCTAGCCTGCTCCTACAGATCTTTTCTGAGCACATGTAATCAACCCACCCCTATTGTTGTATATCCTATTTTATTTTCAACTGAACAGCCTATGCACACACAATGAAATGGCTCCTCTTAAGCCACAAGAGAACATCAAACAAATGTAACAACAAAATAACACCCAGACAAAATGTAAGACCAACGCCAGGCGTAATTATTACAGACAAACAAAATTAAAGAGACAGTTTTTTATATCAGTTGCCAGTTGTTGTCCCTCTTTAAGCCAGAACTGCCACAGCCACTCAACCCTCTTCCTTCATCAGCTCTTCATTGAAATCTCCCATCCATAAGTCTATCTCCTCCTGCACATTCTCTTGCATATCCTCCATCCAACCAGGCAGTTGCAATTGCTGTGATGCATTGCCAGTCTTGACCATCCACATCTTCATCTGCTCTTGCAGAGCTACTGGCCAGGCTTCTGCCCAATAATAAATGAATGATTTAATCCTTTGACAATATACTCCAAAAAAATAGAATTAGTTTGTAGGAAACAACATTTATTTCTCTCTATCCAACAGACCCAACAAACTGCAGCAAGCAGCATTTTGAAAAAATCTCTTCTATGCCCCTGAACTGGATTTTTGGTACTGATCAAACAATGCAATTCGAGAAAGTAATAAAAAATATATATACCTTGATGTTCTAACGAATTTACATAAGAAAACTGTTGGATTCATACCACAGCCTGTTTCCACTAATACAAAGTACATGCAAGTAACAAGAGACCATGTCCCTAGTTAGTAGTTACAGAACTCAGATGGGCTAACGTGCTAAATTTCACCGTAAATTAAGTTGCTCGTATATTTAGACCATTTTAATTATAATTACGTGTATAAAAAACAACACTGAAAATTTTAAACGGGCTGTAGTCCCTCGTTTTAGGATACGCCATGTCATAAGAATCATTAATAATTTTATTATTAAACATGGGACGATTTAATTTTTCTAAAACTTCTGTCAATAAAACTCATTTGGTTGTTTATCATATCAGTACCGTATTCGATAAATGCACCGTTCTTCCCTGGGGCATGCTTGCTTCTGGCACCCTCCCTCCTCTCTACTCTCTTTAATTGCATCTGCATAGTCTTGTAACATACTCTCTTAAGACAAATAAATACTTTCTTAATACAAATAGATCCTCTCTTGTGATATATAATATTAACATAATCTCGTAAAATATTATTTTTAAAATAACTAAATACTCCCTTAATATAGATATATATGGGCGTGGCTAGTGTCAAATATATAGGACACATACACTTGTCCAACATGATAAAATTTTAATTTTTAAGATTATAACGGCCGATCCAAACCGCTCAAATTATTCTACATTATAAAATATCCATGGAGACCAAATTTTATATTTTTTTACTATTTTTTTTTAGAATTTTAATATGTTCAATCTAAAAAGTTATGAACCCTCCAATTTTGAAAATTCGAAAAAAAATAGTTAGAAAATTTGAAAAAATAGATAATTTCATTTTCAAGGATATTTTAATATATAAATCATATTGAGCGATTTAGATTGACCATTTGAAATTTTAATTGTCGACGTTTGGATCGTGTTTGACGTTCTATATATTTGATTCTAGCATTACTCTCGATATATACTCTCTTATAACATTTAACTGTAAAAGAAATAACAAGATACTCACTTAGCTCAAATAGTTACTCCCTTAAGTTAAATAGATACTTCATGAATATAAATATGTACCCTTACGATATATAAATAAACAACCTTGTAAGAAATGTCGGGATGATGGAATGACACTGGAAATGAATGATGGAGAACAATTTCCATTAATTAATTTACGTTGACCTTTGCCAAATTTTCCAGAGTAAGTTTTGTCTTCTGACATATTATTTATGTTTTGAAAAGAAAATAAATATTGTCCTGCATGTATCAGTAAGATTTATTTATTTTTTTGGTCAAGTGAAATTCTATTTCACCAACCGTCAGTTCTTTAAGGTTCTCAAAGTTTAACAGAAAAAAAAAAAAATAAAGAGAGCAATCTAATGCTCAGTTGCGCACAGAATGCATGCACTATGAATTATTCTGTAGTTTGAAAAATGAGGTATAAACATGCTTAAGCCATTAGCACTTTAATGCCGTGGCGAAATAATTATCTTTTTTTTTTTTCAGAACTGGAGAGGTGATTTATACCTGTCTAAAAGGTACGCTACTTTTTCAAAAGAAACTTACCAGACCAATAATTATGCCTACCTGCTTCATAGCGGGCACGTCAAACCTTCCTAATAAGGCAAATTAGAGCTTCAGAATTCAGAACATGTCAGGTTAAAATTTTCAGAATAAAGTCGGTGATACTTGGACTTAGCGTACCATTTAAACAGAAACAATTTTCTTTATGAATACAAATATACAATTAATTAGCACTTTTATACTTGCTACATCAAGATAGAAAATATTTTGATTGTCGAATTCACTGAACAAGCTGCAGTCAAACAGAGCTATAGTTCATGCTCCATTTTTGTAACAAGAGAGTAAAAACCATTACTTACATTCTAGTAACTCAGTAATGCGAGATATGATAAACTCAAAACTTCAATTAAAAATGACAATAAAAAATGATCTGATAAATCAGTTAAATAATAAATTACTAATAGATAAAAAGTACTTTATAACGAGATCAAATAAATGTAGTTTCTGTGTCAAATAAATCAAATGTATTAACTCAATTGAACAATAATAATAAAATATATGTGTTTGTATTCAATTATTTGATAAGAAAATGCTTCTTTCTTTCAAATATTTTGGACTTTGTAGGGGACCAGGTCCTTAATTTTATTAATAAAATTCAGTAATTATATGTGTCAAAATACAAATAATAGAGGGGTCAGGCCCTGCCCACAGTCCCCCTCTTCCTCCGCCACAGAATACAATTAACGCTTTATACTTGCTGAACAAGCTGAAGTTAAACAGGGCTAGGTATCGTTCATTTTTCCATTTTTTTTTTAAAAAAAGAGTAAAAACCATTTACTTACATACTAATAAGTAGTAAGTCAGTAGTCCCAGATCCCCAGTTAATCACATTCTTTGAATGATAAGACCAATTTATAATATTTAGATAAAGCATCCAAAACTTCAGTCATTACAGTACTAAACAAATAATGCTTTGAATGAGCCGTTACAGTAGTAAACAAATAATGCTCGTCTGACCTAGAAACCTTTCTAGACCAAAGCAGGCAGTGACGGGGCTAAAAAAATTCGGCATGAGATTCAAAATTAATATTAAAAATTAGCAGTATAGTTTAATAACCGTATTAAAGAACCAAAATTTGACCCCAAAAAAAAATAAAGCACCAAAATTTAACTATATATGGGGGTCAAAGTGGAGTTCAAAACTGATAATTTTTAATGATTTACTTAAATAACATACGAAATTGTATTATTTTATGTCTAACTAATAAATAAATGGGTCAATTACTCAATTACACCCCATTTGTATCACCTAGCTCCGCCTCTGAAAGCAGGTGCCACTTTTTATATATACGTTCCCTTGGTCTCTTTGAGAAATTGCTTCCAGTGAGATCATAGTGGCAGAAAGGTAGTCATGGAAATCAGGCAAAATATATACTCTGAGCAGAAGGAAAAGATCCAAAGGGGAAGACAGAAAGACCAGAAAATGGAGCAGCTGGATCTCACCTCGGCAAAAAGAAAGAGAGGTGAACATGATACTCAAGTTATCTACGAGAGGTTAAGAAGGGAGAAGGCAGCCGATTACTACACCGTTCTTCAGTCCTTGGTTCCCACTCTTTTCCCAAAGGTTCTCTTTTCCTCTTAGAACACTTCTTCTGATCCCCTTACTTTAATTAATAAGTAAAATCGAGAATGTTATATTGTTAACTCTAATGTATGCTTTCACACACAACATTTGTTGAATTTTGTAAACTGATCAGCTTGGAGATGACAATTTGCTGGTCATATAAATGACTTTGATTTCAGGCAACAAGATCAAAGATAGTTGAGGAAACGATCAGATACATAAAGCATCTTGAGGGTAAACTTGAGTTTCTAAAACAACAACAAAGGGTAGAGCCTGCACAGCCAATTCAGCTCACTCAGAGAAATCGCACGTCGACAGTCGACTTGGCAGTGTCAGGAAACATGACACTTTTTGCCATGTCATTCACTTCTCGACCAGGGTTGCTTTGCAGAGTCCTACAGGTTTTCGAGACACATTTTGCAGATGTATTGACTGCCACCATTGTTTTGGCTTCCGACATTAGTTGGATCACAGTCACAGCGTGGGAGGTCGGTGCGTCGGTCGACAGGATTAAGAGAGATCTGATGGCTATTTAGTTTTCTCGTTACTCTTTTTCTTAATTAATGTGATGTTTTAGGATGAGTCCAAATAGGATAATCTTACTGTAAGCTATATTTAGGGTTTATATGATTGTAATCAAGTTTAGAAGTTTATTGGTCCTTAATATCTAGCATCAGCTTCCATTCTAATGGAATTGATATTTCTTCCCACCTGAAATTACTTTCATATATCAACTACTACTTTTGCATTAATTAGTATATGTTACTCTGCTTCTCTTTCCGAGAGGAATATGGACTTAGACTGTTATGTCATATTTTCAAACTTAATTGTGGCGTATAAGCTAGTGTATATATACAAAAACTTTCGCAAAAGTAAACTTGTATAAAGATCTGGACAAAGAATTCCTAAGTTCAAAATGTCACAATAAAAGTCTAACTGCAAATTGCATAAATCTCTGTTATATGCAACTTCAGTACCTGCAATTTCTAAGGATTAGATACATATACATGCCGATTCAGGGGAAGAAAAACAAAAAGGAAAGTTAATGTTTACTTCAAATTTCTAACCCTTATATTTTAACATCCTTAACTATTTTTTGTTAATTTTTGTTATAAAAAAATAAATATTCATTGGCACAGTATTTAAACATGTATTGCAACAATAGTCATTAGTCAAATTAACGTGTATTTCATATTGGAAAAATAAGATCGGAATATTAGACAATTATTTAACAGATGTTAAAATGCGTTTTAATGGTCAAAACTACTTGACAGTCTTTTTGATAGTTATGCTTTTATTTGTGATACTTAAGTGTGCATTAGTCCAATAAATAAATATGTATCAACGCAATAAGTATTGTGTATAGAAATTACAAGCAAACTAAAGTGGTTAAAAAAATATATAAAAGAAATCTGGTCACGCCGCTTGCTGCTGCTGTCTATGGCGCGCAGGCCACCACTAGTGAAAGAGATCAAATAGGCTAGGACAGGTATTGCAATTGTATCCGTCAAAGTAGAAAATTACTGCATACAACAGCAGTATAATTTGTACTATATTGCTTATTTTGCAAACAATAGCAACAGCAAAGAATGCATGGCCATTGGCCAGTTGGCAGTTGGCCACAAAGAAAGTCACACCAGTCACCACTCACCAGAGGTCAATGATTAGATTTTAGCCTTTTACCCTTTTACTGCTGAGAAGCACATTGCAATTCCTTTTTTTAGGAAATTAACTGAACACTATAACGATTTTGGGGACCACTCCTTTTGGAACACAGTCACAGATATTCTGTGTTGAACAACGGAAGTGGACCATGTGGAATGTGAACGAAACAGCATAATAATCCTCAATTGAATGGAAAAATTACAACGATGACGGCTCGACACACCATGTGTTAATATATACCTGTAACCGAGGATCTGAACTCCATTTTCTCCTCATTTTGTTCCAAAAAGAAGTTATTTGACGAATAATTATATATATATTTTTAAAATAAGATAACTTCGATAAATATTTTCTCATTCGTAGAATTTTGGACACAATAATATGATTTTTTTAACTCATAAGACTTATGTACGTAGTTGTAAACAACATTATCAAGCCTCAAGGCACACCCATTCCTTTCTTTAAAAAAATGGAAAAGAGAATAACAATACAAGTTACATGTTATTAAGATGAAGGGGAGACTAAAACCAGACTAATTATTTAGATGATATATCATGTATAAAAAGCTTAAGAATCTAACTATTTTTTTGTAAACATAAATTGAGGCAATATATATAGAATAGGGATCCAATTTCAAATTTTCTGCTCCAACATATAACTATATCTTTTTTGTTAAAAAAATTAAAATATTCTGAAATATAAATTATCGGCCAGTGAGTCATTCCTTTTTCAACTCGGTTTTTCCGTCATGTGTAGAGTGCGCCAGCCGTAGTTACTCAACTTTTCATTTTATTCCATTTGTAAACAAATATCATCGAATATGAAGTAGTAAAAAAAAGATTGAAGTTTATAATATGTATAATATATAGTAAAATAAATTATACAAATTAATGAAAATGAATCGATTTAACTTTGTTTTTTTCTTATCTTGCATATAAACTCCAAAATTATTATTATGTTCAATTCAATTGATTTCATAGGATTTCGTAGGATCTAATTATATAGGAATTACAATCAAATGACACCAAATCCGTTCATTTTGATGAAGAATTTTCCAACGAAATGAAATGAAATAAAATTCCATGTTAAAAAAATGAGATTTTGATCAGGGTCTAATAGTTTCTGATCTCCCTGTGATTAGTGCTCGCTTTTGTGTTCCTGACTTGATGTCTTTCTCTTTCTCTTGCGCAATGTTTCCTCTTAATTCATATCTAATTATTAGGTTATGTGTGTCAAAAGCTAAATTCCAATCGTTCTTTACATAAAGGTTTACTCGTCAATTTACGTATGCTAGGTTTTAATTTTCTATTTGCAATTAATTAAAAGCATCTTAACTAGGAGTTGCCTCATATTGTCTTCGATTTGATTCTGAAATATTCAGTGGCTATTTTAGTCATTATTCCAATTTTACTCATATCCATATATGTCCGTTGATTCATGTCTTGACAGCAATACGATGCCTAAAAAAAACTAATAAATCAATTAGAGAGAAGTCTATCAATATACTAGTAGGTAGTTACTATAAACAATTACAGAGAGGTCTACCAGTATACTTGTTACTTGTATAAAAAAGCCAGATCCTGGTTTCTTGAGTTTCCTTTTTTATGGGGTAAGGTATGATATGTCCTTAACTGTGACATCCTTAATTCCTGTATCAAATTAATGTTTTGGTCAAATAGATGCCACTAATTTTACTCAGTTTGTTTGTTGAGGCCTGAGTGTATTAATTTTTCTTGGAAATGCAGAACTTGGGCAAAAACAAAATTAAGATCGCGAAAATAGAGACGGCACATGGAAGAAAGGTGACGTACAAGAACCGCATCGGTGGATTAGTTAAGAAGGCTAAGGAGTTGTCAATTTTATGTGACGTTCCTGTCCTTCTTGTTACGGCCTCACCAGATGACGTGTTCCACTACTAGAATCAGACTTATCTGCTACCCAAATTCGCGTCCCTATTCCGACACGACAAGACCATCGCGTCCACTTAGCGACGCAACCGTAGGGACCTCGATACTCTAGCCGCAAATACTCAATATCTGGGTCGCATGGACGCGAATTAGATTACTACGTCCTTAATTATGATCTCTGCTGCGTCAACCATAGGGACCCGATACCCTCGTCTGACAGCTCATTCGATTCTTACTGCGTCCCTATTTGGAAACAACTGTGTCGACACGGCGACGCCTTCCCTTAGCGACCCAAATGAGAAAATACGGGACCCACATTGTCAGAATATGGGACCCACGTTGTCAGAACGTGGCGGAACCCACGTTGTCAGAATACGAGACCCACGTTGTCAGAATGTGGCGGGACCTACCTTGTCAGAACGTGGCGGGACCCACCTTGTCAGAATACGGGACCCACATTGTCAGAACGTGGTGGGTCCAACGTTGTCAGAACAAATGCGTCAGTATTCCGATTTATTTGGGTAGGGCCTTTTCAACTTTTAGCCGGGCTCGCTTTCAGGTTTGAAGTCGGTATAGCGACGCATTTGTTTCTATTCATTTCAAATACATTTATACGGCCATTCATTTCTGCCCGGTACCAATTTGGTACCACCACTATTGAACGGTCATTCATCGCTGCCCGGTACCAATTTGGTACCACCACTATTGTATTCTATATATAGTAGCCCAGTACTATACCAAAACTAGAACAAAAAATAAAATGACAATCACACAAACATGATTACTAATTCAAAACAAACATGACACACAAATTGTAAATTTCAATGAACTCATTAAATAACATTCTTACCAGAATTCAAATTAAAATGAGCTTCAAGCAAAAATTCAAAGTAAAATAGCATATGTTTTGTAAATCTGTCTAAACAAAAAAACTTTAGAACCTACAAACACAAGTTTAGCTAAAGTTTTCATAACCATTGACATATCCATGGTCGCCTTGCTCCTGCGATCCAAGTATGGCAGTGAATCCTCCCATAGCATTTGAAGTGTTTGCCGATGGTACACCTAGGTATTCTCCATTTATGGGCTCTTTTGAAGTGTTGCTGCAGACAAGCGGAGGTGCATAATTCCTATATTGCTGAAATATCAAGATTGAGAACGAGTTAGCAATCACTAACAAAACCTACCCTATATTGGCAATTGCTATATACTGCATTTACTGGGGGAACCTATTTATGCAAAACTTCTATGTTGCTGAAATATCAAAATTAAATTAACAATCACTAACAAAACCTAATCTATATTGGCAAGTTTTATGTACTGCATTTACTAGGAATATCAGCTACATTAACATTCCACTAGACAAAACATACAAACATGTACAACAAAAGCAAGTTAGTAAGGTACCATATTCTGTGAGAAAAAACACTTTGGCAGTACCAATATTTTAAAAAGAAAGAAACAATGCCTAACATACAATCATGTAGATCAGATAACACACTTTGACAGTATCAATGTTTTCCCTTATGAAGTAAGAATTTATGGAAAAATAAGTAAATGTAGAAAAATAAATATATTAACAATATTTCAACATTAGTTAAAACTAGGGGTGGTTTCGAGTCGAGTAGCGATCGAGTTATACCCTACTCGAAGTCACGTCGTGACATTTCGAGTTACTCGTAACTCGATCGCAAGGTACTTCCGAGTTTCGTTTAGCTACTCGACATCAAGTCACGAGTATTCGAGTTAACTCGTGACTCGGCATTTTAACTCGGTTTGTAATACGCATTATTTACTCGGCAGTTTTATACTCAATTTCTTTTCCGAATAAAGTGGCCAAGTCTAGCGGTTTCTGACATATATAGAACAAAGCATCATTACATATATACATATTTATTGTTGTTAATTGCTATCTAGAACAATGAGGAAAATTATTACAGAAAAGACATAAAAACGATCAATAAGTCATAACAAAATTTCCATTTAAGCAAATTCTGTTGCCCATGCACAACACAAAATATTAAAAGAATTGTAAAAGATGAAATAAGATAAATCAGCACACAAACTGCTACAGATCAAATTTTAAAACAACTAAAGCTTAAAAGGTACAATAGCTTTCTTCCCTAATTAACTAAACAAAATATGTTTTAACAACATCAGCTTCATCCCTAAAAAAACAGCATCAGCTTTTTTCTCACTTTCTTTCCACTGCAGCAGCCTCAGTTCCTGTGAGAGAAATAATTCAAGTAAAGCAAACTTAGATTGTTAAGAGTTAAAATTTAAAAGCAAACTTAGAAAGTACAAATTTCAAAACATAAGAAATTAAGAAGGCAAGCACATAAGTACCGTGTACCAATATAGGACCAGTATATATTGCCAAAAAAAATATACATATAGGAACAATATAGTATAGCAAAGAAGAACCAGTATAGAAAAGCAAGCCTTCAAAATCACATGCATTTTGCTAAAACAGAGCAAATAAGAACAAAAAGGCACATAAATTCCATGCATTTTGTAGTCTATACTTCAAAATCTAGACGAATTTTAAGAAAGGATTCAAAGGAATTAATCGCATGCAAGATCTACTGGTTAAAACTTCAAAAAAATTTCATTTTGTCCTTAAAAAAACCTAAAATCAAAGAGAAATTAATTAAAAAAACCTGGTCCAGTCTCTTTGGGTTGTTCTTCAACAGAAGGGATCGGAGGGATGTCGTCAATGTCAGCGAGAGGGAGAGTATGAGTACGAGTCTGAGTCTCTGAGAGAGCGAGAGTGAGAACTGAGCGGCGGTGAGCGGCTGAGCGAGTGAGAGGAGAAACTGAGAGAGATTGAGAGAGAACGAGAAGTCTGAGATAAACTTTGAGAGATTTAGAAGAGAGAACAGGTGAGCGGCGGAATGCTCGTGTTAGGGTTAGGCAGCGACAAAATCTATTTTCTCGCAAGAAATTTTGGGCTGCACAGTGCACAGTCGGAAATACTTGGAAATAAGTTTGGGCTGTGCAGTGATTACTCGAGTTAGGGCCTGACCGAGTTGGGCCTTACTCGAAATCACGTCATTTAATTTCGAGTTGGGCCTAACTCGAGTTGTGGTAACTCGATTTTTTCTAACTCGAGTCATATTCGAATTTTTTTCGAGGCGAGTTCGATTAATTCACGAGTTACGATTTTTTTACCCACCCCTAGTTAAAACTAATCCTTTAATAAAGAAAATAATTTCATGAGAAGAGATACCTTTCCCATGCACTTCTCTAGATGAGGCACAAACAAGGCAGCAGCTTGCTTTGATACTTTATGCCACCAAATACAATTCAAGTCACCTTCAATCAGATAAAAATTTATTGAATTCATGTATCTAAAACAGATGAAAAAAAGGAAACATGGAGTTTAAACAAAAGTATTATTTACAAAAGGAATTAAAAGTTTATTTTGAGAGAAAGAAGTATCGATGAGCTGTGGATTAAAAACATATACGAACCAAGATCTCTTCAAATCAATCAGGTTGGGCAATTCAATCGAGTCCAATTTCCTATAGAACGACAAAAAGATATATAAAGTATGGAAGACTTCTCTTGTCTATGCAAAAAATCTAGGCACATCAATATCAATTAAATGTGCAGCAAATTAAAGTATGCTAGAAGGACTTAAATTTAATAAAATATTTTTGCAAGGACACAAGTATTAGTTAACATATATCATTATTTTTTAATCAAGTGAAGCTCTCTTCCAAGTATTCCAGGACTGTTTAGAGGAAAACACAACCTTTTTCTCTAAAATATTTGCAAACAAATAACCAGTTAAACATAGAAAAACTATTAATTAGTTAAATGTAGAAGAGGCCAAAACTTCTTGTGTGTTATGGAAGAACAATATTCTAATTTACTATTTTTTTAATTAAGTAAAATAAAAAATACAAAAATTTCATAAGAGTAAGACTCCTTGTAACTTTTTAATTTGTAACAATTTGAACCAATTTTATTCAATGAAACGATAGTCTATAGGCCACTAAATGAATAGTCAAAGAAACATAAGATTTCAGCCTAAACATACAATTAAAACAATAGAAAGAACAAACATGGAATAACTAAACATGAATATAAGCCAAATAAATTATATTTGGAGCAAAACCAAAGAAACAACCACTTTACTATGGTCATCCTAAATATTGAAACATTAACCACATATAAATCTAACCTAAATAAAGCAAAATAATAGCATATCTACATTAATTTAATCCAAGATCAATCGAAATCTGAGCAGAACAAAGAAGTGAGAAGAACAAAAAACGAAACTAACCCCTTTGAGTTTACGAAATTGGCCTATCTGGCCATAAATCTGCCATCTAGATCAGCAGGCATCAAATTGATTTGCACTTGGGACCTTGTCGTAGCTCGACCCCAACTGGCCATTGGTGCCTCCCTATTATCAAAACAAAAAATTTTGGAGAAATTAGATCCAGAGAAAGTAAAGATCGCAATTTCAGCAACAATTTGGATTATACGAGAAACCTAAATCGTATGCTTTCTGCAAAGGGGTGATAGCGAGCACGACTCGAGTACAACAATACAGTTTCTGAGGGCACGACGGTTCGGTGCGTGAAGAAAAAAAAGAGGGATAGGGATCGGCGCCGTCGACCCGTCGTAAGGTGACTTCTGATTTCGAATGGTTAGGGATTTTCGTAAATAGAAAAATTGAGGGTTAGGGACGGAGGTCTAGGCTAGGGTTTCAAAATAGAGAAAAAAATATTAAAATAAGGATACTTATTTGAGAGGCGGCTAGGTTAAAAAAAGAAGTTTGATTAGCTTTTTAGCGAGGGTAAAATAGTTTTGAAGTCATAAAATCATTCATCAAAAAAAATTGACGAATTTTTTTTTATGGTTTGAAATTAAGTCGGAAGTTTTAATGAAATTTCAGAAGCAAGGAGGCGGCAAAAAAAATTAGTAACTCGATACATATATAATGAAGGATGATAAGATTATAACTTTATTCGTGATGATATCAGCAATAATAAAAAAGTTATTACATAAGATTAATCTAAACTTAAAGATATTTTATAGTATGTACATGTATAATTATATCATATTATTAGATCATATATTTAAATATGATAATGTTCTTCAAAATAATATGACACGTTAGTGTTGGCACGACACATGTTCTTCAAAATTGACGCGACATGATACCAATATGGAATTGACACGACATGATCGTGTTATCGTGTCTCGTTGAGACGTTAGAAAATTTAATTAGTGTGGTTTCAACGCGACACGATTCAACACGCAACACGACATTAACGTGACACGGATACAAATTAACACGACATATCAATACTAATTTAATTATTGATATTTATTTTATTAATAAAAATAATATTTAAAATTCAAATAGATCGTGACACACTCCCATTAAGCATCATTTGACTCATGATATTCTTATATGATTATTATATTTTATCGAAACTCATAAAAATTTTAAACTCAAACTAAATAATCAATTAATAAATTTTAGTGAAATTGTTTCCTCTATTTTTATTTTTTTAATAAATTTTTACAGATTTTTTTTAAAAATAGGATAAAATAATCCGACATGACTAGTAGATGCACCAACATGACATGACAAGACGTGTCATTCATGTCGTTCCAGAATGCATGTCATGTTGGCACATTTGACCATTTAGCATAACATGACAGGCATGATTAAAAAAATAATTTGTGTCAAGATGACACGATACGAGACTCCAACACAATCGTATTTGACATGACACGACACACGATGATGTTATTTTGATAATATGTTATTGCATCATTAGTATATACTTATATTTATTAATTAATATGTTATTTTGATAATTGTAATAATGTTATAGATTGTACATGGAAATATATGAGTTTTTCAAATCGCGTAGTGTTAAGACGTGTCAATATCTGGAAATCTCTAATACGACACGGCTACACGTATGTGTCATGCTAATTCCATAAACGTGTCGTGTCGAATCGTGCCAGCACACATGTGTGTCGTACCAACACACTCTCGTGTCGTGTCAATTTGGAGAACGCTAGTGTTGCGTCGTGTCGAGAGAAAATATCAGCTAACACGACACATATTAGGACTTCAAGTACATATTGTGTCATGTCATGTTGATGCGACATGTTAAATGTGTCACGCCATATTATATCTAATTATACATTGAGCATTTATATATAATAAAGATTAATGATATGTTATTAATCAAAATATGTCTTTGGTCTAAAATAAAGAAATCATATTGAATAGTATATTAATAAATATTTTTTAACAAACTAGTCATTTGTCTCCCTAAATAATTTTATTTCCATTCAAGACAAAGAGTCATTAATCAAATCATATTTAGTGTCCGATCAAAATCTCATTTTTTTTTACCATGGAATTTTATTTTATTTTATTTCGTTGGAAATTTCTTGATCAAAATGAACGGATTTGATGTCATTTGATTGAAATTCCTATGTAATTAGATCTAACAAAATTCTATGAAATCAATTGAATTGAATTGAAATCCCGTAAAAAGAAAATTTATCAGGGCCTTGCACGATCAACAATCGGGTACATGTGTGATAAAATAAATATTTACATCCTTAGTTTAATTGTTTACACCATTGACTTGTTATTTTAATAAGTAGCATGGATAAAAAAAAAATATCAAGTCATCTTTTAATAATATACACGCAAAGGTAACATTTTGGCGCGCAAATTGGTATTTTGGCGCATATTTTGGCGCCATCGATTTTCATGAAAACATGAATATTACTACAAGATTGCAAATATAGGATGTATAATCTTGCAAATATAGGATGCATTCCATACATTATGCGTGTTTCCAAATTTTGTAGTTTAAACGATCGATCTAAAATAGTCACTATTTTTTTCTATGTTGAAATAATCTTGGTAAAATTAATTTTTTTTAATCAAAATTCTTTACTGTACTTTCAAACATTTAGAAAATTCTTGATTAATTATGTTTTGACAATCATTATCATAATTATATGAAATGTACGCCTAGAATTTTTTGGGGGAATTGTCAGCGCCTAAACAATTGAACTTTAACTTGAAATATGAAAATAAATTGATGTAAATTAATATCTCGAGATTTGATTTTAATTGGTTTAACTTGGAATTAATAATTAAAGGAACAGTTTTAACGACAGTTCATATTACTTATTTAATAGTTATTAGAAAAACTTTCTCATGGATTTGTAATATTATTTGTAATCGTAATAAAAAAAAGTTTACTTGTAATATAATGACTAGCAATTTCATTTATCTTATTTGTAATATAATATTTGTCTTCACGTGCTAAATATAATTTTTTCTAAGATAGTACGACTTCAATTAAGAGAAGCCATTGGATTTGATCCAACGATCCACATACAAGCACAAACAACTTATCCATGGGCCAGGATCCGTGGCACATGAAAGCAACCAGTCACGATAAGCCACTTGTCGGGGTCTGATTATGTGATTTTGCAAATACATCTAATAAAGAAAAGTATCATCTCCAATAGTTGCACAACTGGAGAATTGAAAAGCATATAAGATTATAGTCCCGCAAATGTGTTTGAGAAATGCATTTTATCTACTACTTTGCTACTGCGGTACTTCGCTTCATTCAGTTTATTTATGTTCATTTTGATCATATATATGCTTATCTTGTCTATTGTAAGTGTTCACGTTGTTCAAGTAATGCCAAAACTGTCCGTGACCGTAATCAATTTCCAATTAGATTGGTTAAATTAGATTTTTCAATTTACAAAAATATTGAGATGTCAAACCGTAATGCACAAAAAAGTTTATGAATCAAGATTAAAAGATGAATTGCAAGAAAAAATAATAATAATAAATTATAAATAAATTATGAAAAAGTAAAAAAAATATTTTCCTTCTATGTTTCAATATGCATAAGTAATTAAATAAAATAATAACGTTTAAAAAATTTATTTTTTTCTAAATCTAAAGATATAGCACATTTTGTATTATATATATAGAGAAATCTATGGTGCATAATAATGTACGAAAGTTTCGGTGCATACTGATCCAAACTCTTGGATCTGCTTCAAAATGACTGATCCAAACCGTCCAATATAATCTCCTTACCGACCAAATTTTATATTTTTCAAAATTTTTAAGTATTTTTTTTTCAAATTTTAGAAACTCGCTAATCTAATTTTTTTTTGAACCGTTAAAACATAGTAGTTTTTAAAAATCCGAAAAAAATACTTAAAAATTTCGGAAAAAAACGTAAAATTGAGTCACCGAGGAGATTTAGAAAAAAAGGAGTGAAATTAGTAAATCTTTAGATATAGCACACTAGGTTTAATTAAAATTTACTAATAACTTTATTAATATATTAACTGTTAAAATTTATGAAATACGATTTTAATTAATTGTCATTTTTGTCTTTAATTTAAAAGTCATGTAAATATATTATTTATGTGTGCGGTGTTTACATGTTGTAAGTTTATTGTTCTATATTTTTGACAGATGACGATGACAAAGAAACATGTTATACTTTAATAATGTTTTCGAAATACATGGTCTTCTCCAAACAAGATTGTATACAATGTAAAATATTGATGGTATAAATTTTAGTCTAACTAATTTATCCCGAATGGATTTAATCTAATAAAGCAAAACATTCATCTCACTTGCCATATTTTTGTTCCCCTCTACAATTTCCCTCGCAATTTTTTTTCCGTCCAAATTTCCCCCCATATGTCGATCGAATTTTTTGTTTCCCTCTACCATTTCCCTCCCCAAAATTTACCCTAGCCGCCTCTTCCCGTCCTGTCCTAACCGAACCTAATGTGTAATAAGTAATAACCAAACTCAGAAATTAACATGTCTTCCTTTTCATCTCTTCTCCTCTCAAACTTAAAATTTCCGACCGATCTATCAAGGAGATGGTAAGGCTTGTCAAAAAGCGACTTCTTTCCTAAACCGTAGGAACGTCGCGGCGGTCGGCACAATCTACCTCCTCTCCAGCTGTCGCGGCGGTCGGCGCAGCGAGGCGCTACCACAAGTGGGTTGTCGACCCACTACAACAACCTACGAACGTTGGATCGTTCGTCAAAGATGATCCCACGGTCTGCACGGGCCTGATCGAAGGAACTGCTTTACAACTTGTCTTAATTAGTAATTTTCATACTGTCGTGTGAAATGAAATAATTGAGGCTGAACTGGGCGTCTAGAAGGAAGCAAATGTTAGCCAAACTTTTATACTCTCCAAATTATAACAATTGGTTTTGATTTAAGAATTCTTAGCATGAAAATCTCAACATATACGGGATTGTAATGGATCCAACTTCAAATACGCAATGCAAGCTTAACAAAAATAAAATATTTGATGCATGTTATCATTGATTGATTGATTCATGTAAGTTTATAAATATTTGGTGCCTGTTATTATTATAAATTATGATAGAAATAAAACTGAATGAATGACTAATTTCTGTCTCTTGTTCTTTTGTTTCTGTTCTTATTTGTGAATGCGAAAATGGCCAAGAGTTCCACTATTTGATTTGTATTTTTGGATACAAATCCACGTTTTCTATTAATTTCATTTCAATTATGCTAAAAAAAGTTGAGAATGGTTGACTAATATTTTGACATTTCAGGGATGCTGGCAACTCGATGTATGCCCGACTTTTGTAATTGCTTAAGTTCAAATTGCAATGGAATAATAAAAGAGGAACATAGCTTGTTAGATGTATAGGATTGTTATAACCAATTAAGTCCTTCTTAGTGTCCCTTGGAGTACTGTTGCATCTTGAATTAGTGACCTGACAAGTGTGTTTTGAAGTTGTTGTTCACCTTTAAGCCCCAATTAAATTCCTTGTATTTATGATATATAATCAAGTTAGGACAGAAATTAGATATCAATGTGTGAAATAATTGTTTAAATGGTCTAAGGTAAAACCCGTATGCTAAGGGTATTTTTGGAAAATATAAAAGAAATAAGTATGGTAATTCATTTAGTTTTTTTTTTCACATTTTTGGTTATGATCAGGTTAATCTTCTCAATAAGCCATCTAAATTGTTGTCTATGTGCATTCCATAGTAGAAATTAGATAATTTTGATGTTTACAAATTGAATTTCTTTCCTCTCTGATGGTGAATGTCTTCTCTTTGACTGATTCTCTATGCACTCTCTCAATTACGGATTAAATATATGCTCTTGTCGTTATCTTAATAAGATCATTATAGCTTGTATGTACCCTGTGTATAGCTACTGTATAGTATTTCTCAAATGAGGAAATGACTAAACAGTAAGAATGCAAGTGTAGCTTGACAGGGCTTGAAGAATTGGAATCAGCTTTCTCATACAAGCTTAATTGAACATGGTTGATTTGTTAGGTCCAAATAAGAATATGGTCACTATTCAACTTTGCACTATGCTGTAACTAATCCATTTACTAATTATGTTGTTGTACATGCTTTTATCTTTTTATTAATAGATGCTTGTAAATAATGTTTGAGGTAAAATTGTAAATAAGAATGGGCAAAGTTGTAAACTCTAGAAACAAACATTGGATATTAAAATGTACATATGCTCTCGATTCTATTGATGCTGATGTTTGGTTGAGTAACATCCATCATTATATAACTTCAAATATAAATAATACGGCAGGTTAAATAAAAATAGTAAAAGCAAATGACCACAGGCAACAATTTTTTTGCACGATCAGATAATACCAAATCTCAAGACATCTCTCCATTACCTTAATACCAAAGGACCTAGCTATAAATGAGTTGTTCCCTTGAAAACCTCGTCAATACCTGTCCTTGTACCACTGTATCGCCTAGTGGTTCCCCCATCGAACTAGACTGACACACCACAAACTAAAACCATAGCTATCTTCTTCATCCTACCATGATGTCGTAGAACCATGTCTTGTGAGTCGCAATGGCCAGAATTGCTAACGGGTCCAAACCCGTCACCATGCAACCCCGTTAGAAAAGAAAGTGAAACCGCTTATGTTTCTTACTCTTGATGTGTGTTGTTTTGAAATATTTACTTGATTCATGGATCTAATATTAACCGTTTACCATAAAAGTGTCCATGGTTAACCTTTTAATGAATTTAGGTTTTAAGTTGATATATATACAATGAATGATTGGTATTGAAACTAGTACACAGCAGAAAATAAATGGTACGAAACTGAAATTGGTAGACATCAGAAAACGAAGCAATGTTTACCAAATATTTATCCATATATGCGTCGGTATACTAACACATTAAATCACCAAGTAATTTTAATTTAAAAAATTTAGTAATTTGTTTATTAGAGTCCGTGTTGATATGTGTCAACTAGCGACTCCAATTACGCGCGCCTGTAAGAAAAAAAGTTTGCGTCTCTATTCAAATGAGTTATGCGACCTAACTAATACGCGTCCCTGTTGATATGTGTCGGTTTACCGACGCGAATTACATTCAGTATATTCGCGTCCCTACAAAAAACTAGAGAGCGTCTCTAGTTAGAAGGTTGTTGCGTCCTAACTAATATCCGTCGGCCTAGCGACGTAGCTTAGAAGTCCTCAAGTCCGCTTTTTTCTTTCTGCGTCTCTATTTTATTGAGGGACGCTAACATGTTGGTGCTACGACGCAGTAAAACAAAATTCTGGTAGTGTTCACAGCAACAGTTGGACCTAACAAGTACACATTTCTTTTCTCTTTGAAGAAATTTATTTCCTTTTTTATTTATAAAATGGAGATTATATATTGTTGTAAAAGGATTGCGGCTTTTGATCCTGTATTGAGCGGTCTTTGTTTTAATATATTTGTATTTAGCCATAAAGTGTTAACATTTAATATACTTGCCAGTCTATATATGACTATATGAATTAGCTACTGCACTAGGGGTGCGTTTGGATAGGTGTGGGAAGAAGGGAAGTAGTGGGAAGAAATATTGGGAAGTGTGTAACTTTGTGAAGAGTTTGAATTGTTTATAATTTTTTTTTCTTCTTCTTCCTTCTTCTTCTTCTTTCTTCCAACGATCCAACGCACCCTAGATGAAACCAGTTAAAGTTTTGGATTGACCTTTCTCTGTTGCATATGGAAATTCATGATGGTCGGGACAAAATCCATGTGACCTCTTATAGGTTGTAAAGACCCCGGAGCTCTGTCTAACATGTTCCAAGATGGTACCAATTTAATGAGCCTAACTTCATCAGAATTTCCTCCTATCGATAAATATTCCCCTAAATTTAAAGCTGATTTGTTGACGTTTATCTTACTTTATGTTTGGATCTTTATATAAATTATTTATATTGTACATTTTTTTTTCTTTTTTCTTTTCAGTAACTTTGAGGATATCATACAACAGTATGCTGATCAAACCCCAGAAACTAGACAAAAGTCGTATGTCTTATTGTCTATTATTTTTTTATGCGTGTATTTTTCATTTTGTATGCCACCCTGGTTTTTCTCTTTAGTTCCTTCCTTATTTGGTACAGAAACTATAATTTGGGGGCATCTTGAATTTAATTTAGCCAGAAGACAATGTTTATATATAGCACACCTTGCTATTCTTGAAACACTGGGTTGAGTTTGTAACGTGGTTTTGTTCAAGTTGATTATATTATTAAAAAAAACCTAAAATAAATATCTTTGGGAGCCTGACTTTTTATGTTACATGCATTATGATAAGTGCTGTCATTAATCGGTCAACAATGCAATCTTGAATTTATTTCACATGATAAAAAAATAATCTCACCATATTATTTTTTTTTATTTCAAGAAAACTGGACACCATTAAAAAGCTGAAGAAATCTTGTAGCGAGGATGGAAATTCTGTGGGCATTGAACAAATGCACCAAAGGTTACTATTTTTTTTTTATAATTTCCTTTATTTCTTAAGAATAGAATATTCAAGTCTTAAGCAGACTTCATTGGACCTTTCATTGATTGCTCTCAATATTAACCAGCTTGCATGGGTACCATATATGTACCATTTCTTTTTCTAATGCACTATATATATTCATAACACCCCAGTTCAGAATGATAGTGTTAATTAAAGCAAATAACCATACCAAAATAGCGAATCAAACCATTGCTTGAATAGACTCATTTTCTTACCAAATGCATGTTCAATACTTCACCACTAATTTTTTCTTGTGATAATAATTCTGTGGAAAATTTTCCTTCTTTCAGGAGCCTAGCTATCATCTCCAATGAATAATAAGAGTGAGGTATGTCTGATGTTGCATCGAAATAACTTATTTTACTCATGAAATTTTTATTTACAGTATCTATCAACTTTCCATTGCAGGGGAACAAAAGCTCAGCTTAAGAAATTGCAGGATGAAATTTTCCAGATTGAACACATTCTAGGTCCACTTGGGTAAGAAAACTAATTTATTTTGATTTTATTTTACTATTGGTGTTGCTGAGAACTTGCTGATATTGAAATAGTTTGTATGCTACCATTGTACTAACTAGGTTCCTACCTTTAACCAATTCACAATATCCTTTTTGTCTTTTGCATTTGATGCTAAGCCATTTATCAAGTGTATTTTATGCTAGTGGTCTTGAATTTGGAGCAACTTTTACTTTCTTCATTAGTATATTATTGTTCTTGCATGATTATAAGCTTATATATGTTAAAATTCAGACAATTGCCAGACCTAGACAAAGTAGAGAGTTTGGATACACTGCATCAAATGGAGAGCATTCTCCTACATGCTCTTAGACTGAATGATTTGGAAAGGGTACACGAGTACATCCTTTATTTTCTTTATTTATTTTTTTAAAATTTCTCAGTTGATGATGTGCTGCTCCTTTTTTAACTAAGAATAAGAAGTGAAATATTTTATTAACTAATTTACTCTTTTATTTTGATAGGACCAGTTTGCCCAGGAGGTACAAATCCAGTGCAGTAGTGAGGTACAGAATATGTCCCCACAGGAAGTTCTGGTACAGCCTCTGGATACCGACTCTCAGTATCAGTCCCAGTCTCAGTCCGAGTTCTGGGAAGAGTTTGATCGGATGCTAGATGATTAGGGAGTGGGTCAGTGGGATGCTGAGAACGTCTCTTTCTTTTTGTTTAATTAAATTTTTTTTTAGTTACTGTTTAATATTATATAATCAGCAAAATTTTGGAAGATGTGCTGAATTGGATCAAATATGGAACGTGTAATTTATCATCTCTTTTTTTTTCCCCTAACTTTTCACATAATTGGTAGTTAGTCCCTGTCAAAAGTGTTTTATGGTCTCATAAGCAGCTCCTTTTTATGCTACATGGAACTTGCAATTTCATATAATAAGAAAATCGCACTCAATGATATACATGGTACTCCCTGAAAATGTTCCAAAAAAATAATTAATAACCTCATTAAGATAATCATAAGGTGTTAAATTTGATCGTAATTTTGTTTACGCATCAACAGTCAGGTACAGTAATGCTTTGGTTGTAGCATGAAAATAACATACTGAGAACTTGCTGATACTGGATTTTTGGTACTGATCAAACAGTGCAATTCGAGAAAGTAATAAAAATATGCGTTGATGTTCTAACTAATTTACATAAGAAAACTGTCGGATTCGTACCACAGCTTGTTTCCACTAATACAAAGTACATGCAAGTAACAAGAGACCATGTCCCTCCTTTAGCAGCCTCTGCCAATGTTTCTAAAAGAACAAGAGATCGACCATGTCCCTAGTTACAGAACTTAGATGGGCTAATGTGCTAAATTTCACCGTAAAATAAGTTGCTCGTATATTTGGACACATTTAATGTGTATAAAAAACAACATTGCAAATTTTAAACGGGCTGGAGTCCCTCGTTTTAGGATACGCCATGTCATAAGAATCATTAATAATTTTATTATTAAACATGGGACGGTTTAATTTTTCTAAAACTTCTGTCAATAAAACTCATTTGGTCGTTTATCATATCAGTACCGTATTCGATAAATGCACAGTTCTTCCCTGGGGCATGCTTGCTTCTGACACCCTCCCTCCTTTCTACTCCTCTCTTTTTATTGCATCTACACTCTTGCAACATACTCTCTTAAGACAAATATATATTTTCTTAATACAAATAGATCCTCTCTTGTGATATATAATAACATAATCTCGAAAAATATTATTTTTAAAATAACTAGATACTCTCTTAATATAGATATATATGGGAGTGACTAGTGTCAAACATATAAGACACATACACTTGTCCAATATTATAAAATTTTAATTTTTAAGATTATAATGGCCGATCCAAATCGCTCAAATTATTCTACATTATAAAATCTCCATGGAGACCAAAATTTATATTTCTTTACTATTTTTTTAGAATTTTATAATATGTTCAATCTAAAAAGTTATGAACCCTCCAATTTTGAAAATTCGAAAAAAAAAGTTAGAAAATTTGAAAAAATATATAATTTGATTTTTAAGGATATTTTAATATAGATATCATATTGAGCGGTTTGGATCGACCATTTGAAATTTAATTGGCGACGTTTGGATCGTGTTTGACGTCCTATTTATTTGATTCTAGCATTACTCTGGATATATACCCTCTTAGCTCAAATAGTTACTCCCTTAAGTTAAATAGATACTTCATGAATATAAATATGTAATCTTACGATATCAGTATTATAAATAAAAACCCGTGGGAGTCCGGATCAATTTTTTGTTTTTCCTATGACACGGCATCTCAGTCACATAAGATTTCAGCGATTTTTATGACGCAACAGTCTGTTATCCATTGTGTACCGAATCAAAGTTGTTCAAATAGACCATATTGACCTGTTACACCATAAGCAGAAGTGCATTTTTTTTTGTCGTAGGATCCGGACTCCTCTGTCCCTTCCTATTCTCCTCTAAATTTCGCCTTTTTTTTCCTTCTCCCAATCCAAATTATGTCATTACCTTGCTGGATAAACCTAGATCAATTTTCTCCTTTTCTTTCTTCCCCCTTCGTCAGCTTCCTGTCATATCTGACTAAACATAAAAAAAACAAGAAGAAAAGGCATCATCCGTATTTTTCATTTTGCTCTTTTCTTTTCCTTGTTCAATTATGTTATTTTCTTCAATTTATTTTTATTTTTTTTAATTTATCTAAAACACTTAAGTCGGGACACGACAATTGGTACCAGAGCCAGGATCCATGGCTTATGAAGATTCATCCATACAAATTCTGTGGCAAGTTGATGAACGAATCAAATCGATGAGAGAATCGATTGAGGTATTTAGTGTCGAGTTGAAACAACAACAAGATGAGATGTTAGAAAGGTTTCGACTACAACAAGATCGAATTGAAAAGCATACTCAAGCACAATTCGACCAGCTTACGAACTTGTTTTCTCAATTATTGGATGACTAGGAGGCATGGTGTGATAAAATTGATGAGGGAGAAGAAATTTCACAAACAGAACGTGAAGATGAAGTTCACACGATGGTTGATGTTTTGCAACTCGAGACGAGAAACAACAAGTATGAACCATTGGTGGGAACTAATGAAGAGATTTGGCCACAACAAGTAGTGGTTATGATTGGAGAATAATCAATCTACCATTTCAAGTTTCAATTTGGAAATATTAGGTATTATTTAAAAGCAATTTTTGGAATTTGATTTGGAAAAAGCTTCTCGAGGTCAAGAAGCTAGAGAGGAAGGCAATGTCGTATCTGACTAAACATAAAAAACAAGAAGAAAAAGGAAACAAATCTGGAATAGGTTAATTAAGAATTTGACAGAAATTAAATGATATTTATGATTTATTATTTCTAAATATAATTCCTAATTTGTTACTAGCATAAGATATATAAGGAAGGGATTGTAAAAAAATCAATTAGACAAAATATCAATAAAAAAGGCATCAGTCGTATTTTTCATTTTGCTCTTTTCTTTTCCTTGTTCAATTATGTTATTTTCTTCAATTTATTTTTATTTTCTTTGATTTATCTAAAACACTTAAGTCGGGACACGACAATGGAATGTCATATCTGACTAAACATAAAAAAAATAAGAAGAAAAGGGAAACAAATCTGGAATAGGTTAATTAAGAATTTGGCAGAAATTAAATGAGATTTATGATTTATTATTTGTAAATGTAATTCCTAATTTGTTAGTAGCATAAGATATATAAGGAAGGGATTGCAAAAAAATCAATTAGACAAAATATCAATCAAAAAGGCATCAGCCGTATTTTTCATTTTGCTCTTTTCTTTTCCTTGTTCAATTATGTTATTTTCTTCAATTTATTTTTATTTTCTTTGATTTATCTAAAACACTTAAGTCGGGACACGACAATTGGTATCAGAGCCACGTTCCATGGCTTATGAAGATTCATCCATACAAATTCTGTGGCAAGTTCATGAACGAATCAAATCGATGAGAGAATCGATGGAGGTATTTAGTGTCGAGTTGAAACAACAACAAGATGAGATGTTAGAAAGGTTTCGACTACAACAAAATCGAATTGAAAAGCATACTCAAGCACAATTCGACCAGCTTACGAACTTGTTTTCTCAATTATTGGATGACGAGGCGGCATGGTGTAATAAAATTGATGAGGGAGAAGAAATTTTATAAATAGAACGTGAAGATGAAGTTCAAACGGTGGTTGATGTTTTGCAACTCGAGACGAGAAACGACAAGTATGAACCATTGGTGGGGACTAATGAAGAGATTTGGCCACAGCAAGTAATGGTGTTTGATTGGAGAATAATCAATCTACCATTTCAAGTTTCAATTTGGAAATATTACGTATTATTTAAAAGCAATTTTTGGAATTTGATTTGGAAAAAGCTTCTCGAGGTCAAGAAGCTAGAGAGGAAGGCAATGTCATATCTGACTAAACATAAAAAATAAGAAGAAAAGGAAAACAAATCTAGAATAGGTTAATTAAGAATTTGGCAGAAATTAAATGAGATCAATGTCATATCATTAATTAAGTATTTCATGTCGATTTGATAGAATCAATAGAAGTGCTGAAAAGACAACAAGATGAGATATCTCAACAAACTCAATCACAGTTCGACCAGCTTACGAATAATTTTGCAAAATTATTAGAAGTTGTGGAAGCCGAGGAGGCATTGCGTGATAAAATTAATGATAAGGGTGAAGAAAGGCTACGATCTGAAAAAGAACTACAAATTGCACTAACTAAACCAGAGCTAGCAGAGGTGAAGATGTCACTACATACCATCGGGGCACGAGAAGAGGATATCGTAGAGCAGAATTCGATCAAATTGACAATAATAGATGATAATTTAAAGTTCACTTTTTCAAGCTCTGAAAATAGTCGAGAAGACGACAAAAAGTGTCAGTTTGTGGGTCATCGTTGTCATGATAAGGCTCTTAATCTCGTTGAAATAGAAGGAGAAAATTTATGCTGTATGATATCAAATTTCTTGAGTTTGATCCTTGAGGACAAGGATCTTGTGAGGAGAAGGCAATGTCATATGCGTAACTTAAGAATTATCAAATACTATTGCATGACCATTATCTATTGGAACCCCTAAACCTTTTATTAATCCTTGATCTCTAGTTTAATCATTTGATTTAAACATTCTGCCACTAAATTAAATAGTAGAGGTGATAATGGATCTCCTTGCTTTAAATCTCTTTTAACCTCAAAATATCTAGACAAGTTCCCATTTACATTGATGCATACATGTCCTCCTATCAATAATTTTTCAATCCATCTAGTCCATTTCTCATGAAATCCTCTACTTCTTAACAGTTCAAATAAAAATTGCCAGTTTACTCTATCGTAAGCTTTTTCCAAATCCACTTTCAACACTACACCTTCATCTTTTGACCTTTTAACAGAATGTAAAATCTCGATCACACAAACCACATTGTCAAGTATGAATCTATCTCGTATAAATGCCGCCTGTGAAGGCCCTATTAATCTATCGATAATACTTGCTAGCCTACTTGTGAGAACCTTTGTTATCCATTTGTATATACAATTGATCAAACTAATTGGCCTAAACCTTTTTATTTCCATAGCATCTTTCTGTTTCGGAATGAGACTGATAATTACTCTATTTATTTTTGCAACATCTAAACTATCTGTGTAAAAAGCCTCAAACAATTGGATAACATCATTTTTAATTATCTCCCAATTTTTTTGATAGAAATAAAAAGTCATACCATCCGGTCCATGTGTTTTTTCAGCTGCTGAATCAAACAAAGCTTGCTTGATCTCTTCCATTGAGAATGGTTCAGTCAGTTTCAAGTTCTCTAAATCTGTTATTTTTTTATCTTCATCCCAAAAATCTACCTTGAAAGCTGCAAATTTATCTACAGGCACACCAAACAAATCTACGTAGAAATTGACAATATGATTTTCAATTTCAGAGAGATCATTAGTATATTCTCCATCGATGTTCAAACCAAGTATCAAACTTTTTTGTTTTCTCATCGTAGCTATTTTATGAAAGTATCTAGTATTATTATCCCCTTCTAAAAGTCATTTTACCTTACTCCTTTGATGCCAATATTCTTGTTCTGTCTCATAAATGTCATCCAAGTCTTTTAGATGATCATTGAAAGTTAATAATTCCTCATCATCCCAATCTCTAATCTCCTGTATTCTATTGAGCTCATCTATGACATTTGTATGCAATATTTTTTTCCTTTTTATATCCCCATAATAATTTTTAGACTAACCTTTTATTTTTTTTTCTCAAAATTTTACTGTTTTTTCTCCACTGGTGAGCTATATCATAAGAAGGGTTAATATTGGTCCACCATCTGGGTAACAAACTAATAAATTCTTCATTATCACATCAAGTCCTATCTATGCGAAAAATTTGGTTCCCTAACCTATTCTCCCCCCAACTATCTAGCAAAATGGGGGAATGATCAGATTTATATCTTGTAAGAGCTTTAACCATTGCTTTATTGTAATGTGCATCCCAATCGGCTGAACAAAAAATCTATCTAATAAAGCCAAATAAGATTTATCTCGTAAGTTAGACCAAGTAAATTTTTGTCCAACTAGAGGATATTCAATTAGTTCCAAATCATCTTTCAATCGATTGAAAGTATTAGCCTCAGAAATATGAAAATGAGAACTATTTTTTTCAAATCTAAATCTAAGTGAATTAAAATCTCCCAAGATAATCCAAGGTCAATTATGTGAAAAGTTAGGGCAGAAAAAAAGAGATGATAAATTACACGTTTCATATTTTATATAATATTAACCAGTAACTCAAAAAAAAAATTTAATTAAACAAAAAGAAAGAGACGTTCTCAGCATCCCACTGACCCACTCCCTAATCATCTAGCATCCGATCAAACTCTTCCCACAACTCGGACTGAGACTGGAACTGGTACTGAGAGTCCAGAGGCTGTACTAGCACTTCCTGTGGGGACATGTTCTGTACGACTGTACCTCACTACTGCACTGGATTTTTGTACCTCCTGGGCAAACTGGCCCTATCAAAATAAAAGAGTAAATTTGTTAATAAAATATTTCACTTCTTATTCTTAATTAAAAAAGGAGCAGCACATCATCAACTGAGAAATTAAAAATAAATAAATAAAGAAAATAAAGGATGTACTCGTGTACCCTTTCCAAATCATCCAGTCTAAGAGCATGTAGGAGAATGCTCTCCATTTGATGCAGTGTATCCAAACTCTCTACTTTGTCTAGGTCTGGCAATTGTCGGTCCAATATCCAGATTATATTTTTATTCTTAGGATGTTTGGATCATTTTTTTAATCTGAATTAAGAAGTGGTCCTAACTATTTTTTAATCCACATTAAGAAGTTGATCCAAACACCCTAGGAATAAGAATTTAATCTAGACATTGGACCACTTAAAAATAACACTCTAGATCTCAAAAAACTTATTTTTGATCGTTTAAAAATAATATTTCTTAATCCGAATAACTAATCCTAATTTTGTTCTTACATGATCCAAACAGAGCTAATAAAATTCCGCATGCTCTTTAATTAGTACTTTATTTAATATTAAAATAATAATTTTTAATAATTTATTTAAATTAATATTAATTTATTTATTTCTAACTCAGCATCCAAATAACATTTCTTCTTCCCAAAATTACTCCTTCCAATATTTTCTTCTTAAAATTCTTATTCCTTTCTTATTCCCATACCATCCAAACTAGCCCACATATTTAAATCATGTCTCATGATAATGATACCAATATCATAGCAGACCTCAAGTCAATCAAATAATAATTATTATATTAATGGAACTGATTGCAGGAAAACATTGCCATTTGTTTCGTCTTTACTTTTTTTCCCCTTTTGAACTTAGACAGCAAAATCTGTTTCGTTTTCTTAACGTCTTAACGAAATTGCAAATGACAGCGAAATTTGCTTCGTTAATGTCTTTTTGTACATGCCTTTAACGAAATCATTTTATTTACGAGGTGGCACGGTAGTTTTGTTTCCTTACGAACCGGCAAACGGCACACACCATTTTATTGTCACTTACCACGTTTGACAAGTCTAATATCAACCCAAGCCCTGTAATTTTGTTTTCCTCTTTTGTCCGAAAAAGTCTACGAAAACGGAGTCTTAAAACTCAAAAAAAATAATAAATTACTAGAATAGAAATAGTAACATGTGTTTTCAATTCATATAAAAAAATAATCCACTTTAATAATTGTAATTTATATAAATTTTAATCGAGTTTTGTAAAAGTAGACAGGAAATCTCGATCGGGCCCTTTGTGGAGCGTGAGTTAGAATATAAAAGGATAAGACAAGATGCATACAACAACTTCTACGCTGATTATCTTTAATTTTTGTCCCTGATTTACTTTTCTTTTGTTTTGGTTTTTTTTTTCCGTTTTAAGTTTTTTTTTACTGCACAACTTCTGGCTGTCATTTTGTATTTTGAACTTTTATGATTTAATATAAAAAGACAAGGGCTAGATTCTTGTCTTTCTTCAAATATATATATATATATATATATATATATATATATGCATACAACAACTACTAAGTCTTTTGTACCAAATAAATTGGAATAAGTTAGAAAAAAATCCAACAAGAGATGCACTGAGTAAATAAAAAATTACAGTGGTGTATATATTTCGTCAAGTAAATATCAAAAATCAATATAAAACTTGCAAATCATCGCCAATAAAAATGTAGATTACTATTGACAATCACGAACGAGTACAACAGTGCAAGAGACGGAAAAATTTTTATCAAAGACAAAAATATCCTTAAGAATTTTAAAAAGAACAAAAAAAGATCAGGATTTTTTAAATGAGCATAGTTATAGCGGCAATAGCATTGCCGCTATAGTCCATCTGGATTTTTTTTTTCATTTTACTTTGACTATAGCAGCAATACTAATGCTGCTATAGGACTTTTCTTTTTTTTTCTGACGTTTTTCTTTGGTTTTTATTTTTTAATGTCGGCCAGATTTTTTTTTCATTTTATTTTGTTTTTTATTTTATTTTGTTTATAACATGGACCAATTTTAATGTAATTTTACATAATGTTTATATATATGTATAATTAATATTTTTAAAATTGTTCAATTTTATTTGTACATAGGATTTTCTAAAATGATATGATACGATCGTGTTGGCACGACACGACATGCGTATTGATACGACACGACACAACACGAGTACGAAATTGGCACGACACGATCGTGTTATCGTGTCCTGTCATAATCGTGTCGCGTTGGCTATCTTAAAAAATTTACATGATTTGGCACGACACGACTAACACACAACACGAACACGAACAAGACACGACAACACAAATTTAATTTTTAACATACTTTTTTTTAAAATTGTCTTTCTTAAAAATTATTTAAATTGATTTTATATTAAAATTCAAATTATAACCGTACTTTCTTTTTTAACGTATATTTACTTTTTTAAATATTTTATTTTTTAATATGTTCAAACAATAAAGAAATGAGCTGGCAAAAAATTAAATTCGTTGTCGTGTCATGTTGCGTGTTAGTCGTGTTGTGTCAAATCGTGTTAATTTTTTAAGATTGCAAATGCGACACAATTATGACATGACACGATAACACGATCGTGTCGTGCCAATTTCGTACTCGTGTTATGTCGTGTCGTGCCAATACGCATGCCGTGTCATGCCAACACGATCGTATCGTATAATTTTGGAGAACCCTACATACAAATAAAATTGAACAATTTTAAAAATTTTGATACTACATATATGTAAACATTATGTAAAATACATTAAAATTGATTAATGTTATAAGCAAAGTAAAGTACAAAATAAATTAAAAGGAAAAATAAAAAAGTCCGGCCGACATTAAAAAAATAAAAACCAAAGTAAAACGGCAGCCAAAAAAAAGACAAGTCCTATAGCGGCATTAGTATTGCCGCTATAGGCAAAGCAAAATGAAAAAAAATAAAAATCCAGTTAGAGAATAGCCGCTATAGCTGTGTTTATTTTAAAAATTCTGGTTCTCATTTGTCTTTTTTATAATTCTTGAGGATATTTTTGTCTTTAATAAAAAACATTTCAAGAGACGTTCCACAAAATAAAATAAAATTTCACATACTAAACTCTTATTTTCTGTCCAAAAAAAAAAGCAGATAAAGTTTTAGGCTAAATCTGTTTGGATCATATGAGATTAAGGATAGAATTAGTCATTTAGGATTAAATCGTAGGGAGAGTGCTGTATTTGAGTAGTAGCTGCTGGAACTCCATTTCATCACCCATAGAAAGTGCTTTTTGTTCATTGGGAAATCGTTACTATTATGCCTATTCAACTCGAGTGTGTTTTAGTCAATTATCATATATAGTTCTAGTCAGGTGATTCTGCTATTTCGGCCATAAATACCGAGGCAAGCAGCCAGTTCGGCCGGCTGAATAGGAGCTGGGACCTCAACTTTATGAGGATTCATTGGATGAGCTGCTACACGAAATTTTGGGTTGTGAATTGGGCCACATTGATTACTAAGGACCATTGTTTACTTTAGGAAAAGTAATAAAGCAGTTGGATCTCTGGGTAGTACTTAGGTCTGAAAACGGTGACCGTTTCGATCGTGTTTTCGTTTCGTTCCGTCCAAAACGAAACAAAACGGTTAAATATTTTGGTTGCATTTTAAAAACGCAATGGTTAACGCGAGCTTGAAATGGTTTCGTCCATGTGTATTTTCGTGATTTTGATCGTTTCGTCCAAAACGAAACGGTTAACGCAAATAATAGTCAGTTTCGTGTCCAAAACGCAACAATCAACGCAACAGTCCATTTGCGTGATCGTTTTAGACGTTATGCACCCCTATACGTAGGCCTGCATAACGTCTTAAGCGGTCACGCAAATGAGAACTTGCGTCGATCGTTTATTTAATGGACGAAAAATTTTTATCATTTGCATTTGCGTTGCGTTCTTACAATGCTGGGTTGCGCTGATCGTTGCGTTTACTATTAACGATCAAAACGGATTAACCGTTTGTCAATCGTGCCTTAACATTTGATGTCGTTATTTATTTATTTTTTTTTTGCTATCATGGATTATAAATAGTATTCAATATATTGAAAAACAAAGCACAAGTTATGAAAGTATGATTACAAAACACAATACAACTGATCACAATTTGATTCTAAATAAAACAAAACTCATCAAAGTTTAAACAAATTGTGCCTTCTTTTTCATCCTTATTTTTCTGTTGTCCATTACTTGTGAACACCAATCTCTTTCAAGTACAGCTGTACAGGGTCTTTGTTCAAATGAGCTGCTGCTTTCGTCCTCTCTTCTGGAGTCACCTTTTTATGCAACTGCATATGCAAAGTATGCCTCGCATTAATTAAATTTTAAATCATCATAATGTCAAGTACAAATGCAAGCAGAAACCAAAATCATAAAATATAATTATACATATAGGGGAAAAATATCTAAAACAGAAAAAAAAAAGAATTATCTAGAAAATCGAAGAAAACAAAATGAAAATGCAAGTTATATACGAAACTGATTTTACAAAATTTACAAGTAAATTGGAAATTGCGTGAAGAGGCACATTAAAATAGAGAAGGAAAAGGAATTTTTTTCCAATATAGAACAAAGAAAAAACTGTCTAATTTTAACAAATTAAAACCAAATTCTGCAGAAAACAAGGAAACATTAAACCATTCTTAGAGATCTCTGCCACTTACCATCTCATCCCAATCTCCGATCCCTCAGCTTTCCAATACGACTGAACTTTCGAATTCGCAATCTTGTATCCTGAAGTCTAAAGAAGAAGTCAGAAATCAACCAGCATTACCCTCTCGGCGCCAAATCAAAACGAAATACAATTGCAACAACGGAAGTTGAATTAGGAGAACCTTTCAGTTCTCCGCGATGTAAGAGAGTTTGCTAGAGCTCCGACGAAGAGTCAGTTTGTTTGTGTACAGAGAAGAGGAAGAGCGATCGAGAGGGAAGGGAAGATGAGAGAGACTGAAACGAAACTGATTTCTATTGGCGTTAACACATCTATTTCGTTAACCGTTTCGTTACTGAAACGAAACTGATTTCTATTGGCGTTAACTGTTTCGTTCCTGAAACGAAACTGAAATTCTTAACCATTATCGTTTCATTTCGGATGAAACGAAATGAAATAACGGTCAGGTGGCGTTTTCACAGATCAAGGCTAATTCAGAGAGATAAGTAGAGAAAGTTTCAGCAGTTAAAATTCTTAATCGTAAATTCTTAAAATAAGCTTAATCTCATATTAAAATTTTTTGTTTGGATGATGCAATAAATAATGAATGAGTTGTGTCCTTTTTCTCTTTTGAATTTTTTTCTCTCACTCTCTTATTCTAACGTTTTGTCATTTAGTTAATCCGTCTCCGAACCGAACTAAATCCTTAATCTAAGCTGTTTGCATTGTGTCTTAATCGGAAATAACTATTTACTCTCAAATAACTCTTATTCCTATCCATCCAAACAGATGCAAGATTAAAAATTATGTCTTCATCCTCCTATTAATTTGAGACTTTGAGCGTATAATAATTATTCATTGATAACTTTACAAAATATTATTTTTGAGTGAAATAATTTTACGAATATGCATGTAGTTTTAGGATATGATATATCGTTCATTTGCATTCCTAGTTAGCATATAGGAAAAATATATCAGAATAGCACTATAATTACCTACCTGAGGCTCCGTTTGAATAGGTGTGGGAAAAAGGGAAGAAGGAAAGAAGTATTGGGAAGTGTGTAACTTTGTGAAGAGTTTGGATTGTTTATAATTTTTTTTCTTCTTCTTCCTTCTTCTTCTTCTTTCTTCCAACGATCCAAACGCACCCTGAGCTGAAAGATCACACCCTCCGATTAATAAAAAGAATAACAAGAGACTAATGCACCTTATACCTATTCAATTGATGCTGATGAAACAGCACCGACGTCACAGTGTCGATGCACGAGAGAACAAGATCAAAACAACGCCTCCTTAGCCACTAATATATTTAATAACGCACAAGTTGATTCAATTCACCGACATATTCGTTATAAGCTGATTCAATTCACCGACATATTCGTTAGATACAAGGCTGATCCTACATAACTTGCACTTACCTGCCCCTCCCTTAACCACCCAAGGTTTTCCTACGTACATCCCCAATAATGTCAGGTGTTCGTATCGTCGACATGTCGTTTGCACCGCTCCTTCCCGGGCCTTATCCTCCACCCGGTGAAATCGCGCCGCTTTCTTTCTTGGACACGCGGTGGATCCACCTACAACAGCCGGTTCAAAATCTTTTGCTCTACCCTGACTCCACACTCTCCTCTTCTTCCCTACATTTGTTCAAAACTTCTCTCACACAAGCCCTGTCTTTCTTTCACCCTCTTGCTGGTAAGTTAACCTACCGGCATGCCACAGACCAGCTCGTAATCGATTCTTCATCACCTGACTGTGGTGTCTCTGTTATCGAGGCAGAGTCAGACCTTGACATCCATCGCCTCATTAACGAAGAAACCATCGACATCATAGCCTTCACAAATCTTGTTCCGTCTTTTAGTATGGATAAGCTTCCAGTCCCGGTTTCTGCCATTCAGATCACTAAGTTCGTTGGTGGTGGGGTTTCTGTGGGGGCTGCACTCCACCACGCAGTCATGGACGGGATCGGGTTTTGGCGGTTCATGGAAACATGGGCAGCAATTTGTCAGGACAATGGCGCGCCATTTCAGTCGCACTTGCAGACCTCGCATGACCGAGATGTGATTTTGCATCCGCACAAGGAGGTGATAGCTACACGGTTCATGAAGCTCCTAGCACCAGATTTACCTCAGGTGATTATGTCTGACTACTTTTTTGTCGAAGTCTAATAAATGCATGTTTAGTAGCATACAGTAATACAGTATACAGTATTTTTTGTCGAAGTCTAATAAATGCATGTTTAATGGTATACAGTATACAGCACTTCTTTTTTGTTGAAATAAAGGCGCAGTGACCCACGTTAGTAGTACAAATGTACAATAATCACGCGAAGAGCTTACAGCGGCTAACCAAAAAAAAAAGAAAAATTAAAAATTAAAACATAAAACTCATAAGCCACTTATACCAAGCTAGTACCTATTCTCAACACCAAAACTACCTCATAAGTCATAATCATGGTATTCCAGTCCTTTTTTTAAAAAACGGAGCAGCTATCCGGCGTCCAGGAATCTTTCTTTGGAATGACATGACTAATTTTGAAGTTTTCGTTCGTTGCAATCCGGCTTGACCGCCATGAAATAGATTTGACGTTAGTTCATGATTAAATAAAGAAAATGGCAAACAAATTCAAATAAAAATCTTTGCAACACATTTCCAACGCGGCTCAAAGTCTGAATATACTACTTATGACGCCATAAGCCTTAGAAATTTAATTAGACGAGGAATTATTTGAGAACGACCGCTTTTAATATTTAGATGATGTATTTTGAAATTATTTCTTTATAAGAATAACAATTAAAAATTCTGTAAATTCAAGCTAATGAAAAATTTAAATTATTTAGTTAATGATATATATAACATATACCAAATGCCTTTATATTTTGTAGATCATCATATTTTATAATATAAATTTTAAATTTAATTTTTAGGAAATTTAATATTGTCAAGAGTAAAAAAACTATTAGGTGCTCTCTTCCTTAAATGAAATAAGACAATAACGATTCAGTTCAAATAATTTATACTATACAAATTTACTTGCGTACTAGCATACATCCAACTTTTGTACGTAGTACATTCATTCAATATTTTTAAAAATATTACTGATAACAAAAAAATATTCATTATACAAGTTGGACGCTTATCAAATTCAGAACAAACGAAAGTATTTTACCCTAGTCAAATAATTTAAATGAAAGTCTTTTTTATAGTTAATATGTTAAGTCTATAAAAACATTTCTTATAATGAATGGACGAATTAGTTTTAAACTGACTCAAATTTGTTACAAACACATTCATTAAAAAGCATTTATGTAAAATTAAAATTGCTTTAATAGTTTTTAATATGTTAACTGGATTCATCAGAGAAAATATTTTGGTCTGACAAAACAGTGCTAACCTGTTATTTATTCTGCTAATGCACCTTACAAACCCGACTGGATAAAGACACAAAGTATAAGCAAATTGAAGAAGCGCCGCGAGGAATTTCAGTGGGAGTTATGTCAGAAAAGCACCTTCTCAGTGCTGTTACTAAGACGTGCACTATTCATACGGCCACATCATACTTCTTGTACTTGTTTTATCTCGTCTTTCCCAGTTGGTATTTTATTTTTTCCAACTTACATCATTTTAATATATGCATCAGGCAGGACCGTTCTCGCTATCTGGCTTTCCTATAGTTAAGCAATTGACTAACCTCCAGTCCTCCGCTAATATGTTGTAAACTTTTCTTTATTTCATAGCATGCCAGATGTCCATAGACATTGCAAATTTTTCAACGTAATTTACAACTTCCTTTTCAATTTGAATGAAAGGGTAGTGGGTGAAGTTGAACCCTTACTTTTTGTTAAAAAAAAAACTTTATTTTCAATTATAGGCACAAAGCATCTGTAATTTATGATTTATTATTTTATTGCATACATTTACTTTTTGCTTCCTTCCAACAGTTGCCACAAGCACCAAAGTCATTGGTCCAAGATCGCCTCCGACTTACGCGGCACACTTTCACCCTTGACCACACAGCCATTAAATTTCTCAAGCAACGTGCATGCACACAATCTGATGACCGAACCATCTTCGTGCCGTCAGCCTCCATTGCAATTGCTGCCCATGTTTGGGTCAGTCTGGCCAAAGCAAAACGCCTCCCAAAAGAAAACGATGCTACATCTCTCTGGCTACTGTTTGACCTTCGGGCATACCTCAAAGGCATGAAGAATGATGTTTTATTCACCGGTAATTGCATTCGGGGAGTACCGGTCAAATCATCTGGTCAAGATCTCACTGCTCCACAAGGACTTGCAAATGCATGCCTTGCAATTTCACATGCAGTGAAAGCCGTGAAGGAGAGGCCACTTGACGGGGTGGAGAGATGGCCTGATGAGTTTAAGAACCGGCCAACCGGGATGAATGTCATGGTGGCAGGGTCAGCTAGGTGGGGAGTCTATGAGACAGATTTTGGTTGGGGGAGGCCAGGTCGAGTGGAGCTGGTTTCAATGAACTTTGATGGAGAGGTGTCTATGTTAGCTGGTAGGGACAAAGGATCAGTTCAGGCTACCGTAGCACTTGCCGGAGGGCAAATGGAGGTGTTTGAGAAAGCATTTATTGCAGGACTGGCGCAGCAAGGGCAATCTGACTACCCTGGAAAGGCTAGGTTATGATTGATGCATGATACACTTTTATTGGATGGTTGGTTGCGTTAACAAAAATGTTGCTGTATTAAGATTATGTCAATCGCATTTATTTCCAATGAATAAACTTTTACTGGACAAATCTTTGCATGCATCTCAATTTATTACTGGTGCCTCTATCTCTGTTTCACTGCGACGCCTCTTCAAGATATGAAACTCATTTCTATTTAATAGTTTTTGTTATCATTGGGAAGATTGAAATAAATTAGATGAACCTACCAAGTCGTAAAAAAAGAGAGAACGGAAAATGTTCGAAGATATTGACATAAGGAAAAACTAAAAAAAAAAGACCAAACTGAAAAAGAAATGAATGGTGATTGGTAAGGGTAAGGGGAGGGAATGGCGGATGCAGGATATTTAAAAAAAAACGTCAATTTCATTTGCTATTTATTGCAAAGAAAACAAAAATAAGCTTAATACAGAAAACTTCAGTGACTCAAAAGGAAAAAAAAAATTAAGGGGGCAATTTTGGTTAAGTTGGGAAGCCTATGCGTACCCTTACGCTATGTTTGGTTCGGTGGTAGAGGATGGGATGGAAAGTAAAATATAGAGAGGAAAGGAATGGGAGGGAATGGAAAGAGAATTCAATTTACTTTTTGTGTTTGGATGAATAATGAAGGGAAGGAAAAAATAATTTTATTTTCTCTCTTCTCTCTTGTTTGGATTATTAATTTAACAAAGGTAAAATAAGTCAAATTGACAAATTTACCCTCTTATCCTTCAATTCAATCATCTCATAAGTAAAATATTGTATGAACAAAGCAAAATAAAAATAATTCTTATTCCAAATGAGTTGAAACCATAATACCTGAAAATTGAAATTAAACAGAAAGCATTATTTTATTGTGAACATAAGAGCATGATATTCAATGAGCACAAGCAATATTTATATATCATTTTAATTTATTCGTAAATTGATACGAATAACAGAAAGCATTTCTTTTTACGTAACCTAATGCTCAAAATTTTTTTTTTGTATTTTCAATTAACTAGCTTTCAGTGCAAATGCTTTATTATTTTAATTCATAAATATCAACAGAGAAATTATCAAGAACAAAACAAATTTCATAAATCCATGAGATCATTTTATTTGAAAATCCTTGTTCTATCTAATACCAATTATCAATAGTTCAATACATAAGAACTAGACTATAGAATTAGAAGGAAATTGGAAACAAAAAAGACGAGTAACTGCAACCTAATTGCAAAGCTTACCCAATTAATGTTAGAAATTAGTAAGGAAATTGAAAAAAAAAAGATGAGTACCCGTCCAAAACTAAAAGCACTGAAGTCATGGTGCTAGTAGTTTGGTCGTCCTCTTGGCAACATAATAAACTTTTTTTTAAAAAAAAAGATGGAGAAAAGTATAGCCTACATAAAAATATTTCGCTTGGTGAACATTGAACAAAAAGACAAAAGTCTAAAAATGAAACAAAAGGAAAGGGGCAGTCGCTGTCACCGCTAAAATTATCGCTCCAAAGTTTTTCTTTTCCCTTCATTCTCCTTCGAATCGGAGGAGAACTATTTGTATAGGAGGGGAATTATATATTTCCTTCGCTGAAAATTTACTCTTCGTATTCCCTTCCATCCAAACAAAGAAAAATGGTAAATTTCACCTCCGTTATCTTTCCTTCCCACTCGGTACCCTCCATCCAAACAAAGTGTTACTATTTTTTTATTTTATTTTATTTTTATTTTTTATTTTTTTGAGAGAGAAGAAAGTCTATGCATACTTTGAATGATGGATAGACTTGAGGAAGAATTTTATTTCAACAAACTAAAAGACCACAAAATTTTAGCTGGAGTGCAACCTCATTTGGTCCAAAAACTTCTTTCCTTCTAGCTTCGAGGAGAAAAAGAGCCTCATATAATTTTCATGGTCGACGGTCTTGTATATTTCGTCTCCACTTTCGACCAGCTCAGTTAGAGGCCCAATTAAGGCATGTAAGCTTGGGCTATGAAATGCTGCAATGGAGAGCCTCTCTTTCTCTGGATTTATTACAGCTCGGTGCTCAATACTTTTATATTTTCCATTTGTAAATATCTGCAAACAAAATAAGATCGTTGTTAGGTTAGCTAACTGAACAACAATGAAGGTCTTGTAGCCAGATAAAAGGGTGGAAACAAACAAATGTATTATTGCTTCTGTGTATATATAGGAAATGTGTATAAAGTGAATTAGAAAAGAACAGCACAACAAAACATAATTGTTCTTTCAATCAACAATCTACAAAGCAAGGATTTTTTTTTTTTTTTCAGATAGCATACCCAGCTCACACAATCAATTTGGTATCAGCCAATTTATTTCTGCTTGCAAGATCAGCTGTAGAACCTTTTCTAAGCCAAAGACTCATTCTAGTTTTACACATCAATGCAACAAAGAAAATGAATAAATAACTCAAAAGTTGGATCTTGAATAAATTGAATAAGAAAGTAATACAAGACTAGTATTCTGTGTACAATGGTTCAAATTTTAGTATAGTAAATCTTACCTGAAAGCAATCTCCAAGATTTACCACGAAAGCACCTTCGAGGGGTGTCACAGGGACCCAGATGCCATTTTTTTTTATTTGAAGGCCTTGAACATCGTTTACTTGGAGCACCATGGTCAGAAGATCGCCATCTGAGTGAGGGGAGAATCCAATTACCTTGTTTCAAACATCAGTTCGTTTACTAGGTATGGAAAAAGAAATCAAATGGATGGGAATAAAATGTTACCAAAAATAAATATTACCTTACCTCATTATGTTGAAGGCATGGGGGGTAGTAGTTTATCCTTACTGACTGAACACCATCTTTGCATTTCTCAGTAATTGCCTCAGGTTTGAGTCCCAGGTTCTTGGCAATTATGGCCAAGAGAGAATGCACTATTTGATTCAACTCTAGTGAGTATTTATGAAGTGTATCTCTATAGGCAATAAAAACACCAGTTAAAGAAATAAAATGTGCAGGAACAACATCATTTTTATGACCATTTACTATTTTATCTTTATGCGTGCATTTGTGCATGTGTTGGATCAAACTAGATGGGTCTTTCGAAAACAAGGTACTGTCTAAAAATAACAACATGGCTATATTCTTTTAGTACCAAACAAGTTTCACAATCCACTTGAAAACAGTAAGGTCCAGTAAGTACCAGATAAAACTAAAACCAAATAAGAAGTTTAAATTTAAAGAAGCACTGTTAGCAAACCCTTTATTTCAGGTCAATTCAGGCCAACCACACCTAGTATTAACACTGATCCCGACCCTACTGATTCACTTATGCTATGAAGATTCATGGTCTGACATACTCCCATGACCAATGCTCATAAACAAGTACAAATAAACAACCCATGGAATAGAGTGAAACTACTACCTGAATCCAGGAGGAAGGTCTGGCCAGAATCTCAAATCTCTACTCTCAATCGGCAATGTATTGAGATAAAGAACATCAGCCCAATCCAGTTTTTGTTCCTCTGAAACCACAAACAACTGGCCATAACCCTCGAACTGGCCGGGCCGTTGAGCAAATTCCCTCTTTGTTTCCAGGGGTAATTTAAAGAACCCCTCTATGTCACTCTTCATTCTCTCAATCAGTTCAGTTGAAACACTATGGTCAATCAACTGCAATTACAAAAGACCAACCAAATTAACATCTTTAGAATTCCCAATCTACCCATGACAGAATAAAATAGAATAAAAAAAAAATGATTACATTAACCTGGAAAAATCCCCACTCCTCACAAGCTTGGGCTAGGAGCTGAGATTCTGTCAGGGAGAACTGGGGATCCATCAACCTAGAGAAATTAATAACAGGGATTGCATCTCCACCATTGGAAGAGACTGGATCGGCCGAGACATCAGGCCGGACGTACCTAGGTGGCACGTGGCGGCCGTTTGAAGAGGCAGAAAGAGCCTGTACATTGGGCACCGGAAGTGAACCCACCAACTCCATTTACTACTTACTAGTTGTAGTTGAGTTGTGTGTTCTCTCCTCGCTTCTTTTTCTGTGTTTCCAGTAATGCACGGCAGGTGTTTGATGGGAAGCATGGTCTTATAGTACATGTTTTCTTTGTTTCTCATTTTTCGTATTTTTTTTAAGGAGAATATGTCGCTTTGTTATTGTTAGGTAGGACCCGGGAATGTGGACAGTAATTGAACTTAAGCTAGATAAATAAAAGTGTAATGCAAATATTAAACTCCATATAAACTAAAAAATGGGGGAAAAGAAATAGAAACGTAAATTTATGCCCCAGTCAGTATATAATTAATTAAGAGAAATGCCAGATCGTTCTCGCATTTCAAATTTCAATCCTATCAGTTTAATTTGTTTTTTATATTGAAAACTTATAATAAATCAATTATATATTTTTTTCAAAATATTTAATTTTTTTTTCAAAATCATTGCTATTGGAACATCATAATGTTTGCATCTTGAAGTTTCTACCGAAAAAGTAGTAAAAAAATAAAGGGTGCGTTTGGATCGTTAGAAGAAAGAAGAAGAAGAAGGAAGAAGAAGAAAAAAAAATTATAAACAATCCAAACTCTTCACAAAGTTACACACTTCCCAATACTTCTTCTCACTTCTTCTCTTCTTCCCTTCTTCCCACGCCTATCCAAACGCACCCAAAAATATATATATATATAAACAAAGTTTAGTTTCTCGTAAGTTTTCAATATAAAGAATAAATTGAAAATTCCAATGGGTCGTTCAAAATTTAAAACCTGAAAACAATTGTATGATATGAACCACATCCGTCCTATATTAAACTCTAGCATTCCTCATTAATTAAACATCTCATAAATTAATACTAGCTCTTAATTTTTTTTTTAAAGAAAAATTGGCACTCTAGTTCTTTTATTCGTTACTAGCAGCAGTGTCCGCTCCATGCGCGGGAATTTTTTTTATTTTGATGTATTTCAAAAAGTTAAAAGATTTTTAGTAGATGGTATATGCATTAATTACGTTCTAATTTTGTCCTTCACCAATCCTGTAATCAGTCTTATATCTTTCCATATTTAACTTATCAGTCAGTTTCAGCAACAAAGCTATTTTAAAAAAAATACAAAAACAGAAACATCTACATGTACCAATAACATCACCTATACTTCAGAAATCATATACGTTTGAACATTGAAGATTAAATTCATACAAAATGTAAATGAAATTAAAAAAAAAGCTTGTATCTAGATGAAACCAGTGCACAATTTGCTCTCACTTGAAGACCTGAGTGATGAGATTAACACGTTTTGTTGCTGAATTCGACCGTGGTTGATTGAAAAATTATCATTAATTACCTTTTAAGTATATATATAGTATGGTACCAAAAAAAGATCATATAAAAAACTATGCGAAAATTTAATAACACGATACCAGAAGGAAAAAAAAATTAGAATTTTTTTTAACATCTCGTTAGCCTTCACACAATAGCTAAAATTGTAATCTTCAATCTCAAAAAAAAAAACGTAATCAATCAAATTAGTCATGCAAAAGATATCAATATTTTGGACAAAATAATTTCTCTGCAATTTAATAGTAAAATATCATAGAAAAATATACATAAAAGAATATTGACAATGTACATGAATGAAAGTTAAAATAACCAACAAAAACACAAACAAATATTCATCCTGAAATTTCGTGTAAGATTTAGCTTAAAAACCATCACTCCATTCATGCCAGTTAGTAACCTGCCTTTTAACCTAAAATATCAAAAAAAAAAAGTACTTAGTCTTTTACATGATATAAAATAAGATTCCACCGCATGCCAGTGCACACAACTTGTTTTCAAATTCATTCTTCCCAACCTGACGAAAGGAACATACACAAATGATAAATCACATACAAATGTATAATGATATTTAGTACTGTGCAAGTGTGCATACATATTTCACCAAAAAAAAGGAAAAGTACCAGTACATGTTAGAGATCACCTCACACAAAAACTTTGGACTATGAATGATATATATATATTTTCCTATTCTTGCACAGCCACGGAAACATCCTCCCAGCTGAAACATCTCATGTATAGATATAATCTTCATCTTGGATATCAAAATGGACAAGTATTTTTCTCATAATTGTTCCAAAAATACCCCTGGTGTCTGTTCTTATATTTTTCTTAGGTCATTTTTTGTAAGCTCTACATAAGCAGTGGCAAATTTGGTTCCTGAGAGTTCAAGACAATGCACTCGGCGGGTCATTTACCATAGAAGGCCACTGTTCTAATATTCCTGAAATGAAAGATCATTCTTAACGCCTATAATCATGCAATACCTGCATCTAACACCTATAAGATCATTCACTGGTTCTATCTCTTCCTTAAGAAAAAAATATGTACTACTAAAATTCTTCAACTAAGATGTACAGCATGAACTCGAGTCTTAACTAATAATATCTTTAAGTACTTCAGCACCAGTGAGATTGCACCCCTGAACCTGGGCCCCACCTTGAACTCCCTGATGTGCACCAGTGGGGTTACGCCCTTGGTCTTGGGCCCCACCTAGATTTGCAACAGTGTTTCTTACAACTACAAAATTAAAATATCAAAATTAATCATCCTTTTAGTACATCGGACTAAACCAAAAAATCAGACCTAAAGTCAAGGAAAACATGTATTTATAATAGAAACAACATCCAAATCTTCTAAATCCAAAAATTAATACAATGAACGTATAAGGAAAAGTTTAAATGAAATATATAAGGCTGGTCAATATTGAGACTAATGAAAGAATGTTACTTAATTTTCAGGTTCTAACCAAAATTCTAATAGAAGCATATCAGTATTAGGTGAATGACGCACAGATCTTGTTATGAAAACTCCAATAAAACTCCAATCAAGGATGGACTTAATGTATGTATATATGTAAGTTTTTTTCCCCTTTATTTATAAAATTAAATAAACATAATGTTTTGTATCAGTTCTGCATAGCTGACCTGAGAAGTCAGGAAAAATATTTGAGAGAATAAGATTCATGCAGTTAAGATGAAGTTCTGAAATAAACAAGAAAAATTACATAAACAAATAAGATGAAGTTCTGATCCGTGTGATAATCCTTGTAATTTGTTAGCATGAAACAAATAAATACATATAGTCTGAAATAACCTCACATTGCGCATTTTGGATTAAAAAATCCCAAAAATAAGACACAAAATTGTGGGTTGTTAGTTATAAACTTATAATAGTTTATTTTGTGGGTTCTTAGTTACAATAGTTTATGGAGAAATATTAGATTTCTTAAGTGTATAATCAGAATTATAAGAAAATTAAAAATCATGAAGAATTCATTTACCTCGTGAAAGAAGGAGAGGAGATCCTTTGGTATGATGTCCACCATGCATAGAGGAGGTTCAAATGATTAAAGGGATGCTCACTTGATCGAGAACACCATCTTGTCAGAGGATAAATCCAGTCAAACACAAATGATCCCTTCCCAAACAAAATGCATACCTTGGAGTCTTGCACTCTTCGTGCCCTTCCGAACACAGACCCTAGTTCTGCCCCATCACTTCTTTCTCACCTACAAATTTGATACCAAAACAACAATTTTAACTTATAGATATGCAATCTAAAGTAATGATAGCACACGTGGAGCACACCACGGATATGGAAGAATAACAGTCCCTTGTAAAGTTGATGCATTAAGAATTGAATTTAGAAAGAATATGAAATTATGAACAATTTTAGTTTGAAGATTTTTGTTAGGAATGAACCTTAGTAGTACGCGAATGGATGAGATATTGGGTCCTGCGAAAGCTACAAATGAATTCCTTCAGATCTAAATTCACGTCTTCAAACACCAAGAACAATATACTTTGGCCTTGCTTGTTTGTACTTAGTACTTACGTTTCATATCCAAAAACCTCGTCAATGCTTCAGTCAAGAACGCAAATCAACATCAGGCCAAAACAATAGAAGTTTGTGCTCTGAAAAATCAGAATCTAAAGTTACAAAGAACTCTTTTAAATCTGGCCAAAACAATTTCACAAATTAAAGAAGTTAGTATTATGAAATAAAAGCAAAAAAAACCCTCAAAATCACGATCCATTAGAATTTTCAGTTGAAAATAACATCAATCTTGAGAACAACCACCTGTTCCTAAGTATTAAGAAATACAGTGAGAAATAAATATATAAAAAATATTGATATTATCTAAACAAATTGCAGAAAATAATAAAAAAAATGAAGAGGCAAATTATCAAATATCTCACGAATCTCGATATGAAATAGCATGCTGAAAATAAATACCTCATGTAGAGTGGTGGGTGGATCCTCAATCCTCATCATCCTTTGCAAGCCTCGTCTTCTTCAAGGCCACGATTTTTCTAATGGTTTTTTTCTCCAACACCCGCAGTCTCGTTCACCTTCTTTGTATATGATGTTTAAATAGGAAGCGAGAGGGGGGTAACGAAGGGGTTTGCAAAGAAGATTCGAGTTTCAAAATTAAAATTGAAACGCCGCAAATTTTGAAATTCAAAACCAAAATCAAAATCAGCGTCAGGCGCTTCATCGAACGCACCGGTTCGCAACTGAAAGGGGGAACGACGGGTGGGTCTTAGCAGACCAACAACGAGCAACCCACGTGGCATCCCTTCCTTATTGGACCAAGTAAGAGAACGGAGCTGGCGGCCTTCATCTCGGATTCTCGGTGCATCAGGAGTTAGGATGAGAGGGCGAAATTTGTGGGTCCCACTATTCGAAGGGAGGTCAGCGAGAGAAGGGTGGTTCGGCGGCGATCTTAGTTTCGTCGGCTCACGGGGTGTAGGGTTTAGACTTTGTACGGAGCAAGCGAAATAAAAAGGAATCGCTTGTTATGGTCTGATAATGTTTAAAGCGAAGGTATAACATACATCTTCGTTTTGCGATATAATCTGCACCCCTGATCAAGTTTCTGTTTTAATAATCAACGTCGTAGATTACAAATTAAAAATAATCAATGATGCAGATCGTCAGACCAAAGTTGTATCCTGAGATGTTACATTCTTCCATTGGTGCTTTTAATATAGTAGAGATAACCTCTGCGCCGAGTGTCGACAAGTTTCATTATTACTCCTTGCGATATTATACGAATTCTAATCATCGGTGAGATCGAATCAACATAGCTCGCACTTTGGTAGGAGTTTATCAATTTTTTTAGACTAATCTCGTACTGGGTCGATGAGTTTCCTGATTATCAAATCTATGTATTTCAGTCGACCTCATAAGCTGATAAAATTAAATTTAACTAATAAAAGAAAAGTACTCAAATGATTTACCGAACAATCGTTCTCCTATTTTCTCTAAAAAGTATTCACAAACGGTGTTTACATTTCAGTGCTCTCTTAATCTTCTCGCATGGGCAACGGTGTTTACTATTTTAGCAGATACAAGCAGTAATCTATTGATAATTTCCATTTGACCATGTATTAATGAGTCAAAATAGAAAACCAAATAGAGGTCAAAAACAAAGGTAATGTCAAAACCGAGACATACAAACATCAAGTAAAAGTTTTAAATGTACACTGGCAAAACTAGAACTGCTCATTTGCTCAACAATGGCAAAACTAGAAGCACAGGCTACTTGACAAAGTTGAGTAAAACTACAGTTCCAAATCTTTATAGAGAAAAGACAGCAAAACTAAACTAGTGGTGGGCATTTCAGTGGCTTGAAATTGTCAAATAACATCTAATCTCTCCACCTATAGCCACAGTTAGTGTTGCAACAGACAAAGAAAAGTGTCATTCCTTCTTCACCTCTAGCAGTAGCCTGTACATCAAAAAACAAAAATCAACTTCTTTCCGGTTCCACTGAAGCTAGTATTTGTAAACTATTCCTCAGATCATACATAAAAGGGTAAATTGGGTTAATAGTCAGATGACAGAGATTAGAAGCTGTTAAGACAATAATTTCCGGTTCCATAAATACATACTAGAAAATTAAACCGTTCCAGCACAGCAGAACAATGGTATGATACTAGTACTCAAAAGTATGCAGCTACACCTCTAAAATAGCCCACCTTAATTCCAAACTTATCCAATTAAGTACAGGTTAAAGCTTCAGAAGTTATCAATGTATTCCAAATTATCATCTATTTAACCTCAATTACACAACTAAAGCAGACAAGCACCCCCCAACCCAAAAAAAAAAAAAAGAATCAAGTCATTCACAATACAAAGCACCCTGATTTCAAATAAACATTGAATTATGAATTACAATTCCGTTTCATAGGATTTGGATGAGGCATATCCATCCAAAGATATAACTTTGCATAATAATAAGTGAAACTGAAAGATCAATTCCAGGCCCAAAGGATAAAATGGCCAAACATCCCTATTTAAGAAGGATTAGGAGAAGGAAGATGTACTAAAAAAATTATTACTTTGTCCTGAATTCAACTCAAAGATTTTGGCCAGAAAATCTGTAGTGGTACCATATTGACTGGTAATTGCAGTTCAACATACAGACACTGTTCTAACTGAAACACTAGTAGCATCCACCCAACAAGAATATAAGATTAACTTCATAAAGTCCCAATAGAACACAACACATTTTTTTTGCGTCTCTTTGTTTTAATTTTTGTTCACTTCGACTTGTTTTTCCAGCTAAAGAATCAGAAACAACCCTATTGACTGATACCAGATCGACACCAAGAAAATTTTTGCTTGTTTCACCCCTAGTACATACCTGGAAAAAGACAGCCTCAGGATGGCCACACTGGGCACACTTTACAGTCTTTGTGCGAGGGAGAGTGGGATCCCCAGCAACATCCTGCAACACCTGGGTACGCTCGGCTGCCGTGTGGTGCACTTCGTTTCGGTACACACAATTGTTGTCTGCCACCTCCTGCACACAAGTTCCCGAAACCATATCCGTCTAATCAGCACATTTTTTCAGATTAATTACTGGGTGTATTACAAAAAATCTTGTTGTTTGTCTAACTTGAAACAAAAGGGGAAAGAATGGAAGACCTGATGCTCGCAATTGCGGCAAGCAAAAAGGAGCACCTTCTGCTCCCTATCCTCCCTTGGGTAAAGTATGTTGTTACTACACAAAAGAGTATCACAATAAGTACTGAAAAATCTTTTAATTTAAAAAACTAAGACATTTCATAAGCACATAAAACTCCTTTATCGACAAAATTATGGAACTAAAATACAATAACTTAAACCCTAGTTCCCGATTCCCAGGATTCATAGTACCTTTTAGACTTTATTAGACCTACCGCTTCTCAAAATTTGAGAGAGAGAGAGAGAGAGAGAGAGAGATTTCAAAAAGAAGTAAGAGAGAGGGAGGGAGAAAGACATACCATTCACGGCAAAATTTCATGGTACTCATGGTTACTGCTGGGGTTTGAATCGGCAGTGGAGTAACTTTGGAGATGGAGACTGCTCTTGTCTCTCTTGTAGGCTTAATGCGATCCTATATCTTTTCTCAATTTTAATTTTGTGTTAATTATGTAGATTGGACGGAGTATGTTCAGGGTCCGATCCGACTTTGTGTCGTCGGATGTCTTGTTTCTTAAGATTGGTGATTTCATACGATTTGGTCATGCGTATATCATATTAAACAAACAGTTTTCAAATTTTTAATTAATAATTCTAATATTGATTATTTTTCGTAAGGCCTGTCAAAAATGTGATATGCGGTGAAAAAATTTCAAATAGACATCATCAAATTATTAAATCGGATTCACGCGAGATTATGTATGTATACAAATTTTCTAATGAGAAATGCTATAGTACAATATATTGGACGGATGGACTCCGTTCGATACGATCGTTTTTACGTTTTTAAATTTCAAATAACCGATCCGAACTATTCAATATGTTTTCCATATTGAAAACTTATAAGAAACCAATTTTTGTATTTTTTTCGAATTTTTTTACTATTTTTTGGGTATTTTAGAAAATTGTTGTTATTGGACGATCCATAATGTTTATATCACAAATTTTCAAAAATACCAAAAAAATAGTAAAAAAAATGAAAAATATTGGTTTATTGTAAGTTTTCAATATGAAAAACATATTGAATGGTTCGGATCGGTCATTTGAAATTTAAAACGTGAACGATCATATTGGATGGACCCATGCGTCATATATATTGGATACTAGCATTTCTCATTTTCTATTGGATTTGTGAAGTGTAAGATAAACAAGATCTTATGGTTACGAAATAGGAAAGTTTTACATTTTTCCTTCTACTATTCCACGAATCATTCAAAAACAAAATGAGGTAGACTAAAATCAATTGTGATTGACAAATAAATCCGTCAACCGTGATTATATCTAAAATTTCGAGATTCTAATGACTAATTCAAACCGTTCAATGTGTTTTCTATATTGAAATCTCATTTGAGACCAAATTGTTACATTTTTTCTGAATTGCTTTATTATTTTTTGAGATTTTCAAAAATCGTTGTTCTTGAAGAGTCTATAATTGTTTAAATTAAGAATTTTGTAAAATACAAAAAAAATACTAAATTTTTTTTAAAAAAAATATAAAATTTGGCCTCTAATGAGATTTAAATGTGGAGAACGAATTGAATGATTTAGATTGGCTGTTAGAACATCTAAAATTGAGATATACTCGCAGATGTTAGACTCATCCGTCAGTCGTAGTTGATTTTAGTCTACCTCAAAACATTAAGACTATATGATAAAATTTGTTTTAATTGAATTGGAAAAATTTTTACTTCTCTAGCGGGCGTTTGGCAACATCATAGCTTACTGAGATTAAAGATTAAATTTAGTATTTTGAATAATTGTAGGTTAACAAATTAGTTTACAAACTAGAGGTTAGACATGCCAAACGCACCTTTTAGTGAACTAGGAATTGTACACACATTGAATTGCATGGACGAAACGCATCGTTTTGGACGAAACAGTCAAAATCACGAAAATACCACGAAAATACACATGGACGAAACTGTTCTAAACTTTCGTTAACCGTTTCGTTTATAAAACGCAACAAAAAATCTTAACCGTTTCGTTTCGTTTTGGACGAAACGAAACGAAAGGACGGTCGAAACAGTGACCGTTTTCACCCCTGCTGTCAAGTAGATATACAACTGTTAGGTAAACATTGGATTCTTAGCTTTAGTTTAGGCTCCGTTTGGATGCGTTGAGAATAAAGTAGGAAGAATGAAGAAGGGAAGAAATTTATTGGGAATGGATAAATTTATTGGAAAGTGTAACTTTTGTGAAGAATTTGGATGGTTAGAAATAAATTTATTGGTAAAAAGTGATTATTCCTTATTCCTTATTCCGGAAAGAAGCCATCCAAACCGAGCTTTAGAGGGATTTTTAAGTAGTTTTCATTCTAGTATGTAACTGACATGTTGTAGATCGTGTATAAACCGAAGTCTTGTAACCGCCTTCTTTTTTCAAAAAAAAAAAAAAACATGATAATCCGGACAAAAATATTTTACTTTTTATGCTGATTTAAGTTGGAAGATAAATAAGGTGTGCGCTTTTAAAATCTAGACTGTATCAAGAATGTAATACATACAATATGCAATAAATTAATACGGGGCCCACAATAAACCTAGCACTAGATACGCCATGGCTCAATGTTGCCGCATGTTCTTTGCAGCAAAATGAGAGTGTAAACTAAAATCTAACACAATCTGCAGTTATTGAAACAACTAAACCCATTATTTGACAACTACAATACACACTTCTCTTCAAGTTATAAAAGCGCCGAGACTGATTCACCAGAACACGACTAGAGCATTAGTGCCAAGGAATCTGTATTGTTGCTTACACCTAAGTTTACTGTTTCGCTAATTATAAATAAGGTACAGCATGTCAGCAGTAAACTAAAAGACGACCAACTAAAAAAAATAGAGAAATAGCCTAATTTAAGCTAACACTCACATTTTACACCAGAACATGAAAAACAAAGCTTTCCAACCCAGATCTACACACCAATTTTAACAGGGTGCACCCCTCTATGTACAAATAAGAGAGATCCTTAACACTGCTTCTACCCCTCCTTTCAGCCATTAACACGACCTGTTCAACATTATAAATTCAATATACAAAAGAAATACAAAAGTCAACCAATGAAAGAAACTATTACGCAAAAAAAAACACTGGCCTAGTGGCTCAGTGATAAGAGCACTAGGCTGGCCTCTAAGAGGACAAGGGTTCAAGCCCAGCATGCACCTTTAATTTCAATAAAAAAATGTTGGATGGCAAAGACCTCCCTCTTTCTTCAAAAAAAAAAAAAAAGACACTGGACTAGGTTGACCAACAAAGAAAATCACAAGTTATTGGAAAAAAAACATTGGAATTTGGAGATATACCTTTTGAAGGAACTCCACCTTTCTGGGTAGTTTTAGTACCCTTATCACTTGGCATCTTGGCTATCATCAGAGAACTTTGCAGCCCCTCCAGTAACTAACAATTTGAGTTCATCTATATCAAAAAACATGAAAGTAACCCCAAAAAAATAAAAATAAAAATACTTACCCTAGAGGTGGGCTGGATACGACGATTAGACCTCCGTGGTTCAGACGAATCAGCAAGTGATTTATCAACATTTCCAGCAGCAGAAGAGACGGCCTTTTCTCTACCACCTACATCATGCTCTAGGAACATGCCTAATTTCTTCCTAGATGGGGCCCGCTGTTGCGATAAGGAATCTAAGCTGCTTTCACTGCTGTTCAAAGCATGTGATTTTCCAGATCTGACCCCAGTCCTTTGCTTAGAATCAGCCGTCTCCTTCCCTTTTGGCTCGCCTCTTGTTTTGGGTGCTCTATGTTGGGGCATCATATAATTTGCAAGTTTAGTGCTAGGGTTAGGGTTTGCTTCAGTGCCCGTAGCAGCTGCCTTGTCAGATTTCTCTCCATCATAATGCTTGCTTACATCCATATACTTTTTCTTCTTTCCTGGTCTCGGTACCCCAAACACTACCCTGGAACCTTCCTTCTGGGGCCCCGGGCCTGCACGCTTTAAGGAGTTTGTTTCCCCAATTGTAAATTTCCCCATATTAAAGACCTTGTCATCAGATGGTAAAGTCAGCGGTCTAGACTCATCAGCTTTTTTCTGAGGACCAGACCCTGCATTAGCATTCGAAGTGGTAGTTGCTTGAGTATGATCAGATTCAAGCTGGCCAAACCGCTGACGCTTCTCGTAAGGGGACTCACCCTGCATAAAGGCCCCTCTTAGTTCAAAGTTTAATTAAATAGAAGTACTATCAAATTAGTTTCCCAATAAAATATAGAGCAAGGACTTTTATTTGGCCAGTGCATGCTGGTGCTGGACCTAGCTTGGGCATTAAGGCCTATATTTAGCCAGTAATTTTGTTGAGTTGTGCCTCAATATAACACAATGAAGCCTTACTATCCTAAATTAGACAGAACAAAATCGTTTGCAACCCTCATAAACCCGACATTATAGAAATAGGGACGTTGAATTAATGTAATGAAAAGAGACCTCTTTCGGATGAGTTTTCTTTGCAAGGGACCGTGACCACAGAGACCACTGTCCATCCTGCCAGATGAGAGACGGCCGTAAATGCCAAGATTCCACAACTGAAGAACCACCTGCAACTACATTCACAGAAAAGCTTGAATACCGCTCTGACAGGAGATACAGATTGCAATGGCAATGCCAATTTGCTGCACTTACCTAGGAACTGAACGGTGTACTTTGTGCCATCTCCATCACTCTTCTCAGTGATAATACCTTCTCTCCAACTGGAAGAGTAAAGAAAAGGTGGAATTCTAAGCTCAACAACCAAAGCTATCAAGTTATAGCAAAAGGAATCATAACATGATAATTACGTCAGGCAATAATTAACTAGCTCTAGAAATAAACTAAAATACATTACTTCTGATCAGAAGTGCAATTTAATCATATTTCACAGTAAATTTTATCCTCTGATTATCAACTCAATGTGATTACAAAATTTGCCAAGAAAGTCAGTGGAGGTATCATAAGATCCAAGAATCAACATACCCATCTCTGATCCACGCATCCACATGGTCTCCAACAGCCCAGGAAGAACTCACCACAGCCTCCCTACGACGCTTCCTTGTTCCTTCTGGTTTTGGGCCAGTCGCTGGATGGGCAGCACGTACTCTTGGGGGCTTATCGCCTTCATTTCTGAGCAGAATCCACTCTTTGACTTGACCTAATTCTGCTTCAATCCAGATAATGCTATGAGGCTGGTTCATCCATAACAAAGCAAATAAAAGACAGAAAAGGCGAAAGACTAAAACTATATGAGAAAAAAAATACCTTCGTCAGCAAATCGATCAGTGTAGCAGACATGTATCCGGCTTTCTTCCACTTCTAGAACTGTAGCATGAAACCAAACTCCTCTGAGACCGGCCTCATCCGCAAATACCTGCCACAAAAATCCAAAACATATCAGAACGTGAAGCATGACAAAACAGATATATCAAAGGAAGATAAAATTAGTATGAAATTACTCACTTCAATTTGGGATCCTTTCTGAAAGCCAATTTCCTTTTCTTTCGCTAAAGGCATTTCATTGCGAGCAATATCTTTCTCGGTAGCAACTGGGCCATCCCCTGTTGTTTTCCCTGTCATAGCATTGACTATTTAGTAAAAAGTATAAACAGGAGTTCAAACAATTGACAAATAAAGATCGGTCTTAAACTTATTACTTGAGAACAAAATTACAGAGATACAAAATGAAGCTCCACATTTTTTTTTCTCAACCAGGACCAGTTGATACACATATTGGCTAACAATGAAATCCTATGAATCAAAGCAGACACGAAGCTCAGATATGTTACCTGCATCAGTATTGCTAGGAACCTGTTGAGTTCTTGAAGATTTCTCCTTTATATTCTCTTGATTCTCTGGCCTAGGTTCTCCAATCTCAAGTTGGAGGTTACTAGTTGTGTCAAGCTGCTTCTCTCTCTCTACTCTAGAAAAATGTGCCTTCCAGTACCCCTCTGGACCGGCCTCCAACAGTTCTTTTATTCCCATTGGCAGGGGATCTCCCATAGCAACAACCACCCCGGCTTGAGAAACTGCTTCAGCTGCAACCTCAGCTGCTCTGATCACTGCATCCAAGTTCTCAGCTCGTTTTGCAGCAGCACTAGCCGCTTCGACTCTTTTCTTTGCAGTCTCTCTAGCCATAGCAATGAATGAAGTCTGCACAGATCCAATAGCGCCAGTTTTTTCAGTCGTGACCTCCTCGGCCATCATCTTGGCTTGTAATGCAGCTTCTGATGCAACTTTAGCAGCAAGTGCTGCAGCTTTGGCAACAGCAGCAGCTGCAGCAGCTGCAACTGCAGCTGAAGCCAACTTCTGTTCAACATCTGAGGTAAGACAAGAATTTCTATGTGCAGCCAGCTGGGACCACACACTTTGACTGTACCTGACAGCTGCAGCCGCTTGTGCGGCTGCATCTTCAGCATGTAACTTAGATTGCTCGATTTTAGCACCCGTATCTTCTGAAAAAGTTGTTTTCTTATGCTCACTAGGTCCTAGGGAATGATTAGCACGTGGCTCCGGGTAACTAGGCATAGGTAAAGTGGTGGTAACAAGAGACGTGCCAGAAGCTAGCTGTCCTGTAAAAATAATTTTTGGTTGAGTTTGGTGAGGACTAATGGTAGGGGTCAAGGCCAGAGGTGATGAAATTTGAGGTTTCTCGGTCTCTATCTCTGGGGTAGCAGGTGCTTTCTTCCTCTTTCTTGTTTTAGGACTGGCTGTAGGGGGTACAGTCGGAACAGGAGAGACAACTGTTATTTTTTGTGCATCCGTTGTTGCTATGCTTGCTGGAGAAGATATTGTAGTTATGACATTCAATGGAGGGGAAACAGGTGCAATGCTTGCAGTAGTACTTGCAAGAGAAGAAATTGCTGGGAAACTAGCAGGCGGAAAAACAACTGGCAAAGAGGGAGGCAGCGGAACCGAAGTCGGCAACGTCTTTCTGCGGGGTGTTATCTTTGATGCCTCAGCAGTGGTAGAGATAGCAGCAGCAGCAGTTGAAACAAGTGAAACTGGTGTACCTGTTTTAAAAACAGAGCTCTGTGCAGGAAGTAACCAGGGGTTTGGATGCGAAGAAGAAGATAACCATGGCGTCACAGTTCCAGGTGGCTGGTGTTTTACTTGCAATGGTTGGTACGGGTTAAACATTGGAGATGGAGATGCATTCTGGGTGAAATCAAGTTGTGTTCCCCTTGGCAGAGATGCAGGAATCACCGGTGATACTGATGGTGTCATAGGCGTTGTGGGACCTTGAGATTTAGTGCTAGATCTGTTTCCAGAAGCAGATGACTTCCTCTTTGGAGCACTTTCAGTAGACCGGTGAACTACACAGTATGAAAACATATCACATGAAACAGTAATGAAACAAATTACCAACACAAGAAATACAAGTACCAGGATGACTCTGTGATTTTAAACAAATACTTTTTCACTTTAATTGTCAGTAATAAAAGTTGCAAGTGGAAGAAATTGTACAGAGGTTGAGCAATTGCAGCAGCCATGGTTGAGGCAAAACATGGGTAAGGTTGACTGTTGATCGCATGAGTGAACAGTACAAAAAACTTGGTGGCCTTAATAGAAAGTTGATTCCAGGTTGAGGAATCTAGTACAATACAGGTACACTCATGTCCAGTAAAGGGCCAGACGTGCAGCAGGCAAAAATTTTATTGTGCCAGATAAAATTGCAAACATTTGTTCCCTTTCTTTTATTTCAGAAACATAATTACCTGGTCGAGAACTTCCAGGTGTCTCTGGAGTACTAGCACTCAGAGGTGACTTTTGATTCTGATATTTCTCCATGGCAGTACGCCATGCTGCCTCCCATTTTTTTCTTCCACCATCTGACATTGACAAGTTTCCATCAAAAGTAAACAAACTCAAGCAAGAAAAATTACATTACCAAAGGAAAGAAGGGTTAAAGTCTCGCACTAACCTGAATCTCCAAAGGCTGAGACCATATAAGTTTCACTTGGTGGAACCCCTTGACTACATTTTAAAAGAACCAAAAATAAGATGACAACGCCAAATCACCAAACCAAAAATGATGTCAAAAAGACCAATCGATAGCACTCACATAAGAGATCCATAAACAAAGATCTGCGCACGCAACTGCACATGCTGTAAGTCAGTGAAAGGTTGATGCGCCAATTGAGCTGAAGATGCTGAGGTATTCAGATCAGGCAAACCAGATGCTGAAGATGGGTTTTTGAGGTTACTGCTGCTACTACCTTCATGGTGTTTCCTCATTGTCTCCAAGTTTATGGGAGATGGTGCTGTAGATTGAGCCTTTTTTCTCTCACGCTTTTTCTTTGGAGTAGGGTCAGATGCCTTTGCCTCAGTTTTGGGAGTAGTGACATTCTTTGTGCCCACAGATTTTTTCTTCGTAGTATTGCCAGGAGGGGTTTCAGTCTTGGGGCTCTCCTTTGAAGGCTATGATAAAAATTTCATCAAATGTGAATACTCACATCAGAATATGAACAGCAGTTGATGAGCAAACAGGAAATATGTCTAAGACTACATACAAAAACCTACAGAGGTCTTAACCGTACGCATGCATGCACACACACAACCCTTTTGTAATATGCAGTTAAATTAGTTTGTGTTCTTGTTCCAAACAAAAAGACCATGCATACCTTTCCAAAGTGAAAACCTAATTGGAAAGAAAATTACTATAATTGAAATCTGCTATATTTAGTGTTGACACATGTAAGAGAGCTTTTGGACAAATCGCTTTCCTCTCCTATATTTGAACATTCCTTAAAATGGGCTAGGTAAAAGTAGAATGACTGTTAGCATATACTTTCTGTTTTAAAAGCTCACTACTAAAGATATAAGAATGATGATGAACTTTCTTAGGCACTTTCCTATAAGCAAATTGTACTGTTGCTAAAGCAAGTGCTGTTGGAACCTCTTTCTTTTCCTACTAGACCTTAAATACAGGCTTCATAAATCAAAATAAGAGAATCATTTTTTTTGTGGAATTTGTGGTTCCACTTTTTTGTTCTTTTCAAAAACAATCCATGAGCATTAACATGAGATTTGGATTCAATATTCATCATCATCTTGAGAGAAGTGCGAAAGAAAATGAGTGGAAAATATTATTATTCATGTTCTACTAAGTTTCCCATGTTTGCATGGAAGAGTTTTACCACTGCATTGTCAGGCGACTTCATACTGGGAAAAGGCTTCCAGTCAGGAACAGTCTCTCTTTCAGGTACATTTGCCACCACATTGAAGGAGAAGCTCTTATCATCCTCAGAAACTGTGGTGTCACGGTTTGAACCTTCTGTACAATGTTTTCCTTTGTTTGCATCCTGAACAAGGTCATCTGACACACCATCCTCTTTAATCTCATCTGGACGACCACTAATGATAGTAGGTGACCCACAAGTTAGTTCAGTAGAACCTTGGTTGTCAGCGCTGGCATCAGCTGTTACAACATCATCTCTTGAAACATCTGAGATCATTAGCAAAAAGAAACATAAGTTTATAAAGAGTATATATAATAAAAAACTGTCTTTCTACATTGCCATAAGCTAATATGTTGTTAGGTACCTGAAAAATTATTGGGATGGGTTTTTAAGATGCTTAGGTTAATGGGGTTTAGAAAATGTATGAGAGAGGGAGGAGGTTTTAGTTTTACATTTTTTTTGTTCTTTCTGTATGGATTCTGTTTCTATAATGAAACAGGTAACCAAAGGGTTACTTTTTTTTCAAAAAAAAAAAGAACATTACCATAAACTCTCAGCGCAGTTCAGTGGTTAACATAACACTTGAGCGGTATATGCTAATATCAGTTTTATATAAACTGAGTCTTACTTTACCACAAATTTTACCAAAAGAACCAAAGAAAGAAAAATCGAAGAAAAGTTGCATATATGAAGGCCGCATTATTATATGAGTGTAAATAAAGGCAGACAAAGAGGAACCTTCCATACCAGGGTCTGCTTCTTGTGCCTCTTTTGCTGAGATATCATTAGATTTGTCACTGTCCAGATCAGTTTCAGACATGATGGAAGAAGATTTGCCCTCCATGGATAGAGGTGCAGGACTTGAGTGTTTATCAGCTTCTGTGTGAATACCAATGAAACATAGACTCCTTTGGTTAAAATTGAAGATAAAATTGGCAATCGCCTCATTGTTGTCATCAGTTTATTGTGCTCTTATTATTGGCTACCATCATGCTTCATTATAGGTTTGCAATCAAAATTGAGGCCGAATTAAGCCTTCATTTACTCAAAATTACAAAACATTCATCATTGAGGAAACATAGGATTGGTAGCTTAAATAGCACAATTCACAATAATTAAGGCTTAATAGTACTGCTAATTAAAATGAGGCTTAATTTATGAATAGCATAATGCAAACTAAGCATAACATTAACTCACAAGGACAAGCAAGTACCAACTGTGAAAAGTTAAAAAATTACCTGACTGGTGCAGAAGCATCTCTTTTGGCCCAGAACAAGCAATAACTGCTTCAGCTGCCATAACAGTGTCTGAAATTTCAGTAGAAGGCTCCTCTCCATTTTCAGAACTATGATCACCTGACCTAATACTATCTTGTTCTGGTATTGATTGTGGTGTTTCAACTCCTGCAGGGTGATCAGATCCTGATAAAAGATCATAAATAAGTTCCACTGCAAGGATGGTGCACTATAAAGGGTACATTCTTATGTTTGATCAGACCACCTAGTACAATCACCAGCCTAAGGAATAAAATGTTGCTAACAATTTGTGTTTAAGGATCAATGTACTTTATGGTTTATGAGTTCTTAAGTTTAAAAAATACTTGTTTACTATAACATCTTCCTTTTACTGAAGTCTGTCAGTGGCTATTTTGCCCACTGGCCTTCAAAGAAACAGTTTTAATTTCATAGCTAAAATCCAAAATGGTAAAATATTGTATTTACTTGGATATACGCACTGAAAAGTTAGTATACAAAAAGCTAGTGCTATTTCAACCAACAGTTCGTATGTCCATAGAAAAATCAAAGGTTCTAAGGGAGAAAAACCTAGTTGCTTTATGTTCATAAATGAAGTGTTTACAGAAAATATGCTTACCAGATTGCTCCTTCATGGCCTCACTCACTGCCGAGCCATCTCTAGTTTTGTCCGGTTCATTACTTTGACTTCTCATTGAATCATGCACCACGCCATCAGAAACAACAACATTGTCAGTAGTAGAAACTGCATCTCCCTTGTTAGAAGAACTTTCTTTGCCAATTAAATCCTGTTCATCATTAGCCACATCGGTATCCTTCTGTTCTCTCTCCTTAATGGATTCAGAAATATCTTTGGTTTTCACAGAATCCTCTTTAACAACCTGTTCAGTCTCTAACTGGGATTTTTCTTTTTCCCCCACATTTAAAATTTCATCAGAAATTTCCTTGTTTTCTTCCCCAGAACCTATAAGTGGAGTCCCTATTCGAGGGTAGCTAACATTCTCAAACTGGGTATCTAAACCATACCGCTCAGCTAAAGGAGAAATTTCCTTGTTTTGCATATCCTTGTTTAAGTTTCTGATTGGGTAAGTAATAGCCTCCAACAAACCATCAGAGCTTTCAGGCAACTTGGTCGAACCAAGAGAAGCATCTACATGTTTATCTTCTGTGATGCACTCTTCAGCACTTGGCCTCATCTGACGATCATCAGAATGATCAAGCATGCTACCACTTGGATCAACATCCATCATGTGGGAATAGTCAGTACCATTCAAACTCTCACGCGCATCTCCGCTGTCCATTATGGGTTCTTCTCTGACAGACTTCAACAGCATCTCAACAGATTCTGACGAAGTAGCCTCTGACCAGACATTTTTGGTTTTCGTTGTGCTATTCTGAGGCGAGAAGTCGTTGATCCAATTACCACCTGGACACAGGCCCGTTATGGTGAATAAACAGTCTGGTTCAGGTAGGGGATCAAACCTGACAGGAACGTGAAGAGGCTCGTCGATATCAAATTTTGGAAGAGAAAAAGGGCGTAAAATTGAAGGAAATTTGCTCGTATCTTCTCTAGTTATTTCAAAGTTTTGGTTCTGAAGCTCATTATCATCATAATCCATGGATAGAGACCTGAAAACACAAGGAGTTGACATCCTTTTATAAGACACAACAAACTCTCAACACAACAGAATCAGATTCCTTAGAATGTAAGTTCCATATATGTTTCGGTTCATTTCAAGCAGAGGAAACCCAGTTTCAACGTGGGGTAGGGAAATATTGAGAACTATCATGACAGAATCAGATTCTTTAAAAGTTAAGTTCTTTTGGTTTTGATTCAGGTAAGTCAATTAGTATTAAGCTAAAATTTTCATGTCTGGTTTTTTTCTAATATATAATTCGTGCTCTTTGCAATGGTGACGATGGAAGATGTTCTATATTTATCATCAATATTGAAAATAACTGAAAAATTATTCACCTAAAAAACTACAAATTCTGGCAATATCAGTTGGCACACCAAAGCCCTACTTTTAAATTATTTAGGAGAAATCAATTTGGCATTCAAGGTCCAAATTGCACTCGGAACAAACAGATTTACTACCATTTCAGAAATTTCACAGTCAACTTAAATATTAGCATTATTAATTTATTATTACTCGCACCAGCTCAACATTTTGCAAACACTCCCTTCTTTTGTCTGGTGATAGAAATTCTCACTTTGAAGCTCAAATTCAAAAGTAAGACAAACCAAATACCAACCAAAACCCTAATTTCCAACTTAAACTCCAAGGATTAGGCCAAAGTAACTGTTGCATCAAACGCCAACCTTGGAAGAGAAACATACTGAAGCAGCACCGAACAATTGCACAAAGTAAAGCACAACTAGAGATGAAAAATAAAAAATAAAAACAAACTCCTGAAAAAGGAATTGAAAAGGTAAATACCTGGAAAAGGAAGTCTATGCTTGCACCCCGCTCCATCCGTAGAAGAAATCTGAGTCGTTAATGGTCGAAACCCTAAATCTAGCGGCTCTCCTCGGTTTCATCACCGTGTAAGACCAAAACCCTAGAAGCGCTAATTCTCGACATGAGGAGCTCCTTTTGCGAAATTAGAAACCTCCACTAGTAACAATACCTAATCGAACTAGAAGGAAGTGAGAAGTCGGAAAGAAGAGGAAGAGAGTTAGAGAGAGCGAGGAAAAATAGTAATAAAGCACTTGTTTACTTGTTTTGCGCACACAAACAAACACACAAACACACCTGCGCCAACTCTTTTTTAGTCGCTTACCTTGGAGTCGGGATTCCCGGTGGCAGAAACGATGATGTCAGAAATGAATCATTTCCTGAGAATAGGTCCCACGTAGATGATACACTAGTGTGGGGACACTTGTCAGTGTTAGAGTTGCTCCTGTGCCTTGTTCTGTTGTTGTACATATCCTCAAAAGCGAACTAGGGACTCTTCTTCTTTAATTTATGCCCCTTCGCTTGTATCGACTTTTGCGTACACCTGGAGTATCGACAGTTTAAAGACTATGAGACACTGTTCCGTGGGGTCTTAATGTCTTATTGGGCTAAACTTTTTCTGTTTCACCGTAATTTTGTATCCCGGGTTCAGCCACTGATTTATTGCAAGCCCAGTGACTTCAATCCGTGCTTTCGAACCGTCAAATACGAGGGATTAGGTTCAAGCGCACCTGGACCAAATCCAGGGTGATTAATTAATGGGTGAATTACATTTTTCAATCGAACTTGAGCTTTTATTTAACTAATTGCACACGCTTAAAATTCTAAATAATTTTAATTTTAAATTACACAAAAAAATAAGTCTACTGTGAATGTACCTTAATTTTAATTATAATATATATATAGGATTCTATTTGATACTTCTACATATTAGACCATATTAGTAATTTTTCAGAGTGAGTAAAATGGTTTCTAATCTTTTTTTTTTCTTCTTACATGAAGTGACCACTCGACATATGTTTATTCTGCTAATTTTATTTATATTATAATGCAAATATTATGAAAATAGAACATAATGAAATTATAATTTATATAAGATTAGTTTCAATACTTAAAAAAAAATTACTGAATATTAGTAATTTAGAGTGAGTAAAATTGGCTCTCATATTTTTTTTTTCTTCTTGTATGAAGAGATTGCTCGATAATTATTTATTTCGAAAATTTGATTAATATTATGGTACAAATATTGTGCCAATAAAAAAATGATGAAATTTTGGTATATTATTTTTAATCATTAATAGAGTGATTTGAACCTTTTTCAATTGTTTACAAGTAATCTCTAGATGTACCATGAAACAATATTCAAATTAAATGACATTTGACTGATATTTTTATCCGTATAATATATAAAATACCTATTAAATTGTTGTTATATTCATTTTAATCGATTTGATTATACATTGTCAAAAATGTTAAGGTAAGTCATTATCAAATGCCACTTAACAGCCACTGTTAAGTTCTCTAAAAAAAGTCATTATCAAATGATTCCTCATCTTTTCTATAAGATCTATGTTCAAAATTGAATTGTTATTTTAATCAATATATAATCCCTAAATAATCAAATTGAATTTGAATTGTAGCTTTTCAAATTGAGAAGGACAAGTCCAATCACGTTGGTCGCGATCAAAATGATCCGACACACTTGGAAACAACCACCTAATTTTTATGTTTTATTTATCCGTCTATAGTTATTTTTTTTTTCAGGCTTGCAAAATGGTGACAATTTTCATTAAGGAAAAAAATATGGGAAAAGAAAAAAAAATTTATTAAAAAAAGAAAAACAACACAGAAGTTTCAACCTATTTCTTGTCCAAATTGATATCGATACACACCAATATTCAATGCGAAAAAATAAAATAGCAAAAAAAAAAAAAAAACTTGACCTAAACCGGTACGCTCTTCTAAGTTCTCACTTCCCTCGACATAAACTGAAAACCTACATTCCTCAACACCAAGCAGGATAACGCTGCCGTATTGTACTGCCATCCGAATGAACTGTCTATAGTTCTTTGGTTTTTTTAGATTTTGTTTTGCATAACAAATTACCAGATAAAACTTTTACAAATTTTAAGTTGCTCAAAAACTTTAAGCACGGCTGCTATACTGCTATGGGGCCATAGGACTGTCCTTTTCAGGTGAGAGCGGAGCAGGACAAGAAAAGGACCCCGGATTTTTTCGAAAATTATCTTTATACCCCTGTAATGCTTGAGTGGCGAGAAAGCAGCCGCAGAATTCCGGCTTCTCTCTCCTGCAATCCTTTGATTTCCGAATCTACGGGGCGTTTGGATCCCATGGGATTTTGGGGAATTTCATCTTCCTACCATAAATTTATTATAAACAATTCAAACTCTTCACAAAATTACACACTTTCCAATAAATTTATTCCTAGGAATTGCAACTTTCCTAAATTCCTCAAATTCCTAAGCGATCCAAACGGCCCCCTAGTCTAGTTTGTCGGCGTTTCTTTTTAATTAAAAAAAATGCTGAAATACGACCTACAATTACAAATCATCGTATTGGTATGTCAGAAAGTTTACCAATAAAATATTTAGACGCTCGCTAAATGGTTAGAAACGTCTCTTTGTCTAAATAAAGTTGTAAAAGGCCTTACTTTTTTTTTTTTTTGAAAGAAAATAGATTCTCTAGCTGTTGATGTTGTCGCCCTATAAAAAGCAAACATATTTTTATGATAGTCTTCTCCATAAGATTAATTGTATCTAAACAGGAAATAATAAAATCTTTGGTGGTAAAAAAAAAAAAAATTCTTTTTTTTTAGAAAGCTTAGCAGCGACTGCTAAGTGGGGGAAAAAAAGAGCTTCTTACAAATATACATTTAATAAACATTAAAATTATTACGCACAAAAAGAATTAAGCTTTGAGATTGTTTTTTTTTCAAGCTGAAAATCTCCTACCTATTCTTGGAGAACCACAAAACATTTGCTCGATTAAATACTTTTAATTTTAATAAGAAATTTTGGCTGCTTCGAGACGCGGGTATTTTTATTTATTTATTTTTTTGTTATTATCAGTGTACGGAATGTAAGGTTCCCAGAAAAAAGAAAAATAAATAAAAAATAAATCAACCTGACCAGAGCTAAAAGTCTGTTGCTGTGCCCATTTTATCAATTGCTATAATAATTGACTTGCGACGAGAATTAAATAGAATTTTAATTAGCAGGAGGGCATACAAATACAAGCATGACACAAGAACTCTCGAGAAAATATCAACACAGAAAACATGCAAACACGTTAGTACTTATAACTCCCTTTTATGTCAGAAAATATCAGACCATTCTTTCTTTTACATGAAATTACCGAACCGACGGTTTTTGAGTCAAATCCTTTGCAAAAACATAGTGAAACCTAGCATTGTGTGGTAACCACTCAATGATCTGTGATGCTTTCTTTCTAGTTAAGTCCTTGCAATTTTGCACAAAATCAGGGTACTTACCATCTAAGCTGCTACAGACCAATTTAAGGAGACCATCATAGCTAAGAGAGGCTTCTTTTGCATATCTTTCTACTACTTTTGGCAGAAGTACCCTTCTTGATTTTTTAATTACTACATTTGCTTGGAGATACTCTTTTCTAGCCTTTTTCAATTCATCTGAAAGGTTCTTGGGAGTGTACACTCTAAGCTGCAATTAGAAAAATTAGAAAAAAAAAATAGTTAAAATAAGATATAAATCTAAATTTTGGGTTGGAGATAGTATTGGCGCACTGGTACCAAAGTTGGGTACCAGTGCGGTATTAGTTAGTTTTTGTTGTAATTGTAATTCAGTGTAATAACTCTGCTTCTTTGAAAGGGAAGTGGTAGGCCTTTCGAGCCTACTTGTTTTAAAAAAAAAAAAAAGATATAAATCTAAAACAAGCAAAGAAATAAACTTGTGTATCAAAGCCTGATAACAAGACTTTCTTTGATTAAATGAAGATAAGACGTGTAAATGTCTGGTATATAGAGCATATAGTAAGCAAAAAAATTCATGAAAAATTGAGTACAACTTAAAGTCAAGACTGAAATTGTTTATTACCATCGGGTCTGAAGAAGAACCAGTGCACATGGCAAAGAGAACAAGTGGTTCACACTCAGGAAGGGCGTAGCAGAATTTACTTGAGTCCTTCTCCTCTACACTTTTCTTTCTCTTTGCAGTTATGAATATAGTTTCAATCCACTGCTGAATAGAGTTATGATTAAAAGGACAATAATATTCTACAAATGCACTGAGCTAGTACATTGAAATTTCAGGTTTCAGAATTTTGTATGGTGCTAGCACCGACTTGCCTTGACTTCTGCTTGCTTATATAATATTGAGAAAATTGAGGCAAAGTGAAAGGATAACTGAAACTTAAGGTTAAGATCTCAAAAGGTGTGTGAAGTGAACCTAAAACTCGCTGAGACATGTTAACCAGTACTATAGAGGGCTTAATTAAATAACTGGTAAATATTTCATGCATTAATGAAATAATTACATCTTGAACCGGTCAGCAGTATCTTTCAGTGCTTCAAAAAGGAAATGAGAAAAAGGATCTCCAAAATTTTGCAAAAATAGATAGTTTAAGAAATGCAGGGAATATATTGAGATCATACTCGGCCAGTATGTAGAGTGTGGCAGCGCAGTATGTAATGCTCTATGTAGCTTGCTGTCACAATGTGACCTCCTATGTTGTATGCAGCCTGTGAATTTGTGAAATACATGAGAAGAGGGATATATGTTACAGTGACCAATTAATATACTGACAAAGAAAACTGAAACATCCCAACATAGATAGCCAATCATCTTACATGCCAAGAATAAGTTTAACTAAAATTACTTCTTAGATTATGGTACAGATTACAACATATAAGAATTCAAGAACCAATAAGACAAGAGTGTCTGTTGGATTAATTAAAAGGTATCTCTTTACACTGAAAAAATTAAGACAGTCATTTTTTATTTAATAAAAGCATTTCACTAAGGGTATGATAATAATTGTACATCTACTATGGTATTTTCTTTTCTAATTATATTTATAAGATTGTTATAAAAAAAGTGTATCAGATTATATTGTTTTTCTGATATTGTCCCTGTTCTATCGAATGGTGATAATTAATTTCAAATTTTTCTTCAATGAAATGTGATTACTGGAATAAATTTCTCAATTATATTTAAAGGTTTATAGATACTTGTATTGTCACTTGTTAGACAATTGTTTTGCTATTTATTACTACAATGAAACTGGGTGGTGCTCCCACCTTTTTTTCAGAAAAAAAGAAGATGCCTGTATTGTACCTAGTAGATCCTTTATTGTATGAACTGTATTGTACTAGCCAGTGCAGACCGAGCTGTAGAGATACTTGGTCTCTACTTATATAAATATATTTTTTTAAACTGGCCATTTCTTTATTTTATTATTGATTTGTAAGATTTTTAGTGACATTAACTAATGGAAACTGAGATTAATTGGTTTACACTTATGCTTAAATTCTACACTGCAATCCTTGTTAGTTTATTGTCGAGGCAACATGAAAAATCTTATAATCTATTTACCTTGTGAATCAGTAGCATCCTTCGTATTAAACTGCTTGGAGCACCATATGCTAAATATGCCTACAGATCGTGGATTAGATGCACCATATATTAGAAACTGTGATGTGAAAGCAAATATCAAAGAAAACTGTGAATTATCGAGCTAGTAAAAATATATTACATGCATAACAAGTGAATTGTAGATATTTAACCAAAAAGCTCGTTTGGCATTTTGGTCAATTCCATCCAGATTGACTCTCTCAAGCCGCTGAACTAACAACCTATTCAGGAGAAAATATCTATTTTAGTGACTGCAAAACAAACTTTGTAGTGAAAGTAGAATTTTAAATTCCTACAGAATGTAATTCTCACAGGTATCTACCAGTGCTCATTATTCTTCAACCAAATTCCAAGTTAACCAAATTAAGTTCTCCATTTAAAACTTACTTGTAGTTGCTATAACAATCAATTTGCATGGATTAACCTATTTAGGGTTTAATATGTTCCCAGATTTGCAATCAACTACAAAAAATGCCCAAAAGAATGGCAAGAAAATATACGGAAAAGTTTAGCTCAGATTAGTACCTGTAATTAGTAACAGCAGAAGATGCATCTGAACCCTGATATTTTTCTGACCAAACTGAAGACATTTCAAATATTTTCTCAGAAGAAAAGTGATATTTGCGTCCATTGGATCTCCTAGGAAGAACAATCGTCGAAGATCTAGACAAGAAAGGAGCACACACTTTCTCTGTCTTCTCTGAAAGATCAGTCCAATGTAACAAACGATATATAGTAGCCATGTATCTAACCATTTCTTCTGATATTTTATTTGGACATTTGTTAAGTTCCTCTTTCAGACTAGTGCACACATTGTAGCTTCCCTGATAATGTTCCTGTTATAGAAATTTTTTTTTTAAAAATAAAGAGTAAAGAAAAATACATTCTTAAGTACTATACCAATTATCAGAAATATTGGATTGATGCTGGTCTATAACAGCAAATGATATGATGGCGATAGCACCATTTCATATGTTGCCCTTTTCATGTATTCGACATACCTTACAAAGAATAAAAGACCAACTGGTTCATAAAAGAATTCAAAATTTTTCTTCCAACTAGTTCATTAATTAGTGGTTCAACCATCCTTGGAAAAAAATTAAAATAAAATGAAATGTAGAGATAAAATTATATATTAAAAAAAACAAAACACCAGCAAGACACCATGCCTCATACCTTGCTCTCATTAGACGATTTACTTCTGAGATGGATGCTGTCCGGTTCAGTCGAAATAGAACCTTTCCGCCTAACCTCGGATTTAAAAATAAATTTTTGCTTTGATGAAGCACCCCAAACATGAAAAGGAAGGAAAGAAGACTTTTTTGAGGTGCAAAATGCGCTTGAAATCACCATTGGGTGCTTCTTTGGCCCTTTTTTCATATTGTGTGCTGGAGAAGCCATACTGGAACCTTGTTCTGATGAAGGTGCAGTCGAATTACACTGGTCGAAGATGCTTCTATATAATGATAGAACATGTTTCTCACGGCTTGCAATTTCTTCTTCCAGCATCTCGATTTCATCCATCAACTCTTTAATCTGCAAAGCAAGAAAAAGGATGAGGAAGGATCTTCAAAATAAATAAGAGGCAGATTTCCATGCAATCGAAGGCCTATTGGCTGATCCCTATCTCAAATCCATATTCCAGAAACATGGAAAGAAAGATGTACAATGCACATTCATATATGCTTGTGATTCTGTTAATGATGAACCTTTCAAAAAAAAAAAAAAAGATTCTGTATTTGGTGGATTGTTACCTGAGCAGAGAAATGGACATGTCGAGGAGATGAGGCGGTCAAAGCTCCTCCAGTTGTCATCTCAAGCTCGGCATGCAAAGATTTTTCTTGATGCAGTTCAAACCCAAGGTTTTTTATCTGTAGTGGTTGCCCCAGAATGATTTAGTTAGCAGGGTTTCAGGTCAAGCCCTCGGTTCCATTTGACAAGTATTTTGGGGTATTAGACATCGCTGCTTTAAGGTATTGCATCGGTTTATATGGTTCTTGTGTCGGTTGAGTTTAAAATTTCCTCAATTGAGTTTTAGTTGGTGTCTAGAAATAATTGAACCTTGATAAGATCGAATTGGAATTCCTACTTAGTGGTGTTACTCCCAATTTTCTCTGCAGCCTTTCTTTTAAAATTTTAATCTTTACAACAATACCAGTAGTTCCATCCTTACATCATCTTTCAGTGTGGCATGACTATTCGGTGAAGTTTCAATTTTGCTTTGAGCCAACAAGTGTTGAGCTGTCTATTTATTAAGCAAAAAGGAAGGAAATTAATTTACTTTTACATGAGAAATCGAGGCATACTATATTATCGGTTAGAAATTTTATTTTTTGTCCTAACCTGAGATCCTTTCTTGCTGCCGTTCTTTGCATGAAACAAGGATTCATCTTTAGCAGAACTAACCAACTCTTCTGAGGCACTAAAAATGGTAAAAACAAACCACCAAAACAAACTTATTTCATATGAATATGCTATGCCACAAAGATGTACCTTTATCCAAAATTATTTAAAAAAAGTCCTACCTCTTTGATCGTCCATGATGCCTCTGATGCTTATTATAAGCCATTCTTTCTAAAGCTTGATACTCTTCTTTCGCATGCACCTTCTACTAAATGAGTTTCCCTTGAGGAGCATTTATTTCTCCATACCAGGACAAGAGAGATAAAACAGAGAAAAGGCAAACAGCATCGGATGCTCTCTGACTTCTACAGTGTTGTAGAGGCTTTAGCTTTCCTTTTTCGTATTAAATGCATTTTGTGCTGAAGACAAAAGCATCCTGTCTGATATTAGTAGAGCCAGAAGGGGTGGAAACAGAGGATTAAGCAACAGTTGACACGCTTTACAGTGAGAATTGAAGCCAGTGGGGCCTTGAACCGTTGGAGAATTCATGGTGATATTTAATACCAGTTATAGGCATCTCTCTCTAGTCTCTAGTTCCCATCAGTGAGTTCTGAGCTCTGTTCTCTCTGATCCTTTCTCAGTCACCAAAAATAGAGTCAGCATTTAGTTTATCAAATAAAAGGCAAGCAAAATGTGAGTCAGAATTTGAATTGAATTGAGATTTGAGAAACTAATTCCATGGCAGTATAGTGGCTAGCTTATGTAGCTGACAGGAGGATCACTCTCTTGTACAAATAAAGACGCATCATTTATGTTTTGTACTGACACCCCTTCCCACAAGAATTTGTATTTGTAAATTGTAACCGTTACATTCATTTGTTAACACATTGTTTAGACCCCTTCACAATCATTTTTGACACATTTGAGTGAGGTGAGAATTATGTTAACCACATAAAATATACAACACAAGGAGACAATAGGAATCATTTACAAAACTAAATTTTACTTGTGGGTTGTGGCTTATGAGTTATCATGCCACATATCAGTATATCATATCCATATCATATGCATGTGTATATGCACCTTAAGAAATCCGAATTTGCATTTGATACGTTGTCGGCTTGTCAGAGTCACTTTGGTACGGACGAATACTTAATGGGTGTGTTTGGATGAACCAAGAATAAAAAATAGGAATAAGAAATTTCGGTTTGAGTGCTTATTTTTATTCTTGTGCAACCCAAACAACACAAGAATAAGGAATTTGGGCCATTATTTCTATACTAACAAAACCATGGTATAAGAATAAGAAATATGGATAAGCAAGCAAACCGAAATTTTTTATTCCTATTTCCTATTCACGGCTTATTCCGTTGCATCCAAACACACCCATTGGCACTTTGGCTTAGCATTGTTTGATGCATTAATTGACAGTGCGCAGCTGCAGAAGTAGACGCTTCTAGCTTTTGTTGCTCTCGAATCTTTAGGGCATTAATTTCAGATTTCCGAACTCTTTTTTTTTATTTTAACAATTTTTTTTGTGAATATAAGATGGGATTTATTTCCAAATTAAATGTCGCAAAGGACATTTCAATCAAGTTTCGAACCCGCGATCTTTAATATTGTCAAAAGCTCGTTCTCGTTTTTAATATTGTCACCAAATCAAAAGCTCGTTCTCGTTTTTAATATTGTCTTTGTCCTTTTTGTTCACTTAAGGGGCGTGAAAACGAATTCATCTTTGAACTTAAAAGTCCTTTTATTTCAATTTTCACGCACTTGCAGTCCTATTTCAAGAATATAGTTTGTTTTGACAGCTCGAGTTATCAATAATGACTTCGATGTCGTTTTTATGGAAATATCTTTGAAAAGTGAGAAATAACACGTCGATTCAGATATAAAGGAAATTCAAATTTCTAATCCAAAATCTTTTCTGATGAAATATTAGCTCAATACATAGTCCTTGCCCCTTTTTACTGTGTCCGTATACTGTCCGCACAAATTCCTTTTTACAATGATCATCTAACTCCGATATTTTATTTGAGACTTTAACGGCCCTCTAAACCATGGAACAGTTTTTTTTTTTTTAGTAGGTAATTTAACCCTCAATCTTCAACTTTTTGGACTTTGGTGATTCGTAAATAATTCCAATCTAGTAATAAAGAATATGGCTCTTTTTCAATGTGTATATATGTGTAGCAAAACCGAATTATAAACTGTGTGAGTTTTGCTATGGTGAGTTGCAACTCACAAAAGCGTCAGTGAGTCGCGCCCAAAACTCTTAAATCTAATTCAAAGTGACTGATCCAAACCATCCAATATGATCTCTCTATTGAAATCTCCATGCAGACCAAATTTTATATTTTTTTGAAATTTGTAAGTATTTTTTTCGGATTTTTAAAAACTACTGTTTTTGAACGATTCAGAACTAATTAGATTAACGATTTTCTAAAATTTTAAAAAAATACTTAAAAATTTGGTCTGCATAGAGATTTCTATAGGAGATCGTATTTGATGGTTTGGATCGTTCATTTTGAACTAGATTTAAAAGTTTTGAGCTCGGCTCACCGACCTTTTGGTGAGTTGCAACTCACCATAGCAAAACTCAATTTGTATATATATTACAAATTGATTAAAAGCTGTTTTCAAGTGATATGTAATGTAAATCCATTGAGCACCTAATGCATGTAACAGATCTTATTTAAAATATCTTTAGTGTTGTACACTTGCCCAAATCCTTGGTTTTTCTTCATAACTTTAAAAAATTATATTACGTTGACTATTAAATTTCAAATACGTTTGTTATAATTTCAATTACTGTCTGTCAAATTATAACACGCAATTTAGGCAATTTATTATTTCAAATTCCGAATCAAATTGATCACATTAAGACATTAAGCACGTATCATAATTTCATAAACCTGGTCATCACATCACATCAGCAGATACAATACAAACAGCGTATTGGGCCTGAATATGCTGGTCCGTTGGAATCCAGAGTCCAGACCGAAGTAGGTGTCATCGGATATAACATCTCAGCCGTTAATCAAGCGAAGCGCCTATCATTATCAACCGATCCCATCGCTTCTGAGTTCTGGGTCTGACCTGTGGCCGTGATTGAAACCAACCCCAACCAAAACCCTCACCAACAGTTCCACTGACTCAGCGGCGGCCCCGCTGGCGGAGGCGGAGGCGTTTGTTCGACTGTAAGTTTCTCCACGAACTTAAATCAAACACCAGAAAAGTAGTGCTTTCTGATATGTACTGTCTGTTTCGATTGCAACTGCTCCGATCAATGAAGGAATCTTAACAAATAACATCTGTACAACTTGCCTTGGCTGAATTAATTTCTCTCTCTGCTTAAAGTAGAATAGAAACCATGTATAGTGATTCAGATAAGAGTGTACCAGTATGACTACAGTATTGTATACTGTGCGTTTAGTTGATGTGTTTATTCATTTTGAAATGTTTCTTTCTGCATAGGCATTGAGAGGCGGGCGGAAGGATTTTGCGTTCCGGGCCCACTTTTGAATCTTTTGATTGAAGATGCTCAAGCAGGTTATAACTGAAGCATGTAATAAGAGAAAATGTTTGGTGGATTTCAGTACTTCAGCAATATATCTTCTCAATAGGAGGTTCCACAGTGGCCAGGTAAAAGTGTTTGTGCTTTGTAGAGTTTAGTTCCTTGTAGTTCTTTCTGTAACTCTGTGGCAGTAAGTAAAACTATGTATGGTCTGAAAAAATTTGATTGCTTTCGCATTCCTTGACTTTCTGTTTGTTCCTTGATTGCTTTGATGAGGCTCAGAGAGAGGCTATTTCTGCTCCAAAAATTGCTTACAAATACCAAGATATCTAAGGGCGTGTTTGGAGTTAGTGGGGTTAGGGATTAAAGTTAGTACTTTTGGGATTTCTGTTTGAGATGAAGTTAGTAAATATTAGTTCAAACGTGAGTACTAACCCCATTGACCTCAAACTCGTTTGGCAAATGTAAATTAACAAGTTAGGTTGCTAGCCTAAAAGTTAGGCTAATCTCATGCATGCCAAACGGACCCAAAGAACACTAAAAAGAGGTTGTTATGCTGATATGGCCGTCCTGCCGTACTGGTACCTGTATATTAGGGTCGCCTCGTTCCTTGACTTACTATCATATTTGTTGGCAAAGGGACTTCTTCTGTCAACTATTTGCTTTTAAAGCTTAACCAAATGCACATCTGTATTGTCCTTATATATGCAACTGATATAAAGATATCAGAAACAAACACTGCTCAGTGTTCTCCAATCATTATTATATCTAGAAGTCAAATAGAAGCGTAATACAAAGATTTTAAATGAATGAGAACCAAGATGCATCTGCTTTGAGCCTATTATAATTGATAAGGTATAGTATGTTAAGGTAAAGAGCAACTTTACATTTCTGACATTATTGCAAGGTAGTCATTGTAATTAAGTTGTTTCACTTCTCTTTCAAGTAGGTTCTAAGCTCCCCTTCGAGAAGTTTCTTTGGAGTAGAGGACTTTTTAGATGATGATAACAGCCGGCCATACACCTACAAAAAGGAAAAGAAGTCGAAAAACCCCCAAAAGCACGTGTCCTTCAAAAACCGTACAAACGCCTACATGGAACCCTTCTGTTTAGATGTCTTCATCTCTAAGCGGTTTGTCTCGGCCTCAGTAACACATCGGGTCACATGCAAGCAGGTGCTTTATCTACTTTAGGTTTCTTTATGAATTTTTATTATTAATTTATTATTGTTATTTATATGGTGAACATTTCCTTCATTATTACAATAACTTTAGATGTTTGTTTGTTTTCAATAAAAAAAAATCCTTTTACATTGGTTACTGAAGTTACTTGCCGTTTGTGCCTTTATGTTATCGTTCTTTTTATCAACATTCACATAGTTGTATTTGGGGTCTATTGTCAGTTTAGTAGAATCTTAATAAGGAAAAAGCATCTCTTTTGATAGAGACCTTTTGGTATATGAATCGTCTTTAGGGAATATATACATAAATATTGTAGTACCTTCCATACATCTACAGGTGGCGGTGGCTGGCACAAATTCCAAAGACATCAAGGCAGTTTTAAAATCAAGAAGTGACATACCTGCATGTTTGGCAGTTGGCCGGTTTCTGGCTGAGAGAGCCAAGGAAGCTGACGTGTACACGTGCACATACACACCAAGGGATGGGGACAAATTTGAGGGGAAGATTCGGGCAGTTGTTCAGTCTTTGATTGACAATGGGATTGATGTCAAAGTTTATCTTGATTAATTTACAGTATTTAGATTTGTATTACATACAGCGTAAGGTAGTTATTAATCAAGTCTATTTTCAATAATGTCCCTTTTTTCTCTTTCTTTTTCTTGGTTTGTTGTGTTCAGCAATTGTAGATATTTGAAGTTAATCAAAAGTAAATATTCCTTGCATCGAGACAGATCTGTTGTACAGAACATGGGTAGTCTGAAATCTTTGAAGCCAGTGTCCTCAGCTTCAATTAGTTATCTGAGATTCTACCATATTTGGTATAGCGACTCTTTTCTTCAGTGAGAAATAACTCCTCTTGCGGTCTTCGAGACGATTAAAATGACATTCTATTGGGATTAGGTTTTGTCTTCTTTGTGATCAAATTATTCAAAAATCGATTAGTGACCTAATTAGATGGAAGCTTCTAGCAGCAGCATTTTATTTACTAATTTTGTGCTTGACTTAAGAGTTCTCGAGGATTCTCGCACTCCTTATTAAAACTAGGTACTATTGATGAATGATGAATTGGTGATTATATTACTAAGGCGAGCCCTTTGCAACAGAGCCTCCATAAATTACTTGGTCAACTGTTGCTTGTTTCTGGTAGTAAATTGTTGTTAAATTTGCTTACTGTGATTGTATCTGTTACCATTTTGGGACAATGGACCTTGATGTTATGACAAGTGGTTCATTACTTAGATCTAGATCAGTTCAAATTGGAAAGCATGATGGGAAGCTGAACAAGTTTATTTCTACTTACGAGTTCTATCTTCGTCTCCTAATATTTCCCCTTGTGGCCTTAGCTCCAATGGGCTGTTTGATATCCAAGGAATTATTACAAATTTGTTGCTTTGCTGCTCCATTTGTTGTTTTTTATTTTGAATGAGAGAATACACTAATTAGTAGATCACAAATAATTAGCATAAGATCAGTACGCCAGCTCACGAATTAATCACAATTGCTTTAAATAATTTGACTCCTAAACAGAATAACAGATTGACATGCTCCAGTATACTTAATTAATTATCTTTGTCTTTCATAATTATAATAATGCTATTATATAAGACAAAACTACAATTCTTTATATCCATAACTACCAATAAAACAAAGATGGTGGTTCTTGGTCGGTCATCAATCATTGTTCATAGATAATTAAATATTAACTTGACGAAATGAAGGTGAGTACAAAATAAATGTCAAAATTGTCACAATCATTCCTGATTAATGTAATTACCTTGTTCTCGTCATCCTTAGCCGTCCAAAATAATTGTTGCATATATTTAACTACAACCTCTTCTCTCTGGACCCCACCCTAGGGTAGAATTGAAATGTATATAAAGCGCAACTTCATTAGACCTCACACACCGAGTGGAAGAGAGAAAAGGCAATCGCAAGTTCGCAACTCTTCTTTTAACTATAGAAAGCCCCCTTCTAAATAGCTGGCAAGAAGAAAATGGTGAAACTTGCTTTTGGAAGTGTTGGTGACTCATTCAGTGCCACGTCGATCAAGTCATACTTGGCCGAGTTCATTGCAACACTACTCTTTGTTTTCGCAGGAGTTGGTTCTGCTATTGCTTATGGTGAGAAATACACCTAATCAAATAACATTATCCATTAGTGCAGTAAAATTATCGATTAACAACCATGTAAATAAATCTCTTTGAAATTCACCTCCTTCTATGACAAATAAATCTAAATTACGTCGTACTATTTCAGTTACTCTACCAGTAGATGTGTATTGTATGTCAAGTATAACGTGCGCAACCAAGTTAAGTACAACTTTTTCAAAGTAATGAAAAAAAAAAGAGTGCTGACAGTTACTTGGCCTGTGAATTTCAGGAAAGCTAACTTCAGATGCAGCCCTGGACCCAGCTGGCTTGGTAGCAGTAGCAGTGGCTCACGCTTTGGCCCTTTTTGTTGGGGTATCGATAGCCGCAAATATTTCTGGCGGCCACCTAAATCCTGCTGTCACTTTTGGTCTTGCTATCGGTGGTAACATCACTATTCTTACTGGCATCTTCTACTGGGTTGCGCAGTTGCTTGGTGCCTCTGTTGCATGCCTCCTCCTCAAATTTGTTACCGGTGGAAAGGTAAATTTCAAAAAACATGTGGCTTATTTTGCACTCATCTTCTTACTGGAAAATTAAGTATAAAAAACACGTTTATTTTTTATTAAAATGAAAGGCAATTAGCACTTCAACTATGATATGTAATTATGTAGAGCAATGTACATTAACTAAACCCTGTTATTTTTACTTACAGAAAAATGTTTTTAAGAATATATAGGAAACAATGCGGGTCAAGTAGTTCCGCTTTTACATTAAGGTTGCCACAATAAAATATGTTTACCAATTTTTGAAAGACAAAAGAAATAAACAATTATCTAATTTCATGAAAGAAAATATATGAACAGCTCACACATGCTTGACTAATTTGAATTTATTGAAATAGCCGGTGCCAACTCATGGAGTAGCAGCAGGCTTGAGCGAGATCCAAGGAGTTGTGTTCGAAATCATAATCACATTTGCGCTCGTCTATACAGTTTATGCAACTGCAGCTGACCCAAAGAAGGGTTCACTTGGAACTATTGCACCAATTGCAATTGGCTTTATTGTCGGTGCCAACATTCTTGCTGCCGGCCCATTCAGCGGTGGATCTATGAACCCGGCTCGGTCTTTCGGGCCTGCCGTTGCTGCCGGCGACTTCTCCGGCAATTGGGTTTATTGGGTCGGGCCTTTGGTTGGCGGTGGGCTTGCCGGACTGGTATATGGTGATGTTTTTATTGCATCTAACTCAGAGGAACGGGTCGAAAGATCATATGAAAGAGTTTAAGGTGGCATACTGGGACTGCCGGACTGGAATGTGTTTGTGCATATTTTAACGGTTTTTCTGGGTTCGTTGTGATTTGTGAAAGTGTCATCTGTTTGGGGTTCTGTATACTGTATATGATAGAAAGGGCCTTGTTTTTAATGTCATGTGGTCCTTTTTTTTCCTTCTTTTTTGGGCCGTGATCAATAAGCTGGATGTTTGTATTTGTGGGCTTTTATTGTAATTTGGGTCGTGCATCTCAAGAAAAAAATGTAAATTGCTCCTTTCTAAGTTCTAACTGTGGACGTGGTCATCTGTGCTCTGTGAGCTAAGCAAAAGTTTTAAGACGCTACACTTCAGCCTGCCAACGGTATACCGTTTACCGTGCACGTTCCGTCCAAACGAAACGAGTGACGAATCACTTTTCAGCTATGTTACCAGGATTCGTGAATTTCATGCCGTATCTCGTGTCGGATACGTATCCGACACGGATTCGCATGCGACGCGTGTGCGATACGCACTAAATCCGCCACGTTGCATATCCGAGCATTTTGAATGTTTTGATCGTCAGATACGGTCGCCGATACGATTGAGACACGCGTGTCTGGCCCAATCGAGTGCCGCATCTGATCCCATAATATATTTTTTTAATTTATTATATTTGATATTTATGTGTTTATTAAATCATAAATCAAGCATTAATGAGGTGGCTTGGTGGGCCAGCGCACAAAGCATGGACATGATCAATAGCCAACGCAAACACGCGCCCATGTGTTCAGCAATTATCACTTTTGCCTCATTACTCATACTATATATACTATCCATGTAGAATATCTATATCCCTTGTGGGACTAAACGTTACTTCAAAACCGGAAAATTAACATTGTTGGGCCTCGGCAGCTGGGCTATGTTTATTGTCAATATATAAAATCTAAATAGATAAAGTTTCTAACTATAAATCATTAACTATTAATAACGTTATATTATTAATAGTTTAATTTCTCAATATAAATTAAAAGATTACAAAATAATGTTAATAACATTATATTAATAGAATATATAAATTATTTTTAATATTTAAAAATATTTTTTTAATTATTTTAATTATTTTATATATACAGCCGTATCCTAATTTTTTTAAAAATGCCGTATCCCCGCACCCGCATCGTATCTGACACGATACCCGCACCCGCACCCAAGTAACATAGCTTTTCAACATACATTTCCGAAACGAAACGGTAAACGGAATGGATTTCGGCATACCGTTGTGTGAAATACAGTGTAAAATGACTTGTTCCGCTACGTTTCGTCCATTCCGTTACAAACGGAACTAATAACGAATCATTCCGGTGCATACCGTTGTTGAAACGGAACGGCAAACGAAATGGCCCGTTCCGGTGCGTTTACCACATTAACCAGGCCTAGCTACACTTCGCAAGTAAAACTATTTTTACCGTACACCTTCAACGCGGAAGACTACTAGTCTCCGACAAATTTTACATGCAGGATTACAATGAAGTATGTCACATTTGGTTAATGCTATCAGAATTACAAGTCAGAAACATTAAGGAACAAATAATATTGCAGCTTTTATGTGGATTGTTTGTATTTTTTTTTTTCAATATCCATAGATAGAATTCCACCTCATGTCCACATTCTTTGGCAATGATAGCTTAACACCTTTAATTTCTCGTTCGACGGTTGAAGCGAGGGATTCGACTCTAATTTTTTTTCTTCTTCTTCCTTCTTCTTCTTCTTTCTTCCAACGATCCAAACACACCCACAAAGAGTAATTTATTTACTTGTTTTTCTAGTATCCAATAATATAAGAATGATATGGTCTAGGTCACGTCATAACAACATAATGTTGCCTTAGTTTATCTCAAAAGAATCAATTAACTTTCGCACTTAAGTTTGAATGTTGCAGACTAATCTAGGTAAATTTGAATTATTGCTTCAACAAGAACGTATGGAAGATGAAAATCTAAATCTTATCAGCTAGTAGTCAATAATATTTATATTGATACGAAAATATTTACAAAAGTAAAAAAAATCAAGAATATCTTTTCATACTAATTGTTCAAAAAAAAACATAAAACTCAGAGATAGATAACCATGATGTCACTCACACTCCATATTATTTCTTTGTGGCTCCCACTCCATCTCGAATGCCTAAAAAGTTAACAAAATGATTATATATCATTAATTAACTAATTACGAAACAATAAGAGGAATATAAAAATGGAAAATAGAAAAAAACTAAATTTTGGTTTTGAGGATCTCATGTTCACTCATACAATTTCAGCCAATTACAAAATTATAGCCCATATCCATATCTAATTCGTCATAACAAGAAAGAAATCAGAGATTTTATTAAGTTTGTGATGCTTAGGTTACCTGTCGAGCTAATTTAAGTCTCCTTTTTCTTTATCGTTGTCTTTGTTTATTATGCTCTCTCTTATTTTGTTGTTGTTTTCGTTAATCTAATTAAAATTTATATAATATTATTTTAGAACTCTGTTTTTCTTCACCAAATCAACTAAATGATATGAATATAATAAAATAGGATGCTTACAAGATATTATGAATTGACTATATTTCTTTAAAATTATCCAGGCTTGTTGATTTCCTCTAACATCTTATCAAATTATTTAAATTTTGAATATTGATTTCTTTTATAAAGATGCACTTTCAGTTACTACACCATAATACTTGAGAAATAAGATACTATACTATCATTGTAATATAAGCAAATTATATCTTCTTGAACATTACATTAGATAATTCATGTGTTAAGAATGAGCTACAACATCAATAACATGAGTTGTGTTGGATAATTTGCGTCCTAAGAATCGGTGATGTTCTTATAACATCAAGAAATGAGACTGTATATTCATTTTTATATCATTAAAATATAACATAATAAATGAGATTGTATATTCATTTTTATATCATTAAAACAAAAATCAGGATTATCAAAATATTATCTTTTACTTCCAGATATTACTAATTTTTATTACCTTTCGTATACAAAAATCCAAAGAGTTCGAGATTTGATGGTTTAGGAGTCCCTAGCTAGTGTCTATGTCATTAATCAAGAGATGAGTGATAAAATTCTTTTTTCTCTTGATTAGTGACTGTAAGTAAAAGAATTTAGTGTTATTATCACATTTTTTTTAGCCACCTAACTTTTGACTTTTGTTTCAAGTAGATCTCTTCATTACTATATAGAGATCATATAATTCTTTCATAGATTTAATAAGGTCATTGAGATCCTTATCTCCTAGTATCTTCTCTTCAACAGCATCCTCAAGGAGTTTGATGTTGCTAGTGAGATGTTTTTTTCTATCCTTAATTTCTTTATCTATGTTTTTGCTCCAATCACTAATTTTGTTTCTCATAATTGTCATCTTGGTGTTCCAATTTAGGCCATTATCATAGTTTAAGGGTGTGTTTGGATGAGCATGGAATAAGGAATAAGAATAAGAAATTTCGGTATGCGTGCATATTCTTATTCTTGTGCAACCCAAACAACACAAGAATAAGGAAATTGGGCCCTTATTACTATACTAACAAAACCATGGTATAAGAATAAGAAATTTAGATAAGCACGCATACCGAAATTCCTTATTCTTATTCCTTATTTCATGCTCATCCAAAGTGAATTTGGTCCCACCAATATGGCATTTTGTTGTGTAGGTCTTCATGTTGTAGCCATATTTTCTCAAATGTAAAGGGATTGAGATAGTTTGTACTACATCAGCAAAGTCGAGAATGAGGAGGTTGTGATCAGATTATACTTTGGCGAGATTGTAAGTGTAAGATTGAGGAAACAAGTCAAACCACTTCAGATTGGTTAGGAACATGTCCAAGCAGGCAAATTGTTCGCTTTTCTCCCTTCTTTTGCCCAAGTGAATTTCATGTCAATCAAACTGTACTTTTCAATCTATTTGTTGAAAAGGTTGATGTTTTTAACCTAAAAAAAACTCTCTTCTCTCAACTCTCTTCCTAATGGTATTGAAGTCTTCATTGACTATTTAGACACCTTCAATAGAATTGCTAAGGAATGAAGGTCTTGTCAGTAACTATTTTTTTTTGTCTGGTGGACGGTCCATGCACATTAGTGCAGGTGAGGGAAGTATTGGGGATTCAAATACTCTACTATCGTTAAACAACAGTAGAGTTCTACAACCCTCATAATTGTATTGATATTTAAAAATTTTGAAATTCAAATACTGAATCCAAACCGTTGATCTTGTTCAATTTTATTAGCGATGTATCTTCATATAAATTTTATAAATTTTGGAGTTGATTTGATACTAGATCAAGTGGTCAACAAATGAATGAATCTGGTTAACCATTGCAGATTTAATACATTCATAATTTTGTCACTTAATCGAGTATTAAGCCAACTCGAAATTTTATAAAATTTATATGAAAACGCACCGCTTGTAAAATTGAACAAGATCAATTGTTTGAATTCAGTATTTGAATTTTAAAATTTTTAAATATAAATAAAATTGTGAGGGCTGTAGAGCTCTACTGTCATAAATATAAACATAAATTTTTAAATACAAACGATAGTAGAGGATTTGAGTCCGAAGTATTGGTGAGTTTGTGCTTGAGCTTCACAGAAACAGAGTATCCAAGAGGTTTCCAATTCTCGATGTCATAAGCAATAATATAGCATTATTATTGACACCGCTGTTATGTTACTAGAGATGCTTTAAAAACGCCGCATTATTGATCTTGCCCATTTTCTGTAGACAATTTTTAATGAAAAACTGCTTGACACCCACTGTCAAGCTTTTTTTAAGACAATTTTTAATGAAAAGTGGCAGCAGATAATCATACAAAGTAAAAGAAAATATATTTTGTACCATATTGCTCGACCGATATTTTCTTTAATAAATATAAAATACTAAATTAAATCTGCATGAAAGTTAAAATAAATTTAACAATGCTATAATAGGACATCTTCGATCTGCTCATTTTTTTTGTCTGTTGCATGAACGCATTTTTTTTAGTAAGGCTAAAACTTCAAATTTTGTCTTATAATAAGGACCGAAATGTTAAACTCCGGTCCAAGAGAAAAATTGAGCTAAAAAAAAATCATTGCTCTTCTAGAATCTTTCTTGCAAATAGTATCAAATAGTATTTATTTTTTCTATATTTATTAATTAAAAATAAATACGGACTATAATTTAGAATTCTGATTTCTCCAAATACCGAAATTTGATTTCATGCATTATTTTCTACATTAATTAAATAAATTTCGCACACAAGAGGCTATAATCCACCAAAATGTAATTTATACCGAATATCGTATGGTATCATATCAAGACCATTATAAAATGGAAATTACTATCTACCATCTCTCCACACGTCATTCAGTACTATCGCATTTGTATTTGTTCATTTTATTCATTTATATGTCAAATTTATTTATCTGTGTGTTCATTTTTCCCTTATTCCTCTTATTCCCACACCATCCAAACGGAGCCTTTATTCAATTATGAGTTAGATTATATTTTTCATGTTGTTGTTCAGATTTTTTTTTATACATATTCAACTTATTTTTATTGAACCTATTTGTTTGTATATGTTCACTTTAATTATTTGAATGTTCACTTTGTCTATTTTTTATGTTCACTTTGTTCAAGCGATGACAAATGATGACAAAACTATAAATTGCAGTTATCATTCCTGATATAAAATACGCACACATACAAATTACAATAAGAAAAAAAAAGAGAGGTTGGAGGAACCCGGGGACTGTCTCCCTTTGCTCCAAAAAATGGCATAATTTTCATTTGTATATCCCTTTCTTTTACTTTTAGAAAAATTTTGTAATTGGACACCCCCCCCCAAAAAAAAAAAAATTACAATGAATAACTTAAGGAAAAGATATTCTTCTTCGTAAATAAGTTTATATTAATTTGTTCGAATTTCTGGCTCCGCCATGTGGAAAAGGGATTTTCATTTTTCACTTCCTACTCGTTCTCTGTTTCAACGAACTTTTAACCATAGGGGAGCACGAAATTTTTTATTTTTTTTTTGGAAATCTTTTCTGAAAATTTGAAGGAATATTCGTTTTCTTTTTCCTTTATATATGGAGGCATTACTTGGAGGAGCACTACTTTACTTTCATAAACAGTCGAAAAGCAGTTGCTAGGCGCAGGACCGCAGGTTACATACCATACCAGTATATACCACACATAAAATGTGTGTATTTTTGTTAATTGGAGGCGCAGGACCGCAGGATTCTATACTTGTTTCTTAATTAAGGCGATGATAAAAGGGCTCAGTTTATTCAAAATTTACTTCCGATTTTTCATACACTTACTAAAAATTTCCATTTTTTGAATTATTTTTCAAGTAAAACATACACATTATATCAAATCCGATCATATGATTCATATTATATTTATTTAATTATTATATTTTTATTTATTAAAAATAATAAGATATCAATTTTCTGATATTAAATCAAAATCTTTTTTGTAATATTTATATTTTCATTTCTAAAAATATTTTAAACAATTTAATTTTTATGCTTAGTGAAAATAAAAAAATAGTCGCAATACGTCTTGACAAGTCAACAGGCTGTGCTTGTGTCAAAAATCGTACTATATCAGTGTTTTCTACACTAAACAAGACACGAGAAATATTAGGCTGTGGCGCTGTGCAATAATACCGATACGTCTTTTGACATTGTTGTAGATTTCATTTGAAAGATCGCACGTGATTTATCCTAGGGTGCGTTTGGATAGTTGGAAGAAAGAAGAAGAAGAAGGAAGAAGAAGAAAAAAAATTATAAACAATCCAAATTCTTCATAAAGTTACACACTTTCCAATACTTCTTCCAACTTCTTCCTTTCTTCCCTTCTTCCCACACCTATCCAAACGCACCCCTAATGATTAATTCGTCTCTTCATGTGACCATATTATGTGAGCTTCTTATTGCAAACAAATCCACTCACGGATTCAAACGAGTTCGAATTTTAGTCCTGCTCTGCCAGTCATAAATCATAATAGTGAGCTACTTGAGTTTTTTGTTAGACAGAAAAAGTTTGTTCCGAACTTTAGCTTTCACTAATGCTCTCAATAATAGGAGAGACAAATTTACACGACAAGAATCACTTCCTCCACAAGCAAATTAAAGCATATGCATAAATAAAGGGTCGATAGAGACATCATACTTATCCTGCCAATTGTTCATATTATGTCTATGATCCTCTCATATTCCAAACTGGAGGCATCCATTCCTTTTTTTTTTTGGAGGGGGGGGGGGGGGTGGGAGGGGGGAATTATTCAAACGAGAACCATTGTAATGGGAATTATTCTGAATATTACAAGAGAGTGCATATGACTATGGGAGCTAATTAATTAACCAGAAAAATCATTAATGGTTATCTATCATTATTCTAAGTTTTAAAGAAAGAAAGTTCAATTCAAGTTGATTGGTCTATAGCTACAATACTAGTGATAGCGCATTCTAAGACAAATGAAAAAAAAAAAAACCCTTCAATGTTATCCATTTTCTTTATTGAGATGGAGGTGAAATAATTAACTTGAAGATATCTAGCTAGAGGGCATCAATACTATGCATTAGGCCTTTTGCATCGCCCCCACAAAGTAGGAGCTATCAAAGGTGAACATCATTACATGTTCAGTTTGTCTCAACTCCGTACTCAAGTGAAAAGATCTAGCGACATGGATACCCCCTTTGAACATTGATTAAATAGTGGACTAGAGACTTCGCAATTAATGTCAAAAATACAATTGAGTCACTCAACGTTAGTGTTATGGATGTATCAACAAAATAATAATAATAATAATTTCCCAATATGGAAAATTCTGCCATGAGAATTATTTTTGAATCGGGCTTTGATCTCAACAGTTCATTTTCAAGAAAGATTAATTCATTAGTACTAATGAACAGTTGTGATATAAGCCCGATTAAAAAATTGAATATCATGCCAAAATTTCCCAATATGTATAGTTCTTCAAATTTCACAAATCGCGACACCTTTTTAAATTTCAGGTTATAAAGCTGAATTCACTATTTAATTTTTAAACATAATATTATAATGACGCATATGAAGTTTTCCTGTAGAAACATAGTTTAGATTTTCTTTTGGGAGAGTGCAATTTAATATTTTCTAATAGTGAATGGGGGCGTTTGGATGAGAGAAGAAGAATGGGGAAGAAGGAAGAAAGAAGAAAAAAAAATTATAAACAATCCAAACTCTTCACAAAATTACACACTTTCCAATACTTCTTCCCACTTCTTCTCTTCTTCCCTTCTTCTCACACCTATCCAAACGCACCCATAAGATTATTTTTTACATTGGAAATATATTTGTTGTAATTACATCCAAATTTTTTGGTTGAGACACGATAGTACATCAACACCACTAAGCGCATCAAACATTGTCCTTGCAATCGCCATCATCATAAATTAAAAGTTTAAAACAAAAAAAATAGTGCTGGCATCATCAATTTAACTTTTTTGTTAGTTGTATATCGCCACCGTGACTCATCTACATTCTATAAATTCAATTAAGAGGAGAAATAGTACTTAGACTTATGAAAAGGTACAATATGGTCTATAAAGATCAGGGCTGCTAATGACGAGCTGTGCACAAATATCATCAGATCCACAACCAATAATTAATTGAGCAAATTCGCAAAGATTATTGAGCATAATGCAAAGTATAGTAAAATGTCAACATTTTTTTCTTCATTTAAAAAAACACTTTTAAACTCACCATATTAACCGTTATTATTCATAGATATCCTACTAATAATAAATAAAATAACTATATGCAAAGGTTTATGAACCGCCCTCCAACCCCCTCAACCTCACAACCCCCCACAAAAAAAAAAGAAAAAAAGAAAACAAAATTAGTGAAAGAAGACAAAAGGAAAGAATCAGATTAATTAACCACCTAAAAGCCCCTAAACTAATTGGAACCTCCCAATTTGCCCAATTTGCTATTGCCTAATACGTGGGGGAGAGCCACGCTGCTTCAAGCCATAATTGCTGTATTAATTATTCGCATGCTCCTTTAGATTCCCTTCTGACGTGTTACTTTAATATCATGTTATAGTTTTATAACTGACCCTAAGTGACCCCAACACCACAAAGCGTGAGGTGCCATAATATATTAGTTGAGACATGAGAGGGGTGCTCACATCTCATTTAACCTGATTTATTTTTTTTATTGAAATATTTTCTTATGGAGATTCATGCTGCATGAGGATGGAGAATATTTTACCGGCAAAGCTGCATGAAGAAAATAAATAAATAAATAAATAAATAGGAAAGATTTTAAAGACTGAAAAGTAGGAAAGATTTTCTGTTAATTGAAACTTGATAACATGTACTCAGTAAGTTTAGAAATATCGTATGCATCACATATTCATAGGCAACAGAAAAAAAAAATCTCAAAAGTAACCCTATTTAAATTTTTCTACAAACAATTCCTCAACTTTCCTTTTATCTTTTTTTTCCCCCTCTCTTCTTCCCGCATGCAATTGTACCGTAGAACTTACTTATTATCAATACAAAAGATTGAAATTGTGCCCAAAAAAAAAAATGTACTTTTGGGAGAGGATGCTCTGTCATTATTGATTTTGAGAGGGCAAACATTATATCTGTCCTTAAAGTTTCCTTAGTATGTAATTAGGGACTGGGAAAGCGCCTTCTGGTGGTATGATGTATGAAATCGCTATCAAACAGTATACGTAAAAGCAACCCTAAACGACAATTTGATTATCTATAATTGTAGATTTAACAGTATACCTACAGCTGAGCAAAATTTCCCTTATAAACAGAAGTGGACCCTCTTCTGTGCCCTTATACCCTGCCATCTTGGGCTCACAAGTAATTGTATTCGAACTCCAAAAGATATGAATCTGAATTTGATGTTGCAAATTCGTTCGGTTGCTTGTGCAAATTGGATGTTTCCACATCAGTGAAGCTACGTCTACCGGATTTTTGTTGCAATTGTCACTCGATGAGCATAGTGACAAAATTTGACTTGACTGATTGATTCAAATTTAAGAAAATTAATTTACTTGTTGGAGTCCTTATGAAATGAATGTGAAAAACCGAAACTCAATATATTAACGAGTAAAAAAAATTTAATTTACCCGATTAGAATGATTCATTTTTAATTAAAAATGAAATCGATTTATATTCTGAACTACATATTACTCCAACTAATTGGCAATGGTTACTCAAACCATAATTGATCTGAATAATTAAAAAGAAACAATACAAATATTATAAACATATGTTGAATAAAATTAGTTACTCAAACATTATTTATACGAATATAATAATAAACTATATGGAAGAGCTTTGTTAAGATTTTGGGTTGGATTTTTAGCGTGTTTATTTCGGACAAATTTAAAATTTATTTAAGAATTGTTTAAAACTCGAAGTTTTAGATCGTCTTTGATTCAATGTTGAAATTTGAAGAATTAGATATCCTAATTAATCTTTTTCTTAAAACGTCCAAAGACCTGATGAATTAAGAATCTAATTTTTGTATATGCGGTTAGTAATCTTTGCTTAAGATTGTATGCAATTATATGCGGATTTAAATGTGTGGCGTGCAATCATGCGGCCGCATGTACAAAACCAAATGGAAGGCGAGCATATCAATAATATTTCTTTTCTCTACGTGGATCTGTATTAGTTAATTAAGTTTATTATTCTATGATCTAAAATAATATTTAGTCTTTAGTGAATAATTTATATTTAATTCATTAATCTATATTTTAATAAATAATTGAGTTTTTTTTTTACTTTGTATAATTGTATATTTCACTCTTTTTTTACGCCATCGGACAAATTTAATCATAATTTTTTCTAATTGATTTTTAGTATTAGTTATAATGTCATTGGCTCATTGTACTATTCAAATATCAAAATAAATTTAAAAATTTGAATGATTTTGAACCTTCCTTATATATATTAAATTGATGGGACCATAGTAGAAGACTTGAAGTCCGTAGGAGAAGGCGAGAAGCCGAAGCTCCGAACCAACTGCCTCTGAAACGGACAAAGGTGGAGCAGTCTTTGTACCCTAATTCGCTGCCAACCCGGGCCCACCGAAGGTTCTGTTCTCTAAGCCCCAAAAAAACCCCAAGCACAACACTCCAAATACCATAAAAGCGACAGGTCGTCGCCATCCCAACAAGAAACAAAACATTATAGGATGAAAACAAAATAATTTGGGGAAATTCAGTTTCAGACCGAGGGTTTGAAACCTTGATTAACGTTATTGGCCTAATTAAAAAGAATTAGATCATAATAGTGCTTAATAGAGTCGTAGAAAATTGCGTAATGCACGAGTGTTCTCCTCTTTACCTGGTTCTTTTGTCTACTTTTATTTTTTATTATATTTTAAAACATGTATATCTTTTTTTTTTAAGAATGAAACATGTATATCTAATATGGGAGAAAGCTGTATGTGTCCCTAGAGTAGATGGTGTTTTATACTTTTATTATCTTGTTGTTCTGGTCAATCGACAATCTTGTTGAAATGAACCTTTCTGAGGCCTCATCAAAATATACCATCTTACAAAATATGAGAAAAAGGAAATGATATATTATTGATTTTCTGTGATTTACAATGTTGAATACACAGTTATTAATACTTGGTAATATTTTATAGATACTACTTTTTATACTTGTTGATTGATTTTGCTGATTACGCTGAGGAGAAACGGCTGGTTTTTTCCTTTTATTGATAAATTATTATTATTTACCTGAGATCTATTGTTTCTCAACAGATCTGATGACTATGAAATTCCTCTGATCGTTAGATTATGATTCTATTAACCATTCATGTTCATAATGGACCTGAACTTGTGTTAGTAGGAGCTTAATGCAATTGCTGTAACCTGATTGGTTCACAATTGCTGGTGATCAAAATCAATTCTCACTATAAGAAAGATATATTTAATATGATATAATATAACTAGGCTGCTCAAAGGAAACTAGTGCGCATGACCAACACACTAACAGTTGAACAAATTCTCAATGCATCTAAATTATGTCATGTCTCTTTGTTTTCCCTTTTTTTAATCCCATTCACCACTTTCTCTAATGCTGTACACAGGTGAAAAGTTCCCTTCAAAGTACAATACAACACATTAAAATTTATCAACAGCCTCCGTGTAGAAAAGCAACAGTGCAGAGCACCAAACAGTGCTACATCCCAAACACAAACCCAAAAAAAGGAACCTAAAAAGAAATTCGGGGATTTGTCCCTTTGTCCCTCTAAAACCCACCTGTGTTTCCCTTGTTGTGCTCTGTGCATAGCTATTAGCCTTCCTTCTATAAGTACCGTTCCAGAAACAAAATAAACTTACATAGAACACTGGTATTGCTATCATCAAATGGAGAACGGTTTCTTTCTAGAAGCAAGAAAGAGAAGGGATGACATGTTAGTAGTTGGGGATGACTGGTACAGAGAAATAGATGAAGAGGCAGGAATAGTACCTGTCATACCGCCTCCACAAACACCCATGGAGCCGATGGAGTATCTTTCACGGTCATGGAGTGTATCAGCCGCAGAGATTTCTAAGGCACTCCTTACAGGAGGCAGGAAGCGTAATTTCGTCATGGAACGGCTGCCGGAGTTGATCATACCTGAGACACTTGTATTTGCTGCATCAAATGTTTGTAATTATCAAAAAAGGGTAAGTACTGTTTGAGAATTGTGGTACCAATTTTTGGCAAAGCGGTTTAATTAATTTTGTTTCTTTGCATTTTCTCCTGTTGCTATATTTTCTGAGGTTTTGACCAATGTAAATGTATTATTATGGTTGAACATGGTATTTTAGTCTAATAATCGACTGTGCCGGTAGGGTACTGTTGTGGTACATATTATGCAATTCTGGGCAAGGATTTTGGTCCCAGTCGATGTACACTAGTAGAAATTCCTTAATTGATCATCACTTACCGGACATAACATAGCTTTGGTATTCAAATCTTAGACTGAAGCTGTTGTTTTGCATATGAATACATCAAATTCATCTCTTTATTTGTTTAATAACAATCAAGAAGAAGATCCTAAATTCCTAATCATACAAGGGATTAACCCATAAAACAAAAACATATTAAATTTTTTTAATTGTGAGTTAACGAGGTATATTAATGCAACATTATTTGCAGGTAGAGGGTAGCAAAAATGCTACAGTTGCACACAACCCGTCAATTTTGAAATGGTTCCAGCAAAGAGAGCAAGTAAAAACAAAAGAAAAGGCCAAAGAGAAGGCACGCGCTGAGCGAGCCCGTGTACATGCTGCTGTTTCTGTTGCAAAGGTGGCAGCCGCAATAGCAGCTGTTGCTGCCGGGTCAAAAACAGAATACGACAATAAAAAGTTCGGAGCAAAAGCAGAAAATGAAAATAAGAAAATGGGGGTGGCCATGACTTCAGCCACAGAATTGTTGGCGTCTCACTGCATTGAGATAGCTGAGATGGCAGGTGCTGATCATGATTATGTTGCGTCTGCTGTCAGATCGGCTGTTGATGTCAGGACACCGGGAGATTTGATGACTCTGACTGCAGCTGCTGCTACAGGTTGGTAGTTAGATCATGGATGGAAATGCCATGAATTATTTATTTTTGTAAGTTGACCAATTAATTGATTAAGTTATCAATTATTGAGAAATAAAATAATGACAGGTACAGAAAATAAACAGGTTGTTAAACTCGTAATTAGTCTTAAAACTTTAGTATTTTTAATAGACATGTAAGAAATATGATTACTAGAATTAAAGGACCAAGTTTACATGCAATAGTAGGTTAAGATTGTTTATTATCTACCCTAATTAATTTTGCTACTTTATGGGGGAAATAACAGCTTTGAGAGGAGCTGCTGCGTTTAAACAAAAAGGTAACAGAGAAGTCAGGAACAATGCAGCCGTTATTCCATTTGATAAGGTCTCGTGTTCGAGTCCTGATATTTGGTGCAAAGAAGGCGAGCTGCTAAAACGAACCCAAAAAGGTTAGTAATGTGAAAAGCATCAAATTCTGAATTTAAATACTGTTAAATTTTAACTTTTTTTTTGAAGATAAATTGGAGGTCTAAGCCACCCAACTTATTTTTAAATTATTAAATTAAATGTCTATGAAAGACCCCCCAGTCGGGTTTCGAACCTGCGACCTTTCACTCAAGGAGTTGTTAAATTTTAACTTGTGAAATTAGGAATGTACTTTCCTATACTACCGTCAATTTCCTGTCATTTTTGCAATTCAACAGCAACAAAAAGTTTGAAGTCAAAGATTCTAATTCGTGTGTTCATGTTTGCAGGGGCTTTGCACTTGAAGAGGGTCTCGATATATATTAACAAGAAATCACAGGTAAAGAAGTCTCAAGTGTATAATCAAGCGCCACAACATTTAATTATGTTATAATAGGTATAGGTATAATAATGCAGCATTTGACCATATTCTAGCAGGTCGTACTAAAGTTAAAGAGCAAGCACATAGGAGGCGCTCTCTCATCAAAGAATAAGAAGAGTAAGAATAAAATATCAATCTTTCACCTTCAAAACTGGCAGTTCTACGAGATACCATCCTTTCTATGAAATATTATGCATTTGCTAAGCATATGATGTGCCTAAGCAATTTATTGGTTATCCAGGCATTACCCATAAAATACTGTTGAAAGCAATATTTGAAAACCAACAGTCTGCATATGCGACTGATACCAGTGATACTGATGTAATGCCATGGGACTAAGGGAAGAGCAGTTCGTGGTTTCTATATAAAACAGATAAAAACTGCATATGTTTTAACAAACATTCTTAACAATGCTCTAATTAGTTTCTTTGATTACCAGGCGTTGTGTATGGAGTATACAGTGAGATACTCCCCTGGGCAGAACACGAGAGAGATGTCACAAGAGAAACTAATAGCTTTGGCTTGAGAACAGCACAAGGTCTGGTACAATTCGAATGCGAGAATAGCTTCACTAAACAACAATGGGTTGACAGTGTGCAAAACCTGTTACGACAAGTAGATGATGTTTGCCAGATAGGGAACTCGATCGAATCCCTGAAACTCTTTTGATGGCAATCTTTGCATTATTAAAGAAGGGACAAAGTTTATTGGTTTTTGATCATGCACATCTCTGCATCGATTTTGCTAGATCTGTACTCAGTCATATCCCACATTGAGTCTCAGGGGCTTTCTTCAGGTCCAGATTCCTTACTGAAGTTAGAGAAATCCGATAAGTTCTTGGTTGCATGCAAATAGAAACATACTAAAGGTGCATGTTCATTAACCAGAGGAACAATCTTTTGTCAGCACAAAGAAACCAGAGTATTATTACTGTTAGATATTAGTACAAATAGTCAGTCAATTGACAATAAATTGGCCAGTATTGGAATTATGTGAGTCTGTACATTTGTTCTGTTTTTGTAAAATTAAATTCAGGAGCTTCAAGCATCAAAAAACGACAGTCTTCCTGTTCTCATAAGGAAGAACGCGAAGTTCACAGTATGACTTAATTGCTTGAGAAAGGCACTGTTTTTCGAGGTTCTCTGATTTCATAACGAAGCTTGTTAAATTATCTTTGTGTGATACTCTCTCCACCTGTCTTGCCAGAAAATAAACATAGTACTTAGGATAAGTAAAGCAAGTAATGCATATGGTACTGAATTAATGAAGCAAGTAACATACTGAAACAAGAAAAGTTTGAAACAGCTTTATTAAATTGGTACTGTTTTGTCAATTTAAGCTGAAGTATTTCCCTAAGTTTTGTCAACTTTGTCTCAAAATCTCTATCAAACTCAAAGATGGCAAACTATGCCTCAGTTGACTAAATTGTGCAACAAACATCAACTCAAGGGAGAAAACAATAAACAAACGAAAAAGAAAAGTAAAGTATGCACCATTTGTTCAATAATGGGACCAGCATCAAGTTCCTCAGTAACAAAATGGCTTGTTGCACCAATCAATTTTACACCAGCTTCAAAAGCCTGAAATTAACTTAATATATTAGTGTTCAAATCCATTCAAAGATCAGATATTACTATATCAGATATAGCTAATATCAGAACCTGTCTGGATGGATTTCCTCCTTTGAACGAGGGAAGGAGACCATGGTGAATGTTTATAATGTCTTTGCCATAGGCCTGTAAAAATCCACCTGACAATATCTGCAGGTTAATAACAAAAATTTCTTTAGCATTTCTGTACCTTGATTTAACAAAAAGACAGTATGCGATACCAGGATTCTCTATTATCCTGTTTTCAACCTCTATTTTGAATACTTTCCTATAACAAGTTCAGCCTGCTTCAAGTCAATGCGTTCAGTTGTATGAAGTACCTGCATATATCTTGCCAGAACTAGAAAATCGGTATCTTCAACCAACTCCAACATCTCCTGCTCTCTTTTATTCCCTAGAGCAGTAGGCAAGTAGTGATAAGGAATTCCGTGCCTCTCAAGAAATCGTATTACATGTGTATTTGAAGTCCTGGGATGATTGCTGCATTAGAGTACCATTTAGGCCTCAAAACTACTGCAAATGAACATATGGCAAGAAGTGCATTTCTGTATAAGTTTCAAGCAAGGAATCAAGGTACAAGATCCCAAGTTAAAGTTGAAAATATTGGGAATATGACAATAGATCCTCAAGGAAAAAACTGAGCATGATTCTCTTTACCATCAATTCTGAATCCATAATTTTTTTTTTTTTACTATGAACGCCTTGGGTCAAAAATATTTTCCTTATTTGTATTATTATGACAATTTCAGCTAAAGAATTTTTCCTTTGCCATCTCTAAATTCTTACAGTTTGTAATCTATGACAATATTAGAAAAGTATCACAATCTAAGTAAGTAGATTAAAATAAATACAAAGATTAAAAGAAAGCATTTAAGCAACTTTTTTTACATGTGAAATATTGGCATTAGATGGCCAGTATTTTGGTCCATGTGTGTAGGTTAGAAATGAATAGATAGAATAGTGCTGATGAACAAAGAGATCATCTTAGCTAGACAAGGGATAACAAGTCTCCTATTACGAGCTCATTTGTCCTGTCAAGTTGTGCTGCAGAAATGCCCAGGAGAGGAGTGGGCAAGGGAGAAGCAATTGAAATACTTTCACCTCTCTACACCCCATTTTGAAGGAACCAAAAACATGGATGTTTGGAAGATAAGAGGGAATGAGATCTTCCCTCCTATCACCTGCCCTTTCTTTTTACTAAGGCTACGGAGTAAATTTATATCCCCTGCTGCCTTCATCTTTCAATGTAAGATTAAGTTCTGTAGCATAGTCTTAGTTCACACCCACGTTATATCAAGTGTAAACCAATAAATGTGACTTCACAGCCGGCTCAAGATTTTAACTACTGGGATTTAATGTAGAAAAGAACTGATCTTAAATTCTCTAATAACTATTTTATCAATTTAACACCTTATTATACAATTAATGTCGACTGGAAGCCTTCCCTCCTGCCATCGATATAACAAATCAACCAAACAATGGTCCTGCAATGGAGATAGGAAAAATATATATATATTAAGAATCATTGAGAAGCATACCAAGATGACCTCCCAAAATGTGTTGGACTAAATTGGTATCACAATGAGATATTTATTGTGTCAGTTGAGGTCTTCAGTGGTGGTAGTTTTCCATATTTGGAAATTCAAAATTTGATTTTTACCCTATACCCAACATCAAGTAAACAAAGAACATGAAGAAAAATAAAGACATAGATATTGTTCCGTTATGCATCTTAATAATTGAAGCTTACTTAGAAGTGATAAAATATTGTACTAACATACCTGCTTAGAAGCAAGAACCGCGATCTTATATCTGGGGTCCAGATCAGGGACCCGAACAATAGATCTCTCAGCATTAAAATGTTTTCCTATTTTCTGAAAATCAGACTCCAGAACATCTCGGGGCCAACGGGTTGAATCAAAAGCAAATTCACTGCCAAAAACTAAGTTTACCTCAATTTCAATCAAGATCGACCTTCATATTTAGAGAAACGTCTAATTTGCCCTCTTATTATTGCACTTGGTTCTCTCAGACCCATAAACTTTTGTTTGGTTCAATGAGCCACATTGATCCCTCAAGCATATCATAAATGACTTTTGCTGAGATGGTAGGTTGCTATTGAAAACACTGATAAACATCCAAATCTTACAGATATTCATTATTAAAAATAAATAAAATTGAAATTCACCTCCTAGAATAGAAAATTTGTTTATCTTCAGGGACAAACACATCTACGCAGTGAATATTTCCTCCTCTAGAAGCAATACACTCTGACAATCTGGCAACAATTCCAACTGAATCCTGAAATTATCAAAAATTCCAAACATAATCCACAATCGAGAAAACAAAAAGGAAAAGAAAAGATCAAAGGAAGAACGAGAAGAGAAGAAGAGATTGATTACGGGGCACTGGAAGACATGGATGCCATGGAAGAAGGGAGAGATCGAAGAAGAGGAGAAAGCTCGAGCGAGAGTTCGTCGGAGGGAAGACGAAGCGCGGGCTTGCGCACCAACCATGGCCAATGGACTCTGTTTGTTTTGTTTTGTTTTCTTTTTGGTTTTTTCTATTTTTTCTGTTTGTGTGACTGTAGTTGTTTGTTTCTCCGTTCGAGGCGCTTCGTGTTGTTATTTGTAAATTCGTAAATTGTAACGGATAAAGGTCGGACGGTCGGGCCACTTGTTAAAAATTTAAAATAAAAATAAAAGTTGAAATAAAATTGCGTGGTGCATAGACCTGTCAACGAGAAGCGTTTTCCGTTATTTCGTGACGTTAATAATTAACGAAACGAATAACGCTTATGATTTATCTGCCGTTTAATTAATGTAACAGAAACGGTTTAGGATATTGTTTATCGTATAATAAACATAACACAAACGGTTTAGACCTCTATCGTTTTCGTTAATTCGTTTTTCCGTATATAATTGCACTGATTTAGAATTTTGTTTATAGCAGAGGTTGTATATGGCGGAAAGATAGAGAGAGGAAGGGTCCAGCTCCCCAGAGAAGACCATAGCCACGCCGCTCAACCTCTCTTCTCTCTAACTCTCTCACTCTCTCTCTCTTTCTCCGCTCAACCTCACGCGGCCATGCCCAGACCCACGCGGCCACGCATTACCACTAGATCCACAACTCCTTCTATCTTCGCTCTCTCTCACGCACAGCCTCCTAAATCTGAACCCACTTCCCTCCTCTCAACCTCGACGAGTTCGCCACCACCAAATTGCAACCCCCTCTCCGCCTCAACCTTGTGACCTCCGCCTAGGCCACTCCTTCCCCCTTCCTCTTCTCCACTGCCACCCTACCTATCTTCTTCCAAGACCCTATCTCATCGAAACCTAAACCCTAACTCCACAAATCTGATCCGTTAAAACCAGATCCGAACTCATCTCCTTCACCTCCCTTTTGCCTTAAACCACAAGCCTTTCTCGAAACCCGAACTCCACAAACCTTCCGGTCACCTCGCTAGTATCTCCCTCTCTCCACCATCTTCACCATCTCCGCCAGTACCTCTCTCTTCATTCTGCTTGATGTCAGAATCAGAGCCATGACTGGTTTGCTTTTCATCATATGTTGGAGTTGCAGCATTTGCTAGTACGAATTTTTGGATTGGGAAAGAAACAATTGTTTTGTTTTTTTTTTTGTTTGGGATGGGAAATAAAGAATATTTTGATTTGCTAGTAAGATTCTGAAATTTTGGAAAAAATGAGTTTTGGAGTGAAATTGATAAGAACAGATAAGTATTTTACAAGGTTTTGAGTTTTTGTTGGCTGAAAGTTTTGCTGAGATTGGTTTTTAATTTTGAATTTTTAGTGTAATTGAAGCGTTTAATTTTGTGTACTGAACTACTGATGATTGATTTAGGACATAGGACTTGTGAAATTGAAGTGCTTATTATGTATTTGTACAATTATGTATTTCTTACTTAGTTCAATTATGCATAGTATTTTGAATTTTTTAGGTGGCCTTTTGTTTAAATTAAACGAGTAAGATTTCTGAACGTTAAACCGTTATTTTCGTTTAATTAGATGAAACGAATAACGGAATTGATTTTTCTGCCGTATAATAAACGACACGGTTTGTGGAACATCAATTGTTACCGTTCTAATAAATGGCACGATAACGGTCATACCCATTTCCGTGGTCGTTAACCACGTTTGACAGGTCTGTGCAGTGTTGCTTGGCTGCTGGATATGGATTCTTTTTTGGAGTAAACTGTAAAAAGGCGGGGTAGCCAATTAGCCATTCGGTTCAAGTTGCAATAGAGAATTCCAACTATTTTGTTTGGCACGGCGATCGGAAGCACTAATGGTGGCGCGGTGCATTTTTTTTTTTTTTTTCTAGGAGATAGGATGAAAGCTGTGTCTGGATAAAATCATAAAAAGGAGTTTCGCTTTCAATTTTTCTAAGGTAGATTTGGTGAGGCCTTACGCGTTAGGGCTGTAATTAGGGGTGAGCAAAAAGCTCGTAACTCGTGAGTTACTCGAACTCGACTCGTGAAAAACTTGATTATAACTCGAGCTAAAAGAACTCGAGTTGGCATAACTCGAGTTGAACCAACTCGGTTAATAAACGAGTCGAGTTTGAGTTAGGCTCAACTCGGCTCGTTGACTCGTGAGCTGACTCGTGACGTAATAAATTTTAATTTTTTTGGAGATCATCACCATGATCTATGAGTAATAATATTGAGTTTCAAGGCATATTTGCTTCAAATCAATGGAAAAAAATAAAATTGATAATAAATTTTATTTTTTTATATTATTGTAATACCGAGTCACGAGTTGACTCGAGTTACAAAATGACGAGTTCGAGTTAGCTTGGATAGCTCGGAACTGCCTCCCGAACGAGTCACGAGTTGACTCGAGTTGTAACGAGTTCGAGTTCGAATTATGCTCAACTCGCTCGAACTTGGCTCGTATACAGCCCTAGCTGTAAGAAACCGTGCTCTTTCTTTTCTTTTTATTTTTTTAAAAATACCAATCACCTATGGATTTTTTTTTTTTTAAAAAGCGCATTAGTTGTCCAAGTATAAAAAGAAATAAGAAATAAAAAAAAAAGAAAAGTGACACATTCAAACATTAGATAAATATTAGTATAAGACACTTTATTCTCTATTGACTTGTTTGGATTGCTTAGGAATAAGGAAGAATAACTCTTCCTAGGCGAAAAATTAGGAAGAGTTATTCCTAAGCATCCAAACGTGTTAAGAATAAGATGAAAATAGTTCTTTTCGAAATAGCACTCTTTCTAACACATTCCTTATTTTCATTCCTTATTCCCAACGTATCATCCAAATAACATTTCGGAGAGACATTTCTTCTTTCCGAAATAGCACTCTTCCCACTTTTTCCAATATTTCCGCTCGGAATAGTTCTTCCTTCTTTATTCCTAATCCATCCAAATGAGCCTATACCTTCTTCCTAGTTCCTACAAACATAATGTGTGTTGGGTGGTACAAAGAATAGAGAATAAAAAAGTATAAAAGATAAGCCATGCCAAACATGGAAACAGTGTTATAGACTCTTTATCCCTTAGGTGGCGTTTGGTAAAAGAATAACTTAAGAGGAAGAAGTAAAGGAGAAAAACTTATGTCAAGTTATGTTATGATAGTTTGGTTATGTAAAATAAAGGAATAAGAATATAAGAATATAAAATTAGATATGTAGTAATTGTTAGTAAATGTGTAATTTTTAATTTTAGTGCTAATTACCAATTAATTGAGCCATCAAAACATCACACACAACGGATCTAGTACAAAAGCCGATTAGACACAAGAGAAAGGGTAGATTTTATACCTCTCTTGGTATAGCAACCAAGAGGCTCGATTCCTTGGCTTTGGAGTCGATCGAGAGCTCTCCAAACACCTCCTATTCGCGGCGCCTCGAGTCCACTATGGTATTAACCAAGTTCTTCTCAATTCGTGCTAGCGAAGAGAAGAACGAGTCTAATCCCTTAGCTTTCCCTTTCTTCAACCAAAGAACCAAACTGATCGGTGCTGAGGATACTAGTCAAATTAATTCCTTAAAAACCGATACTAATTCATTTGCAGTACAGTTTAAGGGTCGAATCACGGGGACGGACTATTCCTTTTCTAAGTTCAAACAATTCGTATTAAATTAAATTCTTTTGATTAAATAAGTAATTTAAATTCTAAACAAATCTAAACAGAAAGGCGAATTGCAGTTACAGAATTTAAAATTCTAATTTCCTAGAAAAACTTAACTAATTTAAAAGTTTAAACAATTAACAAATGATTAGGGGTTCAGGTTGTCTAACTTTTCTTGTCTGTCAAGGCTGGGACGGATCGTTCCATCACTGGAACGGGCCGTCCTAACCCTGTTAGATGGCTGGAACTGTCCGTTCTAGGCCAGGACGCCCCCTCTCGGGCGGTCTGTCCTGACCTTGGAACGGGCCGTTCCAATCATCTGATGTTTGTTTTGTCATCCTACTTAGTTATTTGCTGAGTGTTTTTACGTGAATTAGACCAAACCTACCCTACAGACTTGCGCTCTAACTCTCGTTCAGGTCAAGTTGTGGGGTTTTGTTTGACAAATCCTAAAAACTCCTAAATTTCAACTCTCGTTTCTTGGTTTAGGTGTTTCCAATTGATTTTTGGGTCTTGGTAAACTCTCAACCTCTCGGTTTGTCGAGTTAAACTCCTCATTTCTTAAAGTTTGGTTTAATCCTTTCGGATATCGCCTACCTAATTGATCTAAGTGTTTACTTGTCATTGCAGATAGACTTTGTTTTGACAATTATACTAGGCCTTTGTTTAACGCAATAGTCAGATCTAACATTAACAATTTGCAACAAAAAGATAGAATCAAATTTCAGAAATCAAAAACGCAACTTAACTTAGCAATTAATCAAGTATTCAAACAAAACAAACAACTAAAAGAAAAGTTATCGAACTATAACCCCTAAACTAAACTACTCCATGTAAGAAAAAGCAGGTTTCATCATACAAAAACACAAAGAAAAAGGAAAAACCAAGTTACAACAAGATGTGCTCGAAAATCGTCCAACTTCTAAGCTCTGTCCTGTCTGGGGCGGCCCGTCCTGATCCTGGGGCGGTGCGTCTCAGGCTGGTGGATGGCCGTCGCGACAGGATGACTCTCTTGCTCCTTTCTGTCTCTCAAAACTTAGCAGATTCGAACTCTACCGACTTGGAGCCAGGACAGAGCTTATATAGGCTTCTTAGGAAGTTCCAAAACGTGGCATTGTGGCTCAGAAAGGCGGTGGAAACTGAAAAAACCGCCTCACCAAATCAGGCGCTCTATTTTTGGCATTCTCGAAATAGCTATCTGGCCTGTTTGTGGACTGGGACGGCCTGGTCTGAACAAGGGGCGGCCCGTCCCAGTATGGGCTGATTGTGTCGTCTGGATCTCATCTGCCTACGTCTGCACTGAGGTGGGACGACCCGTCCTAAGATTGGGGCGGCCCGTTCCAGCTTGCTGGATCTGTGCAACTTAGCCGATTTTCTCCTTTTTTCGCGCCAAAGTGTGAGAAACCTGTATAAAAAACTTGCCGGGCTATGGCTGAACTTTCCTACATCTAACATTAGCACAATTTAAAGGAAAATGAGTAAAAACACAAGTAATTTGAACGAAATTTGGGGCTTATTCTGGCTGAAAATCAAGTACAGAAACCGTACATCACAAACTAATTTGTGGGAGAAAAGGATGCTCAACACATGAGCTTGAGGGAAGAGAAGAAGAGGGGGCGGCGCACTCTATGGGGCAAGGTGGCGGCTAGGTGGGAAGAGAGAGGAAGAGTCCAAAGAGTCAATACAAGGTGCCTTATATAGCCTCTTAACCCTAGCTTGGAGTTCACACTATTTACAAGTGTGTCACTCCCACCTACCACCATGCATGGCCGGCCTCTTATAGGGCCTTTATGGGCCACTATCTCATCTCCAATTGGATCTTTAATTCTATTAATTAAAGGCTCACTCAAAGCTATTTAATTTGGACATTTAATTTACCAATAAATTAAGACCCAAATAACTTAATTAAATTAAGTGTGTTGTTTATAAATAATTATTAACTTAATAATAATTATTTAGAGATTAGACAATGCATTAATTTATTTCTATATGATCCATTTGACTTAATTAACAATAACGGTCCATAACGCTATTTAATTAATTAATCAACTCATCATATTTTGCAATACTCATTATTGCAAATAAATAAATAATGCACGTATGGTTAAATACCAATTTTGTGTGACCCTTTGAGGATTTATGCTGTGTTGGACATGGAGTTAAATCGCTATTTAATTCCAATAATCATAAGCGGTATCTAGCAACACGTTATGATTCCCAATTCGCATAAATAGTGTACAGCTACAAAATTTCAATCCTGCATAAGAGAACAATTATGTTTCTCTATTTTGATTCTTATGTCACACGATATCATCGTATAATCCAAGATAGGAACGTGTCATTCTTGCAGATTATACGTTTCTTGATCTAGAGATAATTGTATCAGTTGCTAGAAAACAATCTATCTCCATCAAGGGGCCCAAACAGATATCGTCACTCACTAAGTGAATTAATGAGGGACATACGATTTTCTTGATAATTAGCTTTTTCCCGCACAATTCAAGAGTTCTTAAATCAAGTCCGTATAGCAGCCTTTATCAGGAATCAGCGGTAGACATGATTTATAGAATCTATCCTCATGTGGAAAAGATGATTATCTCAAACTTAGAACCAAAATCATAACGAAATAAATAATGACACGTAACACAATCTATATATTTATTTCGTGGGGTCTAGTCCTGTACTATGTTCTATAACATATACATATGCAATTAAGTTGGTTACTCTTAACCTATGATTTATAGAACTTAATCATCACTTAACTTGCATATTGATAATTAATGTCCTTTGTTAATTATCAAGATTATGGACTTTTAGATTTATCGTTGTCATTTACTACTAAATGAATAACAGTGATCTATAATTCAGATCCTCAACCTGAATGAACTGTCAACGATTAAATCAAAGAACAAATGATCTGAAATCATCAATAACATAAACTATAGAAGTAGCCTAATAAATTGGCTTCTAGGACATATCTCTAACAATCTCCCACTTGGCCTAGAGTCAATCAATGGTGACTTCTAGCCAGTGCATAGTACTCAATGTAATATCCAAAATATACATGTCTCATACTAAAGCCTAGTAATAAAAGATACAACTCAAAGCCACTCAGGCATACGCCTAATCCCCATGGATGCAACGTGTAACTCATGTGCGGCTCGAGATAAAGGCTTTGTCAGAGGGTCCGCTGTGTTCGCGGCACCGTCCACCTTCTTGATCTTGACCCATCCATCATTGATCAACTGACGGATGAGATGGAATCGTCGTAGAATGTGCCTAGTCTTTTGATGAGACCTAGGCTCCTTGGACTGAGCTATGGCTCCCGTGTTGTCGTAGTAGATATCCACTAGACTTGAGATGCTTGGAACCACCTCTAGCTCGGTCAAGAACTCCTTGATCCATACACCTTCTTTCGCTGCTTCACCAGCTGCTAAGTATTCTGCTTCATCAGCCCTTTCTCTCTCCCCTTCTCTTTCTTGTCTGGCACAGTTGATCTGTCTCTCTCGCTCTCTCTCGTTGAAGGTCATAAAACTGGGGACTGGACGGACAAATCGAAGAAATCGCCGAAGGGTTCGATCAGAAAGACCAGCTGAAACCAACGGCTTAGATAAATTTGAAATGATAATGTAGAAAAGATCCCTAGCAATGGAGTATTTTTTGATGATTTGATGATTACGTATTTAAATATGTAAATTATTTGCTCCGCTAACGTATCAATATTAGTATTTGGATCGAGATTTTTATAAATAAATAAATGATCGTAGTGCTTTATTCGTTTCTTTAGAAAGGCGCTATTGACACTTGCAAGTTGGAAGTTGCAACTGCATCTGACGCAGGAACCCAAAGTCCGAGTCGATTTATCCTAGACAAGACATGCAATGCAACCGAGTCAACTGAAACAAACACAGTCCGGTTCAAGCCTGATACACCCAAGCCCAACCCAAACCATACGGCAGACCCAGATCTGACTGCCTCCTCTCTCCTCTTCTCAGTTCTCACCCCTCTCTCCATCTCTACTTCCCTCTTCCAATCCCCGATCTGATCGCCTCCCCTCGGCCTAACCTTAGATCTGATCTGAGCCAATCAAATTCTAAGGACGGACAGAAGAAGATGGAGATAGAAGCGCCGACGCCAGGGAGGTACCTGATCGGCGTGGCCATCATGATGGCCGGAGTTGTGCTTCCTCTCGGCTACATGATGTTCCGCAGCAAGCGCTCTCCTGCTTCCTCCTCTTCCTCTTCTTCCTCTTCCTCTTCCTCTTCCTTCGCCAAACAGACGTAGGTGTGCCTTTTCCTTTCTAATTCCTTTATATATCATAGCAATCAAGTCAGATACATGTTCATACCAGACAGTTTTTAAGCACAGCGCAATCCTTAGCTGCCAGATTGAGAACATTTTGACTTGCTCTTGTGTGATTGAGTCTCAACTTTCAAACCAATTTAGTATCAATTATCATGTTTCTAATTGAAACCATATTCCCTTCAATTTTGCAATTATTGCTCAATAAAGACTGAAAGAGAAAGAGGCCCATTATAACAAATAATGCCCTAGTACGTACGTACGTACGTACGTACATTAATCGTTTCAATTCAGCATTGCCCAAGGTTGAATTATGTAGCTTCAGTGCTTAAATGTGTTGGTACTTGGCTGCCTAAGGGGATGCCAGCATGTATTGTTTGTTCTACTCCGGGTTACATGGTTTCTAGAGCAGGATAAGTTGAGTTGTTATTGAATTCCCTTTATTGGGTATGGATCTCAGGATCTCGTTAGTCTGTCTCAATGTAACATGGTTCTGATTTTATCCATATGTTTCTGAAATTGATATCTCTCTCTCTTTTTTCTGTGTCTTGCAGGAATAAATCGTTGATAGTATAGGGCTAATTTTTTTCTGGTATAGAGTTTATGGAGATGTTAATGATAAGAGAGAACAGAGCTGCCATGACCACAGGAGAATGGGACAAATAGATGAGTTCTCTACCACATTTGGGATTTATTACCATAATACCATTCATACATTTACAATTTTCTTTGGCCTGTTCTCTATTGTTTTGTTTGGATGTGATCAATATCATGTATTGTTTCTATGTTGTTGCATTATAGTCGGATTTTTATTTGTTGAATACTGTTTTTGTTCATTGAACCATAGATTTAAGTACTCGAGATGACACTTTGTCACCTCAGTTCCTTATGGTGTGTTTTGAGGTTTCATTAATCCAACTAATGATATCAGGTTCATCCTCTTTCTGTGCGCCAAGAGGTGGGTCCAAAGTCTAAACTGATATGTAGGTGTTATTGAGGAGAACCGGCAATCTCTCTATACCGTTGCCTGTGTTTGTTCATTGGTCGTTGGAGAGGTTAGAGGTGTCAATCAGTCGAAACAACACTACAACACTGGCGTGTTAAAAAAAAAAAAACTACAACACTGGCAGTTAGCGTGTGACATAGAAAGAAGAAAAAAAATAACAGACAGAAAACACACACAAAATATTTTAATAAATAAATAAAATATTATAACTAAACTAACAATCGAACGGAACTAGATTAATATAATGTGTTATCGGCGAATATATTCCATGCTACTACAAACAAAATGCTTTATCTTATTCTTATTTAACCTAGGACTTGAACGCTTAGGCTCTGATGATCTGATCAAAATGGGGCTGCTGGCTGCAATGGAAATTCAATTCATTTCATGAGAAAAGAAATGATTTTAGATTGAAATCCGGCGATTGGAATCTCTTTGAGATGAATTGGAGGGAATTCTAATTTAATGATTCGAAGCTATAAAATGATTTCTCGTCATACTTTTTACCATTTTACCCTCATATTTGCAGTACGTATATACCCACACGCTATAGAGATTAAAAAGGAACAAAAAAGAATACAGGCATAGCCTAGCTGGATGCATGGTGGCACGCAAAGCTATCCATACACTGATTCACTTGCTAAATTAATGTATACAAATTATTATCGTGATACCATTGATTAATTTCATTGCTAATTTTTTTTTTATTGTTTAACGTTCTGCAGTAATTAATGCACTTTCCAACTTAACCTCATATTATTCCAAAACAACGAAACACCCCAAGGATGTGGTTTTTCAAAAAAAAAAAAAAAAAAACGAAACACCAGAAAATTTGAACATATACTAAAATAAAGTAGTGATAGCTTTAATGACGCTAGTAAAAATATAACAATTTGATTTTGATTACAGAATTTATTCAAAGAAATGTGCTTATAGCAATAAAAGCAATCATAGGAACTTTGCACATTTATACTGTATGAATTTGTAGGCACAATCAACTACGTGTTGTGGCTGGAAATTTTTTTTTTTTTTTGGTACATAAATCTCAATAGGAAATTTATTAACCACTAAGTCCAACTTAACATGAAAACCAATTGAAAATGAAAAGCCACATCTTCATTTCATTTACCAGCAAGAAACTAAAATAATATAACCCAAATCCAGCACCAAGCATATATACCAGCAACATATAGATCATCAATAAATATGCTGCATTAATTACTGATATGTATCAAAGCATGGAAAACTATAGCAACTTTTACCTGATGGGCTGTACCAGTACGGACCAAGAACAAAAGTAAAACTCATTCCTACAAGAGAATCTCAAAAAATATATTAAGGGTTATGAGTTATGAGGCAAAAAATGACACAAGCATTTTTTTTTTTTCATTTAAAACCTCAGGTTGATTGCCGGCAGTGAGATTTTTGAAGTTAGCAAGAACTACAACATTTTCAGCTTGCAGTTGGTCTACTTCATCGACATTTTCAGCTTGTACAACCCTTTACACCATTTGCTCAGTCTGGCTCAAAAATATCACATAAGAGATCGAGATTAGAGATCTCCTTATCTAGAATTCGCTGCATCTTTGGATTCGCCTAATTAAACAACTAAAGAAAGTTAAGTCCCAGTGGTAGAAGGTATTCGGTACCAGTGAAGGTTCAATCACAAAAATCTGTTAGATGCAAAGGTTTACAATGACCGGCTGTCATAAATTAACAGTGTCTTCATTACTTTTTTCATTTATTCTATTATTCGCATTTGGATTATGGTGCCCTGGACACTACTTGATTTGAATATGAATGAAATCGAGATGACTAGTATTGTTTCAAGTTTCAACTACTAATGCCATTCATTGGTCCTGGCTTAGGAACCCACCATATTCTGCGCTATTTTTTAAAAAAATCTACTTAGCAGGTCACACACAGATGAGAAGTGAAAGGGCTATATGGTCAATCATTGCATTGATTACTATACTTTCTACACTTTATTTTTATTGGAACTAACCAGATGCTAATTATTTATGAAAATTTTACTTTTCTTGGTTTAAGTATATGGTGCTATAGAGAGGTTAATTTCTTAGTGAACCTTTGTTTCATTATTCCTTTCTCTTAACAAATCAAATATTGTGATGTGGAGATGTGATTCCTTGGTATTTCTTTCTGTTTGTACAAACCTTTGTTTCAGATAATGAAATGGTAACCTTTAGGTTACTTAAAAAAAAAACAACAAATCAAATACAGTAACACAACAAATCAATACCTGAGGTTAATTTAATTCAGATTTCATACTTTAATTTTTACATAGCAGAGGTTAATTTAATTTAATGCAGTTTGGCATGACTCAGCTCTAGCAGAAGAATTTTACAATTTATATATTCACTATTCACCGACCTTGAAATCTTAGAAATAAAGGTTAATTTAACCACTGGTGCAGCACACATTAAGACTCTCAGAAATTCCATTTAACATGACAGTGGCTTATACATTAATGAGATAGATGTAATTAGTGAAAAATAAATATATAGTACCTTGATGAGATCATCCCGAACTTTAGAGTAAGCTTGAATCTTTCTTGTGCTTTCATTCCATGATAAACCACTCTATTTAAGAGCTTCTCGACTGAGAAAAAAAAATAATATGTTGAGAATTAATGGCCACTGTTAGTTATATTGCTTATATGTGGCTCACTTATTGTATTTTCCCTAATCTAAGCTGAGTTTTGTTCCAAGAAAGAATGACTTCTGCATTGTTACGTCTTCCACTTTTACATATTAAATGTGCCCATTTAAAATAGTTTATTCAAGAACAAATATCGGTTTCAAATAGAATTTTTGGTTCAATAGTATATACAAAATAGCTAATTAATTGAAAAAATGAAAAAAAAATGCCAAACTGAAAGCGCATAAAAAGAACTGAATGAAACATCCACAATACTATAGCAAATGAAAATTGTTACAAAATGTATCTCATAATATCCCATAATACAACCCGCCATGAGCTACTCAAAATCCTATCCTTTCATCACTTTATGCTCAAAACATTTCACACTAAAACTGAACAATATCAAAAAGGGGAGTAAGGTCAAAAAGTGGAAGGGAAAAAAAAACCTCAACAGATCAGTGATGCTAAAGTCCATGGAAGGTGCAAAACATAACATCACTGGTCTTAGTTCTAAACAACACTACAAAATATTATTACATATCCCAATAAAAGAATTAAACTAGTAACAGTAACAGTAACAACCAGCAAACCCCACCAACCAATTTACCTCACTTGTGTAGGAGAGCAGAGGAGACCAGAAGCATCAGCACCCACAACTGCAAGCTCACAAATATTACAGATCTGACCCTCGACTGCCGGCACAAATCGTGCACCACAATAAGGGCAGGACACATCCTTCTGACCACGGTAGATAGGCACAAACGTAGCTCCACAAACAATAAAAGGATTTCTGAAATCATAGTTGAGCTCCTTCTCATCTGCTTCGGCTGCCTGGATCACTTGTCTGGCCTTCTTGGCCATGGCCTCATTTGGACTGTTATCTAAAAGCATCCTGGCAAAATTTGCTGCTGTTGCTTTGTTCTTCTTTGAGTAAAAAATTGACATGGCACTGCTCAACACAAGTCGCATGTGGACCTTTTGTAGCTTGCAATTGGTGAAGTATGCAGCAAGTTCCATCTGACGAACAGGATCATCTTTCATTTCCCTTCTCTTAACCTCCATTTTCAACCCCAGAACATATTCTTTTACGATATCGATCAACTCTTTCACCTCATCAACCTCTCGCCTCGAGTCAACCACCAATAGAGGGATAGTGTGAAGGATGCTCATAAACTGACGAAGGGCTTCTGGGAATTTCCCTTCCGTGGTGACACGGTAGGCTGCCTTTAACTTGTCCTCCATCTGAGAGAACTTGAAGACAAGAGCTGGTGGACCCCGTACATTAGGGCTGGCTGACTCAGTCCAACCCTTTTCAACTGCAAGCTGGACCACTGGTGCAGATGCAAAGGCACGGAGGTATGCGTGGCTGCCATTGTGGAGGTCCATGAACAGTGCCTTCAGAGGTGCAAAGTTTTTTATGCCAAGCTGGCGGCTCAGTAACCGCATTGCTGTGTCAAAGTTTCCAGCTGCAGCATGCTCACCAGCAAGAGAAGACTTCTGGGTCCAGATTTGACTAACTGGCATTCCAGGTTGAGGAGCCACAAACATTGCAGCTCCTCGAGCTGAGCTGGTGGCCTTTGGTGTGTCTGCTTCAGGTGGAAGCTCCAGATCCTCGAGCTCCCAACCTCCTTCATCTCCTTCCTCTCCATTTGCTTCACCATCCTCCCCATCTCCAATTATGTCACCATTGGCTATCACACTATCCACATTGACAATATCCAAATCCTCATCTCCCCATTCAGCACCAGCAGCATCAGCATCTTCATCAACATCATCACCCCTCCTGCCAACAGTCTCAAGACCACCTTCGAAAATGCCACGCATGACACGTAACAGAGGCCAGTCACCAGCACACATTACAGGGGGTGAAGGTACCAGAAGGGAGCTAGTTCGCCCCTCAGGGAGGACAGGAACATTACCCTCCCCAAGCTCAGCTGTCAGCCTCTCAGCATCTTCGGTTAGACCATGAGTAGCAGCAGTAACATATGCAAGCGGCAAGTGGCCTGTGGATTCAAGTATCTTGACTCTTTCCTTCACATCTCCCAAGTACATGGCATTATGGAACTGACCCATCACATCTTTCTTCATCTCAGCTATCTTGAGCATCTTAGAGAGCTTCTCCATATTACCAGTTACAAGATACAAAAATGAGAGCCTTTCAAAATTCTTGGTACGCTGGTATGCATACTCAACAATGTTTGTGTTCCCCTGACGGAGGGCTTCAATGCCCAAACGATACCAGTGGTCCTTCTCATCAATTTCCTTGGCTGATGCAACAGCTATCTGGATATTCCCACTCTCTAAAGCTAGATTGAAACGGGTCCTTTCATCTTTAACAAAATGAAGGGCCACTTCAGGGAACCCCTTTTGTTGCAAATAAGCAATCACAGCTTGACCGCACAGTTGTGAGTTTCTTATCATGCTCATCACATGGTCATATCGTTTGCGCAAGAGAGCAAGCTTGAAGATGTATTCTGATGCATCAATTGCAATGACCCTGCTCTTGCTGTCACGGTCCAGGCAAAAGATCTTGGTCCCAGAGACTTTGGTTATGTATATAGGAACATCTAGCGTCTTGATGATCCCATTATCACCATTCGGAAGACAGTATTTGATGTGATTCAGGGTTGTGTAGATGAAAACACCATTCTCATCCCATGCACCACTCTTCACACGGATTGTCTCATGGAGTGTGCACCTATGAACCAGATTTTTATTTGCTATAACAATGGCATGTTTGCTGAGTAAAGCTATGGACTCCAAGTCAGCTGACCAGACAATGTATTTCACTGCTGGGGTTTGGAGCTCACCAAGTAATAGCCTTTGCTGGAGATCAAAAATGACCACTCTGTCCTCTGCCCGACAGAGAAGATTTCCGGTACCGGCATAAAAAATAGCATCAGTAGCAATAGGAAGAAGACTCTTCTTCACAATCTCATTTTTCAGGTTCTTAACCAGAGCCTGGTTGGTGCTCTTATCTAGCACCGCAAACCGGTTGCGAGCCACAAAAACAGCTGAGGCCCCCGAACCCTTCTTTGCATCCTGAGCATAATCACCCCGGCCAGATGACTCCTTTGGCACAACATACAACTCATAAGAACCCCCATCAGCATCAGAGCAAACCAAAACTGCATTCTCAGTGGGACTATAGGACAGACTCCTGGGTGCCTGGTTTAGATTCACAGACCCAGGTCGGCGAATGGGAATGAGCTGTGTATCCTTCCCTGAGGAAAACTCAAAGGAGCGAAGGAAGCGGTCCTTAACAACGAGAAGAGTGTCGCCAGATACAGCAAAAGCAGGCCGCTCACGCTCAAGCTTGAAAACGATCATGCCAGAGTCATGCCCGGCAGCGAGCAGGTTCATCTCAGAATGTGCTGCAAGGACCCAGAAACGATCATGCTCACGGCGGAAGGTCTGCACACCAGTGCGCTTGGTTGCATCCCAGATGCGGATGCTCTTATCCTCAGAGTTTGACACAATGATGTCCTGCTTTGCATGGAACATGACACAGGATACATTATTCATATGGCCACGGAGGGTGTCCACCTCCCATGCTTTCGTGTCTGTTCGTACAAGAAAGTATCGATCAGTTTATGTTGTGGAAGTTAAATAACAGAGGCACTGTTACCCGAGTTAACAAACAGATATTTAGAAGAGCAATACTCAAACTAAGGAAGTATTAACATTCCTAAATAAATTAATAAATCTTAGCAATATAAATTTGTAGATGCTCGATCTGTAAACAAATGCCCAATGCTGTTACTGCAGCAATTACATCAAGGGAACTGAATTATGGACATGAATCTAACAGCCTATCACAGAAGGAGGTGTAAAACTGAAATGTGGATCTGAATCTAACAGACTATCATAGAAGGATAAAATAACGATGTAATCCCCCTTGTCCCTTCTAAATCCTAACAAGTTTCATCCTTGTTGGTATGCTCCAAGTACTCTATTTTTCTAACTAAAAGGTAACCCAATAATTGCAATTCTTTTATAAGGAAAAAAATAAAAATGAAAAGGATAGGGAAAGGGAAAGGGAAACCAAAACTCTGCCTATATTAAACTCTTCTTGCACGGTTTAGTATAGCTTGGTCCCAAGCCCGAGTAAAAGAGGGTTGTGATAGGCTCGGCGAGCCAATGTAAAAAACCCAGTTATCTCTATGGAAATGAAACCCAGGGAAAGGGAGACCAAGATAACGTACCATTCATACGCCAGAGCTTGACTTGACGATCATCAGCACATGAAACAATCAAAGGCAAAGAAGGATGGAACGAGGCCCAGTTAACACCCCGATCATGCCCCTCGAGAACGTACTTCACAACTGCATCAACTCCTCCAAACAAATCAGAGTTCATCTGGGTGAGCCTGAGAATATCATCAGCAGGTGACACTGTCTTCTTCCTAAGAGCACCAATGTCCCAGACCCGCACAGTTTGGTCGAGGGAGGCTGAGACGACCAAATCCTCCTTGGGGTGAAAGGAGGCACACATGACATAGTGGTTGTGGCCAGTTAGGACAGAGATACAGTTGCGCGACTGCCAATTCCAGATACGAATGGTCTGGTCATCGCTGGCACTGACAATCCAAGGGTACTCATCGTGGAACTGCACAGTTCGAATGTAGTCAAGGTGGCCCAGGAGAGTGAAGAGGCACCGGTGTGTCTTGTAATTCCATACCTTGATTTTGTAGTCATCACCTGTTAAATACAGCAGAAGAATTATGTGTTTGCTTGTTCAGATACTATTGCAAACAGTGAAGATAATTATTATAAAGCCTTCTGTGAAATTTGATTGAGTTTGGTTTAGTTGCAACAGAGATACAATACAGCAATTGCACATTTATAATTGAACAATATCAGTATGTAAATATCAATTAGGCGATAAAGACACACACACAACTATATAAATTTTTGAGTCTGATAAAGCTACAAGACTCAATTGAGGCGGAAAAAAAAACTATAGGTAAGGCCTGTCTCGAGTAAAACATCCTCCTATGAGTTAAAACTAGAAAGATTATGATATACAGAATAGCAAATGGGATTTAAGAGAATATCACTTATAAAAATCTTTTCAATAGGTAGAAGTATTATTAATTTACAATTTAACTATTCAGCGAAGTGTTTAGAATGACAGGTAAAGATATAAATACAAATTACTACTCTTCAAAAACAGATAATGAAATACCATTGTTCCAAATAAAGACGGCAAACATGCACACTACATTTCAAATTTAGATATCATTCAACCTATAACTTTATAATTGAGACCCTGAGACCCAGGCTTACGCTTGGAAAACAACAAAACTGAAGATCTACACCGTGCAAATCTCTATGGCGTCATATTTAGACCTAAGTACACAAACTACAAAAGCATTTCACTCCAGATCTACACAAGCACAGATCAAAATTTCCAATATCAAATCGAGATAAATAGATTTACCTCCAGACACGAACAGTGGTTGGGATTTGTGGAAGTGGACGCCGCGCACGGGTCCTTCATGCTCGTCAAATCGATCGATAAGGGTTCCCATCCTGTAGTCCCATAGCTGGATCACGCCACTGTGCAAACTCGCAAGGATCCATGGCCTCTTGCTGTGGAAGCTGAGACCCTTGACGCGATTGCTCTTCGTCTCGAATTTCGTCAGCATCTGAAAACCCTACCCTAGCGTTTATGAAAGAGATGTAAAAGGATTGAAATGAAGAGAAAAGAGAAATCCGAATCGGAGAAAGTGATTCGGGGCTTTGATTAGAGCATGGATCTGAGAAAAGGGAAGAGAGAGAGAGAGAGAGAGAGGAAAGAATCGTGGGGGTTTTGATTTAGTGCTGACCTCAATGGATGTCAGATCTGGGTATTAATAGGGTAGGAATAGATGATCTCGACCGTTGACACACGCCGATAGAAGAGATCTCAACCGTTAAGTACCCCACTGATTTTCGGCGGTCAAACTTAATAGTAAAGTAATTGTTCACAAAAAAAAAAAACTTTTTGGTAAAGTATAATGCTTTTTCTTTTGGGCAAATGAATTGGCTGATAGTTTCTTGTATGTAAGCTGTTGATTTGACGAAAGGGAGGAAGAAAGTTCCATTTATGACCGTTCGATTGGATATCAAGGAAACGATATACGAGTTAGAAACCGGACGCACATGGTTCATGGGTTGTGAGTTGTGACTAGTGACTACACCTGTCGGTCAGTGATGAAATGTTTTAACGTTTTCGTCTCTGTTTTGTCAAAATGGGACGTTAAATGAAAGCTGAAATGAGTTTCGTTTTCAAAAACCATTTCGTTTTGTTATCGAAACGAAACAGAAACGAAAATGATTGTTTCCGCTTCCACTTCTAACGTTTGACAGGCCTAGTTGTGACTCTGGTCTTCAAATTTTGCAGTGTCATATACTCATATTCAGTTATTTAATGTATTATTATATTTTTATGTTTCAATTATGAGATGTATTATTTTGACAATATAAACTTATTTGACAAATACGATAAAATTGATGAAACGGTTAAACAATTACGGCCAATTGAAATTGGTTTGCTGAAATCTTCACCATTTCACCAGCTTTCATTTTTCTCGAACTCATACAAAGGATAACTGATGATATATGACTATCAGCTGATCTTATCACCATCTCTTTCCTTAACAAGGTGCAATCAAGATGAGTGATTATGATTCAAATTTGATTTAAAATTTCTGTCAACCATAGAATTATCCAATAAAATTCATTAAAATTTACTTTTTAAATTTAAATACTAATAATGTGCTAGTAATTAAGTATGGTCATTGGTAGGGCTGTCAAACGTGGTCAAAATCCACATAATAGCATTTTGTCGTTGCCGTTCCGTTTGAAAAATGGTACAAAAACAACATGTCATTTACCGTTCCGTTTATTAAACGAAACAGATTTTTGTCCCATTAATCGTTCCAGTTACTATTTTCTATTGAAATAATCAATTTCAGTATTTCATTTCCTGATAACGGTATAATCAACTGTGCCACGTACCGTTTCGTTTAGAAAATAATACAACTTTTTATACCACTTACCGTTCTATTTAGATTAAACAAAACAGCATAATAACAGTAAGTGGCTTAACGTTGACAACCTAGTCATTGGTCAAGGTATGATTCTGCTGCGTGCCATAAGATATATACAATTCTTGGGCCACTCTTGAAGTCTTGATGGGCTTGTAAGAAGAGATTATGGGCTTAGATTTATTTATTTATTTATTTATTTATTTATTTATTATTTTTGCGACGACGCTTAGATTTTATTTTTCTCGTGGAAGATTTAGACCAGCTTACTTGTGAATAGTGTATTGAACTATTGATTCATACGAGGGGAAATAAAATATTGATTTAGAATGACTAGCAGCAATGCCCGCTCAATGTGCGGTCAATTTTTTATTTGACATATTTCAAAAAAGTTGAGAACTTTTAGTATATATTATTTTTATGTGAAATCTTTTTTTTTATAAGAAAGAGGGAGGTTTTTGCCATCCAATTTTTTTTTTTTTTGAAATTAAAGATGCATGTGGAGGCTTGAACTCTTGACTTCTTGGAGGTCAGTCTAATGCTCTTACCACTGAGCTACTAAACCACATGCTATGTGAAGTTTACCACAATTTCAATTTGTATACAGCCTTGTAAATTACATCCCTTTTGCTAAATTGTCAAATAAAAAAAAAACTATTCTGCAGTAGTTTGCAAAGGTACCCACTGTTCAAGCGTGGGGGTTAATTACAACTCAATTACCTCACAAGTCACAACATGATGCCTCTGCATATTAGTCAATACCAAATTACAATCCATTATTTTCCTTCGTTGCATTTACACATATTAAGGATTGGTCAAATACATCAATATGGAATACATATGAAATGTCTAGTATTATGGTCTTATTCGCAACAATCACATCAGCATCACTGTAATATAAAAGAATAAGGTTTAAAACCATAATAAATAAAGAATATGAAAAGTACCTTGTTCAAGCATCGATGTGCTTCCAATACTGATTTTGAGGTTAAGCATCGGCTCACCCATTCCCATGAACACAACATTAGATATCCTATGCTTGAATAATTCCTCTATGGCTAGCACCTTCATGCAAGAACATTATAGAAAAACAATTCAAAAGTCTGCTTGTTCAGTGCTATGCTTGCAAGCCAGAAGTCCAGAACAGATCGGTGGTAACTAAATTCCTTCTTATGGTTGATTTCTGGTATTAATACCTTATTATAGGATTTTTCTATTAACAAAGAAGCCTTAAAAAACTTTACAACTGACCTGCTCAACAATCTCATGCGGCTTCAGGTTTCTAGAAAAGCCTCCCTTGCCAGTGGCACAGAACGAACAACGCAAGGGGCAACCAACCTAGTAACATGTCAAAAGACTATCAAAAGTGTAATACTTCGGTAGTCAATGAGGCACATTAGCTTGTCTCTGATATAAATATTGCTTACTGTAATTTGAAATAAGTATTCCTTCCATTTTCAATTTGCACCTCTCACTCCTTTAAAGTTATCTGAAAATGACATCTGACTGGCAACTAAACCTACAAAGCAGAAAGTAACGTCAACTGTCGGAGCTATGAAATACGAAAGGAATACTTTTTGGTTTTCCATTCTTCAACCCATTTGTAGCTGCTACCATAGGTTGCTTACCAGGCACATACACTTCTTTGCAGGTCCTTACAATTAAAAAAAAAAGGTGAAAAAAATAAATAAATAACTAAAGCAACAAAATAGACAAATGATTCAACAGATTTCTACACCATGCAATTACCAGTAAAATAAATACTGCACCGTTAAGGTTAGTTAAGAAAAATAAAATATTTATAAGCTAATTACTCACGTAATCATGCCTCCATATATGCTGATATGCAGTGTCCTTTTGAGGATCCAACTTCTCTGAGAACAGATCACTGATAACTGTTGAATCAAGTTAAATACCAGAAGTATAACAGTAAAGTCATCTACATCCTACATCTTACCGGTACATTTTCAGACCATCCATTAAATTTATTCCATAAGAATCCCAGTAGTACTTATTAATACAAGCACTGGCTGTCAGAAATTCAACATTAGTCCAAGTGAATAAGACCATGTTTATTTAGTATCCGCTCAGGTATGTTTCCCAGACAAAATCAATACAAGAAGGGTATATAAGCCAGTTATTATATTATTTTTGTTATACTTATAGCTCATTGTCATTTTCAGTACCAACCGGTTCATTAAAAATATCTTCGAAAGCCAAGGACACAGATCTACAAACATGGTGCCAAATTCAGTGGTTTCATCCTTGAAAAGAAGCACAAATTAAATTCTATGAAAATAATTGTTACATACATCTCTCAAATCATTTTGAGCATGGAGCTTCTGGCGGTGCAAATGCTGAGCTCCTCATTAAATTCCTGTTGGAGCCTACATATCTGTATAATTCAGTAAAACATTGCATACATATTCATGGTCTAAACAGACAAAAGCTGGAGATATGCAAGAATATATTCTCATTGCTTCTTCATGGTCTAATCTTAACAATCACATATTACTCACTGTACAAGTCTATTTCATAAAGAGAGGACAGATTCTAAGTTACATTATTATTTTCTTTTGAAAAACTCTTCGAGAGAGATAAATGAAAATATCCTTAGCATTCAGACCTTGACTAAAATTAGATCAATACTAACAGAGGTTACATCTGACACACATTTTTACTAACAGAGGTTTAAATCAATTCTATTGCAGTTTGTCCTTCATTTGCTAAATCAATCACTTGCGCCAGTTCACACTTCTATGCCCTCTTAAGAAGTCAATCCAGATGACCTTTGTCGGCTGTATTTGAAATCATAAATCTCCTGCCTGAGCCTCTCGGTTTCATACTTTATTTCCATTGCGGGATTTAACTTGATCGCTTTTATTTCATCTCGAACCTTGCTGATCGCATGTTCAAATCTACGGGGTGCTAATTCCTCCATAGTTTCTATCAGAGTTTCCAAACTTCGAACTTTTCGGTATGGCCAATTTGGGATGCCTAGCTCTCTGCACCTTAATTGCAGTGTTGGCACAGATACCTTGAGCTCTCTTGCAGCATCTTTGATTGACAGTGAGAATTTTTGTGCTACATGCTCGAATTTCAGCTTATTCCTCCTTGGTTTCTTCCTGAACATGTTAAAGTTATAAACTCCATTTGTAAAAAAAGTTTGCAAAAAATAAATAAATAAAAAAAAGTAAAATCAAAATTGAAGTGGTTATACAGTGCATACAATCTAACTATAATTGGAAAAGACATAGGAAGGTTAATTGGAAAAGACATAGGAAGTGGTTATGCAGTGCATACAATCTGACTATAATGTGCAAAGGCTTTGAGATTACAATCAAATAAATGCCCAATATGCCCTTCAAGTCTTAAATATATTCATGATAGAATTCCAAATATGCCTTATCTTATTCATTCTATTCAAAGGGAAACTCATGGTCCTTCAATTAATCTAATATGTACAAAATTCTAATGCTACTACAAAATTATAACTTGTGTCCAGTAACTGCAGTTATTGAAATACATTGGGATGCAAATTGTACCTTCGATAGAGATGCTCGCTTCGTCCAACATATCTATTGGGATGCAAAGTTTGACCCATTCCTTGTCCAACCGTAGCATCCATCGTACCCAACGGATGAAGGGGCTGCATCTAGTCAAACACAAAGCATAATACAGTTAGGTATAAAAAAACTGTTATGATTAATGATAGTAGGGGTCCCCGATTGCCATTGTTTTGACCATTATGAATTCAAATTGGTATTTACCAGGAAAATCATAGGAGCATTCATGGTTGTTGAAGCTTGTGTGGCCCTAACAGCATACATGCGATGACTTAACTTGTATATAGGCATCATAGTATTCAAATTCTACAATCAATGGGACATGATATATTTATTATTAAGCCAAATACATGATATTTATTTTCATGAACTATGAACTGAAGTGCTAACAGAAGCCAACTATTATACCCCATTCCCATCCAAAAACTAAATTAGAATAAACACCCCACATTTCAATTGGGGGGTGTTTTGTACTGACAAAGAGCCAGCATATAAACAACAAAGAATAATTAAACTCAAAACTCTGACAAATTGCATATCAGGAAGGAAAAAGAAAAAAAATAAAAAGATAGCAAGTAACATAAAAAAATGCCTTTATAACCATTAGGGATATGCTTAATACAAATTACTTGACCTTAGTCTATTGTATTTTGAAAAAATAGAGTAAGAACTTATTTAATTAACGAATGTTGTAAGAAAAGTAAAAAAAAAAAGCAATCTATGTAAAACAAATCATACTTTAAGTATAAAGAAAAAATATTTACAGAAAAAGAATAATGAATTCTAGAATAGATAAGGTAAGATAATATATAAGGGATATCTAACATTAGTTATGTATGTAACAGGGTATTGTGCATTGCAAATGAACTTGGGTTTGCTTTTGGTACTTGTTCAGGTCTGGTACCAGCTACTGGTACGGGTTAGTTGGGTTTGGCCACTGGTACCATCCTTTCATTTCGCCACTGGTTCAGGTCTGGTACCAGCGACCGGTACGGGTACTGATTCAAGAATTTAATGTGAAATGAAAGGAAAATTAAGGGCTGAATTGATTAAAAGAAGGTTTCGTTCTTGTCAGAGGGTAGAATTTTGCAAAATGTCATGCTTATTGGAAAAAAGAATTACTGGAAATTAAGGGCTAAACAAAAATCCATTAGTTTTAATTCAAGAATTACCGAAATTTCCAGTATGATTTTTGCAGTATGCCATGCTTATCGAAAAAAAGGAATTAAAAGAAGGTTTCCTTCTCTCCAAAAATTGGTTCAAATTCAAAACAGTATAGCATAAAATTAAACTGGCAAATTATTCAAAAGGCTTTTATTCAATTTTAACCAAATTATTCTTCATCTTGGATAATCTAGATGAACAGTACAATCAAACAAAAAAAAACCAGGCTCCTACGCTTCACCAAAATGCAATTAAAAGATCTAGAGTGGATATAGGTTGTATCTTTTTGAGCATCTAGCTTGGGTAGAATCAATTGCAGTTACTCAAGTCATGCGGAGCATTCATTCCAACTGTAGCAATGGAGAAATACATTCTTTTAACCTACCTTGGGCTTAAACTTCTCAAAGCATGGAGAAAGAAATGTGGCTTAGGTAACTAAAGAAAGATAGATTCAAATGCGCCGATAAGTAAGACATTATTAGATGGTTTTAGTGTAGCACAGGAGTCTGCTTTAATCTACAACTAAAAATGCTAGCAATTGAACCATCTTAATCATTCGAAAATCAAATCGAATAATGAGAGAAAGAGAGAGAGAGAGACGCACCGATAGGCGAGGAGGTGACAAAATCGGGGTGCCAAAATCGAAACTGCTCTCCTTCGTTTAGGCATCGTTGGTTAAATAGGCAAGCAATAGAAATTGAAATTTCAAAATAGCGATCCGTGGGACTTGGATTGGGGGTGGCGATGGATGGTTGGATGGGGGCGATCGGTAGTTCGGACTGGAGTTAGGTTTACGAAGGGATAAGTCGGAAGAGATGAGAATGAGGTGGAGACGCGGATTGATGAGGGTGGCGATCCGTGGGACTTGGGTTGGGTGGCGAACGACCGTTGGATGTGGGGCGGTGGATGGTTGGATAGGGGCGATCAGTGATTCGGACTGGAGTTGGGTTTTACGAAGGGATGGAAGTCGGAAGAGGTGACTGAGGTGCGGAGACGCGGCCCTTTAAGTCGGAAAAAAAAAACTGAGGCGCGCTGAAAATAAAAAAAAATAGAAAACACGATCAGAAGGAATCGACCCGGTGAACGCATTATAATGAGCGAACATTCGTTCCGCTCGCGCATCTGAACCAACGTATAAATCTCTCTTCATTCTGCGACACGATCCGGTCCCCTTATCAAGTTTCTGTTTTAATAATCAACGATGTGGAATATAAATTTAAAACGATCAATGGTCCAGATTGTTCAGTTCAAGGTTGTATCCTTGAATGTTACACTTTTGCATTGGTGCTTTTAATATAGTAGAGATAGAGATTTATTGAGCTCTCAGGAAAAGGCTCGTTGGAGTCATCAAGACTTGCCACTTGTAAAATGCCGGTAACCAAAGTACCGACTGTTCTTTATTTAAATTTAATTTTGGTTTTTAATTTGTTATATTACCACTTTTTACCATTTCATTGTCAATCTTTGAGTTGTTTATGTACATACTACACAAAATTTTTATTTACAAGTATTAACTCTAAATTTACAAATTCCAATCATACATTGACAAGTACTGACTAGATTTACTTGAAGCTTCAATTCTGCATTGGATGAGAATATCAATAAACTTTTTTCCTTGCTCAATCTAGATGTCAAAGTGATAATTCCAATAATTTAAATCACTTTCAGATATTGTTCCGATGACAACGGCGGGATATATCTTAGGAGAAGGGGGAGAGGGGGCCGGGGTCCTTTGAAAGCTTCACTTCTCCATATGTCTCTTGCGTACTAAATAAAATATCCAATGATTGTGTAATTAGCATAAATTAGAGTTTGCTAATTTAGTCTACTAAAACTCTCTGATTTGACATTTGAAGGACTCTTTTTACAATCTGTATTTATCAGAGGGAACGGATGGTAAATAATGGAAGGGAAGTAAATTACGTACAATTGCTGAAGGAAACCATTTTTCTCCATAATTTTACTTCTTATATAAAAAAATCTCCTTCGAAGTGTAATAGAGAAAAATAAATTGCAGTCTTTTCCTTGGACATCAATGCCCTCCAAATTGTGGCGCGATTTTTATCAACTCCAAAATCATCATTGGAGATTTCTTTCAATTTTATATACAACATATTCCTTCGTGTTGCTAAATTGCTTGATTCTTCCCTGCGCTAGTTTTTTTTTTTCTCCTTCTTTTTGGCTGGTTTTCAGTATTTACCATAATACAATTGCATGCATTAAAATGTTATACAATATGAATTTGATGGAATAGGTTAAAGAGTTCAAGGATTTAAGGATATAATGGACAATTGTTGCTAATTTATATAGTTTTACTTTCAATAAGTTGGATAATTTAATACTGTTTGGTTTATATGGGCGGAATCGTAAGGGGGGAGAAATATTGGAAGGAAAGGGATGGGATGAAATGAGTAGGAAAATTATTTAATATATGTTTCCACCACAACGAGCGCCGTAGGGAAATAATTTAAATAAATATTACCATGTGTAAATCATACACTGGACATCTCTGATTATGAACACAACACTGAAACTGGAGATTAAAAAGCACCTTAAGAAATATCCTCTCTGGACCACCTAGCTAACAGGATGCCAAGTGTTATAGCCAGCACATCATATGAGACAAAAACTCAACTCTTCTTAGCCAGTAGATATTTTTACTAAAACATGATTTTATTCCCTTTTTGTAATCTGATATATATATGAGGAATGATGCGCTGTGTAAGACATACAATACAATTAATAAAATGACAGACATCAGTTGATTAGTTCTTTATCTCCTTTACTGTTACATTTACATTTCATGGTATCCGAGCCATGGCCGGAGCCTCTTCCTCTTCTTCGGTCACCTTACCTTCTTCCTCAGATTCAATCATTCTTCTCAATTTACCTATCTCCACAAAACTAAATAGATCCAATTTTCTTGCGTGGCAATCTCAAATCACCCCTTTGCTCCATGGTTATGATTTATTCAAGTTCGTTCAAACACCTACCCCTCCAGATCCGACTATCACCGTCAACAATCAGGTGCAGCTCAATCCTGATTATCTCAAGTGGCACAAACAGGACCAACTTCTATTGGGGTGGCTCCGTTCATCCTTGTCTGAACCAATACTCACTCAGGTGGTTTCCTGCACATCTTCTGCTGCTCTTTGGTCCATGTTACACGCAACCTTCTCTGCTTCTTCCAAAGCGCGTCTCATCGAGCTTCAGCAGCAACTTCAAGGTGTTACCAAAGGGGCTTTGACTTGTGCTGAGTACATTCAAAAGCTCAGATCTCTCTCCGACGAACTCGCTTTCATTGGTTCTCCCGTTACAGATGCTGAGTTGGTCAACTACACTCTCCGTGGGTTAGGCAAGGATTTCAATCCGCTTGTTCTTGCTGTCAGTCAGTCAGTGCTCGTTCTGATCCTATCTCTCTGTCGGAGCTGCACTCTCTTCTCCTCACCACTGAGACTCGCCTGACCTCGCAACATGTCGCTGCTCCTCTGCCTGCCGCACCAGATCCAGCGGCGTTCTACTCGAATCCGCGCCTGCGACAACTAAACCCGAATCTGTCTCCATACCCTAATCAAAACTGTTTCCTTGGACCTAATTAATATCGTTTCCCTGGCCCAAGAGCCCCTTTCCCGAGGCCCAATAATAATTTCCCTCGACCCAATCATTTTCCTCCCAGACCTAATTTCAATCCTATTCCCAGGCCCAATTTTCCCTTTCCTAATTTCAATCCACCTCGTCCCAACACTAATGTTCAGAACCCTTCATCACAGAATCAGTTTGAGGCACCTGCTTCCACTGGTCTGACACCCTCTCCTTGTCAGATTTGCGGTCGCCGGAATCACCAGGCCATAGAGTGTTACCACCGTTTTGACAGTCGATTCACTACTCCTCCCACTGCTCACTATAGCCCACCAATGCCGTACCAAGCCTTTGTTGCTTAACCATCAACTCCGCCGGCACCTCATGATTGGTGTATCGACTCCGGCGCCAAGCATCATATCACTCCAGACCTGAACAACCTCTCTTCGTTTGTGGCCTTTGGAGGTAATGACAATCTTCAAATTGGTATTGGTATGGGAATGAAAATTGCACACATTGGCACATCTTTTTTTGTCTTTTCCTCATTTTACAATTAAACTGAAAGACATTCTTCATATCCCTCAATTTACTAAAAATCTTCACCATTTCACCAGCTTTCATTTTTCTCGAACTCATACAAAGGATAACTGATGATATATGACTATCAGCTGATCTTATCACCATCTCTTTGCTTAACAAGGTGCAATAAAGATGAGTGATTACCATTCAAATTTGATTTAAAACTAGTGAATGCATCGCGCTCCGAGCGATGTATGATTGATTTAAGATGATAATAATATCAATTTAGTTCCTTTTTTATTTTTTTTTTTGGGCGAATGGGAAAGTTTTGTAATTCAAGGCATGGATTATTTGTTTTTTTTAAATTCGCTTCTTTTTTTTTGTTTGTACAGAGAATGTTCAATAATTTGTGAAGTTAATTCATTCAATTTACGAATAACGTTTCCCATTTTCAATGCGAAGCAACTATATGTGTAGATATTAAATCGATCTTTGTATTCTTAATTGCTTGGTCAGGTAGGTGTACGATTAACATGGAATAGTTTTGGTTAGCCCAGAAGGATGGTACAAAGTATTTTATGTAGCTTTTCTATCTACGGGAGAGCAGTGCATTCTGTTTTTTTTTTATGTATGAGTTGAAAAGATCGATTTTGTCTAAGAGATCTACTATCTAAGGCTGTGTGTGCTTTTATTTTATTTTTTTTCCTACAATACGCTGAAACAGTCGTGATTTTGCTTGCAAGAGCTCGATTGTGCTTGTGTGTGCAGGTGTTATGCTGCACGAAATAATTTGAACGAAACAAAGAGGAGCATTTGTCCATCATTGATCTTTGTAGTATATAACAGCACAATACATTTAGCCCTAATATGCTATAGAAGTTCAACTGTGCACAGAATAGGTCCTTGCTATTTCAACCTGCTGACCATCTGATGCAGTTGAAATTCTATAACTCGAACCAAAAAGGATAATCTAAGGTTTCATAGTTCCTAATAGAAAGGTTTTGTTTTTACCTAAGCGAAACAACCTAATAATTACAAAATGTTTAAAAGGCTAGCATCCATGAAGCAATATTTGATTGTCTTAGATAGACCTATGTTTTCGTCAGAGTGTTTGTTCCAAAATAATCTGTCCTTTGTCGCTGATGTATTGTTCTAAGGTCGATGGCTGAAATGGAGAGAATTGCATTACTGAGTGCATTCTGTTGTCGGTAAAAAAGTTATTGTATTATTAATTACCTGAGTGGAGTTTGTCCCGCATCATCCTCTGTCTTGATAACATGTAACTTCATTTTTTTGGGGTTCAATGGTGACTCAGTTTGCGAAAAAAGCTCGTTCAGTGGGTTGATCCTTGGTAGATTCACTGACAAAAAATAGGATGTTAATTGGATGGTTATCTTTATTGTTGAGTTGACAATAATATTCCCTGGTAGATTCAACAAATGCTTTACCACTAATCCAGGTCAAATATGCTGAAGTGTAGAATCATAAAGACATTCATTTGATTCTCGCTTTCAAGTCAAAAGATGAGAAGCAAAGATCATACATAAAATATGGACACCTGAAATTTTCTGTAATCCTTGATTGAGGCTACTATTGGACATAGCATGTTACCAATTTACTTGATTCTGGATCGGGGCTATTGTTACTCTCTCAATCTCATTTTTGGTTTTCCCAGCGAAGAAATTAGGCTTCAAAATATTTTGACCTCCTACTCTTCCCTAAATATCATGCCCTATTTTTCCAACTACATGTAGGCAACAGGCATAACTACAAAATAATTTTATGGGATGACTCGTGGAGAAAATAATTCAAGCATTATTGATAACCATATCTTGCTACTTAAGTGACATCTGAAAATGTCTTCGCAGAAAAAATTTCTCAAAAAAGTGAACACAACACAGATGGAGTAAAGAAGTAGAAAAAAGAAACATAAATCGTAAAAATACTAATCACCTTTAAAAGTACAATCCAACAGCATCATTACTGATCAAAGAAAACTTGCTAGTTAAGGGGACTTCAACTTCCGAGAAAACTTTTTAGTCCTAAGTTTGTCAGTACAATTTAGAAAATGATTAAAAAGAGGCACCAAGAAGCAAATCAAAGAGAGAGAAAGAGCTGAGCATCTTTACCTGCCTCGCACCCTCGCTATATGACCATGCCGTAAGCATGCCTGCCTCTACTCCCACCAATGAAAGATGAGCCACCAAGAACATTGAAGGCAAGCTACAAAGACGAAGGAACATGAGAAAGGATATGCCTCAATAATAATACTAACCCTCAATAATGAAATTCAGACATTACATTTAATCAAAATGAGCTTCAAAAATGAAACCAACCTCGAAACATCCTCAAGTTCACTGGATTTCCCTCTATCTTATCCTTTGTGCGCATGTATACTGCATCTATACAAAGCACAGAGAAAACAGAAAACACAAAAAAAAAATTAAAAAAATACAGAAATTGCTCAAACAAGGCATATATTAACGTCATAAAATGATTTTATAAGACCTCTTTTATGCCATTGAATTCGACATACCCACCTTCTCCATCTTCTTCATGGTTTGTAGGTAAAAGAGGTGTTTTCTCTTCTACGATCTGTTTGTTCCTGCAATTCCCCCTTTTTTCAACTGGATTTGTGCTTCCAATCGTCATTCTCAATTGCCACTGTTGTTGTTTGGGAAAAAGGGGAAAATTTAATAAAGAGTCGGGCTTTGCAGTATGGACAAAGACGATAAATATCCTAATAGAAAACCTCCCGTACCGTGCAATAGCTACGATCGACCTCCTTGTTCAGCCGATGGTGCGCCGCGAGCAGAAACCCTAGACCCAGCAAAGATAGAGGGAACAGGAACAACTTTAGATCTGAAGTCTCGACGAACCTTCGCGAGAGTGAGGGAAAAAGTAGCGACAACGTGAGTGGAGGTCAGGATCGATCAAGCGTGATGACTATTTCTGTGTGGCACGGTAGAGGAAGTGGAGAGAATATGAAGAAGAACAGAAACATCACGGGAGGGGATGAAGAGAGACATATGGAAAATCTGGTCACGAAACCTCTAGTGGAGACGAACGAAGCAGATCCGATCCATCTCCGAAGAAAATAAAATCATTTTCTTCGGACGGCTGGGATAGACTATAAATGAACAGTATTTTCTCAGCTTGGAATTGAATGTTTTATAATTTCTGTCAACCATAGAATTATCCAATAAAATTCATTAAAATTTACTTTTTAAATTTAAATACTAATAATGTGCTAGTAATTAAGTATGGTCATTGGTAGGGCTGTCAAACGTGGTCAAAATTCACGGAATAGCATTTTGTCGTTGCCGTTCCGTTTGAAAAACGGTACAAAAACAACATGTCATTTACCATTCCGTTTATTAAACGAAACATATTTCTGTTCCATTAATCGTTCCAGTTACTATTTTCTATTGAAATAACCAATTTCAGTATTTCATTTCCTGATAACGGTATAACCAACTGTGCCACGTACCTGAAACTCCATCCCTCCTCATTGAATGTCATTAATGTCTAGGCCATCTTATGCCTAGAATTTCAACCATATTTGCAATATGTCGTTAATGTCTGAAATTGTAGGGAAACTCTGCGCTGAATAATGCACTTCATGCATTGGGACTGGTTGTGAAGAAGGGGTGCAGAAGGGTGGGAAAGGCAATTCTCGCCAACTGTCGTTCACAGCTAGACGATGCATCTATGCCTTTGAGGTAATTTTAAATTATTTAATTTTCTAAATGCGTTTTTGCACATTAAATTCAACCTTTATGATTATAACATTGTTCAATAATTTATAAATTATAGGTTGGAGGATTTGTTGGAGCAGCGAGGACTTCCAACAAATATTGCGGACATACCAGATTCTAGGGACGAGTCTTCCTCAGCACGTCCGACTCTACCCACAGACCTTCAGGCGGAGGATCTGATGCATGCGGTTAGTATTTGTTCAGATGCAAGTTTCAATTTTAAAAACTAATTTATTTACATTGACATTGTTTTTTTTTAATATTATAGGATGGTCGATTGAATACCGGACGATTAGATGATATTTTAGGACCACGCACGTTATTTCCTACTCAGTTTACAGCCTCAGGTCCTACTCCTTTCATGCATAGTGCATCAGCATTGACCTCGCAGTTTGCTGGTATTTCTCAGGATCTCACTGGAATTTTCACCACCCACATGCCAGCATATCAGTATCCTCCACCTTACACCTTTGCGTTATTTGGTATGCCTTCCTCTTTTCCTCCATTTACTGTTCCATCAGTGCATACGCCTTTTTCTATTCCATCATTTGGCACTCCGTTGGGTAGTATGGTAGGGACAGACTCATTCAGGATATTGCTACGGACGGCCGCAGATGAGGAGGGAGACTATGTCCCTTTAGCGACTCCTCAGGAGGCTGGGCAGACCGTTGAGTTTGGGTCCATACAGGCGCCTCAGGAGGACCAGCAGGAGGAGCACCACGAGGAGGGCGATGGGGATACAGATTCGAGTGAGGATGGTGATGACCTTACTGTCCCGCAGAGACGAGATAAGCGTGCGGTGAGGGTGATTGACAGATTTTCACCTTCAGAACCTAGGAGGAGGCGGCGTTAGTGGTTTGTTTGCATCATGTTTTGGATATGTAGGTTTTTATTGACTTGTGACTTGTTTATGACTTCTGATGGACTGATTGTTTTTTTTTTTTGTTTATGACATGTGATGGACTTATGATGCTTATTACGTATTGACTGTGTTTTTTAGATTCGTACTACTTATGATGGACTTGTATATAATTTATTGTGATTTTCTTTATGTGTAAATCAATATGAAAAAACAGTGCAAAACACTACTTGAAACATAAACGTTTATGCATTGAAACGTCAATAAATGAAATATTCCAAACAACAACGTTTATCCATTGAACGTCAACACATTAAAATCACAACTTATAGTGCAAAGTACTACAAAAAAATAAGGAAAAATAAAAAACAACCATAAAAATATAACATTGCATTAACCATTACAACTAACCTACATAAACAACCATAATAATAAAAAACGTAAATATTACAATGAAATAAATACTTAGAGATTTTGGCTATCTACATGTTGTAGAATTTCATCCCATCATGGTTGCTCATCTTCGTCATTCGGTTGTTGTTGATTACTCCCATCGGTGTTGTCAACGAATTGAGCGACTTCGTTCCAAAAAGCCGCATCATCTTCTTGTTGATTACTCGGAACAGTGTTGTCAACGAATTGAGCGGCTTCGTTCCAAAAAGCCGCTTCAGTTTCTTGTTGATTACTTAGAACAGTGTTGTCAACGAATTAAGCGGCTTCGTTCCAAAAGACCGCTTCAGTTTTTTTTTTCTATCTCTGCCATTCGGTTTGCTGCAATTCTTATTTGTTCTTCTCTTTTATTCATTTCTCTTTGTTCACTTTTTCTCAACCTTTTTTCCCTAGCCTCTTCTTCCCTTAGTTTTTTTTACGATCCATTTTTCCTCTCTTTCTTTAATAATCCTCTGCGTCTCTCTGTCCCAAGCTCTTTGTTCGTTCTCGTCGTGACGTTTGTGCTCATGGTAGTGGTCACGCAAAAATTTCTCTTTACAATTAAACACTTGATCACACCTTGTATAGCTCACTATGTGGTCTCCACGAAAGTTGTATATTTTTTCGTATACGGTCCAATGTGTTGGTTCAGACGAGAATAAGATTTCGGTTGTTGTTGGGGGATGGGTTGTGGTTCAGTGTAATATTTTTTGTAAAAGTTATAATTTTTTTCTCGGTTGAGATTCTTTTCGTACTCCCGCGAGCGTCGCTCAAGGTACTCCTTACGTTCCCTTTCCGACCCACCATTAATGTGCCATTGGTAGTGTATTTTTAACTCGAGAACGTGGCCCTCTTCAGTCGTGTCTTCATGGATGTTGTATTTCAAAGTGCGGTAACAAGAGTGGCAAATTGCCTCATATTCTCCGTTTTTTGGTTGATTTCTATTGGCAGGGTAATGGTAGAAAGTTGGTCAATACTCAATCCGGGTTGCTATTCGATAGTTTGGAACATCATTATTTGAGTTAGAGCTATTTCCTTTCTCCATTGTACTGAAGTTTTTAAGAAGAAGGAGGTAGTGGGTGTTTGTGCATTCTAATTCAACAATGGCTGGTTTATAAATAATTTCACAAGTTCAAAGATGACATTGTAAAATAAAATCTTGTCATACCTTTTGCAGTCTATAACATAGCATGCTTATACCTTTTTTGAGAAATGAAATAACAAACGGTAATAACTCGGTCCTGGAACCCATCGTACTCGTTTATAAAACGAGCTGGAAGGGTTTCGAGCGCGTTTCATAAATGAGTACGAAGGTCTGACCTGCCTCAAAAGCAGTGAATGAAGCCTGGTGTTAATTCCTCTTCGTACCCGTTTATAAAACACGTTCGAAGCCTTCGAGCGCATTTTATAAACAGGTACGAAGGAGAGATATTGTACGGTTTTATGAAATGCGTATGAACTTTCTTCTTATTAAAAAAAATAATTCTTTGTGTTAAAATTTTTTAGTATAAATTCTTAAATAAAATAATTTCGGAAGACATTGTTTATAATTTATTACAATGAAACAAAACTACGAAGACACTGATAAAACTACTCCTTCGTACCCGTTTATAAAACGCGCTCCAAGGCTTCGAACGCGTTTTATAAACGAGTACGAAGGGGGAATAAATTCACCGCTTCAGTTACGCCTTTTGAGGCAGTCAGACCTTTGTACCCGTTTATGAAACGCGTTCAAAGCTTTCGTACGCGTTTTATAAACGGGTACGAAGGTCGTATCTTTTCAAAATCGAGTTATTGCCATTTTTTTCGTTCACACTCATCGCCATTAGATAGAGAGAAGAGAAAGAGAAAGAGAGAAAGAGAAGAGGAAGGCAGCAAGAGAAGAGGAAACCCAGGGCGAGAAGAAGAGGAAGCCAGCGAGAGAAAGAGAAGAGGAGCCGATTGCGGGAGCGGACGACTTGCGGCAGTGAAGAACTTGCGACAACGAGGTTTTTTTCAAAACTATTTTGTATTTTTACGATTTATGTTAATTAGTGGAAATGAAGTAATGAATTGAAATAGTGATAATTGTTGATAATTAGTGGTTTAGGGTTTAGGGTTTAGGGTTTAGGGGTTAGTGATAATTGTTGATAAATAGTGATGATAATTTGTGGAAATGGATGTAAATTGAAATAGTGATAATTTCGGTGGGAATTGTGCATATGGATGTAAATTGAAATTGTGATAATTTGTGGAAATTGTGCATATGGATGTAAATTGAAATAGTGATGATAGTTAAAATTGAAATGATTAAAATTGTGGAAATTGTGGATATGGATATGGATAAGGATGTAAATTGAAATAAATAGTGAAAATTACTGATTGAAATAAATTTTAGTTTGTAATGGATATGGATATGGATGTAAATTTTATGTTGGATTTATTCTGAAAATAATGTATATTAAATCAGTTATGGATATCCATGTAAATTTTAGTTTGTAATTATTGTGAAAATTATGTATAAATTTATTGGACAATTTAGTCAATTGTTGAAATAATTGGAATTGTTTATTGAAAAATTATGGTGCAAATTAACATAATTTCAAATAAATGGAATTGTATATTGAAAATTATGTATAAATTTATTGGACAATTTAGTAAATTGTTGAAATTATGGTGCAAATTGTGCATGAGAAATTTTTAAAATATTATGATAAAAATTAGTCTAATATTAAAATTAGTGCAAAAATGTCTAAGTTATTAAAATGATAAAATTATTCTATTATTGATCAATAATTATTGTAAAAATACCAATTACATAGAAAAATAATTTTTGTTTTGTTCATTTTTTTTAATTATTGAAATATGTCTATTGTTACAATTAATGTTTTTATTAGTGCCAAAAATATTAAATTCATTGTTGTTTTAAAATTTGTTTATTACAATTTGTATGAAAATTAATTGAGGTAGTGAAATTGAGTATGACAATTAGTGGATTGAAATATGCACGATTGAAATTAGTCAATGTTGTTTAATTAGTTAAAAAAAATTATGCAATTTATTGTTGTTTAAAATGTTCTTATATTATTTGAATCAGATGAGTTCAGCAGAAGACGAGGCTGGTCCTTTTGGTGCTTCACCACCTCCCACCGGAGCACCCCCTACCCAGCCTCGCCGAAAAAGATGTAGGTGTCGCGCAGCCCGTCCGAACGCGCTCAATGTCAATCCACCAGTGCAAGCAGCCAACGCAGAAAACCAACAAATTTTGTTTGTTACGGATGACGACCATATCGTTGGTTTGTCTTTTGAGGAGGTAATAGACTGTTGTATGTTAATTTAGATTTTTTTATTTTAATAATTTAGATTTCTTAATAGACTGATAATATTTTTGTGTTAATGCAGCGTGAAAAAAAATTTGGAGATGAGGTCGCACAAGCGAACAATTGAGGTGGACGATCAGATTGAGGGAAGACTGATCAAACTGGGCCTGAGTCACATTACGAAGGTGAAGCATGTCAACGTGGACATGCCATTACTGATGGCAATGGTCGAGTTTTGGCGTCCAGAGACTCATACTTTTCAATTTTCCGTCGGAGAGATGACTGTTACTTTACAGGTAATTTATTTAAACTTGATATTAAATTTTTTTACAATAATTTTCGTATTAATTTTCACCGTTAATAGTTTAATATTAAAATTGTAAAATTTTCACATAAAATTTCATACAAATTTTTGCATTAATTGCATTGTTTAAAAAAGATATTCAAACATTAATTGTCACATTAATTTTTGCCTTAATTATATTTAAAATTCAAATTTGAATATTAATTTTCGTAATAAATATATTTAAAAAAGGCATTGCAATATTTACATGACACGAATTTAATGTATTTTGTAATTGTCATCATGATGTTGCCTTCTTATATGGTTTGCGCTCGATGGGCATCCCAGTTAGATCCAATACGAGAGGGCCCTGTGAGGAAAAGATTCGTGCAAATCTTTATCCTCATGAAGATTTGGGAAACTGGCACAGAGAAAAGATGAGCAGGGAGTAAGTGAAAAAAAAGTTATATATTGATTTTTGCTATTCAGTATATACTGCATTGCTTACTTGTATTGATTATTTAAATTTGTACAATGCAGGGGCGGTTTGTTGGCAACAACATCAAGTTGAAATGGTTGCAGCAAAATTGCGGGGGGGGGGGGGGGGCGCTACAGCTAGGTGCTACTGATGAGGAGCTAGATCGATACACACGTGCAGTGGCTTTAGAGGTATTTGGGACATTGATGTTTCTCGATATTTCTCAGAATTCCGTCCCAGCATACTATTTGGAGCTCGTATCGGTATAATTTTCTAAACTTAAATAATATTTTTATTTGTTTCCTATGATATTAGAATTCAATGTTACAAATAAAATTAATATTGTTAATATTGTTTAGAAACTTAATATTGTTAATATTAGAATTCAATATTACAAATAAATTTGCACTGTTAAAATTTTAATTTTGCACTATTTGCATTGTCATAACGAAAATAAATATCAATTCGTTGTTTAATTTAAATGTAGGGCAATTTGAATGAAGTTCCGAACTTCAATTGGGGAGCTGCCACGCTTGCTAGTCTATATCGTGCTCTCGACCGTGCCTCCATGCGTTTCAAGGTTGTGACGGAATCTTAGATCCTACTGTTGTTTTGGGCATGGTCATACCTTCCTGTTTGTCGCCCAGAGGTTGCTCCTATCGGTGGATTAGGACAGCCTAACATAGATTCATGTGTGCCGTTTGGGAGGTAATAACTTATAATAATTTCTCAAACTATTCTCATATATAATTTTCTACAAATTACAACACATAAATGCTAACGTTCAAAATTTTCAGGAAATGGGGCGAAGCTCGGTCTTTCTTAGGAAAAACTCATCAGAAAATGAGAAAAATAAAGAAGCCCATAACAGCCCATTTCAGTCACTGCCCATTTCATTTTCTCTCTCTCCGATTGGGACCCGTTGTCAGATCTCTTCTCCTTCGTGCACACAGACTCGAGCCACAACAGATTTTCGTCGCCTCCCCCTCTTTCCCGGAATTCAAATTCCGCGCGAGTGACTCATCGCTGACCTGACACGCAGGTCCCACCTGTTAGCTTCTGTTCATAATTTCCGCCAAATAGTGATGGATTCAACAGGAAACGCTGATCCGCTTCTTCCGATTTGGTTCACCAATCCCTCAGACCCGAAACCACGCCACTGAGTATCTAACCCTATGCCTGGACCCACTCGTCAGACCCTTATCGCGACCCCATATGTCAGAGAGGCCATCTAATTCTCGCCTCAATCGGCTGTCAGCTTGGAGAATTGAAACTTGACAAATGGGACCCACTTGGTAAATGGTAACAGATAGCTATCAATAAGAATGGTTATGATTCAATTTATCTCTCTCTCCGACAATTGGACCCCATCTGTCAGAGTATGAACTACTACGACAGATGCCAATAGCCTATTGGTTGCCTTCAATGAGACTCTCCTACTCTTTGTCCCTGAATTGGTTTATCCACACGCAAACACAAAACAAGAAAACACCCCTATTTTCCTCCTGACAAGTGAACCCCACACGCATCCCTTTCCCAAGAGTCAACACTGAAATGAGGACCCCACCTGTCAACCTCTCGATTGTTAGGAACACCATTGCTAATGAGTAAATCAGGACTGCAAATGATACCCCTTTGATCAAGCCTTATCCATCAGATTTCTTTTAGCAATAAATGGCAAGGATATGAGACCCACTTGTCATGGAGCAACAATATTCACTGTAAGTGCAAATGGGAGAAATGGGTGGGAGTAAAGAGCAACTAATACAAAAAAGTGGGTCCCACTTGCCGTAAACACAATTATAGCCCACTTGACACGAGACATCTACAACAGTCACTTCCCATCGAAGCCTCATCTGTTATGAGTTGATCAGACCAGTTCTCTCTTATGATTAACAGAACTTGATACAGACCTTACACATGAGCAATTGGTAATGTGTATAACAACCATGGGTCACCTTTGAGGAAAATAGGGGTCGTTTGGATCGCTTAGGAATTTGGGGAATTTGGGGAAGTTGCAATTTCTAAGAATAAATTTATTGGGAAGTGTGTAAATTTGTGAAGAGTTTGGATTGTTTATAATAAATTTATGGTAGGAAGATGAAATTCCCCAAAATCCTCCATTGATCCAAACGGCCCCATAATGCTGAGTAAGAGTTTTAGCTCTAACCATTGTAAAATGCTCAAATGACACATGAGAGACAGAACTAATATAGTAATTGCAAAATCTATAAAGACTTGTTCTCTCCAGAGTGTGTGGAAAAAAAAAAAGAAGAAGAAGAGAAAGAAGAAAGAAAATGCTAGGAGACTATAAAAGGAAAATGTTATAATGTTTGCCAAGAGGTCAGTAAAGTATCAAGATGGCGACATGTATGTATCATTTCCAGGAAGCTAAAAGGGATATGAAGACAAGTGGAGATTTTTTTAACCATGACTTCAACACAAGCATTAAAAAAAAAAGGTGTGAGTGGGAATGTTCGTGACTGGTGATCATAACACAATGAGAATCAAGACAATTACCTCACCTACCTTGGTTAATGACTTCAAATCAGCAAAAGAAGAATAATGCTCTTGGCCTGAAGATGAGCAGTAATTAAATGAAGAATGAAAGTGTGTCACAAATTCTCATTCACTAGCGCCAGGGTAATAATAAAAAGGAACAAGAGAAATAGCCACATAAAAGAGAAGGAGAGTGGTTACATGTATTAGAGATATGTCCTAGAAGCCAATCTTATTAGGCTACTTCTATAGTTTATGTTATTGATGATTTCAGATCATTTGTTTTTTTATTTATTCGTTGACAGTTCATTCAGGTTGAGGATCTGAATTATAGATCACTGTTATTTATTTAGTAGTAAATGACAACGATAAATCTAAAAGTCCATAATCTTGATAATTAACAAAGGACATTAATTATCAATAAGATTAGTATGCAAGTTAAGTGATGATTAAGTTCTATAAATCATAGGTTAAGAGTAACCAACTTGATTGCATATGTGTATGTTATAGAACATAGTACAGGACTGGACCCCATGAAATAAATATATGGATTGTGTTACGTGTCATTATTTATTTCGTTATGATTTTGGTTCTAAGTTTGAGATGATTATCTTTTCCACATGAGGATAGGTTCTATAAATCATGTCTACCGCTGATTCCTGATAAGGGCTGCTATACGAACTTCATTTAAGTTCTCTTGAATTGTGCCGGGAAAAGCTAATTATCAAGTAAACCGTATGTCCCTCATTAATTCACTTAGTGAGTGAGTGACGATATCTGTTTGGGCCCCTTGATGGAGATAGATTGTTTGCTAGCAACTGATACAATTATCTCTAGATCAAGAAACGTATAATCTGCAAGAATGACACGTTCCTATCTTGGATTATACGATGATATCGTGCGACATAAGAATCAAAATAGAGAAACATAATTATTCTCTTATGCAGGATTGAAATACTGTAGCAGTACACTATTTATGCGAATTGGGAATCATAACGTGTTGTTACATACCGCTTATGATTATTAGAATTAAATAACGATTTAATTCCATGTCCAACATAGCATAAATATTGTAGCAGTACACTATTGATTTTGTTGGATTCCATTAGTTACGTTTTTTGGTAAATTACTGTTTTTCTAATTATTCAAACTAGTTGAAAACAATTAGAATACTCCTTGTTTGATCTCCTTTCAGTTATGGGATGTCGAAAGAACTTTCTAAATGAATTTAAATAAGTTTTATTGTTTAAAATTGAGAATTTATGCACGGAATTTGCTTATGGCAAACAATACGCAAAGATGCTCGAAAATCGTTAATTGGAAACAAAGTGGACTTGTATGTGCTAACTTTGTTTTGTAGGTGGAAAGTGGATTTAGTATGGCACATGACTCAATGCCTTGTGGTTGTAAATTGAATGTATGTGTGAATGTTTGTAATGCGGCCTTTGGTGCTAATAATTAATTAATTTGTTGATTAATTTTTTATGTAACTTGTGTTGCTTGCATGCCCCTAAGGCTAGGATGGGAATATGATAATTTCACATGTATTGCATTCCTTTATTTTATATAGGATTTAGATCCTTATAGAATTTAGTGGGAGGTACAAGGATTAGATTAGCTTTGCTTCATGGATGATGTGGCGAAACTAATGCAAGCGGGAGCCATGCAAATCCACAACAATGGATGAGATGCTTGTATGATTGCTTGTGATAGGATAAGTATGGGTGTATGCTTACACGACCACCAAACAAGTGTCATATGGTTATTTGTCCCAAATAAAAAGGATTAAGTTAAAATCACTCTTCTTCTTTCTATCCCCTTCTACGTGGCATGATCGTTCATTGATGCATTCCGCCGACGCGGACATCATGTTCCATCATCTGTGTCGGGGTGTAAATCGGATTTACTAGGAGCAAATAGAAAGAAGTAACTTAGCAATGAATCCAAATCGGATTGTTAATTGGAGTGAAGTTCGTTAATCGAACCAAGAGTCATAAGAATTGTATGATTGGTTGGAGAACCTATTCCATATTGGTTAGTGTAATGTTGTGCCGACGCCGTCATTGCATTAACAAATAGTGGAAGTCTTGGAAATTCACTACATTTAGGGACATATTTTAACGTAGTGGAAGTTTTACTTAGATAAAATAAATCTTAAAGCATAAACTAATTGACCTTAAACATATGTATTGTTGTAGATGTCTTTCTCATATTTTACGCTACGTTCTCTTCTTGAGAAGGAGAAACTCGTTTTTAACGGTGCCAATTTCTTGGATTGGCATCGCAACCTAAGGCTTACCTTTAGGTATGAGAAAAGAGAGTATCTCCTTACCACTCCCATGCCATCGGCTCCTAAGGCAACCGCTACTCAAGCGGAAAAGGATGCCTATGAGAAGCATGAAAATGAGGACATGGAGATGTCCATCGTGATGGTGGCAATCATCGAATCCGAACTCCAAAAGGAGTTCATGGATAGCGGCTATGGAGTGTTCAATATGATCACTCGCCTATCCAACATGTTCCAAACAAAGGCTCGCACCGAAAGGGCCCGTCTCATCAAGGCCATCGCCAACACTTGCTTGGCCAAATGTCATAAAGTCGGACCACACGTCATGAAGATGGCGGGATTGTTTCGGCAGATCGAAAAGCTTGACACGCCTTTCCCCTCGGGGGCGATTCAAGATTTCATTTTCAATTCTCTCCCTCCAAGCTTCACCGGTTTCGTTGTGAACTACCAGATGAACGGCATGGACAAGAGCATGGATGACATAAAAACATGCTCATTGAGATGGAGGAGAGTCTTAAGAAAGAGAAGGGCCAAAAGAATATTCTTGTGGTGAGTGGAAAGAGCAAGAAGATAAGAAAGCGTGGCCGTAAAGGCAAAGCAAAGGCCTGATGACGCCCCAAGGTCCGGCCAAGGGTGCTCCCGTGGATTCTAAGAAGAAAAAGAACCCGACCACTTCCGAGACCGTTTGCTACTACTGTAACAACAAAGGCCATTGGAAGAGAAACTGCCCCAAGTACCAAGCTGACAAGAAGGCGGGAACCGTCCAACCTTCTACCTCAGGTATATTTGTCATCGAAACCCTTCTCGCTACTTCTCAAACAGATTGGGTATTTGATACTGGTTCGTGTGCTCACATTTGTCGAAATGTGCAGTCCTAAAGAATAGAAGACGGCTCGAGAAAGACGAAGTTCAACTCCGCATCAGTAACGACACGTGCGTCTCCGCTATGGCCGTTGGGAGCGTGGAACTAACTTTGTCTTCCGATTTTGTGTTGGAACTCAAGGATATTTTTATAGTTCCATGTATTACTCGAAACATTTTGTCTGTTTCATGTTTAGACTTGGATGGATTTGATGTTGTAATAAAGAACAAGTGTTTGACTTTGTTTCGAAATGAAGCTCGGTTTTGTGATGCACATTTATTGAATGGTCTTTATGTGCTTGATTCGAATAGATTTGTTTTGAGTGTTGAAAATGACAAAGGGAAACGTAAGATTTCACATGAGAATGTGACTTTAATGTGACATTACCGCTTAGGTCATATCAACGAGAAACGCATCAAGAGACTACAAACCGTCGGTCTCTTGGATCAATTCGCTTTCGAGCCAATTGACACTTGCGAATCTTGTTTGATGGGTAAAATGACCAAAGCGTCTTTTTCCAACAAAGGGATAAGGGCAAATGGATTGTTAGATCTCATACATACCAATGTATGTGGACCTATGAGCATTTGTGCACGTGGAGGTTTCTCATACTTCGTCACGTTCACCGACGATTATAGTAGATACGGGTATATCTACTTGATGCGTCACAAATCTGAAACCTTTGACAAGTTCAAAGAGTTTAAAAGTGAAGTTGAGAACCAACTTGATCGAAAAATCAAGGCCTTACGATCCGATAGAGGTGGTGAGTACTTGAGCCATGATTTTGGCAATTATCTAAAAGAGTATGGAATTATTCCACAACTCACTCTTCCAGGAACACCACAATGGAATGGTGTGTCCGAAAGGAGGAATCGAACTTTGCTAGACATGGTTCGATCGATGATGAGCCAAACTGATTTGTCTATGTCATTTTGGGGTTATGCAATTGAAACTGCAGCTTTTACTTTGAACCGTGTTCCGTCAAAGTCCGTTGAGAAAACACCCCATGAGCTATGGTTTGGTTCGAAACCTAGCATGATGTTTCTCAAGATTTGAGGTTGTGAAGCTTATGTGAAAAGGCTAGTGAGCGATAAGTTTGGACCCAAATCGGACAAATGTCATTTCGTATGATACCCTAAGGAAACGAAGGGTTACTACTTCTATAACCGTGCCGAGAACAAAATAGTTGTTGCATGACACACAGAATTCTTGAAAAAGGAGTTTCTCTCAAGAAGAAGTAGTGGGAGCAACGTGGTTATTAAAGAAATTTAAGAACCACAACAACAAAACGTACCTCAAGTATGTAATGTGATTGTTACCAACGTGGTGCCAAATGAGGTTGCACCAAATGAGGTTGCACCAAACGAGATTGTAGCCGAACCCATTCTACAAGTTGTTGCGGAAGAAGCAGTTCAAGAACAAGCTCCCTCAAATTAAAACTCAAACATATCGCAAGTCGATAATGTTAAGGACGCACCTACACTTGAAGTTCAAGAACAAAGTCCACAAACCGTTGTGGAACAAGTTCAAGAACCTCAAGCATCTACCCTACGAAGATAGGCAAGGCTAAGTCGTCCACCTATAAGATATTTAGGTTTGCACGACGTTCTCGTCATGGAGAACGATGAGCATTTGACCATTGATGGCATGAAAAGAAAATCCGACTGCAAGGAATGGCTTAAAGCCATGGAATCTGAAATGCAATCCATGTATGACAACAAGGTATGGACCTTGGTTGATCTTCCCAACGGAGTAAAACCCGTTGAGAACAAATGGATATTTAAAAGAAAGGTCGACATGGATGGCAACTTGACCATTTACAAAGCACGACTCGTAGTGAAAGGTTACAAACAAGTTCATGGTATTGACTATGAAGAAACCTTCTCGCCCATCGTTATGTTCAAGTCAATTCGGATCATGTTAGCAATTGCCGCATTTCATGATTATGAAATATGGCAAATGGATGTCAAAACCGCCTTCCTAAATGGAAATTTGGAAGAGAATGTGTATATGACACAACCCGAGTGTTTTGTGGATCCAAAGAATGCTAACAAGGTATGCAAATTTCAAAGGTCCATTTATGGATTGAAGCAAGCATCGAGGAGTTGGAACAAATGCTTTGATGAAGAAGTCAAGAAATTGAACTTCGTCCAAAGCGAAAAGGAACCTTGTGTTTACAAGAGGATTAGTGGGAGCGTGGTCATGTTTCTTGTTCTATATGTTGATGATATTCTTTTGATCGGAAATGATATCCTCGAGTTGAATGCAGTCAAGGATTCATTGAAGAAGGTGTTCTCAATGAAAAATTTGGGCGAAGCCGCCTATATCCTAGGAATCAAGATCTATAGGGATAAGATCAAGAAGGATGTTAGATTTGAGCCAAGATGCATATATTGACAAAGTGTTGAACAAACACAACATGGCTAATTCCAAAAAGGGATTTTTGCCTATGTCACATGGTATTTTCTTGAGCAAGTCTCAAAGTCCGACCAAAGATACAGATCGTGAATACATGAAGAAATTCCAGTATCCATCTGTGGTCGGATCAAGCATGTATGCCATGCTATGCACTCGTCCAGATGTGGCACATCCGATTAGCGTGACTAGTCGATTCCAAGCCAATCCCGGCATGACACATTGGACTGCAGTCAAGAATATCCTCAAATATCTCAAGAAAATAAAGGATAGCGTTCTCGTATATGGTGGATACCAAGAGCTCGTTGTAAGTGGTTACACCGATGCTAGTTTCCAAACCGATCGAGATGACTCAAAATCACAGTCCGGCTTCGTATTTCTGCTCAATGGTGGTGCCGTAAGTTGGAAGAGTTCCAAGCAAGATACTACGGCCGATTCCGTCACCGAAGCAGAATACTTAGCGGCTGGTGAAGCAGCAAAAGAAGGTGTATGGATCAAGGAGTTCTTGACCGAGCTAGAGGTGGTTCCAAACAAGTCAAGTCCAGTGGATATCTACTGCGACAACACGGGAGCCATAGCTCAGTCTAAGGAGCCTAGGTCTCACCAAAAGACTAGGCACATTCTACGACGAATCCATCTCATCCGTCAGTTGATTAATGATGGATGGGTCAAGGTCAAGAAGGTGGACGGTGCCGCGAACACAACGGACCCTCTGACAAAGCTTTTGTCTCGAGCTGCACATGAGTTGCACGTTGCATCCATTGGGATTAGGCGCATGCCTGAGTGGTTTTGAGTTGCATCTTTTATTATTAGGCTTTAGTATGAGACATGTATATTTTGGATATTACATTGAGTACTATGCACTGGCTAGAAGTCACCATTGATTGACTCTAGGCCAAGTGGGAGATTGTTAGAGATATGTCCTAGAAGCCAATCTTATTAGGCTACTTTTATAGTTTATGTTATTGATGATTTCAGATCATTTGTTCTTTGATTTATTCGTTGACAGTTCATTCAGGTTGAGGATATGAATTATAGATCACTGTTATTTATTTAGTAGTAAATGACAACGATAAATCTAAAAGTCCATAATCTTGATAATTAACAAAGGACATTAATTATCAATAAAATTAGTATGCAAGTTAAGTGATGATTAAGTTCTATAAATCATAGGTTAAGAGTAACCAACTTGATTGCATATGTGTATGTTGTAGAACATAATACAGGACTGGACCCCACGAAATAAATATATGGATTGTGTTACGTGTCATTATTTATTTCGTTATGATTTTGGTTTTAAGTTTGAGATGATTATCTTTTCCACATGAGGATAGGTTCTATAAATCATGTCTACCGCTGATTCCTGATAAGGACTGCTATACAGACTTGATTTAAGTTCTCTTGAATTGTGCGGCGAAAAACTAATTATCAAGAAAACCGTATGTCCCTCATTAATTCACTTAGTGAGTGACGATATCTGTTTGGGCCCCTTGATGGAGATAGATTGTTTGCTAGCAACTGATACAATTATCTCTAGATCAAGAAACATATAATATGCAAGAATGACATGTTCCTATCTTGGATTATACGATGATATCGTGTGACATAAGAATCAAAATAGAGAAACATAATTATTCTCTTATGCAGGATTGAAATATTGTAGCAGTACACTATTTATGCGAATTGGGAATCATAACGTGTTGCTAGATACCGCTTATGATTATTAGAATTAAATAACGGTTTAATTCCATGTCCAACATAGCATAAATCCTCAAAGGGTCACACAAATAGAGTTTTGACCAAGACAGTGCTTTATTTGTTTATTTATTCGCAACAGTGAAATTTGCGGATAATATGACGAATTGATTAATTAATTATGTACCGTTATAGAACGTACTAATTGATTAAATCAAACGGGTCATATAGAAATAAATAATAGCATAAGCTAATCCTAGAATAATTATTAATTAGTTAATAATTATTTTGGTTCAACTTAATTTAATATAAATAGTTATATTGAATTATTGGGCTACCTTGTATATAGCAAATTTATAGCCCAAACATAGAGCAAATAATAATGGATTTAATTATAAGAATTAAAGTCCAAATAGCTGGATTAGAGAGGCCCATAAAGCCCATTTTGTGGCCGGCCAAGAGGAGGTAGGTGGGTGACATTTCTGTAAATTCTAGCAACTTGCACCTAGGGTTGGTAGGCTATAAAAGGACCCCTTGAGTTGATTTTTCTCCCCCCTTGACCTAGTCGCCACCACCTCTCCCCTTCTCCTCTCTTGGCCGTCGGCCACCACTACCTCTCCACCTAGTTTTGCTCATGTGTTGAGCCACACACCCTCCAATTACATTTACTTGTTGAATTAGAAGAGGGCGTCATCTTAGGATTAGCTTGGTTCTCATTGATTTGCTAGCACAATTCAATTAGAGAGAAAACTGGAAGGTGCTAGCAAATCAGAACTTGGTTTCTCCGGGGTTCAGTGCTAACTTGGTGTTTGTTTTGGGTTTGGTGAGGCTTGGTTGGTCTGTTCATCGGGTAATGGGGTACCAGTCTTATCAGGATTTGGGTTACTCGTGGTACAGGATCATTTGTTTTATTATGGATATTCTGGTGTTGGAATTTTGATCGATTAGGTGCACCTTATTGGGTTTGTTTGTTCCTCGATTGATGGGTTCCGGCCTCGTCAGGCTCTGGGTTTACCGGGGTACAGTATGGTTTTGGTAGAACTGGGTTGTTCCTATATTTCGAAAAGGGATTTTGAGTCCCTAATCATGTTCTCAACATTGAACTTAATCCTTTTTTGAGTTTTGGGAGTCATCAGGGTTTGTTGTGGAGTTTCAGAGTTTTACCCGAGTCACTCCTGATTTGATGATTCCGGGTTTCGTTCCGCTAGGCCTCTTTAGGGATTGGTTTATTGGCTTTAACTAGGTTTTAAGTTTTGGTTTGGCATTACAGTATTGTCCATCCCTTTATAGGTTTACTCTGAAAGGTTTAGGGTACGTGGTTCTTGGTTTTGGTAGCGGTTCCAATATAACTGAGGTACCGAGTATATCTTCTATCGGGTTTTGGCAATGGTCCTTGATACCATTGGGTTCATCATATTTTTCTGAATTCACAGGGATTTTCCATGTAGTTTTCTGAGTTTCCTGTGATTTTTAACGGATTGTTCAAGATTTCTGCTGAGGTGACAAGTGGTGATTAGCCGTTTAAATGATTAAAAATGGTTTGGTTTCAAGTTTGGCCATGATCTTAGTAGAATTAAATTCCTTGTAATCTTCTGGATTTACATGAATTTTTCTCACATTTTTTGGAGCCTCTTAGGATTTTTGGTGAATTTTGAAAGTCTTCTAGGTTTTGGAATAATCTTGGAAATGACTTGGCAGTCTCTGATTGGTCGGTTTTTTTTTTGGATTTTTGGGTTTAGAAATATTTCAGGTTGGTTCTGGCATGATTTTGGTTAAAATTTTGGTATGGTTGAATTCCTCATAATTTTGTGGTTTCATAGAAATTGGATTTGCATTTCTCTGAGGATTGGTTGATTTTCTATGGATTTTTGAATGTTTCCAGCAATCTGATTGGTCCAAGTCACCAGCATAGGACACGTGGCAGGACATTATTGGTTTGGGCTAGTACAGAGAAAGGCTCATCATCACTTTGGCCTAGTTCACGGGGGCACAGGTGTCGCGAAACGATTGGTCTTTGCCCCTTGTCAGTAACTTGCCGCGCATGAGCGCCACAGAAAATCCGAAGAAATGGGACGGGTATTTGAGAAAATGTGTCTCCTCTCCATGGACTGGGTTTTCATGGACCAATGTTTCCTTTAGTCTGGTGGACCTTTCTATCAGTGACTAGGTCCTTCATACACCGTGTCTACTCGAATTTTGGACATAAACGACATCCCCTTCTTCTTTCTTCTTCGTTCTCTTTCTGGTCTGTCGAGAGTTACCTCGCCATGAAAGACGAACTAGCTTGCCTGAGCGGTTATTCAACTCAGGGAAGAAGTTTCCAGACTCTATGTGACTTCATTGATGACGTGGGGCCAACTTGTCATGCTAGGAGAGCTCTTTCCCTTTCGCATTCGACTTTTCCATCTGGTTAGGGTTTCGGCGGTGCTCTATGGCAATTACGCTTCCCTGGTGATGCCGACTCCAAATTGGATGATGAGGAAGCATCATTACACAGAGGAGAAGCTCGATATATAGTCAATTTGATGTGTGAGCATTGCCGATATGGTGTTTCGCTTCGACATAAATCCAACTGTGCCGTCATGGGGGAACATTACTCCTCGACTGTGTGTGAGTCTTGGTGAGGTCCTTGGGAGTATAACTGTGCATGCTTGGAACCAGGTAAGGTGTCAATTTCATGGTCAGGGTATGATAGTATGGGGTCAGAACATGGTTTTAAAGATAACCTCACTAAATTGCAATTTCCTCATAGGCATCAAAATCAGCTGGTCACTATCCACAACTATTGGGATAAGTGGATTAGCAGTCATATCTTAGGATCAAAGTGCAAGTTCTGTTTGCCCATGGTCAATTGTGCTTAGGTATGACAAGAGTATGACTTAACACGGGTTTTGGATGGCAAGTCAATGTAATAGGAAGAGGGTTATACACTGGGTTCTTGACAAGGCAAAGGGGGAAAAATTTATCTTATTTTACTGGCTCCGTGCAAGTGAAGCATTAAAATTATCGTGTTTGGTTTCATACATGATTTAGTGGCTGACAAAACTCTGGCAGTATAACCTCTAAAATAGGCACAATTTTAACAAGGCAGGAGATGATTGTGACTAAGGTTTAGTGGTTGTTATAGCTACTGGGTTTTAGGTATGTATTGAAGAACCATGTGAGCATAATGGAGGCAGTGAATTGATGGTTTTAGGTTGGTTTCATCCATGAGCTAGGAGCTGACAAAATTTCGGCAGCATAACCTCTTGAATGGTTTGGATTTGGTTTCAGAAAGAGTACCATTGGAGTGCTTATTCTCACTCAAAAGACCCCCATCTCCAGGGAGTATATTCTCTCCCTGGATGATTTTCACAACACATACCTCAGAGAACTTATTCTCTCTCTGAGATGTCTTCAAGGGGTATGCCTCAGAGAGCTTATTCTCTCTCTGAGGTGGCTTCAGATGATCTTCAATCCAGAGAGCTTATTCTCTTTCTGGATTGGGGTACCTGCTGTCCTTTAATTTCATCCATTGATATGTGTTTTTTTATATTTCTTTTTTTTTTACTTTATCTCATTAAACTTTCTGTTTATTTATAGTGTAGGAGAAGAGGAAGAAAAGAGACAGCAAACAAAAACACATGAAATGCTGGAAACAAACAAAGAAGAAAAGAAGGTGAAGAGAGAACAAACTATATACATTGCACTAACAATCATGTGTCTTGATCTTTATGAACAAAGAGACCAAGACACTTGTTAAGCTTACATTTTTGTAGTTACAGCAACCATCAAGCTTCACCAATCTCCTCCTGTGCTTGTTACAAAATTATAATTGCTTTCTCTCTTTCTAGGTGCTCAACACATGAGTTGTGCAGTGCAAATGTGAAGAATCCTAAAGCACTGTGTGAGGGCTGGGTGCCCCAGTACTTTGTTATGTGGCAACTAGTGATTGCGCAGTCGTAGTGCCTCATGTTACAGATAATGTAGCTGATAGATCCATGTTTCTCCAATCCTTTTCAGAATTTGTATATTGGGTTTCCTATTGCAAGTCATTTCATATTACATAAGTGATCAGCAACTCATCGCATTAGCTGAGAGGATATAATTTGACACAAATAATTCCAACTCCTCTACTCTTGGACGGTTGGACCACTCTAGATATGTGGTTTATAGAGGTCGAGTTTGATGATGGCATGTAGGGCTGTCAATTTCATGCCGTTTCGGACGTTTCTATTTCGTTCCGTCCGAAACGGAACGGAAACGGCATGAAATTTGTTTACGTTTTACTTAGTGGAACGAAAACGGAAGCGAAACAGATTCCGTTGGTAAAACGAAACGTAAACGAAATCATGGGCTTCCGTTTTGTCGGCCCACGTTATTCCGTCGGCCCACTAATTTACTTGTGTAGAATAGTCCCAATTGCAGAAGACTCTTATCAGAGAGGAGATACACTCGAGAAGCTGCCTCTCTCTCTCTTCTCTCCGAACCCTAGAGCCGCGCAGGCACATGTCTCTTTTCTCTCCTCCTCCCTCGACCTAACTCCATCCCAATACCCCACAAAACTCTCTCCGATGACCCCCCTCATTCGAGCTCCCTCTTCATCGCCTCTCATCTCACTACCTTTTCCTCTTTGTAACCTCTTCTCCAATCTCTCACTCTCAGGCAGATGAAACCCCTCTCCCTTTCCTCTCGATGGCCGTAGTAGTAGTGCCTCATGTTACTGATAATGTAGCTGATAGATCCATGTTTCTCCAATCCTTTTCAGAATTTGTATATTGGGTTTCCTATTGCAAGTCATTTCATATTACATAAGTGATTAGCAACTCATCGCATTAGCTGAGAGGATATAATTTGACACAAATAATTCCAACTCCTCTACTCTTGGACGGTTGGACCACTCTAGATATGTGGTTTATAGAGGTCGAGTTTGATGATGGCATGTAGGGCTGTCAATTTCATGCCGTTTCGGACGTTTCTATTTCATTCCGTCCGAAACGGAACGGAAATGGCATGAAATTTGTTTACGTTTTACTTAGTGGAACGAAAACGGAAGCGAAGCAGATTCCGTTGGTAAAACGAAACGTAAACGAAATCATGGGCTTCCGTTTCGTCGGCCCACGTTATTCCGTCGGCCCACTAATTTACTCGTGTAGAATAGTCCCAATTGCAGAAGACTCTTATCAGAGAGGAGATACACTCGAGAAGCTGCCTCTCTCTCTCTTCTCTCCGAACCCTAGCGCCGCGCAGGCACATGTCTCTTTTCTCTCCTCCTCCCTCGACCTAACTCCATCCCAATACCCCACAAAACTCTCTCCGATGGCCCCCCTCATTCGAGCTCCCTCTTCATCGCCTCTCATCTCACTACCTTTTCCTCTTTGTAACCTCTTCTCCAATCTCTCACTCTCAGGCAGATGAAACCCCTCTCCCTTTCCTCTCGATGGCCGTATCGACTTTGCACCCAATAGAGGCCTTAACCCACCACACACCCATCCAAGAGCGACCGAAGTGCTCACTGTCATGGAGGGAACTCTCTATGTCGGTTTTGTGACTTTGGCACCAGAATTCAAGCTCTTTTCCAAGGTGTTGAACGAGGGTGAAGTGTTGTTTTTTTCCAAGGGACTCATCCACTTCCAATTGAACATTGGAGTTGTCCCTGCCGTTGCATTTGCGGGTCTGAGAAGCCAAAACCAATGTTTGGTCACTGTCGCTAAGGCTGTTTTTGGGTCCAAATCCCGGCTTGATTGGCTATGCCCTTGATGACTGCGGCTTGATTCTTGTGTGATTGAGAAGCTTTAGGCTTCATGGAACAGTAATTGAGGGAATCAATTGAGAGAATCAATTCAATCTCTTGCTCTAGGCCTATGTTTATGATCTCTAGGTTAGTAGTTTTAGTCACACCTTCACTGATTTTCAGAATCGATTGGATTTCAGTCACACCTTCACTAATTATCTACTGACTTGTTGTTTGGAGGTCTTTCTTTTTAGTGTTTAACTGGGTTCTGGTACGTATCTCAAGAGGAGTTTAGCTGTTTGTAGCTTGGTTGGGATTTTCCTTTTTCTTTTTCTTTTGGTTGTAATTCTTGAACACTTTAATGCATTTTTTTTTTCTCAGGCCTCTTTACTTCGAAGACTGTCTCTTTCAAAAAAATTGTTTTTGTCTAAGACATGTAATGCTTAAATATGTGATTTGTGATATACTGATATGTAATACTTAAGTTTTGTTGATTTTTCTTTGATGTTGGTAAGGATTGGTATGTTGATGTACTGATATGTAATACGTTTGTTGATATACTGATATGCTGATTTTTCTTTGTGATATACTGATTTAACGTTATTAACGTTTATTCCGTTTAATTTGACGGAACATTAAACGTAAAAAAATTTAGTTACGTTTTGTTAACATAACATAAGCGGAAATGGATATTGTTACGTTCATTACGACGGAACGTACACGGAAGTTACTATTTCCGTATACGTTCTGCACGTTTGACAGCCCAGGAAATATACGTTCTGCACGTTTGACAGCCCTAATGGCATGATGCACTAGGATTCAGATTTTTTTTCTTTGTCAATTTCATGCGTTGTAGTTTTAAAAAATAAATTAATAAAGACGATAAAGACACATCGATCTTTTCACATTGTGTAAGCATTACTATTTTCTTTTTCTTTTTTGTCGGTAGAAAATTGCTATTTTCGGTCGTACGTAACATCCAAAATGTTTGCCTAAAAAATAATACAAATAAAATAATAAATGAATTTCCTTAATAAATAATATGGAACTTTTATTTTCTTTTGTACTGATTATCAGGAGTTCATTATCTTGGGCATCAAAAGGGTTGCACCGGACTAATATATTGTACAGATATAATTTTTTCTTCTCATTTTTTTAGTGCCTCCAGAAAGGAAGGAGCCATGCAGAAATCCAGAATAAGGGAGCTGAAAATTATTTTTCTGCTCTCAAGGGGCTAATATAAAAGTTTTTTAGAATTTTAAAGGCATTATCATGCAATTTTTAGATTTTGGAGGGCTGTTTTTAGAATTATAGCAAAGCCCCTTCATTTGCTGCAGGCGCCTCTCTCCCAAGGGGAAGTATCATACAGCCTAGGGTGTATTAAAAAGAAATCTTGATAACAAATACGTTGTAGAAAACTTTTTTAGTATCAGTTCATGCTTTTTATATTAGAATGTAGAATCTCATGATTTACCATTCTTTCACTTGCCTAAAAAAATATGGAATTTGTTAACTCAAAAGAAAAGATTACTCGTCAATCAGTGAATGCCATTATCTCTTGATAGAGATGCAGTGATGGACACTATTCGAGTTTCAAATTCATGCTTAACCACACGTCTGAAAAGTCTTTAAATACGTTGTTACGAATAAGAACAATTCAACTTTTATTGGAATGTAGTTAATTTCTTGTTTGTTGTCTTTTACGTTAATTAATTATAAGAAATATAGTGTGCTCAAATTAAAAGTAAGGAACAAAGGCCGAAAGAAACTTGCGATCTAATTAAAAATAAGAATAAACACGTAAACCGAAATTTCTTATTCTTATATTCTATTCCCGGCTCATCCAGGCACACCCTAAAGAATCAATACATATCCGATCTTTGGATCCGGTCAACCCTTAAAAAAAATTTTAAATTCCTAATCCGTTAACCATTGAAAATAATTTTTTTAATGAACAAAATTGTTCTCTCAAATTTTATTAGTTTTATACTTTTATATTAAGGTAAGATGTTCCTTGATGGTTGCCAAGAAAATATTTTGAGCACGCAAATTGGCGAAAAAAATTTGTGCATTCTGTTGATGAGGTAAACTAAAATCAGCTACGACCAACGGATGGAAATCAAAATTTATATTTTTCTGAATATTTTTTTTTACTTTTTTTTAGATTTTTAAAAATCATTGTTATTGAAGAGTTCAGAATTGTTTAGATTAAGAACTTACATGGACCCAAACCTCAGAAAATCAATATCAGAGCCTTTATTTTAGAGGAAAAAAAAAAACCATGCTTGCCTCTAGCTACTTGGCTCGCCCTGATAATAATGAGGACAATTTTGTTTTCCCTTTTTTTTCTCTTAGTTCTACATTAACTAATTTCTACTGTTTGTCTGTATATCTCATGGAAACGAAAACAAGGATGTGATAGAATAACTAAGGGGGAAAAAGAATGTGCCACGTCGGATAAGTGACAACATCAACCCACTTGCCTTTTTTTTTTTTTTGAGCAAAAAATAGGGATCAGGCCATCAGGGCCCCATCTTTAAAGGAAACTTTGTATTTAAAAGAGGCATATGTTACCCTCAGAAATAAGATATATTCCAAAACCTAAGAAGAAACTGGAAGGAATAAATAAAGGCTCAAAGAAATTGACACAATATTCAATAAGAGAGGTCGCACCCAAAAGGCCCCGCCGAATCAGCCCAATCCAAATCCGAAATCCTTTTAATCCAACCCCGTGTCATTTGACTCGGTGCGCTGAATCTTTTTCAAGCCTCTCGATCGCCTACAGATCTTATCTTACTTTGAGAGATCTCTCCAGTAGAGCTGTCAACGGTGGATTCGTCCACGTGTTTCTGTGGCCGAACGGTTAACGGTATGATTTTTTATTTTGTTTCCGAAACGGAACGGCTAGACGAAACGGTTTCGGCATTCGTTTGTGTGGTAAATAGTTGAATTTTAACAGTTCCGTCCTATTCCGTCTGAACGGAACGAATAACGGAACGGCCGGTATGTTTCGTTACCGAAACGGAACGTTCAAACGAAACGGCCCATTGCGTTTTCGTCTGACACGTTTGACAGGCCTACTCTCCAGTGTGCCACACTTTTTCTTTTTGAATGTATTTGTGGGGTGCTGATCCGGACAATAAACAATTGAATTCGAACAACAAAACATTTAACAAGTGACAATACTGCCCCACCTCCTAAGCAAGCGAACTCGTCGTTTCTCCTTGCTTTATCCGAACAACCTTTTTCAGTTTTGGATGACTACTTTCTTTTTTCAACACTATTTACCTCTAATTTTTGCCACATGAGAAAATTTCAACCATTCACAAGGCGGTGAAAATGGGGCCCATGAATGTGTTGGGTCCGGATTCTCGGAGAGAAGGGGTCAATTTTTGAAGCGAAAGACGCGCCTGGGCTAAAACCATAATATCGATATTAATATTAATATTAATACAGTTCATCATATGACTGTGTTAATTTAATATTTAATATTCAATATTAATAGGAGAAAAGGTGAAATAAATATCATGGATGATTGGACAAAGCAAGAAGCTAGAAGGATGCAGCAAGGATACATGAATAAATTAATTTTGTGCCCCCATGTTTTTATAAAGATGTGTCCCAAATTTCATGTTGAAATGACAAAGAGAAAGACTCCAATTAATTTTTCAAAGAAGAGCAAAACCAAACAATTGATGAAGAGAGAAGCCCATTTCGTGTTAAGCCCATGGAGAAACAACGTAACCTATCCTCTTAAATTCATTCCCGACCCCACTTGTCGGATCAACCAGCCCCCCACACTTTTTTGAGACCTTGACAGGAGCTGTCAAGAAGGACCAGCCCCCCACACTTGATAGAAGAAAAAAGAAAAGGAAAATCGATGGAAGAGAAGATTCCGTCTCCGACAGAATTGGCGCCGGCAATCCCTGTCGCCGTTTCTCAAATGCTTAATACCGCTGGAAAGATTGTGTCGAGGAGAAGACGATGACGCATGACTGTACCTCTGTCGTTCTCTGGGCACGTCGAATTTTGATGAGAAGGTTTGCGAGGCAGTGCAAAGAGGAGCTTGAAATTAACGCAATTCAATTGATTAGAAACCAAATTGCTTGCTTGCACAGCTTCGTGGACGTCCTGAGAACACGAAAGTGCCATCAATTTGGGTCTAAGTCAGGCCGTGAGGTGTAAGCACCGATTGGTGGCACGACTTGGTTAAGTGCTGGTCAAACCCTGACTGAACAATGATTAGCAAGTTACCTAATGGATTAAACATGTTAAACATGATTATGAGATGCTCTAAGCCTCTAATGATAGAACGTAAGTGACAAAATGGTTTTAAATCCACCAGAGAGGCAATTACTTCCGGTTGAACTTGAGAGGAACAAAACTGGAGATGATGCAAATATGCTCACTGGTCCCCTCCTACGGCTCTCTCTCATCCGCAATTATCTATTAGGAGACGTGGCTACCTCCTGGCCATACTTTGTTTCCCATCCTTGGCTCCCAAGCATCCTCTACATATATCAGATGATGATTGAAGGGTTGAGATGCAAAATCTGAAGAGAATCTCCAAATCTCAATCTGATGCCGTATATGTTGCCTCATACCAACTTATGGATCAGATATGGCCTTTGGATCGCTGCCACATCCTCAACTTCATACTTTCAATGATTGATCTTAAACAAACCTTCATGTGTTATTGGCTTCATGACAAAATTAACGTTGCTATGGGCCTTTAATAAAATAAGCATCAGGATTAATAAGTGCATATATCATGGGCACTCTTGGAATTAAACTCATCATAAAGGAGTCTCCAGTCAAAGCCTAATACAAAATCTGAAGAGGAAACAAATGGAGAAGGGGCAGTCGTTACCTCACCTAGTTGCTAAATCACCAAATACACCAATTGAAGAGTGCTGGCGCCAAAGGATTGAGATGGTAAAACAACAGCAGCAAATATACCTCTTCTCACTCAACTGCCAAATGGCATGTGGCCCCACATGCCAAGTCAGATTGAACCAATGACTGAGTGCCCCATCATCTCTAATGTGTTCTTAGTAGAAGCGAGTAAATAAAATTTGGACTGCCAAGCTTAAAAGAGAATCTGATTGAAGCTGCATATGAGGCAGCAGCTGCAATTCACCCATCACCAAAGCAAATAGCCTACATGGCGCTATGTGAAAAGCAGTAAGTTAAGATGGCACGCCACTATGTCAAGGCTGATGCCACATGGCAAATAACCATTGGAAAGTAAATGGAACAGTAGAAACCATGAAGTGAAGGAAGAAAATGAAAAGCAAGTCGGTCTCAAATTGATGCATCACTACCATCCATCACACTTCAAAATTCGAAGATGCTGCCACGTGTAAAGCTGAAGAAGGGCATGAACCCTAGAAATCATCTATAAAAGGAGCACCTCTTGAAGAAGAAGGGGGGGGGGGCAGTAGGTTAATAGGAGTCGAAAGTCTGTCTTTTTTTTAATCAAGTCTGTTGTTTTGAAATCAAGGTAATAAAATGTAACTTGTAATGGCCTTCGTTTATATCAATAATGATAACCTACAATCTAGCTCATAAGTTTCAGCAAAGAGATTAGATAAAGAGAAATAGGAATCTCCAATTTATTTCGTTCTAACTGGGTTTAATACATGGTTTTTCTTTGTTTTCAAGTGACCAACCCCCTTTCCCTCATGGAGGGGGGTACCTATTTATAGTCGTCAGGTGGCACCGCACCAGATCTTCTGTGGCTTATCTGTGGCATTATCTCCACTTTCGACTGCGAGGTGAAGGTCGCTAAAACCTCTCCTGACCCTGATCTGTCTCTCCTTGGCTTCCAGAACAAGTGCGCCTGTGCGAGGTTGTGTCGAGGTTTCCCTAGCAGACACCCTCAGAAGGTCACAGAGTATCCCAAGGCAGTTATTGAAAACCACTTGTCCTGAGAGGCCGTTTTCCCCAGGGGACCCACAAAGGAAAGTCCTTTCTAACGGTTTCTCAGCTAGGTCCCACCTAAAGCGTAACGGCTCTGGGTCCACCCCAATCATAGCGGCTTTCGGCCTTCTTTCCTTTAGGGGCCCCAAGGAAGATTTCTTTATGCAATCTTTTTTGGTCTTCCTCTGTATTTGGGCCTTAAACGAAGCTTTACATAGCCACTGGGCCCATATTCTGATCTGACTGTATCAAATAAAATGCTTTTGAATGTGATATTGGTTCTTTCAGAGTGTTTGTTATCTTGTTCTTCATAGAAATAAATTGTTCTTGCTTTCTTTTAAAAGAGTGTTGTCAAGACTTGTTTATTTGGAGGTTGTGTTGGTTCTAATGGGGAGCGTGACATAGATTCCGCACCCATGAACAACAATTACATCTCTGGAGAAGTATGTTAAAAATAAAAAAAAGTAATTTCTTTTAAAACAATGAGTCCTTGTTAATAAGATGTGTTTCCTTCAATGTCTGCATCTCTGTGTTAGAAATTGCTGGTCTCATGGAGAGCGTGACTTAGATTCCACCTCCATAGAGACCATGTTAGTTTCTGGCCACTCCTTTATCCTAGGTATGTTAGTTTCTGTCAAAAGAGTCTCAAAAATAATAGGTGTCTATAGATAAACAAGTTTTATGTTCATAACCAGATTTTCAAAAGAGGATTTGTTCAACTATTCCCCTTTGTTTTGCAAATGCAGAGGAATGCTTGAGTCCTTGCATACAGTCCAAAATCAGAAAATGGCTTAGTTATGGGGAGCGTGACATAGATTCCACCCTCATGATATGGTTCAAATTCCGATTTATACAGTAAGCTAGGTCTCAAGTTAACTGAAGCAATAAAAATAAATAAGGTTTAAAGTGAAATGCCATCTTTTTATGTATGCATAAGTTTGGGCTTTACAAAATAGAAGCATATCAGTAGTAGAAGCATGTTTTGGATTCTGAAAATATACATGCAAGTCCCCTTTTCAAAAAGAAAAATATGTCTTTTTGTTCATGATTATTTGTTGTCTTTCCAGTAGCATATAGTAAGTCATTCTGATTTCAACTTAAAACAAGTTTAGAACTAAAGGTCTTGGAACTCGTCTCATTTTTTTATTGGTAAAAGCTCCTATTTCTTTAGCAAGTCAAAAAATAAAACGTTGTATTTCTGTCAAAAAAGTCATGTCCCTAACTTAGTTTTTCAGGATAGTGTTTCGCTAGCGAAAGCAATAATATAGTGGGTCTGCACTTAAATACAGAAAATAAGCTAGAAAAAATGATAAAGTTAATAGGTGCTAAAGTTTGCCTTGATGTCAGGTTCTTTTGTTTTATGATTAGCATGTCCTTAAAATGTGCAAAACTACATCCTTAAGTCAAGATATTGATGGTCTGAGTTCATGTCACTCAGCACTAATAGCTACTCAAGTTTGCTTTGTTATGAAATAACCATACGAGAGGTGTCAGGAGATTAAGTCCAGTGTACATGTGAAACTGTGTTTGCTTGAACAAGGGAAAGGAAAGTGAACCGGTCCCAGCATAGAATTGACATATGGATGTAATGGAAAGTTGATCTGCATGAGATCATTTACACTCCAAAATGGTACAAAAAAAACATCAATTGAGAAAGTTCTGCAAAATGAAGGAATGTCAGGGTCCAAAATGAATAAGATGGTCTCATCCGTGTGTCACTGGCCAATGTTAACAAACTAGCATCATTAGTTCAAATTTTGCTTCAATTATCTGAATAAGTAGATATCACGGTCCTGGTTTGACCTTTAAGCCTCAAGTCATATATGGTCAACATTTGAAATGAAGATAAAAATGAAAATTAAGTGCCTAATATCAAGACACTAGTTACTTAGATCAACATGGCAAATAAAATGTGAAGGGAAAGTGAGAGATATACGACAAAACAAGTTACATGTGAAGTTGGATTTCTTCTTTTGTTTTTGTCAGACCAAACGTGAATTCAAAACATGCTACCTCAAAATTAGAAAGGGCCATGTAAAATTGAACTTGCAGATAACATTTTGAAAGGGCCATATAAAATTGAACTTGCAGATAACTCGACGGTGCTCTCGAGAGGCTCCATGATACCTTTGCTAAGTCAATTCCTCGCCAAGCTCCGTCAATCAATCATCCTCCGCTGTCATAACAGACCAAACCAAGTCAAAGTTAGACCTCTCCAAATCGATCAATGCGACTGCAACAAACGGAAGAGGCGACCTCAGTGGACCCCCACGGTACCTTGAAACTTAGTCTCAGTCGTCGTAGTCGCCGGGAACCTATACTGACACCATCAACGGAGGCCTCCAGTCCAATGGAAGAGCGTCACTCTAACGAAGGAAGGAGGGAGATGAATCGAAGTCCGGCGTAGGCGTGACGTACCAAGACAGCGACGCTGACTTGCGGAGCCCACTAATCGAACCCAGATCTAATTCGAACTCACCTGGTTCATAGACGCGTCCGTGAACCAAACGACGCAGCCCACTAATTCTCAGCGCCTTTCTTGATCCCCTGTGACGTCCAGCATGAAACGAATTCCTGACGAACATCACAGCAAAACAGCAGTGCACAACCAATCAGAAAATTTTGCGAAGCAGAAAACTTTAAATATGCATTAAAAATAGTTGGATTATCAGAAAATTTCCCATAAAATATCAAAATGACAAGAAAAATGTGAGGAATATTTTGATATATCATGTCATGCCACTAAAGCACAAAATATTTTAAAATTAAAGTCTAAAAGGATGGCCATCATGGAAAATGATAAATTTGCATGGGTAAATTAAAAATTAAGTTTCTCAAGGGAATTGAACAAAAATCATTCGAATATTTTATGTTCTGGACAGCAGGTAAATTTGAACATATTATGTTCTGGACAGCAGGTACATCTGAACATTTTATGTTCTGGACAACAGGTACATTTGACATTACATGTTCTGAACAACAGGTACAGTCAAACATTAAAATCTGCAAACAGATGTGAAATAGAAAAAGCATCACCAAGAAGGTCAAAGACAGAAGTTTAAAAGTGCAAATTTAAAAGTCCACACTCAAAAGTCCAACCAAAGGTTGAAAGTCTGAAACTCAAAAGTCCAACTCAAAGTCTAGAATGCCAAAATTCAAAAGTTCAAACCAAGTTCAAACTTTAAACCAAAGTCCGAAAAACCAAAACTCAAAAGTCAAACTCAAAAGTCAAAATCCAAAAGTGCTAGCTTAAAAATGCAAGGCTTAAAAGTCGAACTCAAAAGTCCAAAATTCTAAAAATACAAAATTAAAAGTCCAAACCTAAAAATGACACAAAGTCTAAAAGTGACACAAATTCAAAATATCACAAAGTCTAAAAATGACGCAAAGACACAAAGTTTAAAATAACATAAAGTCTTAAAAGTCAAAAGTTCGTCCCTTCAAGACTGCATAGCATTTCGCCTTGGAGGAGATACCCTCTTGATATTCGGATTGAGAAAAGGAAAAGTCAATTATGAATGATCACTGAAGTTCCTGTCAAGAGAAGGCATAGCGCATCTATACTCGAGACTTGAACGAAATCCCAAAAATCTCTAAAATCTCTAAACAACTGAGAACTGACCTAGAATACCCTATTTTCTAGTGTTGGACTCAAATCTTAAAATAAGTTTCTACAAGTCCACAGCATGATTGACCAGAAGTAGACTGAAATCTGATGTTCAGGGGACCAGAAGAAAAGTCAACCGATGGCCATCACCCACGTTCCTGTCAAGAGAAGACATAGCGCATCTGTACTCAAGACTTGAATGAAATCCCAAAATCTCCAAATCCCCAAACGATCGAGGATTGATCTAGGATACCAAATTTTCTAGTATCAAACTCGAAATCTCTGTGACGGCACTAAGCCTGATCCAGCAAAGTAAAAACAACCAAAATGTCTTGAAATGTGTAACCAAAATATTAAATTGCATTGTTCATGTTTGCATTGCACTGTTCAAATGACTGCCTTTCTACATTGCTTTTATCCTGAAATACCCTACCAAGACACAATACTTTTACTAAAACGGTCTTCATCCACTTACGACATCTGAACTTTGATTATCCCGATCTAGAGGTGCTCTTGGCCAGTTCTTAACTGAGTCCGGAGGTAATTAACAGTAGGGGCTTGCGCCTAATGGAAAAAAATGACCTACAACAAACAATCAACTCTCGAGGTACTTAGAACAGCATTAGTGCCCTTCGCTCGTTTGGAATGGGCAATAACGACGGGTCTCAAGATGCTCGAGGGGTATCTGATCCGTATTTTCTTCGCCCCATAGAGGACTATCCGATCTTCCGTGGTTGGACTGAAAAAGTGCGAGACAAACACGAAGCACATAATCTCATCAATCACACTTAGATATGTAAATCATTGAGAACCAAGCTAATCCTAAGATGATACCCTCTTCTAATTGAATTGTGCTAGCAAATCAATGAGAACCAAGCTTGGTTCTCATTGATTTGCTAGTACATAACAAAATACTGGGGCACCCAGCCCTCACATAGTGCATTAAGATTCTTCACATTTGCACTACACAACTCATGTGTTGAGCACCTAGAAAGAGAGAAAGCAATTATAATTTTGTAACTAGCATAGGAGGAGATTGGTGAAGCTTGATGGTTGCTGTAACTACAAAAATGTAAGCTTAACAAGTGTCTTGGTCTCTTTGTTCATAGAGATCAAGACACATGATTGTTAGTGCAATGTATATAGTTTGTTCTCTCTTCACCTTCTTTTCTTCTTTGTTTGTTTCCAGCATTTCATGTGTTTTTGTTTGTTGTCTCTTTTCTTCCTCTTCTCCTACACTATAAATAAACAGAGAAGTTTAATGAGATAAAGTAAAAAAAAAAGAAATATAAAAAAAACACATATCAATGGATGAAATTAAAGGACAGCAGGTACCCCAATCCAGAAAGAGAATAAGCTCTCTGGATTGAAGATCATCTGAAGCCACCTCTGAGATAGATTAAGCTCTCTGAGGCATACCCCTTGAAGACATCTCAGAGAGAGAATAAGCTCTCTGAGGTATGTGTTGTGAAAATCATCCAGGGAGAGAATATACTCCCTAGAGATGGGGGTCTTTTGAGTGAGAATAAGCACTCCAATGGTACTCTTCCTGAAACCAAATCCAAACCATTCAAGAGGTTATGCTGCCGAAATTTTGTCAGCTCCTAGCTCATGGATGAAACCAACCTAAAACCATCAATTCACTGCCTCCATTATGCTCACATGGTTCTTCAATACATACCTAAAACCCAGTAGCTATAACAACCACTAAACCTTAGTCACAATCATCTCCTGCCTTGTTAAAATTGTGCCTATTTTAGAGGTTATACTGCCAGAGTTTTGTCAGCCACTAAATCATGTATGAAACCAAACCCGATAATTTCAATGCTTCACTTGCACGGAGCCAGTAAAATAAGATAAATTTTTCCCCCTTTGCCTTGTCAAGAACCCAGTGTATAACCCTCTTCCTATTACATTGACTTGCCATCCAAAACCCGTATTAAGTCATACTCTTGTCATACCTCAGCACAATTGACCATGGGCAAACAGAACTTGCACTTTGATCCTAAGATATGACTGCTAATCCACTTATCCCAATAGTTGTGGATAGTGACCAGCTGATTTTGGTGCCTATGAGGAAATTGCAATTTAGTGAGGTTATCTTTAAAACCATGTTCTGACCCCATACTATCATACCCTGACCATGAAATTGACACCTTACCTGGTTCCAAGCATGCACCGTTATACTCCCAAGGACCTCAGCAAGGCTCACACACAGTCGAGGAGTAATGTTCCCCCATGACGGTACAGTTGGATTTGTGCCGAAGCGAAACACCATATCGACAGTGCTCACACATCAAATTGACTATATATCGAGCTTTTCCTCTGTGTAATGATGCTTCCTCATCATCCAATTTGGAGTCGGCATCACCAGGGAAGCGTAATTGCCATAGAGCACCGCCGAAACCCTAACCAGATGGAAAAGTCGAATGCGAAAGGGAAAGAGCTCTCCTAGCATGACAAGTTGGCCCCACGTTATCAACGAAGGCACATAGAGTCTGGAAACCTCTTCCCTGAGTTAAATAACCGCTCAGGCAAGCTAGTTCGTCTTTCATGGCGAGGTAACTCTCGACAGACCAGAAAGAGAACGAAGAAGAAAGAAGAAGGGGATGTCGTTTATGTCCCAAATTCGAGTAGATACGGTGTATGAAGGACCTAGTCACTGACAAAAAGGTCCACCAGACTAAAGGAAACATTGGTCCACGAAAACCCAGTCCATGGAGAGGAGACACATTTTCTCGAATACCCGTCCCATTTCTTCGGATTTTCTGTGGCGCTCATGCGCGGCGAGTTACTGACAAGGGGCAAAGACCAATCGTTTCGCGACACCTGTACCCCCGTGAACTAGGCCAAAGTGATGATGAGCCCTTCTTTGTACTTGCCCAAACCAATAACGTCTTGCCACGTGTCTTATGCTGGTGACTTGGACCAATTAGTTTGCTGGAAACATTCAAAAATCCATAGAAAATCAACCAATCCTCAGAGAAATGCAAATCCAATTTCCATGAAACCACAAAATTATGAGGAATTCAACCATACCAAAATTTTGACCAAAATCATGCCAGAACCAACCCGAAATATTTCTAAACCAAAAAATCTAAAAAAAAAAACGACCAATCAGAGACTGCCAAGTCATTTCCAAGATTATTCCAAAACCTAGAAGACTTTCAAAATTCCCCAAAAATCCTAAGAGGCTCCGAAAAATGTGGGAAAAATTCCTGTAAATCCAGAAAATTATAAAGAATTTAATTCTACTAAGATCATGGCCAAACTTGAGACCAAACCATTTTTAATCATTTATACGGCCAATCACCACTTGTCACCTCAGTAGAAACCTTGAACAATCCGTTAAAAATCACAGGAAACTCAGAAAACTACATGGAAAATCCCTGTGAATTCAGAAAAATATGATGAACCCAATGGTATCAAGGATCATTGCCAAAACCCGATAGAAGATATACTCGGTACCTCAGTCATATTGGAACCGCTACCAAAACCAAGAACCACGTATCCTAAACCTTTCAGAGTAAACCTATAAAGGGATGGACAATACTGTAATGCCAAACCAAAACTTAAAACCTAGTTAAAGCCAATAAACCAATCCCTAAAGAGACTTAGCGGAACGAAACCCGAAATCATCAAATCAGGACTGAATCGGGTAAAACTCTGAAACTCCACAACAAACCCTGATGACTCGCAAAACTCAAAAAAGGATTAAGTTCAATGTTGAGAACCCAATTAGGGACTCAAAATCCCTTTCCGAAATACAGGAACAACCCAGTTCTACCAAAACCATACTGTACTCCGGTAAACCTAGAGCCTGACGAGGCCGGAACCCATCAATCGAGGAACAGACAAACCCAATAAGGTGCACCTAATCGACCAAAACTCCAACACCAGAATATCCATAACAAAACAAATGATCCTGTATCACGAGTAACCCAGATCCTGATAAGACTGGTACCCCATTACCCGAGGAACAGACCAACCAAGGCTCACCAAACCCAAAACAAACACCAAGATAGCAGTGAACCCCGGAGAAATCAAGTCCTGACAAGATTGGAACCAAGCAACCGAGGAACGGTCCTACCCAACTCAACAAAAACAAGACAAAACAAACAATCATCGGTAGTAAACGAAACAGGTCGAATTGAGACTACACACACATACTGATCGTATCTCGCCAATGCCGTCAAGTGACCTCAATATGAGAGCAACCAACAAGAAAGCCAAGGCAAAAATTTCATTTGGGAAGATCAAATTAAAAATGATGTGAAGTTAAGTTCTGAGCATCTAAGCCAAAACATTTCGACCCCGGTTACCCAAATTGATAGTGGATTCGGCTTGGATAACCACCCAACTAAAAAGAGCTTTAAATCGGCCGTCTGGGATGACTTGAGGAACCATTTCAGATACCATCAGCCCCGGCTATTTAAGCAGCAAACTTGAATAGTTTTGTGATAAGGTAAAGATCCACTCAACAACCCCTGACTCCAGCACACCTACCTTCGTCTTTTAGAACCCTAACCTGATGGACCACCTCCAAGGCTCTGGCGCTCAACCAAATATATCAATCAACTTTGGGTAGCTACATGATTCCCTTCTTCAGAGACAAGCCTCAAACTGATCTCATGAGATAATTCGGATTTGTCATGACCCTTGAACCAATCTCAGGAGACAATTTGAACAAGTCGCTGCCCCCTCCCGATTCTGCCACCCGGCCAAACATATAAATCAGTTCCGGATGACTACTTGAATCCCCCTTCTAAATATAAACTTCAAACCGTTCTCATGAAAGCAACTTGGAAAATCTGCGACCACCAAGTTGTCGGTAGGAGACGATTTGAACAGTCAACACCAAAATCATGATGCTCTTAAGGATGGTCAGATCAACGAAGAATTTGATCTGGGGAGCCGCCCCCGCGCATAACCAGGATTCAATTTCGCCACACACTCTATGCCAACAGATGAGTGCTATCCCGATATGCGAGACTGCCAGAGTGAATCTGTCTCAAGTGTCACCCGCGCACCTCAATAACGCCTTCTACAGTCAGGCGTTAGACTGTTATCAAGAATAATACCTCAGAGACATGATGATAACAGATAGAATGGCTGATATTACCGTCGTCGACTGGTATCGAGTCATTCACCCGTTCTCAGAAAAACGACCAACCCAAAAAAAAATTTCCTAACTAAGCCTTAAAACCAACTATATTGAACTTTTCCTTGAAACTTAGACCCAACCAGGGTCTCTGTGAAACCTCTCCAAGTCATCAGAACTTAAACAGGAGCCTAATTCAGATTCCTCATATTCTCAAACCCCAAATTCCTCACAATTTCCTCATATTACCAGCTAAAGTGGCAAGAAACCAAATTCCTCATATCAAAAATTGAAAATCGAGACAATTTCCAGTAATCAAGGATCCAAACTAAGCAAAAGACACCCGGCCAATATCAATTGAAAGACATCAAGCCGAAATCTCTACAAAGGCAATAACCCGATATCTACCAAGGCAACTCCAAAACCAAGGGCATGAAACCGAATGTCCTGCAATTAAATCCATTGATATGTCTGAAAAACTAAAAAAAGGAATAATCTTAAAACTCAAAAAGAAGAATAACCCTAAAACAACAAAAAAAACTAGAAAACCTCAAAACACCAAAAAAAATAAAAGAAGCCTTTAGCCCCCCGCAAACACTAATTGTGTTAAACAATTCCCTAGCTGTTTAAGACATAGAACCCATCGATATCCCTTTGAGTTTCCAGATCTAGAGGTTCTCTTGACCATGTCAGAGGTAATTAACAGTAGGGACTTGCGCCTACTGGAATAGCTGACGAACCCGCCCAAATAATAAACTCTCGTGGGAAGCATTAAGGCCGTACAGTTGTCTCGTCCATAAAGAAGACGGTCGCATCGTGACCTTAAGGCCCGCTAGAGGTATCTGATCAGCATGTTTTTTCGCCCTCAGTCCGCCATAAACGGACACCGACACCCATCACCCCGAGAGGGCCGCCAAAAGGTGCGAGACAGTTAGCCTCAAAACCTTGTGCTTCTCCGATGGTTGTTCATACTTCATTATCCATTCATGAAGGAGATCCAATAGATAATCCATCTCTCTACCGTAAGATTATTGGAGCACTTCAATACACTACAATCACCCGACCCGACATTGCCTTTGCCGTCAACAAGGTTTCTCAATTCATACACTCTCCTACTACTTTACATCGGGCTGCGGTTAAGTGTATCTTAAGGTACATCAATGGCTCTCTTATTCATGGTTTGTGTATTCAACCAGCCTCTCATCTCTCTCTTCAAGCCTACAGTGATGATAAAGCAGAAATGGGTTTCTTATATGAAGCGATGGATAGAGAAAAAATGCAGATTAAACAAAATGTTGGGTCTAGACAATATAAAAAATGGTAGAAGGTAATTGACAATAGATGGGAGAAAACACTTCACTAAGATATACATGCAGCAGGTACAAATAATGAAATAAATTAAATTATGTTTGTTAATGAAATAAATTAATTTATATCTGTATATAAATGGAAGACCACCATGCAGCGCAAAAAAAAAGAAGACCAACAATTGTATATAAAATAGACAAAATGTATATACGGATTGGTGCCCTCTTTATTTTTATTCAATCTTTATAAACGTATACATGTTTAGGGGGTACTTTACCCTTTGGGTAAGTTCAATGTACAAAATTTTATTTCTAATTTGTGTAGATGATTAATTTTGGTACTTTTTATCTGTAGGATTTCATGATGCGAATTGGGTAATTTTAAAATTTTATTAACCGATAACATCTAAAATCGTTATTATTATCACTAACTTTCTTATATTATATTTGCATTACAATCACATATATTCCTACAAGAAGGATTGTTGAGCCATATCTATGGTCTCTAACGAAGCTTTATTCCTCTTCGGTTCACCTTGAATCCTAAACAAGAATGACAGTTGAATCCGTGCTAGTGAACTCTCCGTCAACACCTAGCTCCGCCACCCGTAACTTGGTCGATTGCTTAATCGATAGAATATTTTAACAAATATTTAGAGGATGAGAAAACCAAAGTTTCAACACATGAAGACTTACTTGTGTTCTAATTTTCTGATCTATTTTACCTTTAAAACATCAGAATAAACCTTTCAAATTCGTATAGCAATTAAAGTCACTAATCAGAAATTAAAACAACACTTTAATTTCTGACGTTGTAGCACAAAAATATTGATAACTCTCTGTAGGATAATCCAAACGACATTAAAACTTGAATCATTTGATTCTACACTTCAAGAGCTACAATTTTCATATATCATGTGTCCAATTTGGTTATCATTTGCTATACTAATTTCAGTTTACAATTGACTCAAATTCTGACCCGAATTTAAAGGCTTCTTTCTCTCTTCATTTGTTAAAATAATTGGGCTTGTGCTTTAAATAAATTTATGCACTCTATAATAATATTCATATATTATTATAGTACGTGAAACACATATTATACTCATAATATTTACATATCAATAAATTTATTCCCTGCTAGTTAATCACGTCATGTGATATAATTTTCTATTTGTACTTTATTTCATACAACATGAAACCTTGTACATAGAAAATATATTTTATGTTTTTTTTCCATTCAATTGGTATGACCTATATTTAGGATTCATATTATGTTGTCAATGGAATAAAATATTTTATTCCATAAACTGTAAGCGGTACTCTAGCATACATTACAGCTACCCAAATAATATAGATGTTTAGCAAATTCTTTTACAAAACACGATCCTCTAGTAATGTTATTAACATTACTTGTGTCTATTACTTGCCATATGATATTATGATTATTATACAAAGTAGGGTTGTGTCATCTTCGTATTATAATCTTTTCTTGGTCTCCAATACTTGTGTCTATTCAGTTATATTTGATCCCATGAGTGGCAATTAGCTATTGACATATATATTTCATTCTTACACAAGTTATATACAAAGAACTATTACTTTTATCACCACAAGCTTCAAATGGGTTCAAATAATAATCACGTTGCATATTCCTTATGTGAAAATATATCATATCAATCTTAGAATTAATGCTACAAACACAATTCATATAATATTTTTATCAATTAGGTCTGTTCAATATATGAAACTTTTCATATACTCGTGTTATTAAATGATAATTCTTTATCAACGTTTACAGAACTACAACGTACTTTTAATCAACACGATAGTCTTGTATGGCATATTAGTGTTCTTGCTAATATCCAAGACCTGTGAACATTTTAGATATATGTATTCATTTTATTTAGAGTTTTGCGGTTCAAGACCAAGAGCATCTTCTTGAACACTTCTAAATACGAATATAAACTCATGGAATAAAATGTAATAACATCCAATTCATAAATATAACATATAAAAGTAATCACCATAAGATAACTTTTAAAACACAATTCCAACATTATCAACCCGTTGCTCTAAATTAAATTTATAATCTATCATGTTTTTATTTCTCACAATAAGTTTCTTGGATTGATTATATTATAGGTACGTACTACACCAATGCATTTAAATTCAAATTTAACTAATTGTTATTTGTTTAGGTTATTTTTTGAATCCAAGCTTGCAATTCTCAGAAAGGGTTCAGAATGATGTTGAGGTGATGCAGGGGTTAAGAAGAGTTATTGAGAAATTGCAATCTGAAATGTTTCTACAATCTCAAGCTGAAAAAGAGATACAATTGTAATTAATTGTGAAAATACATTTTTGAATGAAAATGTCTAATTACATTCTTGAACCAAAATAGAATCTGGTTGAATGAAAATATCTAATTACGTTCTTTAATTTTAATTATTGTAGGCAAAAAAACATCGTAGAAGGCTTGGAATTTTTTCTTCTGCGAAGATGCTCGCTGCAGCAAAACAATGCAGACCGGCAGAATGGTGGTCAATGTATGCACGAGATGAGTGTCCGACTTTGGCGCCTATTGCTGTTCGAATTTTGAGTCAAACAGTGTCTTCCTCCCAATGTGAGAGAAATTGAACCACTTTCACATTAATACATACTCGAGTAAGAAATCGTTTGGGAATGGAGCGACTTGAGCATCTTGTATTTTGTCATTACAATATGCGACTTCGAGAACGACATCTAAGGAGAATAAATCAGCATGATTCTGATCAATTAATTGATCTCGACAAGATTTTTCATGAGGAAGATCCATTGCAACCATGGATAAGGTTATACAATTTTATTTACAAAAAAATATTCTATGGACCGATTTATTATAGTGCTTCATTGCTTCTACTTATAAATTATTTATGCATAATATAATGTTTCATTATTAGGGAGCAAGAAGATGCTGTTCTTGATGATAGAGAAAATTCGTGGCTTGATGAGGAAATGACCAATGTCGAGGATAATACAAGTTCATCGGGCGGTGATAATGGAAGCAATATGAGAGCTGATATACCTAATACAAATGTAGAGATCAGTGATGATAATGATAATGATCCGAATCCAACTCAAGGTCAAATCTATACACAAGCATGGTATCCCGGACAATTTTCTCAAGATGGTCATGAAAATGATAGGGCCGGAACGGTTTAGAAATATCAACGAATTGGCATGGTTTCAAAATATAAACTTATATGGAGTGCCAGGATTAAGTGGTGGTTCTAGTCCAATGCCATATTTTCAAGGAGTAGAATCAGAAATTAGTAGAACTAGCAACCAGGAATATTCTAGCAATTACAATTCATATGGTGAAACTGAAGCATCTTTCATGTCTTCTATATTTGGCCCTACACAACGTGCTCCATTGTATTTCTACAACGAAGAAAATGAAAATATGCAACCAACCCGTCACAGCTTTTGGGAGTAACATGCAACCATGTGATATATATGAATTAGTTTATGGCTTATATTTTATCTCATATTGGTAGTTTATGTCTCTTTATTGTATAATTAGATGATATGATGTACTTCTTAGTCATTTATTTTTATTTAAGATATGTAAGTGATTGTAGGATGATGTGCGTAGTTTGTCTACTTGACTTTAAGACATATTGAATAAGGCAAGTATATAGTGCGCTTCAGATTCCATTTGGATAAGGCAAGTATATAGTGTGCTTAGGGCTGTCAATATACCGCCGTTTCGCACGTTTTCGTTTCGTTCCGTCCGAAATGGAACAGAAGTGGAAGAGAAAGTGGTCTCATTTTCAGAAACGGAACGGAAACAGAAATCTATTTTTTCGTCCGCGGAACGCCGAAATGAGAAATTTTCAATGTAAAATGAATGTGGAAGTGAAATATGACGGAATTTTCTGTTTCGTATTTTGAAACGGAACGAAAATGGAATGATAGATTTCCGTTCCATCTAGCACGTTTGACAGCCCTGAGTGTGCTTCAGACGTGCTGTTCACTGCTTGTTGTTTCTTTGTTCCGGCAACTATATATCATCAAATTGTATATAACCTGCTGGTTGTTTCTTCGATCCTAAGTGCTCAGCCAATATTAAATAGCGCAAAGACAAAAAAAAAAAAAAAACTCTAGGCCTAGGGTGCTACGTACATGATGCTAAATATAATTGGAAATTCGTCAAAAATCCTATATAGAAGGATAATAGAACTATAGAAGTATCTTTATATATATCTACTCAAAATGATAGAAAGGAAAAATTAAAAGTAACATTCCAAAGAGGGATATATAGGTTACTATTGATAATATTAACTGTATTCACCAGGGACGGAGTTACATATAGGGGCAAGCCCAGGCTTTGCCGAAATTTGTGGTGCAGTTAAGACTTTTGCACGTTAAAAAACTGAAAGAATTGAGAGTGCCTGGCCTTGGATTATATATTTGCTTTGGTCTTGGTCTAATTTCTCTACAGTCTGCTCTGGCGCTCTCCTTCCCAAATGAAACGACTAGTTTTCCTTTATTTTTCTTCTGTATTTTATACTATTTTATTGTTGGGATTTGCTACATTTAATGCATCATTGATTAAAAAGGAAAACGACAAAATCAGGAGAGACCATTGTTCTTGATTATTTTTTCCTCCTTCCACAGTTCCACTATGTGCATCAACGCATGTTACTACATGAGTTGAAACTTCCAACTTTTGTTCAATTCATGCTCAAACAACATGGAAAAAAATAGAATATAAAACAATTGTCTTTAAAAATACATTATACTTTTATTTATGCTAAAAAGGTAATATTCTTTAATTATTTTATTTTATTATTTAAAATAATTTTTAATATTTAATTTATTAATTTGTGATGGTGCCCAATCTTAAATTTTGGCTGGCTCCGTCCCTAGTATTCACAGAATCATAACTTATGTCAAAATTTTAAAACTAAAATTTTGGATATGTGCTTCATCAAATAGGTCAATTGCCCATTAAAATTCAATGTATGTAAATTGACTATCTATATTGGCCTTAAAAAAAAAGGACTATTGACTATCTATATTTAAATTTTTAATAATAATTTATATTTTACGAGTATTGGTTCATTTGTTATAATTTATAAATTAGTTACCCCTTTCCAAACAAAAATGCATGTCTTAGCTAAATCATATTTGATCACTTAAAATACTAATGAAGATGATATTTGATCACTTAAAAAACTTTAAACATTCCGTTTTGCCGATTTAGACTAGCTAAAGCATAAGTTAAACTCTTACTAAAGCATCAATTGAACCTTAGCAAGAAAATAAAACAGACTTATAGTTAAAAATGAAAATGTAAATCCAAGCATTATTCCTTTTCTCTGAAAGGTCATGCTAATTAATGGGCTAATCTAACGTAAACTATGTCAATTAGTCCTTCAACCACAAACCTTCTCATAGGATTTGACACCGTTATGCCCTCCTCCATGGAGAGAATGCCTTGTCAACTGGCTTTCAGCACCAACCATGAGCATACGCACGCTTATATCCACAAAGCCGAATCGAATCAACTTCTCTGGTAATAAAGGAGTCAACAAAATAACTACATCATATCTGCTAGGAATGCCTGAAAACAACCTTTACAGAAGAGGTTTGTTTACGAACGGAACCAACCAAGGTCGAGTCGGTTTGGATCATAAGGAGGCGGTTCGGGCATAGGTTGACTATTCTCTGGCACTTTTGCAAAACGACCTTTTATTCTAGGCCTCATTTCTGCATATGCCTTTCTAGAGGCGTACCGTATTTGCTTCTCATACCGTCTCTTCTTTCTCTTCTCTTTGTACCTCATCACTTTTGCCTCCCTTTCCATGGTTGGATCACCTTGGCATGAAGTCGTCTCACCTCCCTCCTTAGGGTTTCCGTTTGATGCATCAGTGAAAACGGTAGAGAAGGTCATCTATGGATAAGAAAGGAACTTATATCAGTAGCTGAAACAAGAATAATTTTATGTTATCATTTCTGAACAAGTATCAGTATCGGTGACGAATAATTTTATGCATCAACACTTATGAACAGTTTGATTACATATTCAAGTGTTGTGTTTGTTAGTACATTCTTTTTCTTGTACGAGGATCTCTATTCGAGTTAAGTAATGTACTTAAATGAAATTTTATGATAAAGATGCTTCTAAAAAAATGTTAAATGCGAAAAATATTTTATGTAGAGGATGTCTTTGATTGGTTTTTGTGGTACATCGATAGTATTAATCCAAATAATTGTTAAGTGTATTACTTGCAAGGGTTATTAACAAAATTAGTGAAGGTCATTTGTAGGAAATTTAATTCAACATCTTAATAATTACGGCATATCACTTCTTACAAGAAAAAAAACATTGGTATTTCATGAAAACTTTAACTGTGTAGAGATTCAATATATGTGACTACTTTTGAAGAACATATGTACTATTGCATATTTATGATGGCGAAGACCTCAACTAGACATCTTGCTAAAGAAAAAAAAAAACTTAATTTGGACATAACAAAAATCAAGTAAGAGAATCAGCTCTTAGTCTAGTGACAAAGAGCAATACACCTTGACTCCTTAAGTAAAAGGTCGCAGGTTCGAAATCCCTACTGGGAGGTCTTTCATAGACATTTAATTTAAAAATAAGTTAAATAGCTTAGACCTCCAATTTATCTTAAAAAAAAACAAAAATCAACTAAAGAGAAGACCTCTCCCAGCTGAATGGAATTATAACCCCCCCAATATCGTAAGAAACAAAGGAACATTAAAGGAGAATTATGTTGTAGTTTAGAAAGCTAAACGAAAGTTGTATATAATTATAATGAAAGCAATATTAGGCAAAGCCTTGCTGTCCAATAGCTTCTATATATTCTATTGTCGAATTAATTAAGAGGCATGGAACATAAGATAGATAAGTAGCTACTAGCTAGCCAGCAATGAGTGGCTAATCGGAGTTAGCAAAGGTCAGAGTTGAGTACCTAAAATGCCCAAATTACCCTCACTTCCTTCCAAAATATACTTTAGAAATAAAGAGGCCCACAAAAAATAAGAGAAAATTAAAGCTAGTACGGAATGATCAAGAAAAGTCAATTTTTGTCCCCCTTTAGCTTAAAACTAAAGCTAAAACAAGTTGAATAGTTGCATCCCCTCAGCTTCTACATCAGCTAACTGACATCAATGGCCAGATAGGGATTTGTGGGGTGGAGAGGTGAGGAAGAAAACATAAGAAACCAAAAGAGATCAAGGGACTCCGAACCACTCACGATAGTAGCGCTAGAAGCGGCTGTTTGCGTAACCCCAACACCATCAATAGATCCGGCCGGTACTGACTCGGCCGGGCTGGCACTATTTCTAGTGAGCGATACATCAAAGGTCAATCCATGCCCCGGGTTGAATGGCATACGCAATTCATCGAGGTACCTTGACACAGGCATGACATGTGGCTGTTCTTCACTGGCTGACACCTGTGGGGGCTGTGCTTGAGGTGGATCTTGGAATAGCCAGGCGACTGAATCTTCATTGCCAAAGAATTGGAATTCATGCAGGCCTGACTGCTCACCAGTTGTCTCCGGAAACATTGGAATTGTGCGGTTTAGATCCGTGCGGTGTAGGCATGTATTGTAACCGGCAGAACGGCAAACATCGCATGGTGGATCTATTGATGCTGACATGGAGAGGGAGAGAGGAAAGGGAGGAGGGGTGCTATAAGTTGGTTTTTCTGTGGATGAGAGAAAGGAAGAGGAGGAAGTGGTGTAGTGCGTTTTTTAGCTAGGGTTGTGTGTTGGGGGAGAGGGGGGTTAAAATGGGTATGTGGTGGTGAGAGAGAGAGGTAGAGAGTGAGAGAGCCAATGCGAGGAGAGGAAGAGATATGAGCGATGGATGCTTTTCTTACGTGGAGGATTCCTCTCCATGCACACTACTTTTATATTTCAATGCAAATCTAAATCTGAAGGCTGAAGACAAATATTTGGCTGCGGTTCATTGGAGAATTGGTACAGTGCGCGCACCACTTGGATCCTCTCTTACCTTGTCGCAGTTATTCCATCTGTGGTTCTTATAAAACAAGTAGTCTAGTCTAGTAGCAAGACTTTCTGTTATTGACCAATAAATACGCATGTTATTTTTAGTATCAAATAAGAAAAACAGAACTACAAGTCATCATTGACCGATCATGGAAAAATATTTTAGAAGTATTTTCTAGCTAGCATAACGACAAGATGTGTATGCATAGTATTTTAAAGTTTTACTATATATATAAGACCATATACATATATGTTTCCGAATAAATCTAATAAATTAATGTAGAGTACACAGCAAGTCGCCTCTCCGAAATTCTCCATTTCGACCTCTTTTCTTCATACAGAGAATCAATATATATAGTTCTTTGTAAATAATATTCCGTATTATTTAAGAACAATCCAATTATGTATATTTTATTTAATTTTAAGATGATTATCTGCCGAACAAAAGACATGCGACTAAAATATATATTTTGATATACTTTAGGATCCATTTGTTTTAAAGAAATTCTTAATTGCCAATAAAGTTTTTGTGTGAAATTATTTTTATGACATAATTCGGAAACAAATTAATTAATTAACTCACCGCAACTAGATTCCAATTTTATTGTATTCATTCTGTTATAATATTTTAATTTGATTTGAGCTAATTGCTATAAGTGTTGTAAGGAAGTCATTCTGCTGTTATGCGATTGCTTCCTCATCAAATAATAGGGCTGTCAATGAAACCCGTTTACCCGTTTACCCAACCCGTACCGTACCGTATAAGACGGGTATGGGTAAAGGTTTATTTTCGTTAAGTTAACGGGTACGGGTACGGGTAAGGAAATTTTTTCGTTAATTTAACGGGTACGGGTACGGGTAAAAGTTATTTCGTACCGTTTTCATAACGGGTAATTGTCACAATTAAAAAGATACAATTACATGATACATATGGCATCTTATATTGCATGATTGGTAAAAAATTATTGCTAGATTTTATTTAAGATTTATAATTCTTTCCGTTCAGTGTACGAAAAAATAAAAAAGCATAAACCTAAAATATTCGCCACCATTGTTGCACTTTATTAATATACTTATTGATATAATTTATTTATACAGAGTGTACAAATTTTATTATTATTATATTCATTTTTTACCGTTACCGTACCCGTACCGTTAATTCTTAACGGGTACGGTTAAAGCTATTTTTAACGGGTACGGGTAGGGTACGAGTAAAGAAAATTTTAACGGGTACGGTAATGAAAATACCTTCTACCGTACCGTACCGTACCCATTGACAGCCCTATCAAATAATTTCGTACTTTTTAATTATTTTTCCTTACTAACGTTTTCATAATGAATTGTCTTAAAAAACAATAAAAAGATGCAAAATTATGTTTTAGGGTACTTATGTTAGAATGATTTTCAAGCAGAAAAATTTGTTATATACTCCTCAACCTTTTAGTGTCTCAGTTTGTAGGCAATTTTATATTTTTACATTTAACTCCTAGTTGCTTTATATAATTTTATTTAGTATTTACTATGCAACGAATTGCATAACTTTATCTAAGAAATTAACTACTTGACTAGTCTGGACCACATTAGATAAAAAATTGGTCATAAACTCATAATTGCCTAATTGCCGACTGTAAATCTGATACATGAGATCTTCCTAGATAGCCTCTATCTAGTATGTCTAAAAAACAAATCTGATACATAAGTACCAGTGGCGGATTTACATGAATCCAATGGGGGTCAATTGACCCCCATTTTATTTTAAAAATTGTTACCCTACATGAAAATTCATACTTATAAAATAATTTTTTCATAATTATTCTAAATTTGAACCCCATAAATACACAAATGTCACTCTATTATTGAACCCCCATTGAACCCATAAATACACAAATGTCACTCTATTATTGAACCCCATAAGTACTAATGTGGGTAATCAAAATTATTTAATTCTTTTATGTTTCATTGCAACAACTATATTATATTATAATAGCTACAATTTAGATTAATTAGAAAAATTGAAGAATAACATGTCATACACTTGTTTTTATAACATATTAACTGTTATGAATTTATTTTAATTATTTCAAGCACAAATTTATGTTTTTTTAATTGATAGAATATGAATACGTTAGTAAAATTATGCAGAACCATTTACTAATGGAAAAAAGGAAATACAGGTTAAGTGAAGTTGGTTATTTTTAAATTTGTAAATAATTTTTCCGTGGTTCTTAATTATTTTTTTTAGTATTGAAATTTTAGAATCATTATTTTTAAATGGTGTATGAATTTATTTCGATTATTATATCTCCGAATGTTTAAATGGTGTATGAATTTGTTGAACTTGAACTCCATTGCAAATTTTTCTGGCTCCGTCACAGATAAGTACGCCGACTATAAATATACTACTTTTAAATGATAATAACTAGCAAGTTGATTGAAAGGTCATCTGATAGACCTCATCTACAAGATTAATTACGAGGAACTTCTTAAATATAACCAGGACAAAAAAAAAAAAAAAACCTCCGTGCTTTTGAGTTGAGAATATGAATATTTATCAATGGAATGAATGACGAAATTAAAGAACATGTAAAGATGTGGTCATGTGGAGGAAGATGCGAAATTGGAATATCAGAGACGGATCACGGATATATGGCTTCGATTGGATAGGTGTGAGAAGAAGGGAAGAAGTATTGGGAAGTGTGTAACTTTGTGAAGAGTTTGGATTATTTATAATTTTTTTTCTTCCCTTCTTCCTTCTTTTTCCTTCTTCTTCTCCTATCCAAACAGAGGCTATATGACAAATTAGTAGCTAGAGGAGCAAAGAGCGCGTATACTTTTCTAACCTCCATGTCGAATATTTATATGTCCAAATACGTGGGTTTAGGGTTTAGAATTATTACTTATTAGTTCAGAGAAAGTTTCTACTATCAACATTTTGGTTGTCTCAAATGTCAACATTTTATTATTTATTTAGTTTTTTTAATTTTTAAAATTCAATCGTTACATCTAAACCGTTGATCTTATTTAATTTAATGAGCGATTAGTTTTCATATTAGTTTTGAAAATTGTAGAGTTTATTTGATACTTGATCAAAGTCTAAAATATGAACATATTAGAACGAATCTATCATAATTAACAAGGTTAGTTTATTTTTTTTATCTATTGATCGAGTATCAAATAAATTTTAAAATTTATAAAGCTTACAAATTTTTAAAATATATAAAATTTTTTAAATACTTACAAATTTTTAAAATATATAAAATTTGGTCTGCATGGAGATTTCAATAAGGAGATCGTATTAGACGGTTTGGATCGGTTATTTTGAACTAAATTTCGAATTTTTAAGCGCGACTCACGGATGCTTTGGTGAGTTGCAACTCACCATAGCAAAACTATATATATATATATATAGGGTGTGTTTGGATGAGCATGGAATAAGGAATAAGAATAAGGAATTTCGGTAAGCGTGCTTATCCAAATTCCTTATTCTTATACCATGGTTTTGTTAGTATAGGAATAAGGGTCCAAATTTCTTATTCTTGTGTTGTTTGGGTTGCACAAGAATAAGAATAAGCACGCATATCGAAATTTCTTATCCTTATTTCTTATTCCATGGTCATCCAAACACATCCATAGAGATTGGCTAAAGTATACTCCAGCATACAGATAGCCCGTATGCTGGAGTCGTTTCTCACAATCTAAAATGCATACAGTCGATCCGAAACTTTCAAATTGTTCTCCATATTGAAATCTCCTAGAAAACTAAAATTTATATTTTTTCGAATTTTTTTACTATATATTATGCCATTTTAAAAATTCTTTCAAAGGAGTTGTAAAGGAGTATTTCTGACCATTCAATTTTAAAATAGCATAATATATAGCAAAAAAGTTCAAAAAAATGTAAAATTTGGTGTTCAAAGATATTTTTATATGGAGAACAACTTGAACGGTTTGGATCGACTGTTTGAATTTTAGATTTTGAGAAACGACTCCAGCATACGGGTTTAATCCGCATGCTGGAGTATACTTTAGCCAATCTATATATATATATATATATATATATATATATATATATATATATATATATATATATATTATAATTTCTTATTCTTACCTTTTGTTTTATTTTTTCCGTCTGGCAGACCAATAAGTAACAATAAAAATATATAGTGCTATTCCAATAGGCGACATCAGTCGATAATCGTTGGGTACATGTAGGAAAAAGTTGTTATGAAAAGTGAGGTTCTGTGAATCAGAAATTCTGGTTCCGAGGTCGAGACAGCGCCTGGTGGCATCACCACTTTCCCAACCGACCCCTCTCGATCGTACCCTCGGCTTAGATGACTCTTGAATATTTAAATGTAGAATTTTCAGAAAACAATAATTAATAAACAAATGAATAAATGAATAAATAAATAAATAGAAGAACGGGAAAAAAGATCTTCTCCACAACTTGCGGGGATAAATTCTACTTTACACATCTATTGTACTTGTTATATTCTTCTGATGATATTAAGAATGATATTGATTTTTTTTTTTATCTCAGCCCGTAGGCATACAACACCCCACTCACTCACCCATTAACTATTATATCATCTCGCCCGCGAGATTCGATCCCATGTCTTCACGTTGAAAGTCTAATGCCTCTACCAACTGGGCTAGCCCAGCGGAGGCAGAATGCTATTGATTTATTATTATCATTATTATTAGTTTTTGTCTTTTCCAAATATTGCTTGTTGAGAATTGAAACTGCATAAATTGACGCAAATAAGTTGAAAGATGTCGATGAAAAAAAAAATGTCAATGTTTTGTTTTCTTTTTTTTTCTTTTTCTTTTTCTTTTTTCTAATATAAATACCTTATTTGTTACTGTTTCGAGCCTGAATCAATCACAGCTTCACTATTGAATGAATGATCTTACTGTCAGTCCATGTAAAACAATTCATCCATACAAGAGTTACGAACAAATAATAACACAATGTTGAATACTTGAATACTATCCACTATTTCTACCCGTGCTCAAAATTAAGCACCTGTTAATTCTAACCGTGTATTTTGACAATTAGAATGAAATTAAAACAAAGTGAATATTAAAAACATATAAGCATGAATATATCTAATTTTTGTGGCATCAACGGCATCCGATAAATATAATATCAAATTTTGATGCAATAAAGTTTATTAATAAACAATCAACTTTTCATTAATAATCGATCAAATATATTGTCAAATTTAAAACAAAGTAAATAATAAATCAGATAATCGTTGGTCCTTATTAATAGCGTCACCGAAATTGAACAGCTCTATATCTTTTTATGGATAACCAATCAGTTATGAAAATTAACAAATTTAGACGCATAATTTATTTAAATTATAAAGAAGATATTTAGTATTTTATACCTTTTTCATTCTGATAACCTTTTCTATTGGATGTTGGGGATAGAAAGAAAAAATTGGTCTCGATATAATCTATCCTAAAAATATATATTAGTGTTTGATAGTACTGAAGAAGATGTAGTAATATTTAATTAAAAAACACCAAATCTTTTTGAAGCCCAAAAAAATTTAGCGAACCTACTCAAGGAGGGGCGGATCAGGGGGCAAGCAGAGGCTTGGCCTACTTCATGATCTAATCATGATCAAAGATTTTTAATTTGAATTATGATAAAAGGGAGTGTTAATTAGGTGTTTTGAAGTGTTGGACATAGTCCATGTTTAAGGTCTAAATTATTGAAGTTTCACTAATTTTAATTTGGTCTACTCTATATCTCAATTCTGGTTCCACCCCTGTACTCATGTCAAGATATCAATCAATATGAAGTTTGAAGAACTTAATGCAAACTCTAAAATTTTCAAGAAGAAAACTGTGATAGTTTCCAATTTGTAGTACTTTAGTTTTTTTTTTTTTTATCATCAAAGTCCGTAGGCATCCCATCCCAATTAATCTCGTCCAACGAGAATCAAACCCCAGGTCTTTTCATAGAAAGACATACGTCTCTATCGACTGGACTAGCCAACGGATACTTAATTTGTATTATCTTAGTAAAATAATATATTTGAGGATATTATGTTTTTCTAATTAATCCATAATTTATCTTGCAGGAAAGCTCAGGTTATGCCCTTCAGTATTAATGTTTGGTGATGCCACGGAAATATTTTTTTACTTACTAACCATATGTTAATTTTAATATCTCTGAATCTCTAGCGTCCATTATTGATAGAACTGATAACAATGACTAGTTTAAATATAATACAATACTAGTTATTAGTTCATCTGATTTTAGGCCATATGTATCTTGTTTTCAATTGTAACGATGGGCGTTGTTTGTTATAATGTAAATTCATATTTATCTGTTTACATTAATTATCTAATTTTTTTTTTCAAAATATCAAAATAACAGTCAAAGTAGTATCATCTGGCTCTCTCTCAAAACCAACCAGGTTTGAATTTGTGGGACACCATTTGGGCTGCCATAACTTGAAACATTTAAAAAGCATGCAATAGAAGAATCTTCTCGAAACTGTAGCACTCCACCAGAATTTTTGCATGTGTGGATTCTTGGAGGAAACATGCCTAGAGGATTTTTAATTAGTTTTTTCTATTCTTCTTTCTTATGGCTCCGTTTGGATAGGTGTGGAAAGAAGGAAAGAAGTATTGAAAAGTGTGTAACTTTATGAAGAGTTTGGATTGTTTATAATTTTTTTTCTTCTTTTTTTTTCTTCCAACGATCCAAACGCACCCTATTTTAAGGTTTTAGTTTTTTCTTTTAGCCTTTTCTTTCCTTTTATTTTTCTTTTTTGTTTGTGTACATAATTTTTTATCAATAAAATCTGTCGGTTGGCGCTTTGCAACCCATCTCTCAAAAAAAAGTCAAAATACTATCAATGTGCTTATTCATTAAAAAATCAAAGTAAAATTAGTTTAAATTAATGCCGTCGTTCTCGTTATTTATTTGTCCAAAACTATGCAATACCATTCTCTTGTCACTTCTCATGGTTTTTCTTCTCTTTTTAATTTTTTTAGTTTTGAAATGTGAATTTCACAGATTCTGTTGAGGACGATTTCAGACAAGGCTCTGAGGCAACAGAAGGTCAGGCTGCCTGGGTGCCCCAGTACTTTGTTATGTGGCAACTAGTGATTGCGCAGTCGTAGTGCCTCATGTTACAGATAATGTAGCTGATAGATCCATGTTTCTCCAATCCTTTTCAGAATTATATTGGGTTTCCTATTGCAAGTCGTTTCATATTACATAAGCGATCAGCAACTCATCGCATTAGTTGAGAGGATATAATTTGACACAGATAATTCCAACTCCTCTACCCTTGGACCACTCTAGATATGTGGTTTATAGAGGTCCACAGAGTTTGATGATGGCATGATGCACTAGGATTCAGAATTTTTTTTTTCTTTGTCAATTTCATGCGTTGTAGTTTTAAAAAATAAATTAATAAAGACGATAAAGACACATCGATCTTTTCCCATTGTGTAAGCATTACTATTTTCTTTTTCTTTTTTGTCGGTAGAAAATTGCTATTTTCGGTCGTACGTAACATCCAAAATGTTTGCCTAAAAAATAATACAAATAAAATAATAAATGAATTTCCTTCATAAATAGTATGGAACTTTTATTTTATTTTGTACTGATTATCAGGAGTTCATTATCTTGGGCATCAAAAAGGTTGCACCGGACTAATATATTGTACAGATATAATTTTTTCTTCTCATTTTTTTAGTGCCTCCAGAAAGGAAGGAGCCGTGCAGGAATCCAGAATAAGGGAGCTGAAAATTATTTTTCTGCTCTCAAGGGGCTAATATAAAAGTTTTTTAGAATTTTAAAGGCATTATCATGCCATTTTTAGATTTTGGAGGGCTGTTTTTAGAATTATAGCAAAGCCCCTTTCATTTGCTGCAGGCGCCTCTCTCCCAAAGGGAAGTATCATACAGCCTAGGGTGTATTAAAAAGAAATCTTGATAACAAATACGCTGTAGAAAACTTTTTTAGTATCAGTTCATGCTTTTTATATTAGAATGTAGAATTTCATGATTTACCATTCTTTCACTTGCCTAAAAAAATATGGAATTGTTGACTCAAAAGAAAAGATTACGCGTCAATCAGTGAATGTCATTATCTCTTGATAGAGATGTAGTGATGGACACTATTCGAGTTTCAAATTCATGCTTAACCACACGTCTGAAAAGTCTTTAAATACGTTGTTACGAATAAGAACAATTCAACTTTTATTGGAATGTAGTTAATTTCTTATTTGTTGTCTTTTACGTTAATTAATTATAAGAAATATAGTGTGCTCAAATTAAAAGTAAGGAACAAAAGCTGAAAGAAACTTGCGATCTAATTAAAAATAAGAATAAACATGCAAATCGAAATTTCTTATTCTTATACCATATTCCCGGCTCATCCAAGCACATCCTAAAGAATCAATACATATCCGATCTTTGATCTGGTCAACCCTAAAAAAAAAAATTTAATTCCTAATCCGTTAACCATTGAAAATAATTTTTTTAATGAACAAAATTGTTGTCTCAAATTTTATTAGTTTTATACTTTTATATTAAGGTAAGATGTTCCTTAATAGTTGCCAAGAAAATATTTTGAGCACGCAAATTGGCGAAAAAAATTTGTGCATTATGTTGATGAGGTAAACTAAAATCAGCTACGACCAATGGATGGAAACCAAAATTTATATTTTTCTGAATATTTTTTTTTAGATTTTTAAAAATTATTGTTATTGAAGAGTTCAGAATTGTTTAGATTAAGAACTTACATGGACCCAAACCTCAAAAAATCAATATCAGAGCCTTTATTTTAGAGAAAAAAAAAACAATGCTTGCCTCTAGCTACTAGGCTCGCCTGATAATAATGAGGACAATTTTGTTTTCCCTTTTTTTCTCCTAGTTCTCCATTAACTAATTTCTACTGTCTTGTCTGTATATCTCATGGAAACGAAAACAAGGATGTGATAGAAAAACTAAGGGGGAAAAAAATGTGCCACGTCGGATAAGTGACAAAATCAACCCACTTGCCTTTTTTTTTGAGCAAAAAATAGGGATCAGGGCCCCATCTTTAAAGGAAACTTTGTATTTAAAAGAGGCATATGTTGCCCTCAGAAATAAGATATATTCCAAAACCTAAGAAGAAACTGGAAGGAATAAATAAAGGCTCAAAGAAATTGACACAATATTCAATAAGAGAGGTCGCACCCAAAAGGCCCCGCCGAATCAGCCCAATCCAAATCCGAAATCCTTTTATTCCAACCCCGTGTCGTTTAACTCGGTGCGCTGAATCTTTGTCAAGCCTCTCGATCGCCTACAGATCTTATCTTACTTTGAGAGATCTCTCCAGTGTGCCACACTTTTTCTTTTTGAATGTATTCGTAGAGGTGCTGATCCGGACAATAAACAATTTAATTCGAACAACAAAACATTTAACAAGTGACAATATTGCCCGTCCTCCTAAGCAAGCGAACTCGTAGTTTTCTCCTTGCTTTATCCGAACAACATTTTCCAGTTTTGGATGACTACTTTTTTTTTTCAACACGAAGCACATAATCTCATCAATCACACTTAGATATGTAAATTTGATATGGTTGAAACATTTCATTGCATGAGATAAATATTCTGCTCACTATATACAATTCCTACATTTTTTTCTAATTCATCATCAATTTCATATCATGAAGTAGAACATTTTGCAATTTCAAAATATTATAATGAAATACTCGTATTGTTATGGAAAACTTAGATGCACAATATCGGTCAAAACAACAACACAAAAAAAAAATGAATTTTGGGACAGAAATTGGTTATCATTGAAATAAGATTGTTAATCATTGTCCTCTAAAATTTGTATTTTAGCTTCTGCAGGACTTTCTTATCATATACGTATCAAAAAAAAAAACTTTCTTATCATATAGGACGCCTGATGTTTGACGCCATTTCACCCACCCTACTCTTATCCTGTGACTAGCATATTTATCTATCTCACCATCGCTCTGCTGCATCGACTCTAAATACCGAAAGGTGTCTTTCATAGGTACTACCTGACCGTCTAAGTAGACATCTCCATCTACTGGTCGTACCCCACTAATCTCATACCTCATATACTATGTCTTAGTTCTACTAAGCCTAAACCCTCTGGACTTTAGAGTTAGTTTCCACAACTTCAATTTCCTATCGATCCCCGTCCTACTCTCATCGACTAACACCACATCGTCGGCAAAGAACATACACCAAGAAATCTCTCCCTGTATATCTTTCGTGATCTCATCCATCACTAAGGAAAAAATATACGTGGTCAAAACTGATCCCTGATGTAGTCCTATTTTAATAGGAAAGTCACTATTCACACTATCACATGTTATGATGCAAGTAACAGCACCATCATACATGTGTTGGATGAGGGGTGTTGTACTAAACGTCTTTAAGTTTGTCGATTACAAAACAATATCATTTGGCATTTAACATTCTTTTTTGAGTTTTATAGGAAAAAGGTGCAAAGTTTTGAAGACTTGGATAAAAACTATGTGCAAGATCAAGATCAAGTCTTTAGATAGTTTGTAGGATAGTTTAGACTAAAATAGAAGGTTTACTTTAGTTCTTTTATCCTTGAAATGGTCTAGATAGGAGAAAAGCTCAAGAACTCAGTATTTTTCTAAATCTCAGGACCAGTGCGTCGTATAACGCAACAATGGGTTATACAACACACCAGTGAGTTGTGTAACGCAATATTGTGTTGTACAACGCACCAGTTTTTGTGCAGAATTTTCTGTCTCAAAACCAGTGCGTTGTGTAACGCAATATTGGGTTGTACAACGCACCAGTGAGTTGTGTAATGCAATATTGGGTTACACAACGCACCAGTATTGTGCAGATTTTTTCCGTTTCTTAAATTAACAGAAACAGTGCGTTACACAACGCAACAGAGGGTTGTGGAACGCACTAGCTGCATCATACAACGCTATTTACCCGTCGTGCAACGTAATTTTCTCAAGTCAAGCCAGAACGTTGTATAACGCACTGAAACGTTGTACAACCTTCCTTTGGTTTCTCTCTGGCCTTTTTCACTCATTTTTGAAGCAAAATTATGATCATTTAATGTCATTTAATGTTGCGTTGCACAACGGATGGTTTGGGTCGTATAACGCACCTGACAACTCAAACGACTAGTTCATCCGTTTTGTTTTATTATAATGGTCGTCCAGTGCGTCATACAACGCAATATTGGGTCATGTAACGCACTATCAATGGATAGCTTGTTTTCCTTATTTTATTATAACGGCTATCTGTGCGTTGTGTAACACAATATTTGGTCGTGTAACGCACAACAGCAAATTGAGTTCTTTTGCAGCTTTTGACGAGCTCTTTATATATCTACCCCTTGTTCTCTCTCTTTAGAGAGTTTTGCCTTGCAAAATTTGACCAGAATTGAGCCTTTGAGCACAGGGATACTCTCCCACTTGAGCTTTTCATAGCTAGACCATCTTGAGAGATTTAGTAGTCTCAAACACCACCGCCCCGACATTGTCGCTAGGTGTAGGTTGTAATAGGTTGAGAGCTCTTCTCCTTTGAGGCGTTGTGCCATTTGAGTTAGGCCGATCCACCTCGGTTACTTGGTGTAAAAGGTGATTCAGTTCGAAATTGTAGATCCGTTCTTATTGAAATTGAACAGAACGCGACCTTGTGTGGTAGCGAAACTCCCGGAGACGTACGACTAAGGCTAGTATTTCCTAGCGGGTCGGAACTCCGTAATCATACCGAGTGTTCAATTTCTCTCTCTCTCTTTTTCTATTTATTATCTTGCTATACTTGAATTGCTTGTGTGCTTGCTTGTATTGGGTACCAATTTAATTGTGTTAGGATAGTTCATACCAAACCGTTCCAAAACCTCAATTGCTTCCGCTAAACTTTGGTTAAGTCGCCTCCTTTAGGGACAACAAGGGGTAACATACTTGGTGGGGATTTTCTTTTTTCTAGTGCCCACCACATAAATTTCCTTGGTAATTTGTCGTATGCTTTCTCTAGATCAATGAAAACCATATATAGATCCTTCTTTCGCTCTTGATATCTCTCCATCAATTGCCTTATTAGGAAGATGGCATCCTTGGTCGACCTCCCAAGCATAAAACCAAATTGATTTTTTGAAACGTTTTTCATCCGTCTCAACCGATGCTTTATCACTCTCTCCCAAAGCTTCATTATATGACTCATAAGCTTAATCCCTCTATAGCTTGTACAGTTTTGAGCATCACCTTTATTCTTGAAGATTGGTACTAGAGTGCTTCTCCTCCACGCATCTGGCATCCTATTTGATCAGAAAATGCTATTAAATAGTTTGGTTAACCGAACTACAGCCACATCTTCGAGGCATTTCCATACTTCGATTGGTATGTTATCAGGTCCCAGAGATAGGGGCGGACTTGTTAAGGAGCAAGCCTGGGCAAGCGCATAGGCTTGTTTTTGGAAAATCAATGACCTGGTATATAATTAACACCACAATGCCTAGGCTTAGAAAATCTAAGTGCATGGGCTTAGAAATTCCTTTTTTTTTTTTGCCTTTCTTCGTGCATTGGCCCATCTGCCCATCTCCACATCCAATAGCTTGTGACAGCAGATAAAAGGCTAATGGGTCCGCTAATTAATTGGATCTAAATCCAACATCCAATTAAGAGATTCTATAGGCTAAATGAATTAACCATTCAGGCATTCACCGATTTAGATTTTTTACTTTTTTCTCGGTGCTCTTTCGTAACCCTCTGATGCGCACTAGAAAATCGCTTGATTTCGTGTGTTCTTCTTATTCTTCTCTACCTTAATTCTTCTTCGCCTCTGTTCATCTCTAGACTCCGGTGGTCATTGTCCGCCTTCTTCAGAGGCCTGTTGTTCTCATCACTCAAGGTAAATTCCCTAATTCTAATTCACATTTGAAATAATAAACATAGTTAATCTTATGGGTATAATTATGGAAGATATGTAATTGGTTAGTTTAATAATGGTAATTAGGATATATTATATATAATGCCTCCTGTGTATGTTGACCTCATGTGTGGTTTTCCATCTATCTATATATACAGAAAACCTAAGAACGCCTTCATGGCTCTATCTTAAGTCAATAGTTTTTATTAATTTCAATTTATTCATAGAATTTAATTACAACATGTAATTATGCTACTCATGGATAAATGATGCGTTCATTTCAATACAGAGCTTGTAGATCTTATAGTACCCATGTATAGGAATATGTAGCATCTACAATTCTAAAGACATTTTGTTTACATTTATTTGTTGTAGATATGGAGAGGTTTTTCAGAAAATTAGTCTTACCATTAGTTGGAACTCAAGAGGCAGAATCAAGTCATAAGAGAAAGCGCTTGGATTCTAATTCAAACTTTGAGGTACCTCCTGATCCGGGGCTTCGACCACCAATTAGCAACTATGATCCAAATGATCATGACTTTGTGAGAAGACAATATCTACAAGCCGGTCCGAGACAACTCATGTTACAAGATTTTCCGCAAACACTCTTTGGTGACAAACAAAGAAGATTCAACAAGGCATGGTATAGTCAATATCCATATTGGTTAGAGTAAGCATACAAAAGGATGCAGCATATTGCTTGTGTTTGTTGAAGTAAAAAAAAAATGTGTGAGATAAATGAAGATAAATGCAATATAACAAAATGTGCATAAAGAGGGAATTAAAATAAAATTCACCAAAAGGCTTAATCTGAAGCATATGAAAAGAAGTGAGAGGAGCTGACTGAAATATTATGAAGCAATGAGAACAAAAGAAGTAAAAAAAAAAAAAATGCAGCAGAAGCTATAGACAACAAAACCAGATGAAATACACAGAAAACAGCGCTTTCCATTTTTGTCATCAACAGAGAAGAAAAAGCTTCGAAATTCAAATGTGCCCCCATAAGAAAAACAAGCTGGGTACACCTGTTCCATGAACCGTAAGCAGTCAGGAGATGAGGTTGCATGTGCGGTGTACAGCAGACCAAGTGCATTCAAACACACTTAAGAAGTCGCTGAGACTGTCTCATTAAACCCGACAAATGGCCCCTACTCTTTTCTCTCACTGGCCGATGGGACCCAGAGGTGAAACGCTCATCTCTCTCAACAAAACAAAAAAAAAAGAAGAGGGAGAAAGAAGCTGCGATAGAGAGAAGCGATGCACCCAGTGTAACAGCCTAACCAATTCTGTTCGACCAACCAAGCTTGTTCAAAGCATCTTCTAGAAGTGCGACGAGAGGGAGACCGTCGGATGAGATGATTGTTGTGGCTTTTTCGTCATTCTCCCCCTCGAAGGATTTCTCAGAAAAAAAAATGAGAAAACATAGCCTTAGATTCATCTCTCTTAAGGTTCGATCTCTATAGCGGATATCTCTCAAAGATAAGAATCTTAACAAGAGTCGCTTCTTAAAGAAGTTTCTTGATTTAGCGGGTCCTTTCTTTCCAATAAGCGCAAGCCCCTATTGTTAATTACCCCGTAGTTGCCTACGGGAACCTTTGATTAAGGGACGAAAAGGGTATTGACGTAATAGGCTAAGAAAAGAGACTTATAGAATGCTATTATTTGGCTTAAGGAGGATTTTATTGACGGTACCAAACCTAATTGACGGGACCCAATTAAGTACGTTTAAATTTCTAAAGACTTTTGGCTTAAGGGATGGTTTTCGTTTGAAAAAAAGAGCTCTTCATATGGAGTCGTTTGAGGGTCACTTGATAAAAATTCAATCTAAGTCATCTGAGGTCGATCTCAACCCCAGCGAGGGACTTTTTCTCAAACGGAGAGGTTTTGGCTTTGACTTTGGGTTTCGCATTTGGACTTTTAATTTTGATGTTTCACTTGGGATATTGGTAATTTTTATTCACTTTGGCCTTTTTGTACTTTCGACTTTTAGAAATCCTTTTTTATTCAAAAATACTTAACCTTGAAGACATTTGACTTTAGAAAATATCATTCTCAAAATCATTTAGATTCTTGAAAATATTTGTAATCGAGTATACTTAGCTTTTGAAAATATCATATTCGAAATATTTTTATTTGAAAGTACTTAACTTTTAGTTGCAGAAATTTTATAAACGAGTTTACTAATTTTTTAAGATTTATAAAATTTATTTTTTAAGTAAAATACTTCAAAAATACAAAAGGTCAATATCTTGACACAATCTCATATCAGAGTATAGTGAATTTGGTTTATTTAGATTTTTAGAATTTTATGAATATTTTATTTGTATTTTTATGAGCTTCCTACTATTTATAACAAATTTTCAAAGATTTTGCTGATTTGGCGTCTTCTAACTGGTCCACGTTATCTACTTTGGCTGAGGTGGCGACTGAAATGGATTTGAACTAGCGCTGACGTGGCAGCTGGCTTATGAAAGAGCTGGACTCTCCACGCGGGTTTCGTGTAACGGGTATCTGACAAACCACATGCCTCAGCTGCTACAGAAGATCGAAAAAGGGTTTGGCGCTGAGAATTCATTAAAGAAGACGGGTTCGTTTCGTCGTTAATGGGTTCGACAGAGCGGGTTTAGATCCGCTAAGTCCTCCGGCCATTGCAGCTGTCGAAGAGGGTACCCACGGCGTCGTGAGGCCGAGAGGAAGACAACAGCGGTCTCTCTCTTCGCCGCGTCACCTCCAACAATTAGTAACTATTGTTTATTCGTTTTAGTCCTTAAAGTTATCTTTTTATTGTTTCCGGCGAACGTCGTCGTCTCAGTCAGTGAGACTTCCTCCGTTAGGATCGTGAAGAAGAGGAGAGCATGAGGGTGTACTTGATTTGCGTTGTATTCGCCTAATCTAGTGAAGAGGCCACGGACTGGTACAGCAGGGTACAGGGAGATTACTTCAATTTGGTTTTGACGAAGGAAAGCATTCTTAAACCTATTTGATCTTAATTATCATACGTGTATACATTGATTGCTGGTGAGGCTTACTTAATTGGCCATATCTTCATGAAAATAGGCCTGCAACGAACTTAGACAGTACACCATTCTTTGAGTATCACATGTGGTTAGGTTAGAGGAAACCTATGCCATGCAATACACACTAGTGCAGTAAGTGATTGGTATATGGCCTTATGTTAGTCATGCTATGCTATCAATTACCATGTCATGCGCACTTATTTGGTTAATTCAAAAGTATGCATATGCTACTCATGCACTGTCAAATAACGCTTTGAGACATTAAATCACACAGCAAGGTCATACAACATTACTGTAATGGCAAGTAAATGTAATCATTTCTGTAAAGGGAAAGAAATAATTATTTTATCATATCAAGGTTTAGTAGTTAGAAGTAACAGTGAATAAGAATTAATAGGAGAACAACTAAACAAAGCACACCTGACAAATTTATTTCAGGATTTTACCAACTGATCCGTTGACTTTCAAGTTTCAACTTTTGCTAATTATGCAAGATCCCTTTCATTCAACAAGGATGTAATTCTGAAATTATGCAATGTGACTAGACAAAAAAAAAAAAAGTACACTTTACTGAAAAGCGGCATATTCATGGCATAACCTGACTTTTATACTTTCCCTACAGAAACAAGAAAAGATCAATCCAAAAGGATAAGTAAAGAGTGAATTTTTCATGACAGGGCCTAATACCTATTATTTGTAGAAAGTCAAAGGATTAACAGAACTACTGTTTTTCATACACTATGCTGAAACTGAAGAAGAAAGCCGTTGACAGTTCACTACATCTCTACTATTACTCATATTTAATCATATTTACAGGGGGCAGTAAGGGTCAGACGCATGAAGTATTTTTATTAAGGTCCCTAAAAATCCAGATATTCTACCTTATCATGTTTATGCATTTCTTTCTAACAATTTAACCATGTTGTCTCCCTAGTATACAATCCAGAAACGATCAGGTCATAACAAAGTCTTCCTAAAGGTCACATTTGTGCATAATAACCCAGGATTTAAAGAAAATAACACGAGACTCAATTTTGGCAGCATTTCGACTTAAAATACCTAAGAATTACACAAAGGTCCTCTAATTTGAGCTATGGAAGCTCTCATTAAAGAACCATGGCCTAAAACTGAGGAGCCCTCGGCTTAGACCGTGAACTGAACCTAGTCATGAGGAACCCTCAAGCTAGGTTGCCTTCTCCAGTTAGACCTGTCAGTGATGAAATGTTTTAACGTTTTCGTTTCTGTTTCGTCAAAATGGAACGTTAAATGAAAGTTGAAATGGGTTCCGTTTTCAAAAACGGAACGGAACCGGAATTTGTTAACGTAAATGGAACGGAATATGGAAATGGACTGAAATCAATAGGAAATGTGAGGCGAAACGTTAAACGGAATAGAAATTTGTTACGTTTGGCGAAACGGAACGGAAACAAAACAGCCATTTCGTTTTGTTACCGAAACGGAACAGAAACGGAAATGACTGTTTCTGCTTCCACCTCTAACGCTTGACAGGTCTATCTCCAGTCTATGTCTAAGGACCCCTTGTTAGCAATTTAACGACCTTGAATGCGGAATAAACCAATATCAATTGTTATCTTCAGCCATGCTTGCACTTGTGAATGGTGGAATAGAATTCCTGCAGAGAACAACACCGAGAAGAGCACTACAGAACCGAATCTGCTTCCCTTGCCTTGATGGTGAACTCCGAGATATCGGTTCTGACCTCGTCTCCCTTCTCCTCTCTCTGTTCCTCTCAAATGGTGCCTTTAGTTTGAGACGGAGAGAAAAAACAATACTCCAATCATTCTCCATCAGAATGATGATGTATATAAAGAGTCCTCAATCACTCAGTAGATGCTAATTCAATGGTCTATAATTAATGACTGATATCATTTCTTAAAGGGTGCAAAAAGATTCATGCATCTGCCAAATTAGTTAACTATCAGTTTAAGTAATTTCTCCGACTTAATCCAATTCCGCCTGAATCGTTAAACAACGATATACGACCGTTTATCAACGATCTCCTCGCAAAAACCAAATGAAAATCTGATTTTCATTGGTTTCAGTTGCGCCGGCTATCTCAATTAATTAAGTCTTTTTTTTGAAAGTTTGAATCTCAATTAATTAAGTCACATCTGCACTATAATCCCTCAATTTAAAGGAAATTAATCTACTCCATTTCCAACAACGCACAAGCCATGTAATTAAACTAAATTAATTCAATTACACATATTATTTGGAAATTTCTTTACATGTAATTTGCACAATTTATATTACACCCCTTACCATAGACCTTAATGGAGGTAGGCGAGGTGATCGGATCAGAAGTTAAGAGAAAAGAGGAAGCGATCAAGAAGGAATGACCAAAAGAAATTAAATTACAAGAACTTCACCACTGAAACTGGAATTAACCTCAACCTTTGTTAATTGATCACCTAATACCATGGAGCCCATGGCATAGGATCCCAGATTCCTAAATTTAATCAAGACAGATCAAAAAGATAACCGAAATGCAAGAGCTTTATCCTTAAAACCGAAATAAACCTTAACCTTTGCTAATTGATCACCTAATACCATGGAACCCATAGCATAGGCTCTCAAATTCCTATATTCAGTCAGGGAAGACAAGGAAGATAACCAAATTGTGAGAACTTCGTTAAAGAAATCAAGATTACGACTAATCTATACTCACTGATCATCTAAGGCTACAGAACCTGTAGTTTAGATTCTCAGATCTCAATACTCAATCAAGAAAGACAGAACGATGACGATTTAAGCAAATGCTACTTCATACTTACTTAAAAGATAGAATCAAGCATTTATCAAAACAAAATTCAGCAAATTTACTTCAAGAATCGAACAATCATACACAATTCGGTCGTGATTTATCTTTCTCTTCTCCTACCTTACCTCATTACCGCTTTCCCTTCACAATTACGCTTGCAATTTCTATTCTACTCCAGTTCCTAACTATGCACACCAAGTGTTTGTAAAAATGGCTACCTATTCCTGTACTACGTGTGTGTGTGTGTGTGTGTTGGAATGGAGATTCTTGGGGCTGCCTTCGGACCGCTTCTTTCCTTCTCTTGGCCTACTCCTTATATAGACGAAGCCTCTGGCCTCCTTTCCGTCTAGGTGCAGTGAACCATCATTGAGCCCGGCAGTTACATCTCCTTCGTCTCCAGCAGATTCAGTTGGGATTATCCACCTCTCCTTATTTTTCTTGTTTTGGCTGCACGTGGTACACCATGGCCCAAGAGGCATTGTGGGCTCCACCTCTTCTGCTTCTTTCCGTTTCACGAGTTCCGTGTGCACCCGACTTGCTCTTCACGAAGGGGTCAGGTACGATTCCTCAGCGACATTTCTTCTTTCTCACGCTACATACACTCGGCGTTTAGTGAGCCGTGTATGACCTCTCAATCCACTGGTTGTGGTCTTCGTGCAACAGGAGCGGCTAAATCCGTATGCTGTACGAAGGGAAACTTTTGATCTCTGTTTGGTTCCTCCCCATTTCCAATAGTAATGGATTTGTCCATTTCTTGTTTTGCTGAATTCCCATAGACTGCTCAAACCAAATAAATTGTCTGGACCTCCTCTTTATTGAATTTCACTATGAAACTTTGTACACAGCCCCATAAAAATGTGTAGAATCTGATGGAACCGAGAATTTTTCAAAAATACCCTTCCTACTATTTTATTTAATTTCTCTAAAATTTAGGGTCCTCTTTGCATAAAATGACCGCTTTGTAGCTCCTTTGACCATTCTGAAAGTACCATAATCTTCCTCATGCTTCACTGAATTTTTAGGTATTTTTCCATAATTTTTTTGATATGTTTGGTATTTTTCATGAATTTTTCAAGCTCCTTGATGAGATTATCCAATTTAATTCATGAATCTGGCACCATATTTTAGACCCAAATGATCAAAGGAGCTCAAGATCAAGGGGTGAGATTAAAGAGGCCGTAACAATCCCCTAACCACCATGGTTAAAGAAAGCTTTTTCGCCTATTGACCAAAGAGAAGAAACACAAATTAGCGTCACCAGAGTCATCGGATCAGATGGTGATCTGTGTGCTCTGAAATGGAGGGGCGAGATCGGTCGACGGTTACGCCAGCTGAAGTTTCTAGACCCCAAACCACACCTATAAAGAGAAAGAGAAAGAAGGCATTTCAACAAACACTTAGTTAGTAAGTTGAGAATAGCGAAATTAGGCGATTTTGAGATCAATCCTCTGATTGTAATTGAAGTAAAGGTAAGAGATAAAGGTAATCTTGAGGTTTGTAAGCGGAATCGGAAGTCTAACCAAGGAGAATCGTGGTCTTTGAAATCTCGAATCAATTTTCTTTGTACAATTGTAAATCTGATAATTCTCAATGTCATTGCATTGGCTTCTCTGTGCTTCGACTGGAGTTTGTCCAGATCTTAGCTTTACATTACCTCGGCTGGAGTTTCTCCAGTTCTAGGTAACCTTCTCTTTCAATGGCCTTGAGCCATGACAAGAGAAGCCATAACAATCAGAGACAAGATGAAATGTTGCCAAATCCTTGCCAAATCAAGATTATATACAATTATGGATCCAAATGCATAAAAAAACATGGGTTCTATATAATTCTTACATGCCTTAAGTTAAGTTAGTATTATCAGATAAACAAAATATGTACAACTCTATCCAGATTGAAATAAATAAAAAAGTATAAGGGTTTCATCTACATAAAAAATATAGAAATGTGTGTGGACAGCAGTTACAGGGCCCCATGAACAACAAGGAGCAAGTTTTATCTTGTTTTGAATTTTGTATAATTTTATGCACTTTAATAAGGGCATCAGTGTTATTTCTATGAATAAAATGTTATCTTGTCAAAACCTTAGGTTCTCTGCAAAAGCAATCACATGACAAATTCATAAATATGTTAAAGTTTATTTCTGAAAATTCCTAGAAATTTTGACTAAACACCTGAATGTTTCATGAGATACTTTCAAAAGGAACAAAAATTATACAAATACATTGGAACTTTCTTGTAAAAAAAAAAAGAAGAAAGGCAAAAGTGACTTTGGATTGTTTAAATGCACTTCGCATGGTACATTATGACTCCTGCAACTCCTTTTCCAGCATTTGTGCAACCCAAAACTAAAATTCCTCAAAACAATGAATACCTTACTTAAAAACACAAAAGTGAAAAGCGTGGTAAATGAAAAAAGTCTGGTGTTTCCTCCCTGTGATGTTTTGAACATACAAAATGAACTCAAGCTGACTGGAATTGAGTGTCAAATCAAACCTTATTGCTGCAAAATCACCTACATGTAAATGTAGAACTGAAAAAAAGTTATAAACAAAATGCAATGCTTTCCCCTTTGGCTCTCACAGCAAATTGCAATGTCTCAAACCAAATTGAATGTTCAAATAAGTTAAATTCAATCTCCTGAAGCTATCTGAATCGTTTCTGGCATAAGAAGATGGCTAAGTGGGCCCCACATCAGAGCCTCACTTCCGTTCAAACTGAGTTCAAGTTGCCTCAGCCGAGTTAACCCCTTTCAAAACTCCTCCATTATCAATTCACATTGCTAATGACTTCAATACGCTATCACAAGTACAAGAAACATCGAACTGGCAAAGAAAGGAGATCGAAGAGCTTCGAACTCCATTAATGGAGGTCCGACACCTCTCATATTCCACGTGGTGGCACAAGCTTCCTCAGAAAGAACGAAACAGACCGTTGTGTTCTCCTTGATCCCACGATCTCAACACACCAAACCTCTACTCCAATGGCCGCCGAAACCGCTTCAATTTCATTGGAGAAAACACGAGGGACTTTCTACAAAAAGACTACATCCAGGCGGGGAAGACGGGTTTAAACCCGTGCCACACGCGATCCGCTGTGACTAAAATTTTTGTGGCGTGTCATTGACACGACAGCGACTCGTTACACCAAACATTCTGAAAAATAAAAAATATATATTTAATGTGCGGGGTCCACTGTCAGAAAATAAATAAAATAAATAAATGCCTTGTCAGCAGCCTCGTCAGTGCCACGCCAGACGCCAGTCAGCAGCCAACTTAATCCCTAGGTACACGTGGACCAACCAGAAAATGCCAATTCAGCAGGAAATAGAAAAATTCATTAAAAATTGTAGAAAATTCAGAGAAATGCAAATAAAATATCCATAAAATCCTAAAAATCTAAATAAACCAAGTTCGCTAATACTTTGATATGAAATAATGTCAAAGTAGTGGTCTTTTGTATTTTTGAAGTATTTTCATTTTAAAAATGAATTTTATAAATATTAGAAAATTAGTAAATTCATTTATAAAATTATAAATCTGAAACTTAATACTTTTGAAATAAAAATTCTAAATATAATATCTTCGAAATCATGTATTTTCAAATATGAATATATTTTCACAAATATGAAAAGTCAAAATAAGTCAACGTTACTGAATATCTTTTAAATAGAATTTGAGTACTTTAAATATACAAATGGCTTCAAGAATGATATTCTCAAAATAGAAAAAGAGTTTCTAAAAAGTCAAAGATTCAAAAGGCCAAAGTGAATGAAAATCACCAACATCCCAAGTGAAACATCAAAGATTACAAGTCCAAACACGAAATCCAATGTCAAAACCGAACCTCCCCGTTTGAGGAAAAGTCTCTCCCTAGGGTTGAGATCAACCTTAGATGACTTAGAAATTGAATTCTTACGGGCCCTCTCGTCCAAAAAATTCTATTTTTATTCTCATAAGAAGACCGACTAAGATGGTCCCGAGAACCGACTCTTATTAAGAAGACCGATTAAGATGGTCCCTAGAGTCGTTAAAGAACCAACTCCTATTATGAAGACCGATCAAAATGGTCCCTAGGGTTGTAAAAGAACCAACTTTCGCTCAAAGGTGTCAAATTCCTCGAGGTTGTAAAACCCATTTTGTTCTCACAAGAAGGCCGACTAAGATGGTCTCGAGAGCCGACTCTTATTAAGAAGACCGACTAAAATGGTCCCTAGGGTCGTTAAAGAACCAACTCTCATTAAGAAGACCGATCAAAATGGTCCCTAGGGTTGTAAAAGATCCAACTTTCGCTCAAAGGCGCCAAATGCCCCGAAGATCGACTAAGATAGTCCCTAAGGTCGTTAAAAAACCAACCCTTATTAAGAAGACCGATCAAGATGGTCCCTAGTGTTGTAAAAGAACCAAACTTTCGCTCAAAGGTGCCAAATGTCCCAAAGGTTGTAAAATTTCTTTCACTCTCACAAGAAGGCCAATCACAGCCCCGAGAGTTCATCAAACGACTCCATAACGACTTCAAGTGAAGCTTTCTCCTTTCAAACAAAAAACCTCTTCCAAACCAAAAATCACACTCCTTTCATTTCCTTTTTAGTATAAGTCTAAGTTCAAAGTCTTCTAGTAGTTTAGCGATCCTTAATTAGGTCCCATCAATTAGGTTTGGTACCATCAATTAAGTCATCCTTAAATCAAATAATAGCACTCCATAAGTCTCTCTTCTTAGCCCATTACGTCAATACCCTTTACGTCCCTTAATCAGAGGTTCCCGTAGGCAACTACGGGGTAAACTATTGGAAAGAAAGGACCCGCTAAATCAAGAAACTTCTTTAAGAAGCGACTCTTGTTAGGATTCTCTTGTTTCGAGAGATACCCGCTATAGAGATCGAACCTTAAAGGAGGTGAATCTAGGCTATGTTCCCATTTTTTTCCGAGGAATTCCTTCGAGGGGGAGAATGACGAAAAATCCGCCACAGATTATTGTGATGAAATGACATAGAATGATTCCAGAAATGGCTGAAATGCAAAAAATGATGATCAGAATTGCATTATTTACACTTTATATGCGTAATTATCATGTATAATCCAATCTTTTTGAATAAATAACATATGAATCATATTTTTGACAGTATTAAAATTTTATATGTAGATTATTGTGACAAAATGACTTAGAAAGAATCCAGAAATGATTGAAATTCTAAATGATGCTCAGAATTGCTTTATTTGTATTTTACATGCTTAACTACTATGTATAATCCAATATTTTTGAATAAATAACATATGAATAATATTCTAGACAGTATAATTAGTTTAAATGTAGATTATTGCCACAAAATGACTTAGAAAGAATCCAGAACCGTTTGAAATGCTCAAATGATGCTCAGAATTGCATTATTTGCACTCTATATGCGTAATTACCATGTATAATCCAATCTTTTTAAACTAATAACATATGAATCATATTCTAAATAGTATAAAAAATTTAAATGTAGATTATTGTGATGATAGTTGCAGTCTCTGCCCGGGCATTGATGGAAACCCATTCCCCTTCTTAAAGCGAGCCCATAGGGTATAGGGACCTGTTCTTAATACCTCCGATCGTCCCAATACTTAGAAGTTAGAATGAATCCAGAAACGATTGAAATGCAAAAATGATGCTCAGAATTGCATTATTTGCACTTTATATTGCATAATTTGCACTTTACCATGTATATAATCCAATCTCTTAGAACAAATAACATATGAATCATATTCTTGACGGCATAAATAGTTTAAATGGAGATTATTATGATGAAATGACATAAAAGAATATAGAAACAGCTGAAATGCAAAAATGATGCTCATAATTGCATTATTTGCACTTTATATGCGTAAGTACCATGTACAATCAAATCTTTTTAAATTAATAAAATATGAATCATATTCTAGAGAATATAAAGATTTTAAATGTGGATTATTGTGATAAAATGACTTAGAATGAGTCAAGAAACGATTGAAATGCTCAAATGATGCTCAGAATTGCATTATTTGCAATTTATATGCGTAATTACCATGTTTATTCCAATCTCTTTGAATAAATAATATTTGAATCATATTATAGACAATATAAAAACTTAAAATGGAGATTATTGTGACGAAATCACTTAAAATGAATGCAGAAACGATTGAAATGCAAAAATGAAGCTCATAATTACTTTATTTGCACTTTATATGCATAATTACTATGTATAATCTATTTTTTTAATAAATAACATATGAATCATATTATTCACAGTATAAAATGAGTTTAAATGTAGGTAATTCTAACGAAATGACTTAGAATGAATATAGAAAAGATTCAAATGCTCAAATGATGCTCAGAATTGCATTATTTGCACTTTATACGCATAATTACCATGCATAATCTAATTTTTATTAATAAATAATTTACGAATCCTTTTCTAAACAGTATAAAGAGTATAAATAATAATGTGGATTATTGTGATGAATAACTTAGAATGAATCCAGAAACGATTGAAATACAAAAATGATGCTCAGAATTGCATTATTTGCACTTTATATGCATAATTACCATGTATAATCCAATCTTTTAGAACAAATAATTTATGAATCATATTTTAGACAGTATTAATAGTTTCAATGAAGATTATTGTGATGAAATAACATAGAACGAATCCAGAAACGGCTGAAATGCAAAAAGGATGCTTAGAATTGCATTATTTACACTTTATATTAATAATTACCATGTATAATCCAATCTTCTTGAATAAATAACATTTGAATCATATTCTAGACAGTATAAATAGTTTAAATTTAGATTATTGTGATGAAATTAAATAGAATTAATCCAGAAATAATTTAAATGCTCAAATGATTCTATTTGAATCATATTCTAGATAGTATAAATAGTTTAAATTTAGATTGTGATGAAATTAAATAGAATTAATCCAGAAAAGATTGAAATGCTCAAATGATTCTTAGAATTGCATTACACTTTATATGCGTAATTACCATGTAAAATCCAATCTTTTTGAATAAATAAATATATGAATCGTATTCTAGCGACTTTAAAGAGTTTAAATGTAGATTATTGTGACAAAATGACTTAGAATTAATCAAGAAAGGATTGAAATGCTCAAATGATGATTAGAATTGCATTATTTGCAATTTATATGCGTAAATACCATATATAATCCAATCATTTTCAATAAATAACAAGTGAATCATATTTTAGACAATATAAAAAGTTTAAATGTAGATTATTGTGATTAAATGACTTAAAATGAATCGAGAACCGATTGAAATGACACAAATAATGCTTAGAATTGCAGTTTTTGCATTTTATATGTGTAATTACCATATATAATCAAATTTATTTGAATAAATAACAAATGAACCATATTATGGACAGTATGATGTGTTTAAATGTGGGTTATTGTTATGAAATGTCTTAGAATGAATCCATAAACGATTGAAATGTTCAAATGATGCTTAGAACTGCATTATTTGCAATTTATATGTATAATTATCACTTATAATCCAATCTATTTGAATTAATATAATATGAATCATATTCTAGACAGTATAAAGATTTTAAATGTGGATTAGTGTGATAAAATGGCTTGGAATGGATCAAGAAACGATTGAAATGCTCAAATGATGATCAGAATTGCATTATTTGCAATTTATATGCGTAATTACCATGTATAATCCAATTTTTTTATGAAATAACATATGAATCATATTCTAGACAGTAGAAATAGTTTAAATATAGGTTATTGTGATGAAATGTCAAATGATTCTTAGAATTGCATTACACTTTATGTGCGTAATTACCATGTACAATCCAATCTTTTTGAACGAATAAATATATGAATCGTATTCTAGCGATTATAAAGAGTTTAAATGTAGATTATTGTGATGAAATGAGTTAGGATTAATCAAGAAAGGATTGAAATGCTCAAATGATGATTAGAATTGTATTATTTGCAATTTATATGCGTAAATACCAAATATAATCCAATCATTTTCAATAAATAACAAGTGAATTATATTTTAGACAATATAAAAAGTTTAAATATAGATTATTGTGATTAAATGACTTACAATGAATCGAGAAACGATTGAAATGACACAAATAATGCTTAGAATTGCAGTTTTTGCACTTTATATGTGTAATTACCATATATAATCAAATTTATTTGAATAAATAACAAATGAATCATACTATGGACAGTATGATGTGTTTAAATGTGGGTTATTGTTATGAAGTGTCTTAGAATGAATTCATAAATGATTGAAATGTTCAAATGATGCTTAGAACTGCATTATTTACAATTTATATGTGTAATTATCACTAATAATCCAATCTATTTGAATTAATAAAATATGAATCATATTCTAGAAAGTATAAAGATTTAAATGTGGATTAGTGTGATAAAATGACTTGGAATGAATCAAGAAACGATTGAAATGCTCAAATGATGATCAGAATTGCTTTATTTGCAATTTATATGCGTAATTACCATGTATAATCCAAAATTTTTTTTGAAATAACATATGAATCATATTCTGGACAGTATAAATAGTTTAAATATAGGTTATTGTGATGGAATGACTTAGAATGAATCCAGAAAGGATTGAAATGCTCAAATGATGCTCAGAATTGCATTATTTGCAATTTATATGCGTAATTACCGTGTATAATCCAATCTTTCTGAATAAATGCACTTATGAATCATATTGTAGAGAGTATAAAGAGTTTAAATATAGATTATTGTGATGAAATGACTTAGAATTAATCAAGAATGTATTGAAATGCTGAAATGATGATTAGAATTGCATTATTTAAATTTTATATGCGTAATTACCATATATAATCCAACAATTTTCAATAAATAACAAATGAATCATATTTTAGACAATATAAAAAGTTTAAATGTAGATTATTGTGATTAAATGACATAAAATGAATCGAGAAACGATTGAAATGACACAAATGATGCTTAGAATTGCAGTTTTTGCACTTTATATGCATAATTACCATATATAATCAAATCTTTTTGATAAATAACATATGAATCATATCATGGACAATATGATGTGTTTAAATGTGGGTTATCGTTATGAAATGTCTTAGAATGAATCCAGAAACGATTGAAATGTTCAAATGATGTTCAGAATTGCATTATTTGTAATTTATATGGGTAATTATTACTTAAAAAACCAATATTTTTGAATTAATAAAATTTGAATCATATTCTAGACAGTATAAATAGTTTAAATATAGGTTATTGTGATGAATGACTTAGAATGAATCCAGAAAGGATTGAAATGCCAAATGATGCTCAGAATTGCATTATTTGCAATTTATATGCGTAATTACCGTGTATAATCTAATCTTTTTGAATAAATACACTTATTAATCATATTCTAGAGAGTATAAAGAAATTAAATGTAGATTATTGTGATGAAATGACTTAGAATGAATCAAGAAATGATTGAAATACTCAAATGATAATCAGAAAGACATTATTTCCACTTTGGCAAAATTAGATATAAACCCCTGTAATCTTCTCTATTCGAAAATAAACCCCTGCATTTTTTGAAATCAGATATAAACCCTTTTATTTTGACTTTGTTTTTTTTTTAGATACACTTTATTTTGACTTTGTTTTTTTTTAGATACACTTTATTTTGACTTTGTTCAGATATAAATCCTTGTGATTATTTTTATGAATATCTTAAATGAAAAAAATGAAAATTTTTATGTTTTGACCGAAATAACCTTGAATCCTAAGGAGGCGATTCATCTTAGCTTTGTCTCTCCTCCATGGAACCAATGATTTTGCCTTTTCTTTTTCTAAATCTCTTAGAAAAGTTTTATCCTATGGAGATTTTGCTAGATTTCCAGATTCTTCTCTTCTAATCTCTCTTTATCTCTTGTTTTGTTAAATAGTAATGGAGACACGGGAGTCATATGATGATTATTTCTCAACATTTATTATTGAAAAATCTATTATCACAAGAAAATTTCATTGATTGGTGAATAACCCGATCATAAATAGAACACAAGAAGAAAGACAATAGAATATTCAAGAAGTTTGAAAGAACAATCCTATGTTAATTACTGGTAAAAATGTTAATTTCCGATGATTGCTAATATCATCAATAATTGGCGTAGGATCACTATTTTTTTTTTCTTTCCTTTCACTTTAGCATCGAATATGCTATCAGGTGCTGATTAATCTTTACAAAAAAATTTTGAAAAATGGTACGATCGTCTTTTCGTCAAGACCATGGAGTGCGCTTTTTAAAAAAACAGACAACGGGGCTAGTTAGTGGGTATTATGGTCATAATGATAAAATTTTGATATTTTCTGTTTAAAATATGCATTAGAATAATGAAAAGGGTTTGTGTCCAAAAAAAAAAAAACTGAATTAGAGGGGTTTATATCCTATTTCAAAGATTGCAGGGGTTTATTTCTGAATAGAGAAGATTAGAGGGATTTATATCTGATTTTGCCTTGCACTTTATATGTGTAATTACCATATATAATCCAATCATTTTGAATAAATAACAAATGAATCATATTTTACACAATATAAAAAGTTTAAATATAGATTATTCTGATTAATAACTTAAAATGAATCGAGAAACGATAGAAATGACACAAATGATGCTTAGAATTGCATTTTTTGCACTTTATATGCGTAATTACCATATATAATCAAATCTTTTTTTAATAAATAACAAATGAATCATATTATGGACAGTATAAAGATTTTAAATGTATATTACTATGATAAAATGAATCAGAATGAATCATGAAACGATTGAAATGCTCAAATGATGATCGGAATTGCAATATTTGCAATTTATATGCGTAATTGGCATATATAATCCAATGTTTTTTTAATAAATAACAAATGAATCATATTCAAGACAGTGTAAAGAGTTTAAATGTAGATTACTTAGATGAAATGACTTAGAATGAATCGAGAAACATTTGAATTGCTCAAATAATGCAATTCTAATGCCCTAGAATTGCATTATTTGCAATTTATATTAGTAAATAAAAAGTATAATCTAATCTTTTTGAATAAATAACATATGAATCATATTCTAGACAGTATAAAGAGTTTAAATGTAAGATTATTGCGATAAAATAAATTTGAATGAATCGAGAAACGATTGAAATGCTCAATTGATACTCAAAATTGCATTTTTTGCACCTTATATGCGTAATTATCATGTACAATCTAATTTTTTTTAATAAATAACATATGAATCATATTTTTCACAGTATAAAGTGTTTAAATGTAGATTATTGTAATGAAATGACTTGGAATGAATTTATAAACGATTGAAATGCTCAAATGATGCTCAGAATTGCATTATTTGCACTTTAAATGAGTAATTACCATGTATAATCTAATTTTTTTAATACATAATATATGAATCACATTTTTCACAGAATAAAGTGTTTAAATGTAGATTATGTAATGAAATGACTTGGAATGAATTTATAAACGATTGAAATACTCAAAATATGCTTAGAATTGCATTATTTGAACTTTATATACGTAATTACCATATGTAATCCAATCTTTTTGAATAAATAACAAATGAATCATATTTTAGATGATATAAAGAGTTTAATTGTAGATTATTGTGATGAAATGACTTAGAATGAATCCAGGAACGATTAAAATGCTCAAATAATGCTTAGAATTGCATTATTTGCGCTTTATAAGCATAATTACCATATATAATCCAATCATTTTCAATAAATAACAAATGAATCATATTTTACACAATATAAAAAGTTTAAATGTATATTGTTGTGATTAAATGACTTTAAATGAATCGATAAACGATTGAAATGACACAAACGATGCTTAGAATTGCATTTTTTCAATTTATATGCGTAATTACCACATATAATCAAATCTTTTTGAATAAATAATAATTGAATCATATTATGAACAGTATGATGTATTTATATGTGGGTTATTGTTATAAATGTCTTAGAATGAATCCAGAAATGATTGAAATGTTCAAATGATGCTTAGAATTGTATTATTTGTAATTTATATGCTTAATTATCACTTATAATTCCAATCTTTTTTAATTAATAAAATATGAATCTTATTCTAGACAGTATAAAGATTTTAAATGTGGATTATTGTGATAAAATGACTTAGAATGAATCAAGAAACGATTGAAATGCTCAAATGATGATCAGAATTCCATCATTGAATAGATAACATTTGAATCATATTCTAGACAATATAAAAACTTAAAATGCACATTATTGTGACGAAATCACTTAGAATGAATCCAGAAACGATTGAAATACAAAAATGAAGCTCATAATTACTTTATTTGCACTCTATATGTATAATTACCATATATAATATAATTTTTTTGAATGAATAACATATGAATCATATTTTTCAAAGTATAAAAGAGTTTAAATGTAGGTTATTATGATGAAATGACTTATAATAAATCCAGAAATGATTGAATTGCTCAAATGATGCTCAGAATTACATTATTCCCACTTTATAGACTTAATTACCATGTATAATCCAATTTTTTGATGAAAAAATATATGAATCATATTCTATATAGTATAAAGAGTTTAAATGTAGATTATTGCGATGAAATGACTTAGAATTAATCAAGAAAGCATTGAAATGCTCAAATTCATGATTAGAATTGCATTATTTGCACTTTATATGCGTAATTACCATACATAATCCAATCATTTTCAATAAATAACAAATGAATTATATTTTAGACAATATAAAAAGTTTAAATGTAGATTTTGTGATTAAATGACTTAAAATGAATTGATAAACGATTGAAATGACACAAATGATGCTTAGAATTGCAGTTTTTGCAATTTATATGCGTAATTACCATATATAATCAAATCTTTTTGAATAAATAACATATAAATCGTATTTTAGATAGCATAAAGAGTTTAAATGTACATTATTGTGATGAAATGACTTGGAATGAATCCAGAACTGATTGAAATGCTCAAACGATGCTCAGAATTACATTATTTGCACTTTTTGTGCGTAATTACCATATATAATCTATTTTTTTAATAAATAACATATGTGTAATACCTAGTATTTCGTATTTTAAGTCCTTAGAATTTTTGCTAAGCTTTTTCTTTTATGTTTTAATTGCTTGTTTGAAATATGGGTTCAATTCTTGTTTATGTGTTGTTTTTCTATATTTCTTGAGTGCATTTTAAAAGTTAGTAATCCAAAATAAATTTAGTTGTATAGTTAATTGAACTATGCATTACTTGGACTTGTTATTGTCATGTTTTAATTAAATTTCTGTTGAGCATTGCATCTAGTGCATCTTGGGGATATGTTGGGGTACACTAAACACCTCCACTTTATTTCAAATAAAGAATATCCAATACCACAGCCCATTTCTCTCTCTCTCCCCCTTTCATTTTCTCCTCTACAGAAAATTTTCCCCTCTTTCTCTTCAAGCTCAAAACTCTCTAAAGCCCTCCATAGAAAATAGGTAAAACAGTCCAAAAATTCAGGAAAAAATCGGAAATAGGAAGAGGAGAGCGAGGAGAGTACATGCAAGCCAATAAATTTCGAATTTGAGCACCATTATTGTAAGATTTCGTTTTTCTCCAACTCATTTCGGTTCTCAAGTGTTTTCTGAAGTTTTTGTTTAAATAAGGGCTTAAAATAGCATTTTATGTTAGGTTTAGTTGCATGCAAGGTAATACTAAGTACAATTAGTATTTTATTTAATTTTTTTGAGGTTTTGGTCATGCATGAACTAAGCTTCAAGTTGAAACAAATTTCTGAACTTTTGAGGAGATGTTTGAATGATTTGTGCACTAAACTGGATTTCAAAATGAGAAATGGTTGCATGCATGGTACATTGTGAAAATTAGGTTAATTAGGATGAGTTTTGGTTGCATGCAAAATGGAGTATTTGTTCTAAAACGAATTTCTGAAATATAGTTAAAAATCAAGCTTATAACTGAAATTTCTTAGTGATAATAGTTAGTAGTACACTGTAGTATATCCATTTTGAGTTTGGTTTAATTTGGTGAAGTTTTGAGCATTTTAGCTTTATAAGTTGGTGGAAAAATAAATTTCAGCTTTTATCTCTTAATTGATTGTTCTTTAATTTGTTCTAATAAATTTGGGTTAGTTCCAAGGGTATAAATGGTTAATCATGGTGACTAAGTAATGCTGAAATTAATCCATCTAATTATGTGTATTATGTTAAGAAAACATGCAAATAATTCTCAAGTTTAACCACAAATTCTGTCCTTGTTCAGTTTTTCAGCCCAGAGACTGGAATTCGGTCCGGATTGGTTCCTCTGGAAATTACAGCTTCTGAAATTCGGTCCGGATTAGTTGCAATTCGGTCCGGATTGTTCCCTCTGACAACAGATTTTCTTTTGGCCATAACTTTGTCATCCGGAGTCCGTTTTAGGTGATTCAAAACCCTTTGGAAAGCTCTTGAAGAGCTCTACAACCTCATAAGAGTCCTTGATACCTTAGAGATTAGAAAATCATGGGTTAGGTCTTAATTTTACTTGTACAATCATCGTTTGTGTCTAAGTCGTGGTAAATCCTAACCTGACCACATAATGAGTCATAATTTGAGATTGTACCTTGTTTGTCTTGCTTTTCTTTTGCTTATTGATTGTGTAATTTATTTGAGTAAGTACTTAGAATAGTTTTATTATGTAGATTTAGATAAGGACGTATCGGGACTCGATGATGCCGATACCGCTGGTGGTAACTAGGATTGCTTGTTGATTGTTTGTGTCTACTTTTGTTTACAGGTGCAGATTCCACACCTACCTTGATTTATTGTTAGAGCTTATTACTTGCATAGCATATTTGAATTGATTGAATTGCAAGCATATTTGCATTTTACCATTTTGTTAATATGATATAAATGTTATGTATGCATATTGAATGGTTATCCGATTGATGTGAATGGAAATGGTATGGATAGTTAAGTACTCTTGTACGGTTGAATGGCACTGGTTTCGTTTGTACGCGGGTTCGCTACCCGGCGTGTCAATCGGTGTGGTTAAGCTTAATCCGAGGTCTACAGTGTTACGTCTTGAGGTACTCGTTGGATGTTTGATTTGTCTGAATTGAATCTGAATTTTTACTCTGATCCCTGTGCCTGGGGAGGAGTAGGTTCTGATCCCTGCTTCTGGGGAGGAACCAAATGACTCGTGATATCTATAAACCAGACTTGCAATTGAACAATACCAAACTGAGTCGGCATTTGCATTGTTACTTGATGGTTGTGATTGTTTTGATTATCGAATGAATTGCCGAGCTCATTGCATTGCATGAAGTGTATTTATATATGGATTTACATGAATGTATTTGTTAATGCAATTGTTATTTTGTTATTATCATATCTTAAAATATGTATTGCTTAATTGTTGCTTTTAAACTCGGTCGGTAATTAGTTCCAAAACATGTACTCAAGGTTCGTGTGGCTGGAACTGAATACCGCACTGAGATAAATCTTTATTTATCTCATTCTTCCACTTTGTGGGTTCCAGGTTCTAGGCGAGCGCGGGCATGTGGAAAGGAGTAGGCCATCACTTTTGTTGTTAAGTATGTGTAGCATGGGAACTCATAACTTGTTGTTTAAATGACCGTGTGTAATATTTTGAAAACAAGATGTTAAACCACTAATTATGATGTATTAATATTACATGCTAGACATGTTTTGATTTGTGATGCTACACGTCCACAGATTTTTGTGTTATGGTTAGTAAGCCTTGCGGGCGTGCGAAGGTAAGCGGACGCTCGTGGCGGCTGCGGCATCCCCATGGTCTCGGGGTGTCACAATATGATTCATATTTTGACAGTATAAAGTGTTTAAATGTATATTATTGTAATGAATTGACTTGGAATAAATTTATAAACGATTGAAATGTTAAAATTACACTCATAATTGCATTATTTGAGATTTATATGCGTAATTACCATGTACAATCAAGTCTTTTTGAATAAATATCATATTAATCATATTCTTGACAGTATAAAAAGATTGATTGTAGATTATTGTGATAAAATGACTAAAAATGAATCCACAAATGATTGAAATGTTCAAATAATACTCAAAATTGCATTATTAGCACTTTATATGCTTAATTACAATGTATAATCCAATCTTTTTGAATAAATAAACATATGAATCGTATTCAAGACAGTATAAAGAGTTTAAATGTAGATTATTATTATTATTATGAAATGACTTAGAATGAATCATTAAATGATTGAAATGCTCAAATGATGATCAGAATTGCATTATTTACATTTTATATGTGTAATTACCATATATAATCCAATCTTTTTGAATAAATAACAAATGAATCATATTATAGACAGTATAAAGAGTTTAAATATAGATTATTATGATAAAATGACTTAGAATGAATCCAGAAACTATTAAAATGCTCAAATAATGCTTAGATTTGCATTATTTGCAATTCATATTTGTAATTACCATGTACAATCCATTATTTTTGAATAAATAACAAATGAATCATATTCTGGACAGTATAAAAAAATGTAGATTAATGAGATGAAATGACTTAGATTGAATCCAAAAATGATTGAAATGCTCAAATGATGCTGAAAATTGAATTATTTGCACATTATACGCATAATTACCAAGTATAATCCAATTTTATTGAATAAATGACATATGAATCGTATTAAAGAGAGGATAAAGAGTTTAAATATAGATTATTGTGATGAAATGACTTAGAATGAATCCAAAAATTATTGAAATACTCGAATGATGCTCAGAATTGCATTATTTGCACTCTATATGCATAATTACCATGTAGAATCCAAATTTTTTTAATAAATATATATATTAAGCATATTCTAGACAATATAATGTGTTTGAATGTAGATTATTGTGATAAAATGACTTAGAATGAATCAAGAAACGATTGAAATGCTCAAATAATGCTCAGAATTGAATTCTTCGCACTTTATATGCGTAATTACCATGTATATTCCAATCTTTTTGAATAAATAACATTTGAATCATATTCTAGACAATATAAAACTTAAAATTCAGATTATTGTGACGAAATCACTTAGAATGAATCCAGAAACGATTGAAATGCAACATGAAGCTCATAATTACTTTATTTGCAATTTATATGCATAATTACCTTGTATAATCTAATTTTTTTGAATAAATAACATAAGAATCATATTATTAACAGTGTAAAAGAGTTTAAATGTAGGTTATTATGATGAAATTACTTAGATTGAATCCAGAAATGATTGAAATGCACAGAATCGCATTATTCCCACTTTATAAGCGTAATTACCAATGTATAATCCAATTTTTTTTTTAATAACATATTAATTAGATTCTAGACAGTATAAATAATTTAAATATAGGTTACTGTGATTAAATGACTTAGAATGCATCCAGAAACAATTGAAATGAACAAATGAAGGTCCATAATTGAATTATTTGCACTTTATATGCATAATTACCATGAAGAATCCAATCTTTTTGAATAAATATACATATTATTCATATTCTAGACAATAAAATGAGTTTGAATGTAGAGTATTGTGATTAAATTACTTAGAATGAATCGAGAAACGATTGAAATGCTCAAATGATGCACAAAATTGCATTATTTGCGATTTATATGCATAACTATCATGTATATTCTAATTACTTAGAATTAACAATTAATGCAATATTGTGAGATTCAACCCGTTTATTGCAATTAATGCATGTGATATTTGTTAGGAAATTGCCCAATTTTAATTTTGTGACTAATTACTAACTAATTAATCCAATTAAAACACCAAGAGCAAGAGGATCTAGTACATAGCTATTTCGACACAAAGAGAAAGGGGTGGAATATTGTACCTCCCGCGAAATCGTATTCGCGGGGCTCGACCAAGGCATGGGAATCGATGGCGTGCCTTCTTCACCGTCTCCACCACGTCTCGTAACCGCCCTCGAGTCCACCAAGGAGGATTAATCACGTTCTACAAGGTACGTGCTAGCATACCCAAAGAACAAGCCTAATCCCTATGGTTTTCTCTCATGCATCAATCAACAACCTTGATTTAGTGGAGAGAAAATAGCTCAACACATGAGCAAATAAGAGGGAGAGAGGAGGAAGGTGGCGGCCTAGAATGGGAGGAAGAGATGAGAGAGAAAAAGTCTAGGTGGAGGCTCTCATAAGTGGTCCTTATATAGAGCACAAAACCTAATTGACTTCTTGCATAATTACAACTATGCCATCCCACCTACCACCATAATGGGCAGCCACGAAATGGGCCTTTATGGGCCATTTAACCCCTTCATTTGGACCATTAATTCATATAATTAAGGTCCCTTAACTTTGCTCTTTAATTGGGCTATATATTTGCTATTTAAATAACGGCCCAATTAATCAATATAACTATTTATATTGATAAGTGTTGAACTAAATTAATTATTAACTCATTAATAATTATTTTAGGATTAGTTAATGCATTAATTTATTTCTATATGATCCATTGACTTAATTAATTATAACGGTTCGCAACGGTATATAATTAATTAATCAATCTTATCATATTTCCACAGAACCTACTGCTGTGAATAAATAAATAATGCACTGTGTGATTAATGTCCTATTTGTGTGACCCTTTGAGGATTTATGCTATGTTGACCATGGAATTAAATCGTTATTTAATTCCAATAATCATAAGCGGTATCTAGCAACACGTTATGATTCCCAATTCGCATAAATAGTGTACTGCTACAGTATTTAAATCCTGCATAAGAGAATATATGTATTTCCCTATTTTGATTCTTATGTCACACGATATCATCGTATAATCCAAGATAGGAATGTGTCATTCTTGCAGATTATACGTTTCTTGATCTAGAGATAATTGTATAAAGTTGCATGCAAACAATCTATCTCCATCAAGGGGCCCAAACAGATATCGTCACTCACTAAGTGAATTAATGAGGGACATACGGTTTTCTTGATGATTAACTTTTCCCCGCACAATTCAAGAGAACATAAATAAAGTCCGTATAGCAGCCCTTGTCGGGAATCAGCGGTAGACAGTATTTATTGAACCTATCCTCATGTGGAAAAGATAAACATCTCAAACTTAGAACCAAAATCATAACGAAATAAACAATGACACATAACACAATCCATATGTTTATTTCGATGGGTCAAGTCCTGTACTATGTTCCATAACATACACATATGCAATTAAGTTGGTAACTCTTTACCTATGATTAGTAGAACTTAATCATCACTTAACTTGCATACTAATCTTATAAGATAATTAATGTTCCTTGTTAATTATCAAGATTATGGACCGTTTAGATTTATTATTGTCATTCTAAAGAATGATCCACAGAGATCTACTATTCAGATCCTCAACCTGAATAATCTGTCAATAATAAACCTAGGAACAGATGATAAAATATCATCCCATACATAAACTAATAATTAAGTCATTAAATTATTGACTTCTAGGACATAACTCTAACAATATTCGCCCCAAGGCCCAGTACAGGATTGTCCGATTTTGAAATGCAACTTAGTCCCACAGATAAAAATGATCTAATACAAGGATAGTACGCGATGGTACGCCACGTGGCACTTTCGGATCGTACCGGGGTCGTACCCGTACCCGGTACCGGTACTCCTCCATATTTGGAGTACCGGGGTAACATAGGTGTTATCTGATCAATAGCACATGTTACGGTGCACTTTCCAATTTTCAAACTTTATTTTTAATATGTATTATTTTCCTATCAAGGGCCTTCTTTTCTTCTTTGACGAAATGATTAAAATGAATTTTGTTCATCTATAAAGTTTCGTGTTATAAAATTATTTACAAGTTCCTATTAATCTTTCTGTAAATTTATTGTTAGAACTATATTTTCATAATCACGTTATTATTAGTTCTATTTCTGAATTTTTATTCATTGGAGCATTTTAGATAAATGTAAATCCGGCCTTTAATATTTTAGTTGAGAATTTGGATTAGTGACATAAGTTAGAAAATTAATTAATACTAAATTAAATGTTACTTAATTATGGATACGAGGAGTAAAGGATCAGGCGATTGAGAATTTTATTGGCTTGGGACGTTGTTTGGACGATTGTCAGTGAGTTTGTCTTCTTGTCAGGTGCGGGTTCCTGGATTTATCTGTAAAGTTTATTACCAACTAGTTCTATTCTCGCACGTTGCGCGATGCATCCCTATCCGAAAATGTGTTGAAACGGTTTCATGATGAGTGTGGATATATTATGGATGGCATAAATTCAATTGGTTATATATAGATTGAAAAAAGTTTCTTTGTAAAACAGACTCCAAAAGGGAAGACCACAGAAAAGAGTGTTTTTCAATTTTAGTTATGGGTAGAGTGTTTTTGTGGCATGAAATAAGGTAGCATGGTGTGTTGTCCTGCACAGAAAAGAGAGCTTGTCTGAAGAGCTGCTACGCATGCATTATTTGAGTAAAAAAGGCGCACCATAATATCCCTTCTAAAAGGTCTCATGCATCAATGTAAGACTGCTTTTTTCATGCTTTCTAGTAATGTAACAGAGTAGTGTTTGCACGCTATCTGACATGTAATTTGTAGCAATGTATATAGCGGGGTGAATGAAAGGCCGGCTAACAAAGCACCGACAAGTGTTGTTCCGAATGGCCCATTTGATCTCACTGGACATGAGATTTCGGAGGATGCTCGCATTGTTTTGAAGCTCCTTCTCGATAAGTTCCTGACACCGTATCTTCCTAAGAATGATGGAGACGATGGTCAGGATAGTTGATAACATAATTAGAAGCCTGTTTTTGTTGTGTCAAGATAGTTTGTTGGTAGTGCTTTGGAAGCCTTTGTAGCAAGGTAGATAGTGTGATTTGCTTGCATGTTATTAGGATGTTTTATTATTATTGTTTTTTATGGTTATGTTGGTTGTGTGTGGAACAGTTTGGCTGTAGGTCTGGCAATTTGTTGGGTAGTTATCTGTGTTGTTGTACAGTTCTGCTAAAATGTTGTTAGTATTGTTTGTTAAAAAACAGGCTTTGGGAGTGGCACAGAACGTTTTATTCAAGCAGTTCTAATCATAGTAATGAGATGTGTATTAAGTGGGCTTGAATGGTGGTGCCATCAATTTTCAAAATAACGTGTAAAAAGAATGAGCCAACGATGATGGATATACCTTTAAAGAAAAAAAAACCGGGTATATTTCTCTTTTGTTGTGCTGTGTGATCTAGAGGCTTGCAATTACTGAATTGCTTGAACTGTTCGATTGTTTATGTGTGCTGAAAGCTGTGCAAGCCTCAATCTTATGAATCTGAGAACTGATTGAGTCTGTGTTCGATTGTGCATGAAGGCATGCACTTGAATTGTGTCGATTGAACTGTAAATTGCTTTGATAGAACTCTGGATGGAATGACTTGTTTTGAAACTGTGCATTGCCTCTAATCGAACTGATCTGTTGCTTGTTTGTGTGGCTCTATTGAGCTTTACTTGGTCTGTGTTGGGTTTTGAAATGTGTAAGCTAGATGAGTGTGTGTTGGATCTCTTTGTGTGTGATTTGTGTGCTGGCTGAGGCCACGCTTTGAGCTTGAGGCACTAGTTGTCTCTAGTTGAGCTTGTAGTAACTTGTTTGTACGTTGTCTGGTCTGTTACTAGGCTGGTACAAGCCTTGTACCAGACTGGTACCCCTTGTGTTTGCTAACTGGTACACATTGAGTGCTGCCAGGGACCTCTGTGTGATTTATTTTGGTATCAGGGACCTTTTCGTATATATAGATGAACTGTTTTAGGACTTTCTTACATTTAAATCTGTTATCAAGGTCTGTTTGGTAATTGTTGGGCAAATAAATTTAATCCAAGGACATTAGTGTGTAAGTTCAGTACTTATTGGATCAGATTCTATATTTTTGATGTTGGGTTTCGGATTTAATCCCCGAAACCCATTGGTTTCAGATCCGCTTGGACCCCTGTTCTTTTCCGTTGCGGGCCTTGTTATTTTACCTCTAGGCCGCCTGGCCTGTTCTCTCTGTGGGCATCTTTCTCTGTCTTGGATCCGTGTAGAATTTTCTCTGTTGGGCTCTGCTTTGTGCGTTGCCCAAAGTCTGTTTCTGTTTCGATTAAGCTTAATGATGGATTTAATTAAGTGGGATTTTGAGAAATAAAACTAGAACTTGGAAAATAAAACTAGAACTATTCGATGGCTTGAATAAATAGTTGGAATATCAAAGTATGAGATCTTGGCCGAAAAACAAATATGTCGGATTCGAAATTTAACTCGTTGGCTTTTAAATGGGAAATGATTAAAATGTTCGCAAAATAATTACTTTACAGATATTATGATGTAATCGGACAATATATGATCCCAAACCCAAATCAACCAAATTGAGTTTATTTTCTTATTTCTTTTATTTTGTTTTATTTTAAAGTTGTTTTTAGTTTAGGAATTTAAGTTAGAATAATTTTCATACTTGATTAAAACACTATTATAAAACTGATTGAACTTGCTAACTATTTTTCCAAACCAAATAAATGTGACGCGTCTATTTATCGTGTAGTTAAGACTTGTAGGATTCGTCACAACGTCAATCTTCACATTGTTTATAAATCAAAGTTTAGCAAATTAATTATAAAAGTAACCACAATATTATTAGATCAAACTTTCCACACAATAATTTATAAAACGAACTATAGCACAATATTTCTAAAAGTCTCTTAGGTTAGCGTTTCTTCACAACTGGTTTAAAAGGAACTTTGTCAGATTATCTTTAGAAAGTAATTAATTAAGATAATGTATTTTAAAACAGAATCCCTTTCAGAAAATCTAAGTCTGAACACCATAGTAATTTGAACCTAAAACCAATAGAGGGATAATTTAGAGATCGTTAGTTTAAGTGTTTCGTTTGAGAGTTAGTTTCTTAAGTTAAGTCTTTTGTCTTGGTCAGGTGACCAGCAAGACTACTCGAGTTTAGCTGAGGACGCTTTTCCTGAGTACGAGGGAGGTGACGCAGAGCAGAACTTCACCGACCCTCCAGCTGAGTAGTCGCTTCTGCACTTTACTTTCCAGGTGTGTGGATTGCCTTAGGTTTTGTTTAAACTTTGGATTAAGAATTAGATCATTAATTAATTGTGTGCATATCATGTCATTAACATTAAGTAAACAGTTAAGAGCATGTCATTAATTAAAGATTAGCTTTGCATATATAGGATATGCATCCATATTAATTAAGTGATTAATAACTTAAAAGTGCCCTTAATCAACACTTGGATCTGGTAAGGTACAGGATAATGAAACCGAGTGAGATAAGAGCGTTTTGCACGCGATCTCCATTATCGGGAGATTGCACCTCAGCCATTGCCGGTGGTCTCCTTATGATAGCGATCTCGAGCAACGCGTTACTGATGATCACTCAGCAGACTGACCTTCAGGCGGTACTGCGGTCACTTGGTAGTTTATTATTTTTGTTAGGTTATTTGTATATATTCCCGCTTGCTTCGACTGGACTCTATGGGGTTGTTTGCCACTTATTTATTAGACTACCTCTCGACCTCTCACATTTCAATACCGGTATTGACCTACTCCTCGACGGGGGTTGTAGGCTTGGAGCTGGCCTACGGGGCTTCGGGGTATGATTCTCTATGTAGAATGTAGGTAGATCTACTTTAGGCAAGGTCCATGTCATATTGGGATATGTGAGACTTGATTCTGGATTTTGTTACGCTTATGATGGACTACTGAGTGTGGGTGCTTGACTCTCGTATTATTATGATAATTAACTTGCTATATTATTATCCGTTTCTCCAGAAACTTTTATATTTCTTTTGGCATGACATGTTTGGTATAGTATTATCATAGTTACACTTAAATTACACTTAGCTTCCGCATTTAAGTTAGGATCTTAAAAGTATTTAAGTATGGTTTAGTTCTAGCTTTAGTTTAACCAGAACCTTGCTGGCTTTCCTTACTGTTTCACTGAGTATTCGCGTACTCAGCCCACGTAATTGCTTGTGGAGCGGGTTCAAGTTTGGTGGAGCTTGAAGATGAAGTTTTAGTCGAAGACCAGACCGAGCTGGATTAGTTATATTATCATGTTATGTTTTGTTTATCTTTTGGCTGGAAATTTTGTTATGTAAATACTTTACCAGCCCATTTTGATGTATGAACAAACCATCCTTTATTATGTGATATTTATTGTGATTATTTTTATGTTGTGATACGATTTATCAGCCTTACGTGGACACAGTAGAGTGTGTTTGCGTGGCGGGGTTGTCCTCCTCGAATGGTGATTTGGTTCGGAGTGTGACATGTTACCTAATGTAAAAAAACAAGTGACAATAGACCTATAAGGATAGCTAACGAAGGAACTACTTGCTACCCTAGTGAAAGTGATATACATAAAATCGCATCCGAGATTTAATTAATTGCATGCTAGCATTTTATTGCATTTTTATTGATATACAATGAATGGTTTTTGCAGTTTATTGATGTCTGCATTGCATTTAGTGATTTGCATAAGTGATGCACCATACATTGTGATGTCTCTTGCATTGTATATAATTATCTCATAGAGGTACATGTTCATGTTACTAGTCTATTTGGTAAATTTTACAAATCTCCGAGCTGAAAATAAATACCGCACTGAGAGAGTGTCCAATCTCTCACTTGTTTTACATTTTAATATGGGTTTCAAGTTTTGAAGGCGATGAGCTAGAGCTTTCGTAAAAAAAGAGAGGAAAAAATGCAGGTCAAATAAATGTCACTGATTGTATTATTTGCTTTTGACTAGTTAATTTCGATACTTTGAACTAGCATGGGAGTTTCGTTTTCAGCTCACCATGTTAGTAGTGAAAGTCAAAAGGGCCAGGCCGGATTTCAAAGGACCGGACTTGACGGGTTTGGTAGAAGGGCCGGATCAGACCGGGTTAAGAAAAAGGATCGAGATGGGACGGGTTAGACGGGTTTGTTTTTTGAAACACGAGACCGGCCCTTCGAAAACCCGGCCCTTATAGGTCCTTAGCCCTTCTAGTCCTTCTAAAATAATACCAACATTTAATTTTTTTAATAGTTTTTAATCTCTATCGTCCCATCATGATCAAATAGTCACTACTATTGAACGATTAGGTCGGATCCGGCCCTTCAACATCCGTCTTTGAAAAAAATTAGACCCGGTCCTTCTAGACCCATGTCCATCGAAAGCCCTTCGAAGGGCCGGTCCGGTCCGGATTTTAGGACGGTTTTCCAAAGGACAGGCCAAGGGCCAAGGATTTTTGGACTATCACTACATGTTAGCCCTTGTCGTTTGTCAAACTTTTTTATTATTGAATAAATAAATATTTCTGGCATTTTATGTGTAAATTATTGGTATGTATGTGATATATGTTTCGCCTTACGTAGAAATACACGGCGGGTTGTCAAGATGCATTCGTGAGTCATCTAAAAGTGACTCGGGGTGTGACAGAATGAATTGAGAAACGATTGAAATGCTCAAATGATGCTCAAAATTGCATTATTTGCACTTTATATGCGTAATTACCATGTATAATATAATATTTTTTTAATAAATAGCATATGAATCATATTCTAGACTATATAAAGACTTAAAATACAGATTATTGTGACGAAATCGCTTAGAATAAATCCAGAAACGATTGAAAGGTAAAAATGAAACTCATAATTCCTTTATTGGTACTTTATATGCATAATCATCATGTATAATATATTTTTTTTAATAAATAACATATGAATCATATTATAGACAGTATAAAGTGTTTAAATGTAGGTTATTATGTTGAAATGACTTAGTATGAATCAAGAAATGATTGAAATGCTCAAACGATGCTCAAAATTGAATTATTTGCAATTTATATGCATAATTACCATGTATAATCTATTTTTTTGAATAAATAACATATGAATCATATTCTAGGCAGTATAAAGAGTTTAAATGTAGATTATTGTGATGAAATGACTTAGATTGAATCCATAAACGATTGAAATGCTCAAATGATGCTCAGAATTGCAATGTTTGCACTTTATAAGCGTAATTACCATGTATATTCCAAATTTTTTTTATTAAATAACATATGAATTATATTCTAGACAGTATAAAGTATTTAAATATAGGTTATTGCTATGAAATGACTTAGATTGAATCCAAAAATGATTGAAATGCTCAAATGATGCTCGAAATAGCATTATTTGCATTTTATATGCGTAATTACCATGTATAATCTAATATTTTTGAATATATAAACATATGAATCATATTCTAGACAATATAAATAGTTTGAATGTAGAGTATTGTGATGAAATGACTTAGAATGAATCAAGAAATGATTGAAATGCTCAAAACATGCTCAGAATTGCATTATTTACACTTTATATGCATAATTATCCTGTATGATCCAATATTTTTGAATAAATAAACATATGAATCAAATTCTAGACAATATAAATAGTTTGAATGTAGAATATTGCGAAGAAATGACTTAAAATAAATCAAGAAACGATTGAAATGCTCAAAACATGCTCAGAATTGCATTATTACCATGTATGATCCAATCTTTTTAAATAAATAACATATAAATCATATTCTGGACAATATATAGACTTTATGTAGATTATTGTGATAAAATGACTTAGAATGTATCAAGAAACGCTCAAATGCTCAAATGATGCTCATAATTGCATTATTTGCACTTTATATGCGTAATTACCTGTATAATTCAATCTTTTTGAATAAATAAATATATAAATCATTTTCTAGACAGTACAAAAAGTTTAAATGTAGATTACTATGATAAAATAATTTAGAATGAGTCTAGAAACGATTGAAATGCTCAATTGATGCTCAGAATTGCATTAATTGCAATTTATATGCGTAATTACCATATATAATCTAATTTTTTTTTAATAAATAACATATGAATCATATTATAGACAGTATAAGGAGTTTAAATGTAGAGTATTGTGATGAAATGATTTAGAATGAATCAAGAAACAATTGAAATACTCAAATGATGTTCGTAATTGCATTATTTTTACTTTATATGCGTAATTACCATGTATAATCCAATCTTTTTGAATAAATAACATATAAATCATATTCTAGACAGTATAAAGAAACGATTGAAATGTTCAAATGTTGCTTAGAATTACATCATTTGCACTTTATATGCGTAATTACTATGTATAATCCAATCTTTTTGAATAAATAACATATGAATCATATTCTAAATAGTATAAAGATTTTAAATGTATATTAATTGTGATAAAATGACTTAGAATGAATCAAAAAATTATTGAAGTGCTAAAATGATGCTCAGAATTGCAATATTTACATTTTATATGCGTAATTACCATGTATAATCCAATCTCTTTGATTAAATAAATATATGAATCGTATTCTAGACAGTATAAATAGTTTTAATATTGATTATTGCGATGAAATGACTTAGAATGAATCCAGAAACGATAAAATGCTAAAATGATGCTTAGAATTTGCAATATTTGTACTTTATATGCGTGATTATATGTACAATCCAATCTTTTAGAATAAATAACAAATGAATCATATTATAGACAGTATAAAGAGTTTATATGTAGATTATTGTGATGGACTTAGAATGAATTTAGAAACGATTGAAATGCTCAAATGATACTCATGATTGCATTATTTGAATTTTATATGCGTAATTACCATGTATAATACAATCTTTTCTAATAAATTAGATATGAATCATATTCTAGACCATACAAAGAGCTTAAATGAAGATCATTGTGATTAAATCACTTAGAATAAATGCATAAACAATTGAAATTCTCATATAATACTCAGAATATGCATTAGTCACACTTTATAAGAAAAATTACTTAGATTAGATATGCATGTTCTTCATCATTTTCTAGATCGTACAGAGAGTTTAAATGTAGATTTTTGTGATGAAATGACTAAGAATGAATTCATAAATAGTTGAAATGAAATGATACTCAGAATATGCATTATATTCATTGGATTAATTGGTTTTATGCCACTCCGAAAAATAGTTAATTAGAGATATGCCACTGTTAGATTGCTAATTAGATTTATGTCATCATCAAATTATGTAAATTAGATATATGTCATTATCTTATTCCTAAAATGATTAAATACTAAAAATGACATCCTGAAATCTCTCATTATTTTTAAAAATTTCCAAACCATCCCTTTAATAAACTCTTAAAATTACGGTTAAAAAAAACACTAAAATTTTTCCAAATGCTACCTCTGTATAGCTTGGCATAATTTATACGGCAATTATTAAGATGGTTGTTATTTTTAAAATTAATAATCTCCTTTAGTTTGACGTTAAAAAAATATTCACATTGTTTTGTTAATCGGTGTAAAATATAATTTACATGACATTCTCATTATTACGATTCTCCATCCAAACATATAAATATTTTTTGTTTAAATTATTTTGAAATAAATATACTAGTTTGGCCTTGGATTGAAATACACACATTCACAAAACATCCTTAGAAATAGTTTTTTATCAAAATACATGATATTTTTCTAATTTCAAAGTTTTGTAGTGGCATAAAACTAATTTGTTATTTAGTAATGACATTTTTCTAATTTCAAATTTTTGTAGTGGCAAAAAACTAATTTGTCATCTAGTGATGGCATTTTTCTAATTTTAAATTTTTGTAGTGGCATATTTAAAAAGGTAAAATTGGCAAATGAATTTTTCAGTGGCAAAAAACTAATTTTTACTATTTTATAATGGCATAAAATTAATTTGTCATTTAGTGATGGCATTTACTAATTTTGAATTTTCACAGTGGCATAAATCTAATTAACCCATATTCATTTTATAGAAGTATTAACGATGTATAATCCAATTTTTTTGAATAAGTAATATCTAAATCATATTATAAACCGTGTAGAGAGTTAAAATGTAGATTATTATATTGAAATGATTTAAAAATGAATGTAAAAACGATTAAAATGCTCAAACGTGCTTTATACACATACAATTGTCTTACCAGTAGGAAGTTGTCTTAATATTTTATTTGTTTTTCGTTTGTGTTAATTAAATTTTGAAGACGTACGCTATACACATTTAATTTTCTCTTTCTTATCTTAGAATATTAATTCAGCTTGATGGTTTGTGTGACCACTGATTTTAAAAGAGAGTGAGAATGAAATTGCTGCCCACAAATACTTCGAAAAACAAGTCTGGACCGAGGAGGTACAAATGACACACAAAAAAAAGAATGATAAGTGCCATCGCTAAAATAATTACCGCGCGCCATCAATGCGACTAGCATATATCAGTTACAAATGTTTAGTTTAATAACCAAATGTGTTCAGTTTAATTATAAAAAATGTTCACTTAAATACGTCAACTAACGGTTTTATTATATAGAGTCACGTGTCAGTCTTGGAGATAGGCGCACCGGGGGTAGAATCGAAAAAAAATTAATTTGAACCAGATCGGTTCATGACCCCTTCTAATTTTTTTCATATGTTTTTTATCCGGTCCGTGAACCCTTCGCTTAACATTGCACTTATTAAAAAAAACTGAAAGTAATACTTAATAAACTGAACATTTATATGTAATAACTTGAACATTTGTACTTACTAAACTGAACATTTATTCTTACTAAACTACACATTTATACTTATCCAAATGAACATTTTTGCTTACAACATTTATATTTTTTTATCGCAACTAACTAAACACTAGAAGAGGGGGAGGCGGCTTCGCCGCCATTTGATATGATGGCTAAATCTATCAATATATAAAGAAATATATATTTCCAATATATCCATTTTATATCTACTTTATATATAAATAACTATCTTAGATGATTGGTACAACTATTTTTAATATATTTAACCAAAAAATATTTTTAATTAAAAGCCAATGCAGTCATGACTTTTAGTTAAGAAGGTTAAACTTCTAGAATATATTCAGATTGATCGATCAACGAAAATTGGAGGGCTCAAATTGCATATTGTATGAGGGGACACTTTTTTTTTTCCTTTAGATTAGACATGAATTAACTTAGATTTCTAAATATCTCTACCTTAGATTTCTCGAGTACCAACACGGGAGTTTGTTTTGCTCTTGCCGGTAGGGAGAACATAAAGAGCACAGGATTCGTGCCCAAAAAGAGGCTATAATTTAAATAATGATTGGTACAATAATTTTTTAATATATTTAACAAAAAAAAATTTTAATTCAAAACCAATGCAGTCACGACTTTTAATTAAGAATAGTAAACTTCTAGCATATATTTAGATTGATCGATCAATGATAAATTGGATGGCTCAGATTGCATGTCGTATGAGGGGATAATTTTTTTTTTCTATAGATTAGGCATGAACAACCTTAGACTTCCAAATATATCTACCTTAGATTTCTAAATATATTTAATTTTTAAACTAATTTTAATTTATATAAATAACGATGTAAAAAAATTGACTCTATTTTTTACCGTATTTTAAACTTTAAAATGCGGCCAGGGATTTTAATATATATCTTAGATTTATACTCGATTAATAGAACATTTGTACTTACACAACTGAACATTTCTTATAACATTTACATTTTTTATTGTAACTAACTGAACATTTATACTCAAATAATGTAAAGTTTGTACTTATCCAACTGAATATTTACATACGAAATAAAGTACGTTGGGTGAGGGGCGCGCTTCACTTGCGATGGCAGCGATGGTATTTTAAGCGATGACAGTAATCAATTTTCAAAAAAAAAAAACTTAATTAATCTTTAAATTTGAAAAGTTCTACTATAGATGTGTTTTTTTTAATATCAACTATTAATTTCTAATGATTAATTTCTAATGATAAACAACTGTGAATAATTATATCTCGAATATATCTTAAAAACTCATTTACAACGACAGAATTTTTTTTTATTAATTGTACCCTTTCATCTCGAGAATTGTTTCTTATAAAATTCCCCAAAGACAAAGACGAAAATGGCATGGCACCCTCTAATATTTGCTTAATGGTCCTGTTGAAGGCCATTTATGCAAATATTAGAGGATCATAGATTCTTTGCATTTTTTTTAAAAAAAAATTATAAGAAACAATTCTTTCATCTCGTTGGCTGATAAATGGTTTTAATACTTAGTATTTCAATCATTTATAGGCCTTAATTTCATGATTTTATATATTATTTATGACGTTTAATTGTTAATTTAAATTAGAAACTAGGTACTACAATGGTTTCTTTGTTTTTGTATAGGATCTACGCGATGAGGCTACTCGACACGGTATTTTCACTGTTTTTTACATGATTGGCGACCCACGAACCTAATTGGCAACCCACCAAGAGCACCAGTGGGTAGCAGGTGAAGACTGGCGACATAGAGGATTCCAGCAGGCCGCTAAGTTCGACAGCGGGCCGCTGGAACATGAGAAACTGGCTGCCAAATTTAGCACAGCTAGTTTAGCACCTTCTCAACCACGTTCCGAGCCATATTTGGAGCCTTTATTTGCACGACCTCCATCTTTTGAGAGCCGGCATTGATTGCTATATAAACCCCACGCTTTGATGCCAGAGGGGTTAGCAATTAGAGAGAGAATACAGCTATAGTGAGACAGAGCCATAGGTTTCCAGTGGGTCGCAGGATCATCGGCGGACCGCCGGAGAGTAGCAGAAGACAACAAGTTGGAGTTCAAGTTGCCTTCGGTTGTAAACTTAATTTCTATCTTATGTTTTCTTTTATCCTTGATACATGTTTATTTTGTATGATGTCTACTCGTGAGTAGATACTTATTTAGGGGCCATGGTAGTGAACCTTTAGCTTATGATTAGATAATATACTTTTTAGTTAATTTCTTTGTTACATGTTGTATTTTACGCCTTGCTTTACTTAATCTGATTGTATTTGAATTGCTTAGGTTAGTTTGCCCGCATCCATCAAGTATAGGTCTTACTTGAATGTTAGATGGTTAACTCCAAACCAAACCTAAGATATTTGATAACAATTGTACCAACTTGAAAGTTTTCAACTGAAAGGTTAAACCGGGACTAATTAACGAAAGTTAAGTCCTTTCTAAGAGTGAAAATTCAAAAAATTCATAGGTTAGAAAGGTATTTGTAGAAACTAGACCAAAATACGACAGTTGAAATCTAGATTCTATTCGAGGGTTTTGAGTAAGTTGACTGATAGCCAGACCTAAAACGAAAATTTGATCTGTAGCCCTTCAACCTAATCACAAATACCAATACAAAGCGACTTCTAAATTAACTAAAAGTTGAATCTACCTTAACCCTAGCAAGCCGTCGAGTGAACCAGAAACCAATTAGTAAGTTGAGCGACCTGAGTTCTGCCAGCGGGCCATCGAAACTGGAGTAAAACTAAAGTATTAGTTTACCTTAAACCCCTAAGTCTTATTTACCTGTTTAATCCCTCGTTAATTGTGATATGTTAATTTAGGATTGGAACTCTTCTGTAAATTTTTGAATTCTTAAGAGTTGAACCGTCTAGCTAATTTAATAAAATAAAAGACTGATATTCCAATGCCGTCCCTATGGATTCGACCCTCAAGCTGTCCTACAAATGATTAGATCGGTAGATACGAGATTTTTATTTTGAGACTTGGTTTTTCCCATTCAATCACTGGCCCTACTTGGACCGTATATGAGTTGAATTTGAGCGGTTAGGATCAGCTCCGACTCGAACTCGAGTTGGCTCGAGTCGAATTAGAGACACTATCGAGTTTTTAAACCTAGCTCAAACTCGGATCGTCTCTAACTTGAGTTGGCTCACGAATCACGAACCATCTTGAAATATGCATGTGTACTTCAAATTATTCTATATTATTTCATCTATTATTTCAATATTTAAATTAATTTATATTTACATCATTATAAACAATAAAATTAAACCAAAATATGTCTTGAAACTTAGTTTGACGCATTTTGCAATTATATAAAAAATATCCGAATATAATTTTTAATAATTATTGTATGAATTATTAATACTTATAATTTTATGTTGATAATACTATTTGAAATAAAAATGTATTATGTATTTATGTTACAAATCAATTTACGAGTTACTGCCCAAGTCAAAGTTAGTTCAAACTCGTCATACAATCGACTTGTGAAATTCAAACTCAACAACTCCAGTTTTGCTGACTCGAATTACAACTGATCTTTTTCCTAATAGAATTCGGGTAAACTCACGAATTACAACTGATCTTTCTCCAGTCTAACCCTGCGTAGTGTTGAACTGTTGATACACGGTGTCGTTGGTGGAAACGAAATCCTCTCGACAGATGTCCAGAACATCTCATTCTGACCGTCAGCTCTAAATCAGATGGCCTCTATTTTTCTCCGAATTGTAAGGTCCGAAAAAAATTAACCGTCGAGATTAGATCGGACGGTCGTGATGAGATGTCCAGAGTGGACAGCTCTCCAGAGGACTTTGGAGTGACGAGATAAAACGATCCGGGCCATTCATACATTTTTACAGGAGCGGGCAGTGCCGAACGGTTCAGATTTCATATAATTTTAATGGAGCGGGCAGCGTGATGGACGGTTCAGATTTCTTTGTTAGATAAACTGGGTCGTGGTCGTGGATACGAAGGTTGAACGGTTCAGATTTTGCCTCTCTCCAGTACAGTGAATTCCCACTCTTCCCCCTCAAAAAAACTAAAACCCCGCGAGGAATTAAAATAAAAAAACACAAAATCTTCTCCGACAATCCACTCCTCACACGAAGCGGCGATGGACGACTACGAACGGCGGCTGCTAGCGGCCGCGGAGATCGTCCTCTCGAGCGACCGTCGACTTCGCCGCACTCCGCCTGCCCCGTCGGAGATCGGCGTCACTGCGGAGCTGAAGCCTCACCAGATTGAAGGCGTGTCTTGGCTTCTCAACCGGTTTGATCTCGGCGTAAATGTCATCCTAGGTACAGACATTGTGTGCTTTTAAGTTATTCACCTGATTTATTATTTATTTTTTTTTATGGTCGGTTTTGTTTGGGTTTGACTTGATGATCACCTGTTTGTACATTACAGGAGACGAGGTTAGGTGTTGCTGACATACACCAGATGAACATTTCATTTTTCCTTTTCTTTAAAATGAGTATATTTTGCTAGTATTTTTCTTTTTTGTTTTGTTTCTGAAATGAATTGGCTAATATGGTGATTATATATCAGGTCAGAATTGATGTATTTCTAATTTTAATTAAGTATGAATGTTTTGACATATATGCACATTGATACTAGCATGACTGGGATGGTAGCCAAACATGATACTGTTCTCCTCAAAGTTAATAAGCCTGATAAACCCCTACAAATTTGCAAACTGAGAATCATGCCATTATCCATATTGGTACTGTACCAAACTGGTAGGTATATGGCATTTCATCCTAGGATTAACCTAATTGGAACATTTCCAAAATAGGAGTGGTAATCCTTGGTCTTAGAGAAGTTTGTCATGACTTAGAACCAAGAAAGGTTTTGAAATCTTCTTTACTTCATAGTAGGCTTATTGCAAGACTTGCAACTTGTATGGATCACCAGAGTGGCATATTAAGCAAAATGGTGTAAAATTTCAGTGCACTTAATGCTGTAACATATGCACAATGTATGTTATAGGGGAGAGGTACATGATACAAAATACATAGCATAATTTGTCTTCATGTCCACAGATGGGGCTGGGGAAGACTCTACAGGCCATTTCTCTGTTGAGTTACCTCAAGAATTATTCCATGTCACATGGCCCCTTCTGTAAGTATTTCTTCTTTAATTTTTGGTGCTGATTGTTGTAGTTCAGTACTTGTCTGGTCATGTTCGGTTTCATGTTGTGCACTGTTTTAAAACATTTCCCTCCTTTTTTTTTTAATGATTTCTCAGTTTTTTTCTTTCATTTTATTTTATTTATTTATTTATTTGCCTTTTTGTTAGTTTTTATGCTCATAACTTCATGAGGCATTGAAAACAACTGAAGAGCTATAATTTTTTCGAGGTTAAATTGTAGTAAAGAAATTAAGACGTAGAGTTAGGCAACTGCTGCTCATGCCGGTGAAATTTGGGGGAATTGAAGCTTACTTACAAAATTCTACCACATGAAAAAACTTATGCAGGTGAATCAGGGTTTAATCTATCTAACCTTTAGTCTTTTGCGCACAGTGATATTATGTCCTTTAAGCGTGACAGATGGCTGGCTGTCAGAATTTAGGAAATTTTGCACCTTGTTGAGAGTTATGTCATATGTAGGAGATAAAGAGCACCGTTTTAACCTTAGAAGAACGATCCATGACCATGCCGAGACATCAGATGTATGTTATTTTTTGTGCCTAAATTTTGTTAAATTTGTACTATCAACAGATATGGCTTATTCTTCTTCCAGAGTCCTTGATAGTTCTATTAGAATGCAATTTCTGCTAGTAATAGCAATATAACATCAGTTTGCCACTTATAAATACAAAATGGATTAAAATTAGTTGAACTGGTACATGTATCAGCTTGTCTGTTCTTAATTTTTTTTATCTTTCTTGTAAAAGCTCTTTCTCTGTAATTATCTGAGTAGGACTTTTTCTTATTTGACGTGACAGGAATTGCCTTTTGATGTTTTATTGACAACTTATGACATAGCTATAATGGATCAGCATTTCCTTTCTCAAATACCTTGGCACTATGCTGTCATTGATGAGGCTCAGAGACTTAAGAACTCATCTAGTGTAAGTAACTATCTATGATTAGTAATTCTACTCATATGGCCTGGCAATGGCAATGATTAGTATAGTTGATGCCTAAGTTACCACCTAAGCCTTAGTGATCAGTATATACCAATAATTTCCCTGACCTAAGCCTTAATTGACTAAAAACGAAACTGGACTTAATAGCTATGTTGACTCTGAACCTATTCCAGCCTTACAGGTGCTCTCTGATAACAAAGTAGATAAACAATGGTTGGTTATATAGAATTTTGTAGGAAATTTTTTACAAATACAAATATTGTTGGAAATGGGTCCAGTTAAGGTTCTTTTGGACAGATGATATGGTTACAGAGGTAGGGGGAGCAAGAGTAGCTGTTTGTTAGTGGTTAGAAGGTCATATTGTATTGCAAATTAGATTAAAATAAAATTTAGAGATGGCGTGAATGTAAGAATATTTTTTTTTTTTAGCTTTAAGAGGAAAAATATCAAATTGAAAAATTACATTTGTGAAGCATAAATAGTAGTATGAGAAAGAGTCACCCAGATCTTTCAATTTCTTATTTTACTATGTTCCAATCTGTTCCTCCGAGAGAGAGAAAGGGATGGAATGAATCACTGGGATCTTGCACCAATGGCAAATTCACATAAAATGACACGACTTATTTCGGAAAATCTACCACGTTCAATGGTCATATCATTATTTGACATGGCAGGTGCTGTACAATGTGCTTGAAAAGCAATTTATAATGCCGAGGCGCTTGTTACTAACTGGCACACCGATCCAAAACAACCTTACCGAATTATGGGCATTATTGCACTTTTGTATGCCTTCTGTATTTGGTGCTTTGGATGAGTTCACTTTGACTTTCAAGGAAGCTAGCATCTCCATGACAGGTACATTTTTTTATATTATGTACTTTTTGTCTGAGCAAACTAGCACTAGTCACCTTAGGGCATGTCATTATCCTTATTACTCCTAAGCTGGAGTTTCATATATGACTTATACAGTGTGCCTAAATTGGGTGAGGTATTTCGAAGCTTACTTGAGACAATTTTGAATCCTTTTTAATTGCACAGTCGTGGTTAATTAAGGCTAATGGGCTGCCATTGGATTTCTTCCCAATTTTTATTTATTATAAATCGCACAGTCATGGTTAATTAAGACTCTTGGGCTCTCCTTTGGTTTTATAATTAGGGAACCAGGAATCTAACCCTAATGATTCCATTGGAAACTGTAACCCTTAATTGCAGTCGGTGTCTTTATGTGTATCCAATTTGTGAGACTTTGTGCATTTGGATGTTTTTGCTTTGTGGCAAGCTGTGTATAATGTGCTTTGTAAACATGTTTCTAATAGGCTCTGAATCAGAGATTGTGAAGAGAAAATTCAAAATCCTTAAGTATATACTACAAGCATTTATGCTTAGGAGGACTAAATCTTTGCTTGTTGAGAGTGGGGCTCTGGCACTACCCCCTTTAACAGAAATCACAGTGTATGTCGAAACAAACCTGTTCTCCGATATAGATGTTTATATATAACTTTATTATCAATAAATTATTTGTTGAATACTTAATTTGCGATGATTTTCTAGCTTGGGATATATCGTAAGGCTCAACAGGTTTATATATACTTCTTCCTAGACTAGTTGATGTTGTATATAAGAAGTATTTGAATTTCTGTTGATACAACTAAATTTGAAAAGACAAATAATGGATGGTGTGTAACTAACTCTTCATACGATTATGCCCTCAGTCATGCGATGAAACATTGTGAACCAATTCTTTATTGTGATCTTTGGAACTAATGCTTTTCTGTACGACTGTGCCCACAGTCATGCAACGAATTGTGGATCTCATTTATGCCCAAAAAATTTTTTGTCTCAGTTGCCCCACAATTGAGTGATATTGCACTGGGTATGATTTTTCCCTTGTAGGAGTTTGGGTATCCTTCTTTTGCAGAATTTGCACAAAAAAAAAACATTAAAATGAGAAAATACAAGGGTCACACTTGGTCAAGTTGGTAATTAAAGCATTAATATTTTAATTTTGGTACTAGGTAATGATATGGGGGGGGTTTAAAGGCTAATCCTTTGCTCGTTGTCTTAACAGACTAGTACCATTGGTTCCTTTGCAAAAAAAGCTGTATGTCTCAGTTCTGAAGAAGGAGCTTCAGATTCTTCTCTCCTTCGCTGGAGGAGCATCAAGTCATCAATCCTTACAAAACATAGTAATTTAACTTTCCATTACATAGTAGTTCCTTCTTTTTAAAAAAAAAAAATCAATGAAACCTCAAATTATAGAAGTAGCTAATACACTCTGATTAAATACGGGTGAAAAATGAAAGCTTAAGCACTAGCCTTTTTGTGCTGGGTCTAAAAGAACTTTTTAGGTATGTATAGTAAAACATTTCATTTCCTGCTTTTGCTGGGTCAAGGAACTCTTTTTTTAATTTCCAATTTGAGGATTGGAACTGATTTGTTCATGTTATATTTCTGTATAATTTGTCATTTATTAATGTTAAAACTTAAAAGTTTAAGCAAATAAGAAATCAAATGTGTTTTTGTTTCAAATACTTTTCAGGTGATTCAGCTCCGGAAAGCATGCAGCCATCCTTACCTTTTTAATGGAATTGAACCGGAACCCTACGAGGAAGGAGAGCATCTGGTTCAGGTATGATTGAGTTCCATAAGAGAATAGAAGGTTTAATTTTGTTCCTAAAATCTTGGTTTGCGATTCACATTTTATTAATTTAAAGTAGGGACACTGTTTTGCTAATGTATATTCCAAAAAACTTCTTTACTGCAATGAGTAAATGTGACATGAATCTCCCTGATCAGACCAGAAAGGTAACCCATTCAGGGACCTGCTAGACTTGCACACGACTCAGTTCACCTGCAATTACATCTGATGTGAAATTGAATGACCTGTGAACACTCCTGATACATTGATAAGTCCATTGTTGTTTGGTTACATAACAGTTGAAAGTATAAAATCGATTTTTGCTGAAACTTTTTATCCTCTTCCTTTAATATCCTCCCAAACATTCTGAATCAAACTCAGGTAGTAAGAAAGGAGTGAATGGAGTGGCTAGTGTTTGTATCATGTTCATATCAATATTACTTTTTCAATGCCAATCAGATATGGATAGCTTCAAGATAATCTATAGCTATTTGTAAAAATCAGATATGTGTATGACGATAATAAAGTAGTAATAATATAATATAATTACAAACAACAATTGGAATTGTAGAACTTATGTTGACAACACAAGATGATTGAAAGGAATTGAAATAATATAAACGAACTTTGCATTGCGCATGATTCATTGTGCAGCTATTGAGTTGAGAATTGTAGCTTTCATTGCATGTAACTAAACTTTAAACATGTTAACTAAATACAATAAACCATTCTTATATAAAAAAAAAATCTGTACTGTATTAGTAATTTTTCTCGAATGTCATGTTGCCTAAATACTGTAAACTATTCTTGTAGGAAATTCTGCCCCCAAATATGTGCATCTTGGTTCAGACAATGGACAATACCGCTAGTTTTAATACAACACATATTAGATATCTCTATCTGTGTGCATATGTATCCGGCTTTTTTAATACGCATTCGGGTTGGATTGAAAATTGTCCTATCCATTTGACCACTGCACCAAGAAATTGACCTAATGAGATCTGAAATGTCACTACGGTAACCCAGGATACGTGAATCTACTTGGTCTTACCTAAATGACTGTCAGTTACTGACTCAAATCATGTTTCCTACCTTATATGTTAGTTGCTGACATGAAATGTAATGCTGCTTTGAAATAAAGCTTTCATTCTGATATTTTTAAAGGAACATGTATTGTATGCTTAGGCAAGCGGAAAGCTGATTGTGCTGGACCAACTTCTCAAAAAGCTGTATGAGTCAGGGCATCGTGTTCTGCTCTTTGCTCAAATGACTCACACTCTTGATATTCTGCAGGTTGATACCTTCTAAAGCAGTTAGTTCTCTATTCTTGTACCTTTTTATGACAAGGATTTACATGAAGCTTACTATATTGATATTTAATGGTGCCAAGTTTTACACATATTACTTGAACCTTACATATAATATTTCTTTACTGTTTTGGATTGGTCCTAATAGTCAGCAGTGGCTGAGGTTTTGGTCCATGCCCGTTTCATATGAGTTAGTCCCAATTCTTCTTTTTATATATTTCTTTTATTTTGTCACTTAGATTGAGCTAATTTGAGGCTCAAATGGTGATTGATTTAGATCGCACAGTGACTTGTGCTACTGGCTCTATTGTTAGTTAAATTCTTCTTTGTCCATTTATCCATTCAATAAGAGGAAAGAAGAACAAAAAATTTAAAAAATACAAATAGTTTATTTCTAAAACACAATTCCAATATGTGCTTGACATTCAATGAATACTTCAATGGAGTAGGACTTCCTAGAACTACGCAAGTACACTTATGAGCGACTAGATGGATCTGTGCGTGCTGAGGAGCGATTTGCTGCCATTAGAAGATTCAGCACTCTGCCCAATGATGGGTCCACAAAGAATGTTGAGGGGCAAAATGGTCCTTTTGTTTTTATGATATCCACTCGAGCAGGAGGAGTTGGTCTTAATCTTGTCAGTGCAGACACTGTAAGCTATATTTCTTCAACATGACTACTTTAACTTAGGTTAATTATACATAAGCTTCTATTTCTGCAATCAAGCTTCTATTGAGTATTGACTCTGAATTATGCAATCTCGCCTTCAGTAAATGTCAATCATGCATTCTTCCTTTCCCACTTAATTAATTTAGACTTAATTAATAGCTTTTAGCCCCATTTACTCTTAAGTAATACTTATCACATCACCTAGCTTCTGTGATTGACTGATTGTGCTGGCTTCAGATTCGAACTTGCAATCACCCATCATTAAGAACGAGTTGCTAATATTATCACTTATGTTACTCTCCTTTTGAGACTGTTAACTTCATATTATGCAACTATTCTACAATTTAGCCATCAAAGTGGTACTGTAGACAGGTGATAATATTTCTTCCTCAAATTGAACCCAATTTTCCCCACTCTTCTCACTATTCCTAAAAGGAGTCTATATTTCTTGGACTTAGGAAACAGACCAATTATTTTTTTTCCTCTTTGTCTTTGTTTTTCTGTGTTTATTTTTTATTGTTCTTAGTTGTTGATATCTCATAGGAGATTTTCATTTCAGGTTATATTCTATGAACAAGACTGGAATCCACAAGCAGATAAACAGGCCTTGCAAAGGGCTCATCGCATTGGTCAACTCAATCATGTCTTGTCAATAAATCTGGTTACTGAGCTTACCATAGAAGAGGTTTGTCAGAACTTAGAAGCCTAGAGTTTGCACCTGATTATAATACCACAAATAAGTTCCAGACTGCTGTTTGATAGCTGATTTGATGGTCAACATCGCCAAATGGTCAAACAAGTTTTTATTCTTTCATTATGCTTTTCTCTGTGTTTATTTCTTCTTTCACCCTTTTTTTCCCCTATATTTGCACATTCATGATGAATCATCCAGTAATTTCCCATCCAGACACCAGTAATTACCCACCAAAACCTGTATAAGTTTATAAATTTGCTTGTTATCCATTTTTCAAAGGCATGAATCTACAGCAAGCTAATTATCTGTGTTTTAGCTATTAGTACTTTAAAAGTGATTTTTGTCATATGTTTGTTAGGTTATATTGAGAAGAGCTGAGAGAAAACTCAAACTCAGCCAAAGTGTAATTGGGCAAGAGAAAGATTCAGTATCCACAATAAAAGATATCTCAATGGAGACTGGTAGCATGCAGTCTCTTATATTTGGCCTGCATGCATTTGATCCATCTGGTACCAATCCAAATTCAAATTCAAGTTTAAAGTCAGAAATGTTAAGTAACGAAAGAATAGCAAAATTGGATAAGATGACCAATCGGGTTGTTAACATGCGACACTGTGATTTGTTATCTGAGATTGATCATACATTTGAAATAAATCAAAAAGATCTGAAGAGGGCTTCTGACAAGGTAGATTTAGACCCTGGGCTAGACGAGGCTGCTTATAGATCTTGGGTTGAGAAGTTCAAGGAGGCAGTAGGTTCAGTTGACAGTGTGAGCTTGGAATTGGAGAGAAGAATAAGTAGTTGTAGTGCTGAAGAGAGGGAGGCTAGAAGAGAAATTGCAAGGAAAAGAAAAGAGGACAATAAATTGGCCAAGTGGGATGCAGTTGGCTACAGATCACTGGCTGTTGAAGAACCTGATAATATTCTTCTGGACGATAGTGTTATGGATGATACTGGAGGTGTCCAGTTTGTGTATGGAGATTGCACTGATCCATGTAAAGTTTGCCCATCAAAACCTGCTATCATTTTCAGGTAATTGCTTATCCCTATAAAGCAAACTTCTTATTGGCATTTGAGCTTAGGAAACACGTTTCATACAGGTGAAGAAATTTCTTTAAATAGTAGTGCAGTATATCATTAGCTGTGTTATAACTGACACTTTTACATATTTATCCCTTGCATCATCATGAACATGCAAATGTTCATGCACCATCACAAAAGAAAAGAAGGAAAAAAAACAAAAAGGAAAAGAAAAAACTTACAACATTGTAGTCCAAGTGATCAGGTGGTGACTGGTGAGATACTGAGATGAGCACCAACGGGTCATGAGTTTAAATCGTTATTGGCACAAAAATGGAAGCACAACTTTGAGCCATCTCCATTTTATTGACAGAAAAGAAAGAATTGAAACACAAATGAGATAATTGCCAAATTTAAATGCAGTTGTGTCGACAACTCTGGCTCATGGGGTCGTGGGGGTATGTTCAATGCATTGATGAATCTGTCATCCACTATTCCAGATGCATATGAGAAGGCTCATGAATGCAGAGATCTCCATATGGGAGACCTTCATTTAATCGAGTTAGAAGGTCTTTACTCAAACTTCTTACGAGTCTATTTTAATCACTGATTACCATATGTAAAACGTCTTAAGAGCATACAATAACAAGATGGATTCATTTGTATCCCTAGAAACATTGAAATGCCGCTTTATCCTTGTAAAATGAGAAATATTTAAAATATCCTTTAAACATGGTAAATATAAGCTATACCTCCAATTGTCTCACAGGAGTACCCTGATCCCTCTTTTGTTCCTCATTTATATAAATAAAAATGAATAGTTGAGAACTTGAAATTAAGGGGCATAAAGTTAGCGTTGTTGATGCATTAGGTGGTATGTATATCATTTGTTATGTTTCAGGCTTATAAATGAGAATTCTTATTTTTGAGGGGTGAGAATCATGGTTTGAACTTTGAAGTTTTCTGGGATACCAACTAATTTGCCTGAATATTATAAGGCCTCCTCTTGCTTTCTCTGTATTAAGGGAGTTTACCAATTAACGTTTAAAATATCAAAAGACTTACTAGCACTATTGAATCAGAGGCAAAGTGCAACCGAAGCATAGATGCACCAATGTGGGTAGCGTTAGCTGTTGTTCAATCTTACAGTGCCAGGCGTAAAGTTCCTAGAAGTCCGATCTCCATACCTGATCTTGAGGTTTGCTTATCTAAGGCTTCCTTCTCAGCTGCCCAGAAGTCAGGTATGCTACAGTTTTAAGACAGCATGCTACCAGTTCATTTCCTTGGAAGATTAATAATTCCTTGCTCCATTAGTGGATCTCCTTTTTTCTTCCTTTTGTGCTTTTCTTGTTCTTTTTTACTGTTGTTCTTCAGGAATGTGTGAAATATTCACTAGAAAAGAGGGGCTCAAAATTAGTCAAACTGTAGTGGTAACAAAGTGGATGTACATGCTGCATCCAGGTTCGTTTCAATTAAAAGACCGAAGTCTGTTGGTAACAATCAAAAGCAAAACATAAAATGACAAATTCAAACTTTCAAACACCGTTTTTATTTAACCTACTCAAAAACTAAAGGGAATTGAACGCAATATTAATCAAACCAAACCAGAATGTCAAGTCCTCAAACCCATGCCCCTGGAATTTTCTTGCATCTGAGCCTCTTTCTCCCTGGTATTGCTTCATACCTGCACCGCTGAAACATCAGACAAAGAACTCACTGTAAAAATCTTGCATGACTATTAATTTCTGCATAAATGAACCCTTCCTCTAATAGTGCCCTTACTAATTTAATGCAAACTGTATCGATGTCGGTAATTATATTTTGTTTTATTTCTTTTTGAAGCATCACTACATATGCCACGCATTGGGTACCAGGATAGGTCCCAGCGGTCCGAGTGGTATTCCATCGAGCGCCTCCTCAAGAAGTATGCGGCTCTTCACAGCATCAATATTTATGTGTATGTGATTAATCTCTTTTCGGGGGGGGGGGGGGGGGGGGTTATATTTGTTTGGGAGCTTGACTTGTTCTGCTGCTCAGCTCAACTTTGGCTTGTTCTACTGCTTAGCTGAATTTCAAATTTTTGCAAATCACCAACTGAATAATGTTAATACCCCCAAAATATTCATATAAATTATCTATATTGAAAAGCACTAGAAATCTTGCAGTTATGCATATTTCATATAGTGATGGTAGTTCTCTGTGTAAATAGGAAGGGCATAAGACAGTTTGGATTGCTGTGTGACATTTACCCTCTCAATTATTCCCCCTCTCACGTTATTTTACTTTTAACGTGCAGGTACTACTATCGCCGGCCATCCCAAGAAGCAAGAAGTGATGAAGTCTAAATAGGAACTCCTAATGTGTCATGGTGTACAAAATAGTGTATATCTTATTTCAGCGTTGCATTCTATCTTTATTTGTATGATACTGTGACTAGAATGTTCTTCATAGGCCTGAGAGATGGGATGCATGACCAATTTACATGAATATCAGGTTTTTGTATTCAACACTGATTTTGCATCTCATTACCTCAATGCCATCAGAAAAAGAGATGTTCTAAGAAATCAGCTTTAAAACCTCTTGCGTCCAACCTAAAAGCCTGATTACTCATTTTGCTTTGGAGGTGCAGTTTGTTTTGTGCAAAAGTTGGTGCAAAATTGCAGTTGAACTGTACTTGTAATAACATCTATAATGCAAATTGTTGTTCCTGTTACTTCGAAATCAATTATGCACTGACTTGTCATACTCAATTATAAAATTTCTAACAGTTCTGGTTTGCATCTGTGTTTGATCTAATCTGAAACTTTAGCGTGGTTGATGTACAAGTAATTTTCTGATAGTTGAAGCAATCCAAAATATTGTGTTGGTGCGTAATAGCAACGTGACACATTTTAGGTTTGAATGTCACGCCAATTTGCGCTTTGAATGTCTTTTGTAAAATGGGTTTATGGAAAACATTTAATGTATCTCAATTCATTGGATAAATTATACTCGAAATAAATCCTTGATGATAGCCTCTTGGGGTAGTCATGGTCGGTTCCGATGATATCTCCTCCATGAGAGCATGTCTCTTGTCGTACTTGTCATGAAGAGAGCTGATGGTACAGGCTGTACCAACAACCTAGATTGAGCTGGTACGGACATGCATTGTTTACACACTTCAGTTTTCTTGCTCTTGATCCCGTAAACAAAAGAGGAAAAAAAAGAAAACTTTTTTTTATAAATAAATGTGGGTATCAGGATTTAAGAACGAATACTTATGCTACGAGATTTACCTTTTTTTTTTTGAGTAACATGAGATTTACTATCTCTATGTAGCCTCTACCTAGCTTTAAAAAAAAATGAGATTTACTAATTGTTGTCCCTGATTTGGGGAGTTCTAAACCCGTGTCATCGAGCATAACTTTCTTTTTTTTATTATTATTTTTTTTGTTGCACTCGTATCATCGAGCAAAGCCATGTACTATCATGTCTCAAAGATTTACTTTTGTCCTGTTATCAAATTAGTATTACTAAAGATGTGTTATGTGTACAAAAAAAGGAGGAATGGAAGGCTAAGCTTACGTATTGACGGTTGTGTTTGGATGAGCCTAGAAATAAGGGAATAGCTTCTTCTTACTCCTAATTTATTATAAACAATTCAAACTCTTCATAAAGTTACACACTTCCCAATACTTCTTCTCTTATTCCTCTTATTCCCACACCATCCAAACGGAGCCGACGATAAAAGAAAGAAGTTGTTTTCTTAGAAATTAGAATGGTGAAATTGTGTTTCAAGTTTAAAAATTATTAGGAAATTCTCCTGCAGTCAGTTTTAGTCCCTCGATTCTCTCTCTCAACCTCGTATTTTGTTTCTTTTCTCTTCGTATGACTTGTTGCTTCTGATTTGAGTGTATGAGTGACATTTCGCACATGCAGGTGTGAAGCCGCGAGTACAACTTTACATTTTTCATAAGGCATTAATTTTAATCAACAACTAAGCTTATTCAGAATATAATTCGTGCGGCACTAAGAATTGATTAACTGGTAAAAGAATAATCATACAGCTTGTCATAAAGAGCCCTCTATCATAAAGAACACTGTAAAAAAAAATTGTTTGGAAAAATAGTACCCCAAACAAGAGGTCGCAAATCAGGAGCTCCAAAAAAATAGTTGTTTAATTTCTTTTCGTAGCTTCATATCATATAATAATAATAATAATAATAATAATAATAATAATAATAATAATAATAATAATAATAATAATAATAATAATAATTCTTTGAGCCAGTATCTCAATATAATCCCATTGCTTTTATTTTTGTAACTACGAATTAGATAAGTATCTACACAGCTTGCAGCAAATTAGCAAGTGGATAAACAACTATTTACAAGCTTTAAACACAATAAACCTTCTTTATCCATCAACTACCGCTTTACAGATTTACCAGATGCATTGCAGAGGGGAATTGAAGGAGCAAAAAATCACAACTAAAAAAAAAGAGGGAAGCTATCTGACAGAGGTTCAACCACACAAATAAGGCAGAAGATCTGATGGATGTGCACTATACCCCCTATCAATGGCTTGTACTTCCAAGATCAAAGTCCATGGTATAGTCGTACTCGATTGTTGGTATAACCGAGGCCATAAATTTCAAGAATAAGAACAAGTACCTAGAATCATGAACAAGCTTTCAGTTAAACATCAATTAACTATATTAAAAGTCACTTATAGTTACTATATAAGGAGTTCTGTTGTCAAATTTAGTAGCTTAAGACCGTAATTATACCCAACACATTTAAGGCCTAAAAGTTTAAAATAGACACAAAAAATTTAAGCCACGCAAAAGTTCCCACGGAATATAAGAAAAGATCGAAGTAACACCTCCTATGAATTCTGAACCCTACAAATGCATGGGGACTTGAGCAAACCTAACTTTGATGGATCCAGTATGTACAGGTAACACAACCACTGTCAAAATTGGCTCACCCAAGCAATGAACCCAACACGTTTATTGAAGGCATAAACTAGTTTATGTGTGTTTTGGACAACTTTGAGAAAAACTCGATGACAAATTGAAGGCATAAACTAGTTTATGTGTGTGCGTGTGTTAGAGAGAGAGAGAGAGAGAGAGAGAGAGACTTGTCAACTTCAGGTTCCACACCACGAGACATTAGAACATCAAGAATTTTCTTCATGACAGCACCATGCCGACATGGGTGAATGGATGCATGCTTTCCTGGCAAGTGTGGATGGTCTTCTATTGTTACCTGTATATCATTAATTGATCAACTTAAGAAGTTTCATCTTTTCCATAGACAAAAGTTGTCGCAAGGAACTAATGGGTTGAGGTCAGTTCCATCCATTGTTGCACTGATATATTAGTTGCTGCAATACCAATTGAACTCTTTTTTTAAGAAAGACTAGACAGTGGCTGTCTAGTGGAATATTGAACTGTTGATGAATGCTTAAAGTAGAACTAGAGGCTTAATGGCTTATATTGTAAGTGGACATCGCCCCCTTTTTGAAATATAAAACTGTCTTCAGTTCACAACAGATAAACTCAATAGCCAAACCATTTTGATAAATAGCAGCAAAGAAAAAATCTTAAGCTTAACTGACAGATACAAAATAGCAAAATAAAATAAATACATAAATGCATAGATAGATAGATAGATGACCGTTTTGTGTGCATGATCCTGGCTCACGTCTTCCAACACAAGCTCTCGATTCAGAAGTGATCTCGACTGCCAATTCAGTATTAAAGGGCCTCGTTAAGAGGTATTTAAAATATATATATATATATATATATATATATATATATATATATATATATATATATAGAGTTTAGCTACGGTGAGTCGCGACCAAAACTCTTAGATCTAGATCAAAATGACCGATCCAAACCGTCCAATATGATCTCCCTATTGAAATCTCCGTGCAAACCAATTTTTTTCTTTTTTCGAAATTTTTAAGTATTTTTTTCGGATTTTTAAAAACTGATGTTTTTGAATGGTTCAGAACCAATTAGATTAACGATTTTCTAAAATTTCAAAAAAATACTTAAAAATTTCGAAAAAATGAAAAATTCGGTCTACATGGAGATTTCAATAGGGAGATCATATTGGACGGTTTGGATCGGTCTTTTTGATCTAGATCTAGGAGTTTTGGTCGCGACTCACCGGAGGGTCCGTGAGTCATGGCTCACCGTAGCTAAACTCTATATATATATATATATATATATATATATATTACACATCCTTAAACTTCCTTTATTTTTCTAATTAGTAAACAAAGGCTTAACAAACTCTTTTCTAAGCATTCATTAATAACTCAACATTAACCAATATTAACAAAAGAGAAGATTATTAATTTACAATCATAAATGAAGAAGCTGTCCTCTACTTCCAGAATCATATAAAAATATCTTATTATGTGTGAAAAATACCATTTCTAAGATAATATTCAAATTTCAGGAAAAAAAAAATAATAAATAGAGATTTTTTCTGAGAGTTCACTGGAGTTATCTCGGTGCTGCATGTTTAATTGTTTATTTGGACTTGACTGTTGAACCCAAAAGAAAATTGAGGCTTACCGGTAACTTGATGCTTAAATATACAAAAACCATAAGGTCAACTAAGGTTTACCAAAAAGCTGAAAAAAAAAATACCCAAGGCTTCTCTCAAGTTCAATACCTGATAAACACCACAAGGACACAAACTTGTACAGAACTGAACTGTGCTCTAAGTTTAAAATGTATAAGCTAAATTAAATGTTCTACTGAAATTACATGAGGAAGGGAGAGGGCGGGAGAGAGAGAGAGGGAGAGAGAGTGCAAAAAGAAGAACCTCATCATATCCGGTAAGCCAAACTCGTGGGGTTTGATGGTATTTGTCATACCTACATCAAGAAAAACCAATTTATATAGCAATAATTAATTGACAAAAAATGATCCTACCTCTCTTTTGTCATGCTTGTTCTAATCGAGTTATTTTACAAAGAGGATCCGTATGGGCTTTTCCGTCAGTGCTCAATTGCGGGTTTAGATGTACCAAACTACCAATATTGTAAAAAGTCATATCTCATATGGGAAATATCACATCATCATTTCAGCTAACCGTTGGTACTAATAGAAATGATCTAATATGAACCGAAAAATAGTAGCATACTACAATTTTTTTTAACTCTTATTAAGATGTCAATAGAAAAATTGTTATCCAAAAGTTTAAGAACTATTGCTTTCAATACAAGAAAGATAATACTTACGTGATGCTGATATCATAAGTTCGGGTTCGTAGAATGTTGTCATCCTCAGGCTCGTGTGCAACAACAAAGTATGGAGGTTGGAGTGTAGCCTATAGGCAAGTTTTGTACAATTAAATAGGTTTGACAAAAAATAGGTCTTATTTTAAGAGTAGAAAAAGATGAAAAATCTGAGTACTAACTATTGAAATACTAGCCCTGCATCTAGCTATAATAACATCCATATTCAATAAGTAAAAAGCAAGAGAGGCATTCTGTTAAAAACAAATATACATCCTCAATTCCAAAACCATATAAGGATTTTTTTTAATTTGTAACACACAAGTTTCAAATGACAAGTATTACTATGCTTTGAAAATCAACATTTGGCCCTTCAAATATGTATCTAGATCGAGGATTTTAGAAGCATAATTCAAAGAATGAGAGAATTAAAGAATGTAATGGACAAATATGTACAGGAGAGAATCCTTCTTTTTTCTCCATAGGTCCCAAAATATGGAATTAGTGGTTATTCAAAAATATGCTGATGTAATGGTCATGTTCAATTCAAGGTTCATTTAGAGAAAACCACAAATCGTGAGATTTCGCAAAAGCTGACAAGTAGTCACACTCAGCAGTTCCTTCTAAATGATATAATGTACAAGATGTAGTTCTCTCTTCCAGTGAGAACAAAAGTCAAAGAGAAAGAAAAGAAGAAGAAGAGCATTTACCGGGTCTGATTCAACAAGATTATCTGAGTCTTCAAAATCCTCTATGTCAGGAATATCATCATCTTCCTCTCCACCAAAATAACTAGGAATAGACTTTATTCCTCCCTTATTTCCTTTGCTTATATCAAGTGCGTCCATTGATGGCAAGTTCTCCTCTTGCTTGTTCTCTGACATTGGAGATACCATCAGCAAAAAGGTATATGTAGATTTATGTAAGGATCTCCCATAACAATCTACGTTCTATATGTGCAAAAGGTTAACTCACATAGAATGTTCTAATACTTGTGTGTAAGATAAGCTAACAAACATCAGTTTAGTTATGCGAAGACAAGAAAACCAGTTTGATCAAAATATATAATTTTCTTTTTTCCATAATTTTTATATATTTATGATGCCTATTTAAGGGTAAATTGTAGTCAATTTAGGTGATTGAGCAATTTAAAATTCAAAATGAGGCTTAAATGCAAAGCTGGGGACTGATAAAATTTTACGAACACCATATGGTCTTAACAGATATCTACTTGGGGTTCAATTGAACATAAATAGGTAAGCAAATTCTGAATATCACATTTTAAGCATTAATGTGTTTAATGAGGGCTTATTTGGAAAACTGCATCATTGATTGGTTTCAATGAGGCTTAGCGGGGGTTAAACACATGAAATACATAAAGTTTTAGAGAGAGGACCTTTTGGCTTCCCATGTGTTGCAACCCATCCTCCATTATCATCGTTGTCTAAAAGGACTTCGCCACCAGCTGCTTCATATTCTTCCTCAACTGAAATAACTCGCCTCAGACATGGCACTGATTAGCAGAATTCAAATAATTCAAGGTTATTATCAGAATATCGCAAAGAGAATAAGGATTGAACTTTGAAGAAGTATGATAATAAAATGGAAATTGAATGTCTGATCTTATAAGTATTAGTGAAACTAGAATTGAATGTGCCATTTAGATCTCATTTCAGGACATCCTAAGAGAGAGACGATCTAATTTTACCAGATCAATTGCATAAATTACATCTCCAGCTAACAATTCAAGTTTATTTTGTAAAGATGACAAACACGAACTCTCCAGCCCAATTCACTCTCTATCCAAATATCACAAAATTATGCCACAAGTAATGTGCTGGTTTCATCTTAAATCTTCCCCAAGGAGCACTCTAAAGAGATAGTTTGCATCTGGTGGTCAGCCAATTTGAAAACTAGTTGGGATCAAATTCAACTACACTTTTCAAAACATTAAGAAAAAAACTAATCCTGTAATGCTTCCACAATAAGAAAAGAACATCCAAAGTGCATATTCTTCTAGTATTAGAATATAAAGTCAAATCAACCCAGAAAAAAAATATGTTTATATCCCAACTAATCCCTCATACCGTTTCTGGTAATAAGAAACTGCTTATCAGCTGGTAGGAAAGACTTCCTCTTGCTAGGCTCCCCTGCCTCCCTGTCCAAATTCACACAAACCCAACTGATCAATCAAAATTCACAACAGAAACGTTGAAAGGTAAAGACAAAGAAATCAATAGAGATTTCCTACCAAGACCAAGTGGGGCATTTGGAGACGAGGTTATCGCCGGCGGTGATGAACTCGGTGTTGGATAGCACCCCCTTCTCCTTGAAAGCGGACTTGGTGCGAACCCCCATGAACCGCTCCGCTGTGCTCTTGTACGAATCGTAAATCTGCTTTAGCGCCATGCTTCTCTCTCTCTCTCTCTCTCTGTTTTCTTCTCTCTGCTTTCTTCCTTCCTCTCTCGCAAGTATTTATTTGTTCGATTGTTGATTTATTTTGGGATGTTTATAATAATGGAGTTCTATTATCGAGTTAATTACTTGTTTTAGGTGAAAGGATCCTGTACAACGCTATATGTATAATCTGCATAATTCTACACGAAGTCGGTGTCGGTTTGTCTTTCAATCCGACTCTTCGTAACAGTTACAAACTGAGATCTAAGATAAACGGACTAGAAACTTTTGAGATGTGCCAATTGTGTTGCCAGAGTTGGAGGAGATCAACATATGATAGGATAAGTTGTCTTTCTGCTGAGCTACGCTTCCTTGTCGTGTACTCTGGGGGAACTCAGATGGGCCGGGCTGGTTGGAATGGTAGGCCGCGTATGCTATTTGGATCCATGCTATTGTTGTTGGTATTATATTATCTTTATCTTTATCTTTACTACTTATAAAAGCACCAGTTCAAAGGTCTATCCAAATTTGAATCCAAAGGTGCAAACAATTGTTTACCCAATACAATATAGACCATAGATTGATTATGATCTAATCAGATCAGTGGTCTGGATTGAACAACGAGTTAAAAAGTTTAAACTTTTTATATAGACCTGTTAACTTTTGCGGAGCGGAGTCGCTAGCCGATACGAGGTTTGTTTTGCTACTCACGTACGCGAGTTCGAATCTCCGCATCGCTCAAAACTTTTTTCATTTTTGCGATCGTGTTTCCTCTCTCCGAACCCTAATTGTTTTTTCGCTGCTTAATTTCTTCCCTATTTGCCTCTTTCCTTCTTCGTCTCCCTCTCCTCACTCCTCCCTCTCTCATCGCGAGAAACCAATTTTAGGTTTGTTCTCCTTAATGCGCCGCCCCCTCTCTCACTCCATAATCGAAAACCAAAAATAAAAACCCTTTCTCTCTTTCTCTCCCTATGGAGCGTTGAAGAAGACTACTCACGCAAGCAAAAGCAGCAGCGGCAGTGACAAGTAGCAAACCATAGCACCACCTCCTCACAAACCCAAACCCCACCTCACCGGCCCTCGACCTCTCCATCTTGGTTCAACTCTGCTCTGATTCAAGCGTTTCCTTTCCTCTCATACCCTAATCTCAGCCGCACCACCGCTGCCGCCGCTATTCCTCCTTTCTCATCTCTGACCCGATTCGACAATCACTGTTTCGCTCCTCCCATCACATCTAGCGTTCTCTGACTCTGAGTTTGGAAGTGGAGGCGAAAAGAAACGAAACCAAGATGAAAGCGAAACCATGATCTGTGCCGTAATGGTGCCGTAATGGTCATTTCCTAATTTCTCCACTTCAGCCGCCCGAGAAGCATTAGGAGATGGTCCCTATGTCTGCGGAGGTGATTAGTTTATTTTTAACCTTTCAAACTTTTCTATTAATGGTTTTATCTGAAATCATATAATCATTTAATTTTGTATGATTTATTTTCTTTCATACATTAATTAGATCTTTCTGGAAGACCTGAAAATGTCAGTAATTTTTTTTCTTTAGCTGATTTTCTGCAACATTTGATTACCCAGTTCGAATAAATTAAGGTCACGAGACCTAATTGAGGCATAAATGTACATAATATTAGATGGAATTGAGTCCCATCATGATTATATGTCAATCTCAATTTCGTTAATAACCATCTTCTATTCTTCTGATCCAGGGTACAAGACTTGTTTATAAGCACATGGCTACATTGTATATTATATTTGCATTTGATAGCTCTGAGAATGAGCTTGCGATAATAAAAGGTAAAGTATCAAATTCATTTGCCAATTGTAGCTGTTGCATTGAACCTTTTTCCAGAAACAACCCTGAATTTTCATGTTTGATAGAGTGGGTACTGGTCTCTTGGCTATGGTTTGTCCTCAATCAAATTTCTTTAATATTTTCAATTCATTTTGAATTTTCAGCCGCTTTCTTTTATTTCCCTAATTACTGCTAGAAAAATGGAAAGTGGAGCACGATTTTGAAATTTCATTTTGCCGTCAGATGACAATTCCTTCTTTATTTAATTTTGTAGGATGGTTCAGATGAGCAAATCGATAGTATCTCTTTTTCCCTAATTGCTATATTCAATTAGTTTTATTTGCATATTTGTTCAAATTGATCACTCTATTCAATCATTCACTTATGTTATTTTCTTTTTTGGTTCCAGCAAATTGTAAGAGGAAACAATAGCTCCACCATAAAACACGTATTCAGGTGTGTTTTTATCTGTTTTCATGATTTCATGATTTATTTAATTAGAAACATAAAATTCGATGAATTATTCAATTTGATTTGGTTTATTTTGAGTCTAATTTGATGGATTATCACTAGCACCAGCGTTAAAGAGTATTGCTGGTTCGAGATATAGGATATAAATTCAATGTCCTAGAGTAGGATATACAAAGAACCTAAATTCTATTGATGAAGAGGAGCAACATGAATTGGATTTGAATCAGATTCGAACTGAATTGCAAGAATGTTGTGTTACAATTGCTTAGTTAGTTTATCATTTATCATATTTGACTGTGTATTTTAAAAAATTTTCCTTGTAGGTGGGTAAAGAGTGACTCAGCATTTTCCTTTGAAAAGTAAGATATTATCAGTCTTGTACCAGTGCACAAGGTGAGAAGGGCCTAATTTGATTACTTCAAGCAATTTTAAAATTGTAAAGTTATTATAGGCACATAGAAACAAATTTCAGCAAGTTGCATGCTCTTCAGCTGATGATCGTCAGCTCTTGGAATCATCAAAAACATCTCTTGACAAATGCAAGGTCGAAGATACTATCAATTATGGGACAAAGGTCGTATACAGAATCAGCCACAAAAGTTAACTATTTTACCAGTTGCATGCCGCACTAAAATCTTTTTTTAACTAATGCAGACTTTGGTAAGCTTATAAGCTGTTTGTGGGCCATCCCATTTCATGACAGCTAGAGCATATAGCCTTTTAGCTGTTGTTTTGTACCATACTGAAGATTTTTAATCAGGTAGGCATCCTAATCTGGTATGCTGTATTTGGTTTTCTGAACATCTTGCGTTTGAATTTCTTGATTGAAAATTGATAAAACATTTTTTTCAAATTGTAGGTATATTTCGAGTCTGAGGTTAAAGCAAGCATAGCAACATGTGATGGCCTCTGCCCTAGACCTAACACAGTCATAAGAGAGATTGTGTGCGGTTTGGAGGTTATGTATGGTGTCAAAGAATTGATTGGTATTCAGGTACCTTTTTATAAATTACACCCTAATTTACTGTATATGTTGATGGTTGATTATGGTTCCCAATCATTTACATTGGTGATTGGTGTAATACTGAACATTTTCAGCTTGGCAATTAATCTCAGAATTCTCATGCTAGCCCATCATTTTCTTTGATTGTTTGCAAATAACATGCAAATGTCAAAGTCAACATTAGCTTTATTCAGTCTGAAAACCATGAGGAAAGATTAACTCGAGAAAAAGGATCGTAAACCAAGCAAGTTGGATTTCTGGCAGGTCACAAACTGCATTAGGTGCATCCAGGCCATGGGAAATTCAGAAGAATATGTCCTTATGTGTTTCATAGTTTATTTTCAGTTCCTTCTAATCTTTGTTTTTCCTCATTTGTTCAATTTTTCTACAGTTTGAATACTCCAAGCACCGACTAAACAATTTGTGTTATTTGGTAAATTGTTTAGGTTAGCAAAGCTGGAGGTGATAGATGGAAGTCTATGTCAGAAGCTATAAGCTAATTTGTTAGTTTTATTCAATTTTGATCTTTGCAATTTGTCTTTTGTCTAACAGCAATTTTTGGATCGATTAGTTGAAATTTCTTATGCAGGAAGGGTCCAAGGTCAATGTGCTTGCATGTACTCACCTGTTGTTGTCACAATGGATTGGTGTGAAGGCCAGATAATTTAGTATACAGTTAATATATGCTTGCTTGTACTTTTAGTTCTGTGAAATTTATATACAAAAATGAATGTTGCTTTAAAAATCTATTTGTATCTAAGTTATTTTGAAATGTTGCATTAATTCTGAAGTTTAATCAATGAAAAGAAAAGAAAATAACCTTTATTTTTCTCGAATCCTTTTCAAATTTTTTTTACTTTATTATATCCTTTTAGAATTTTTTTTTCTCGGGAGACTTATGTCAGAATTCTCACTGTGTATTTGCTTGTGAGAATCGACTCAGATGGAGGAGCAGCTCTCATCAGTTGATTATGGCAAAGACCTCATTTTAACAGCTCCTTGTGTAGTTGTGTTATTAGAAAAAGAAATTGAGATCAATCTATAAGATTCCTTGCTTGCATTGCATTCAGCTACAACTTATTTCTAGAACTACATATATTATCTTTATCAATCAATGGTTATTCCTCAATTTCGGCATATTTATTCACATGTACTCATAGAATTGGAAAAACATGGAGCCATTTATGTTCCGGTAAATTGCCCGCACATTGAGCGGGCACTGTTGCTAGTACCTATATAAATGTGGAGTAGGGAGTTTTCGTCAAAATTCACGCCTATGAACAGTGTCATTTTTTAATTTCCAACGAATTATCTAGGGCGTTGGTTGTGTTTGGACGGTTGAATTTGCATATCTGGACCGTCGATCATCCATGAACGGTGAGTTCCGTGAACAAAAGTATTTCCACTGAGGTCGGCATTTCGAAACAGGATGATCGGTGGTACAGTTGTGTGGCTAAAGGTGTGGCAATCCAATATATTAGTTCTTCTGTGCTTGGATTTACCTTACGCACTAACAGAAACATATACATGACTTTATGGTCGCCATGGTGGGCCCTGCGCCTAGCAAATTTGTGTGATTAAAAAATACTTTTGAACTAGAATGAGGTTGGTGTATGGAGTTAATTCGTACTCCAGTGTAGTGTAAACTGTAATTATGAGAATGTATATGTATGGTCTGCATTATTAAATGTTGCTCCCATTGTTGCCAACCCAACCGAGTTCCATTCCCATCTTTATTGTTCTTCCTGCCTCTTTTGCGGCGCATTTGGGAAAAGGAAGAAGCTCAGGAGGTAAGATAACAAGGTAGATTGTGATCTAATTTTCCGTTCGTGCATACGTCAATTGTGATAATCGACCAAAGATCCTTGCTTTTCTCGCCATGGAGAATCGGTAGAGATCCCGTTTCTTTGATTTCTGTCCATCATGCGTTGTTCATTGACGAGGAAGGCGATATACAGAGTGGTTAGAGATCTGCTAGACTGGACTGGATGCGCCACCCAGTGTGCCTGTAGCTTCGTGATAAGTCGTTTATGGTGAGTTCCACCAAGAATGCTAGTCCTTTGTCTCATATCTCTTCCTCTTCTCCTGCCCCAATAGTAAGTATATTACTTTGCCAAAAAAGTTTTTATTTTTGATTTATTTTCTGCTATAGTTGAATTTACAAAGCTTTATTAATGTTAATTTTAATTGATGAGTGTTTAGTTGTTGACGAGTTGTGAGAGATGCCCTAATTGAATTTCTATGGAGCAATTGTTTATTCGGTTTAAGAGCTCAACTGAAATTTTGGTATCCTCTTTAAATTAAGCACACAACGATGGGACTTCAAGGTGCTAATTTTGCAGTAATAGGTGGAACATGCCATCGTACTGAATTATTTGCAGAAATTTTCTTTGCAATACTCTTTTGGAATTCAGGCTATTGATGCACCAAATAAAAATGATGTCTATGAAGGTGTTGCAGGTAAGTATGTAGCTGCTCTTTACTAATTTTAAAACGACTCGCTTCTTTAATATCTATCTCTTTTATTCTCGATCATTGGTCAGATGTTTTTATTCTTTTTATTATTTTCATTGTGTTCTTAGATGTTCACCACAGCTTCAGGGTAAAGGTAAAGCTACCAAACGAAGCAGTTGATAGTCTATCGCTTCTCTCTCAATTGTCTGATGCTTCTATGGCTGACTAGGTTACTATACTTCTCTTATCATTTTCGTTTTCTCCTTTCTTTTAACTTTTTCAATTTCCTTTCCGATTCCTGAGTCACAGCAGTTCTTCAACAAGTGAAATCAATTTCAGTAAAGTCTTGAGATGATTTTTAGGTCAATTTTATCATATGACAATTATTGATCATTTTTAATTTTCTTCTACAGATATGGTGACTCTTTCAGCAATTTTTGGCCTTGATTTTCGAAATAGAATACCCAAGAGGTAGAGCTTATTTTTTATCTTTATTTTTTCCTTACTTTTGTTATTTTTTTTTTCCGAGACCTTGGACAGAAGCTGGCAAGTAATTTCCTTACTTCTGTTATATTACCAAATCAATGATTTTTACCCAATTTTGTATCAGCAATTTCATTAATAATTACTGATTTGATTTACATATTTCGATGATTTCTTTTGAGTTGTTTAGTTTATACTTGGACCTTCATCTCATGAAATGTTTGATTGTCATACGTCCTCATAAATGAATATTTCAGATATCTATACACGTTGGAGAGTTTGGAAATGAAACAAAGAAACAAAATAGAAAAAGGGAGAAAATGAAGAATAAGGTATCTGACTATTTTCCCATATGGTATCTCAGTTTTTTATTTTCATGGTGCTATATTTTTTATATTAATCAAATAATTATTCTTTCTGATGTTGGCAGGTGGAAGCAATTTAAATCATAAATGAGGAGCTTCCATTATTGTAAGAAACATTTCAATTTAAATTATTCTTTTATCATTTTTTTTTGACACCATATAAAATGTAGATATTTTCCTCCCTGATATGTTGGTGAGAAATTTTTTTTTTCATGTTTTGCTACCTTATTTGTTGTTTTGCTGCTACTTTCATTGGGATTAATTTATTATTGCACATTTACATGTTAATTGTTCATGAGTGTATTGGCGTTTGTGATATTGTCATAGGAAAGTATAAATAAAGGTATTCTATATAAAGTACAGCCTACAATCTATGTACAGATATGGCGATGTGATGTAGAACACAATTAGGTTATAATTAACCTAGAATTCTTTAGAATTTATTGTTGTTCCTTGGAACCTACAATTAAAACTTTTTAAAGTTGAAAATGTTCTTGAACAATCACATTTTATATAGGAAAAATATGTTGCATGCACCTTGGGTACATAATTGAGGGGCACAATTGGAAAATTTCAAAATATTTTTTTAGTACGTATAAATGTTTAGAGGTAATAATTTGGTTGATAATTTGTTCTATAAATTATTTATTTTGGGTCGTGATCGAATTAGTTAATAACTTCTCTTGGAACTGTTGTGCTAATTGAGCTCTAATTAAGGGTTATGGTCATGAGAATACTGATGTATTTCTTTCATACTTTAAGCTAAGACATGAGGTATTCTCATATTTTATATGTTTTTTTTTTATTGTCTAAGAACAGCTTTTTGATGCCTCTGACAGGTGTCCCACCATTCTGTTGTCAGGTCCTTCCACCACACAACTCCACCGTCTTAAGGTGAGCAAATCAGCATTTCTCAATTTTGTGCTTATTTACAGATGCGCTATATTTACAAATGCTGACATGTTGATGGTACTTTGAAAATTTCTAGGAAGCTGAGGTGGTTTGGGAAAAAAAAAATCATGAATTAGAAAGCAAGTATGAATGGTCTGTGTACTATCTTTTGATCCTCGTACATAAACGGATGAGGACAGCGGTGTTGTGGGAAAGTATTTTGGCTGCGTTGGCGTACGTGCGATGCAACCGGCTTTTGTTACTAAATGTGGGCCTGTGCCGTTCCCATTTGTTGGTTTTTGTATTTTGACTTTTGTTCATGTTAATAAATGCTGCTCTGTCCTCATTCGTGAAAATAAATGGAAATGAATACAATTACCTTGAATTGCCACCTGCACCTTTATGCACCTTGCGTGTCCTATTTTTCCATTCATGCTCATTAATTATTTGCCACGTGGCTAGCTTCATGCACCGTTTAGTATTCATTCTTATGGGATGCACATCGAATGAAAATCCATCAACCTTATTCCTTTATTTTTCTTTTTACACCGAATAATATCCACCAAAATGAAATTTCAATATAACCTGTTGAGATTTTCAATGATCGAAAGCACCTATGGCTTCTGAAAAATTATTTATTTGATTAAATTAGCCGATTGGAGTTTTGGAGTGTTGCCCGATTGAAATTCTTACGTCGCTGTCGATTGGATAGTCGTTGTGATTTGTTCATGTTTTCTGGATCGCTTAATCAGGTAATCAGACTTCTATGTGTTTAATTTCGTTTTGATTGACTGATTTGATTTATTGTTTGGTTTTGATTGAATATGTTTATCTGAATTGTGATTGGTATATTTTACGGGTTATCAGGTTTGGAATTGGATGTGCATTTGGATACCTATTCTATTATACCTATATATAAAGGTAACCATCTTTAATAAACGTGTTATGAACAGTTCATTTTTCAATTTTTAGGAAATTATCTGGACTTTTGACTAAGATTGAACGGCTAGATTTGGAGAAGAAAATCAGCGATGATAGAATACACATTGAGTGGACCCGGTGTACCATTATAAATGAGAACTGATATTTTAATAAAGTCTTTCATATGTATTACGCTTTTGGTACATTGCATTTAATTTCATTCCACTTTTTTGGTATAATTCCCACAAATCCCACACCGCTTCTTTCCTCCTTTTTGTCCATCGTCAGTTTTTTCTCCTCCCCCAGAGAGATAGAAGAAAGATAGAGAAAATGAAAATTTTAAATCTCCGACCATAGAGAAACAGTTTGTGTAGTCAATCGAACAACCATGCTCCATTCGTCACAATAATTCGATAAAAATATGTCTTAAACATCTTTTCTTTTTTGCTTTACCTCTCTATCCCAGATGATGTGGCCGTGATTCTGCCTGCTTCACAGATCCAGGCAACACTGGAGAAGGATCAGAGGAAGTGTCAAATTCAGCACCACAGTTCTTCTCAGCTGTATGGAAGAATTTCACCGCCCTTGACCGCTTTCTCTCCCTCTACTCTTTCGCTACACACATACGCCCACTTTCCCTAATTTCCTTTATCTACTTTCAAACCGAGCGAACCAGTCGAGAAGTCAGATTGAAACAGTGGGGACTACTCATCTTCCCCATTTGCATCCAGCGATGGAAAACCCAAATTGAACGAGAGACTAATACGGCTATGCAATTACATACGATCCCATAAAGTTCTGCTACAAACCAAACACGACTCAATTCCAGGTTAGCAACCTCTGCCTCTATTTTTATTCCTTGCATCTATATTCTCAGCCTCTCAGTATCTTAAACCTTAGGTTTGGATTTTCAATCGAAGATAAACGAAGAAAACTGGATAATCACTACCTTCTCTTGCAAAGAATACAACTTGTAATGTTTAGTTATAGCTATATATACAGACCTGTACTCAGTGTAAAGAATACAATTGAATAAGAAAATACATTTTGCTCTCAATTTCTTCTCCTTTCTTCTCTCTACATTAAACTGGTGTAAATCCTTTCATGGTATCAGATTCCATGTCGATCCCCACTACTTCCTCCATGACTTCTCCGACTACAGTCGGCGCCGCTTCCAGAGATACTTTGGTGTTTCTTCATCTCCCCGTCTCGACTAAGCTCTCCAGGACAAACTATCTTTCATGGCAATCTCAGATCGTCCCTGTTCTTCACGGTTACAATCTTCATTCCTACATCAACCCCAATCTTTCTCCGCCTAATCCAACAAGAGTTACTGAGAATGGACAGCTCGAGCTCGATCCAACTTATGTCAATTGGCACCGACAAGACCAGATCTTGCTTGCCTGGTTGCGTGCCTCTTTATCTGAAGTTGTACTCGCTCAGGTGGTGTCTTGCTCCTCTTCAAGTCAGCTCTGGACAAGTCTCCAGCGCCTTTACTCTTCCACCTCCAGAGCTCGTCTGACCGAATTGCGCCGTCAGCTTCAAAATTCAACCAAAGGTGCTTCCAGTTGCACTGAATATCTTCAAAAGATTCAGTCGATTGTAGATGAGCTCACATTTATCGGATTTCCAGTGGCGGATGATGATCAAGTTAGCTACATTCTTAGTGGTTTGGGCATAGAGTTCAATTCTTTTGTGGTTGCCATTAATTCAAGGTCTAAACCAGTCAATCTTTTTTATTTGCATTCTTTCCTTCTTTCTCATGAGCAATTGCTCAACAATCAACATCTTTCCGCTGCATCATCTACCTCTACTGCTGCTTTCTATGCTGCCAATTTTGGAAAGAAAGGCAAGACTGATCAATTCCATCAGCAACGTACCCAATCGTTTGCTCAGGGTTCCAGACCACAAGTTGCTTCTCATCAAGTCTCTCATGGCAAACCACAAGTCTCACAAAAACATTTTCATTCTACCCCTTCTAATGCTCCTGGCATCTTGCCTAATCCGAGTGGTCCTGCTAAAAATCTGAAGCCTCCCAATCCATATAAAGATGAAATCTGCCAGGTGTGTAATAAGAAAGGTCATATTGCACTAATTTGCCGGTTTCGATTTGATACAAATTATGGTGAGCCGGTTGCCAACCCCTTTCAAGCACATGTTGCTCAAGCTTCTTCTACACTTCCCTCCAATGAATGGGTTCTCGACTTGGGTGCTACCAATCATGTAACCAGCGATATCAATAATCTCTCTCCCTATGCGGTTTATGATGGTCCTGACACTCTTCATATTTGTAATGGATTAGGTATGGTTATCACTCACATTGGATCCTCTAGTTTGCATATTAATTCATGTTCTATTGTCCTTCATAATGTTTTACATGTGCCTCATTTCACTAAAATTCTCTTGAGCATTTCAAAACTTCTTGAAGACAATACCTTGAGTATTGAATTCACTCAAACTTTTTGTTTTGTTAAGGACCTCCACACCAATCGTGTTATCCTTCAAGCTAAGCGTGTCAATGGCCTTTATTACATTTGCCTTCCACCTAGTTCTCCCATTGCCTACTATGGAGAAAGAACCTCAGCCGACAATTGGCATGCTAGATTTGGTCATCCATCCTCGACTATTACCTAACAAGTTTTACATTTGAATAGTTTACCTTGTACCAATAAGAGTATTTCGGCTTGTACTTCTTGTTGTATAGCTAAGGCACATGTTTTGCCTTTTAGTAGAAGTAGTTTTGTGTCAAGTTTTCCTTTGGAATTGGTCCATTCGGACTTGTGGGGTCCTGCCCCGATTATTTCTCATGAGGGGTTCCGTTACTATGTACTCTTTGTTGATGATTTTACTAAATATACTTGGATGTATTTTATTCATTCAAAAGATGAACCTGTGCATGTCTTTTCTTTGTTCAAGTCTCAAGTTGAGACTCTATTAAATGCAAATATTAGAACTCTTAGGATTGATGGTGGAACAGAGTACAAACCTATACAAAGGTTATTTCCTCACATCACAGATTACTTGTCCTTATACACCACAACAAAATGGTGTGGCCGAGCGAAAGCATAGGCATATTGTAGAGCTTGCTATTGCTACCAAGAAGTTTAGTTCTATACCTTTACAATTTTGGGATACGATATTTTCTAGTATTGTATACCTCATAAATAGGTTGCCTTCTTTACCAACAAAGAATATACCCTTTACCAAACTGTTTGACAAGGCACCAGATTATAGTTTTCTTCGTATATTGGGTTGTTTATGTTTTCCCTTAACCCGAACTTATAACAAAAATAAGTTTGAGGACCGATCTATTCCCTGTGTTTTTATTGGGTATGCTCCAAATCAAAAAGGGTATAAGTGTCTTCACTTGAAGACAAATAAAATTGTTGTATCGCGAAATATTGTTTTTCATGAAATGCAGTTTCCGTTTAAAGACATTCAATGCTCCACACCTGAGGCTTCTTATGTTTCTCCAAGTCAAGATTCCATCTCTTCTTATGATGATTCAGCCTGGCTGCACCGTCCTCATTCTGGGCCTGCTGCTTCAGGCGTTCTTGCCTCAGCTCATCCATAAACTGGTGGGCCCTCTATTCCACATACACATCCTCCTAACCATTCCCTCCCTGACCGAAATTCAACTTCACCAAATCGGTCAGTGCTCCCTTCTGATCACTCTTCTCATCAGCAAACAGATCAACCAATCTCTCCTTGCCTTCACTAAGATCAGTCGACTGATGCTTCTGCACCTACTGATAGCCTTCAAATTCCCTCTTCCTCTGTCCCTACTGCGACTCACCCCATGACAACTCGAGCAAAGAACAACATCCATAAGCCGAAGACCTATCCAAACCATATTGCTTACCTATCAGATCTTTCTCAAGAGACTGAACCATCTACCTTCTCTAAAGCTCAAACTCTACCACAATGGCGTCAGGCAATGGCACAAGAAATTGATGCATTGGCCCTCAATCAGACTTGGTCTCTTGTACCTCCTCCAAATGATCATAACATCATCGGATGCAAGTGGGTCTTTAAAATCAAAAGGAAAAGCCGACGGCTCTATTGAACGTTACAAAGCCCGCCTTGTTAACAAGGGGTATACTCAAGAAGAAGGCGTAGATTTCTTTGAAACTTTTAGCCCAGTGGTAAGACCTACTACTATAAGGCTTGTTCTCTTTCTTGCTATGTTCTATAGGTGGCATATTAGACAACTTGATGTGCAAAATGCCTTTCTACATGGGCATTTAAATGAAACGGTGTACATGAGTCAACCCCCGGGGTTTGTTGATCCTACATTTCCTAACCATGTTTGCCTCCTATCTAAATCTCTTTATGGCATCAAACAATCCCCTAGAGCATGGTTTCAAACCCTACAAATAGCTCTTCTTGATTTGCATTTTCATGCTTCCTAATATGACCCTTCTCTCTTTGTTCTTCATGAGCATAATTCCATCACTATACTTCTTGTATATGTTGATGACATTATTCTAGTTTCCAACACCTACTCATCTCTTAACAATCTCATCCTCTCATTACAACACAAATTTGCCATTAAAGACCTTGGACCGTTAAACTATTTTCTTAGAATTGAGGTTACCCATACTCCATCCTCTCTTCATTTATCCCAAACAAAATATCTTCATGATATTCTCATTCGAGCAAATATGCAAAACTCTACACCATGTCCTTCTCCTATGATTGCACATCCACCTTTATCCAAATTTCATGGAGAACCTTTGGAGAACCCTCATTTCTATCGAGTTATAGTGGGCTCTCTTTAATATGCTACTATCACAAGACCCGATCTAGCCTTTGCCGTGAACAAAGTCTCTCAATTCATGCAAGCTCCTACTACTACTCATTGGACAGCGGTTAAAAGGATCTTGCGTTATGTGGCTGGCACTTTATCACATGGTCTTTCCTTCACAAAAGATTCCTCTCCTACCCTTCATGCTTACATCGATTCGGATTGGGCCGGGTGTCCCGATGACCGGCGGTCTACTTTCGGTTTCTGTGTTTTCCTCGGCTCCAACTTGATTTCATGGTCCTCGAAAAAGCAACAAACTGTCTCAAGATCTAGTACCGAGGCCGAATATCGTAGTCTAGCTCTTGCAAGTGCTGAAATATGTTGGCTTAAATTCCTTCTTGCTAAATTAAAGGTGTCTCCAGCCTCTCCACAGACATTATGGTGTGATAATATAGGTGCAACCTTTTTGACTGCGAATCCTATGTTCAATGCAAGAACGAAACACGTGGAGTTAGATTTTCATTTTGTTCGTGAAAGGGTAGCCGAAAAGCAACTCATCATTCAGTTTCTTTGCTCTAAAGATCAAATAGCCGATGTACTAACCAAGCCACTGACAGCTCCTCGATTTGCTGCACTTCGGCACAAACTTACTGTTCTCATTAGTCCACCCGCTTGTGGGGGGGGGGGTATTAGACATAATACTGGAAGTGTCCAGTTAAACACTGTAGATCAAGAAACTGGACACTCAAGTCAAGATACCAGTATAGCTAAATACGCTGAATCTGGATCAAATTGTAATGTTTAGTTATAGCTATATATACAGACCTGTACTCAGTGTAAAGAATACAATTGAATAAGAAAATACATTTTGCTCTCAATTTCTTCTCCTTTCTTCTCTCTACATTAAACTGGTGTAAATCCTTTCAGAAAGAAACAAAAATACATTTGCTGAGGTACCTTCAATAGAAAAATTGACCTTCGATGAGGTTACTGCTCAAGCGGCAACTAGACGGCTTGCTATTGGCACCTCCGACCTGAACCTAAAGGCTGAGAGCCATACCTTCACCGCCACGACCTCAAATTCAAAAATTGAGGGGCATTGGAGGTGAGAGAGGTTTCGGCTCAAAGAGAAAGTCGGAGGATGAGAGGAAGAGAGGCGAGGCTTGTGAGATGAAGAAGAGGGGACGTGGTTAGCTTGAAGCTAAGAGTTGGTAGCGGAGAGGTGGGTGGTCGGAGAAGAGATGTGCTATGGGGGTTCTGTGAGATGGGTGGTCGGAGAAGAGAAGTGTTGTGGTCGGAGAAGAGAGGCGAGAGAGATGGATGAAGAGGGGTGGATTTTGCGAGAGAGAGAGAAGAGAGATCTGAGGAGGCGGAGAAATATAGGAAGAAGAGATAGGGGTGAGCGGCGCACAGCACAGGAGTTTCTCTCCATTTATTGTTGTCTACAATCTGATTAATTGCATCTGACAGAAATGTAAAATGAAATGGATGAAACAACGATCACGTAACAGGTATGTTTCACAAACCGTTCCGTTGGTACGACGAAACTCCATTCTATTTGCGTTAACTGTTTCGTCCCTAAAACGAAACCAAATTATCTTGCTGTTATCGTTCCGTTTCGGACGAAACGAAACGGTTACACAGTTAAAACGCGTTGCGTTTTCAGGCCTAATTACCTATTTATGAATTAGGGAGAAGTCGATGTGTTGTTCCATTATTTTTATCACTAGCAAATGTGCCCAATATGTGGGCAATATAAAAATAAAGTAATTGATATTATTTCTGCTTTATATAGAACTGTAGATTTTAGAAAAGTAAAATATTGTATAAATCTAATAATTTTAGTTTTTCCATTTTACATGATGTACTAGTGGGCAATCGCGCGTTGCGTGATCTATTTTTCGTTTATATCATTTCTTAATAGATCCATAATATAATATCAGCTAAAATGAAATATTATAATGCACTTTATATATAAATATATTAAATCTTAGACTCTTTTGTTTTTCTATAATCTTTTTATATATAAATTTTATAATTTACTTTGGGAATTAAAGAAAGACATATCAGCAATTCACCACATTATATACATGAAATTAGAAGGACATCCATAGAGCTGAAAGAAGAAACCGAATTATAAGCGCACACTTGGGAAGGATTTAATCGAGAGAGAGAGATGGAAAAAAAACACTTCACATAATGATACGCTTTAGTAATTTTTTTTAAATATATAAAATTAAACAAATGTGAGATATCTCGCAAGTTTCAAATAATGAGGAACAGTCATTAAGATTCACATCAACTATATGACCTGCAGATACAACAAAAAATTTGCAACCATTAATCATCTCATCTTTCTTTTAGGCACATTTTGTATGACACTAACACGTGGATTCATGATATGTCATGTCTTTTGTGTCGTATAAACGGACATATATTTTGTTGTGTAAAAAATAAATACATTTTGCACAACTAAACGATAAATTAAATTTTATAGAAACAAAATCAATTGCATGACAAGTTATAAGATAATGGAGGCAACTAATTTAGTTTTTCTATGTGGTCTTGAATTGATAAGATTTATGGACAACTAGGCCTAAACCAAGAGAAATGCGCCTTTCAGAAATTGTTAAATTCTCAATAATCTAAATAACTTACCGAGTTGAACTTCATTGGAAAGAAAAAGAAGAGAACGATGAATGTACGTATTAGTGAACCAATGTGGTAGCAGAAATCTACCTTTGTTTCACATATTATAAGAGAAAAAACAAACTCATTTTACCGTGAACTCCAAATACAGATAAAGATTTCTATTTTTAAGAAATAAGACAAACGTAAATCTATTTTGATAAACATTGTACTGTATATTTACCTAATTAAGTCTTACTATATATGATATTAATAAGTTTAGGTTTGGCTCTTTAGTTTTAACATTTTTCTTCATGGAAATTTTCTGACTACCCATCTTTTTTTAGAAACATCAAAAGTTTATACTTACGAAAGTACTAGCTTGTTTTTAACAATATCCTTAATAGGTAACAATTTACAATGGAAAATTGACAGACTAATCAGGCTATCCCATGAAAAAAAAACTCACTCCTCTAACGATTTATTAATTTCCCGTTAGTTTCTTTACCAATTAATTTAGTTGAAGTATCAAAATATCTGAAAAACTTCACTTGAAGATCTATCTATTATGCCGTTCAAAAAATAACAAATTTTGTTAATTAAATTTAGTATCATAAGCCATTGCCATATCATACTCCCAATTTAATTTAGTTTCTCTCAGCTTGGCCACATTAGAAAAGAAAGGGAAAAAAAACTATTTGACAAAATAGTGTGGCATATTTTGTGCCATAAATTTGGTTTTAAATCTAATATTATTTGTAAAATCAATAAAAAGAATTTGGATATTTCTTTTAAGGTTTGTTGATGATGATGGATAGCGAGGGCCTACAACAAATAATTGGGATACCAAAGACACATGCATTAATTTAATTTAATAAACCTCAATCCTTGTCGAAGAAATGTACAGTGGGCGCTACAGTGATTTTTTTTCTATTTAATAAACCTCTCTCAAATCCAACCATACGATCAGAACCGACTGCTAGATAATTCAGACGAAAAAGAAAAATGGCACTGTTCATAGCACAGTTATTGATGTAGAATTGAGGTGTTTCAGCATTATATATACTAGCTCTATTCTCGCGCATTGCGCGATGCATCTCTATCTGAGAATGCGTCGAAACGATTTCCTAATGAGTGCGGATATATTATCGATGATTTAAATGCAATCGCGTATATATAGATTGAAAAAACTTGTTTCCAACGAATTTGTATGTTTGCATGTATATAGGTGGACAAAAGTTGCATTCAATGAATCTGTAAACTTTTCATGAGAAGTACAATATGAGTATCCAAGCATATAGAGCAGAGACAAAAATTGATATGCATAGACGTTAACTAAATAACATCGAAAAACTTAACATAGAAATCAAATGATATCGTGACATTATTAAGGGTGGAATTGTAACAGCATTAACCGGCTTCGAATGGTGTTGCCATGAATTTTCAAAATAGTATATAAATATAATGAGATAAGGAGGCTGGATATACCTTTCAACAAAAAAAAAAACCAAGTACCAGACTTGAGCACCGTATAATTTTATTTTCTGTATCAAATAGCTCAGTGGAGAGTTACCTACAAAATTTAAAAAGAAAACAAAAGCGGATATGAATTTCTTGTAGATATGATTTTTAAGCTGAGTATAATACCCAAGACCAGTATTTAAGGAAACGTGTAATTGATTGCAGAACCAAATGGTATTGGTACTGGGTGACATACAAATGGTATTGGTACCGGATGAGAATGGTCAAATTTGTGTTGGTGGAATGATGTTTTTGGTGTCAGCTATCACGGGTTCAAATTTTGTGGTGTGCACTGTCTTTGAAAAAGCTACATTGTGAGGGATACAGTGCATTTATTTTCAAATTTGCAGTGCTCTTTGGATGTATTCTTTTTGGAAAGAGTGGGTGGGATAGAAAGGCTGTGTTTTTTCCAGCTTTGTACTGTTTTTTTTTTGGGTGTATTGTCTCTTGAAATGAGAACTTTTGACCAGTCATTCTATAGAAGCTGTTGGGAAGGGGCCAAAGAGAATCGTCTTTAGTGGAGTGTTTCTTAATTCTTATTGAGGAGCACGCTTCTTTTTTTATGGATGAGTTATGTCTATATATGGAGTATTATATATCTATAGGAGGGGAAGTTAAACATATTGTGAGTTGCTTCACAACGGTTGTGTCCAAGAGCTTGAGCGACCAAAATGGAGAAAGGTGGATTAAGCGATCCAAAAAGGAAGAAGGCTGTCGAACGCGTTTATGTCCGTCGAGGTATTCGCTCGGGTAATTCGTCCAATCATGGTGTTACCGACGGAGCTGAGGTGAATGAAAGACCAGCTAACGAAGCAAGAGCTCGGGTGAATGAAAGGCCAGCTAACAAAGCACCGACAGATGTTGGTCCGAGTGCCACAATCGATCTTGTTGGACATGAGATTTCGGAGATGCTCGCACTGTTCTGAAGCTCCTTCTAGATAAGTTTCTGACGCCATATCTTTCTAAGAATGATGGAGATGATGGTCAGGATAATTGATAACATGATGATAAGCCCGTCTCTATTGTGTCAAGATAGTTATGTTGGTAGTAGTTTGGTGTATGTGTTTGGGAGTCTGAGTAGTGAGGTAGATCACTGTGATTTGCTTGCATATGTTTTGAAGTTTAAAAACCGAGGTGGTAGATCAGTGTGGTCTGGCTATGGATTATGAGAGTGCCCGAGTTTTTTTTGGTGTTTTTTTTATGGTTATGAGAACTGAGGTGTTTTTTTTTGGTGTTTTTTTGGTGGTGTATCAGTGTGGTTTGGCTGTGGATTATCAGTGTGGTTGAGTATCCAACAGTTTGTTTGGTGTTTGTGTGTGTTGTTTTAAAATTTTGTTTGGAATGCTATTAGTATTGTTGTAACTTACAACTTTAATCTGATTGGTAGTTTTTAACACTGGAGGAGACCTTTAAGATGTCCTGTCAATGGTCTCAGTTCGTCTGTGCAATAGGATTTGATCATTAGGGCAGAACTGTTACTATGGACAATCCTGCAGCACAAAATGTGACTGCTGCACATTACCTGTAAAAGCATGGTGGATAAACAAAGGAGTGAATCTATAATTTGTAATAGCATGTTTGTAATTGTTATCAGCGTTTGGTATAAAATTGTTCCTGCATCCAACATGCTTATTTTAGGTTGATGACTCTGGTCTGTTTTGATATTAACAGGTAACATGTTTTGAATAGTATGGGAGGTAGTTATGGTAGTTATAGGTACTGAGATATCTTAATTTTATGTGGAATTTATGGGGATTTGCAAAGCCCCAGCCCCTGATCTCACCAAGTTTTTTTCTCAACAATTGCGTACTGAGTCTTTTTATTTTTGACCTAGCATGTACTAATTTTTATATGCATATCTTCTGCAAACATATGAAATTTGTTAGGTGTATGTTCTGTAATTCATGAGGGACTGTTTGTTCTCTCCCTATTATTTGTTTGTCTTGCCATAAAGTAAATGAAATAAAGAAGAGAAGAAGATAATACTGCATTGGTAGTTTTCAACCCTGTGCGGCAGACACCTCACATCACTCTTCTCTGGATGCCTAGTGTGCGACTAGCAACTTTTCTGTGCTACCAACACTTGTCTGGTGCGGCCAACAGCCCACTAGTGCTACCAAGACCTCTCTGGTGCGGCCAACACTTGCCTGGTGCGGTGATATAGTCAATATTTATTATCATTTGGACCGTACTTGGCACTTAAAATTGACTCAAACCAACGAAATATTTATGAATTGTCGTGTTTTTCCCAGGATTTGGCTCTGCCGTCGTTTCTTCTCTTCTCTATGTACAGGTTTTAGTGATTTCTGGTGATTACGAAGTATTTCGATGGATTCCCGGTATTTTCTGCATGCTAGACGACTCATTCCTAGCATATGAGGCATTTCTCAGCACTCTGCTCGGTCCGAACAGCATTTCACTCGGTCCGATTGGCACACAGCCGCCATGCCACTTTCCTTGTACTCCACTCGGTCCGAGCAAGGTGTCATTCGGTCCGAGCAGACGACCGCCATAGCAAGTTTGGAATGTTTTTCAATATGGAAATTGGATTTTTTGGTATTCTTTCTTACCTTGGCGTCCAAACCTTCTCTATATACACCTGGGAACATCTATATATACCTAGGGCACGCCTAGGATGAAGGGGGACGGCTACCCTAGATTCCCACTTCCCAAAGGCTCTTTTGTGCTCTTTATCCATTGGAGATCATTAGGATTTGATTCTAGAAGACGACGGTAGTTGTGGAGAGACGATTTTACCACCCAGCAGCACCCCTTGCCTATTGGGTCCTTGGATTGATCATAAAGGAGTATTTGTTTTGTACTTCTTTATGATTTTCTCTTACGATTTGATGGGCTTGTATCTCTATCTTTATATACTGTTCATTATGTGTTTTGCTACTATGTTAGGCTAATTATCTATGTAGTCTTAGGATTAGGGGATTACCTTTATGTTTGGATGATGTTTGTTTGACTTGTTATGTTATATTATGCTTTGAGACTTGTTTATTGAGAATTGTATTGATTGCTTAAATTAAACCACTTGTTGAATCACTAATTACCCTCTAGTTGAACAACTGCATCTAGTAGGTCTAAGTTAGGATAAACAAGTTGAATTGATTTAAGTACTTGGGGTAAATTGTTGATCCGAAAGGGGAAGTTAGCTAACACCAAAAGTGTAGTTTTTAGAATGGTTCAAAAGACCTCTAAATATCCCTAAGAACTCCTTTAAACAAGTTTAATTCGTCGAACTCTATACCAAAAGTTGTGAATCGATTAAATTAATTAGGTTAGATTGTGATCGAACCAGTATCTGCACCAACAAGCGAAAGCTGAGGCTTAGAACAACTAGGTTTGACCAATAAACCCTGACTTGAAGCATAACTTAGTATAATAAACCAAATAAACTCACTTTTGTCTTCTGCTCAGACCGAGTGAGACATTGTTCGGACCGAGCAGAGTGGCGACCGTAGTTTAAACACCAAGTTTAGCACGACAGTGTTCGACTTTGGAGTTTAGGCAACCAAATATAATTGAAACCCGACTCCTAAGACACTTTATTATCTGATTAAAACCCAAAAGACCTTACCTTTAGTACTTTGCTTTAATTTTAGTTTAATTGTTTTATTCCAAGTCTAAAAAAATCAACCAAAACTATTTACAATTTGAGCACTATTTAATTTTACATTACTGAAAATCCCATAAAATATCTCCATCTAGATTTTAAGAAAAGATAAGTCCGGTATTCATAGATCCGTCCCTTGGGTTCGACCCTAAAGCTATATTCTGAACGATTAGTGAGGTTAGCTATAGGTACAAATTTATTTGATTCCTAGGTAATAAACCTTCATCAAATTGGCGCCGTTGCCGGGGACGGTGTTGATATTGGATCCTTATTTTACTATTAAGAGACTAGATTTATTTTCCTTTTCTCTACTCACGCTTTCTTCTATCTTTTATCGCAGGACTGGCAGGTGATAGGCAGAGAAAGAGGTCCCCACCCCCAAAGGTCAAGGATTTCCTCCTGAGGATCAACAAGGAGGCCGAATCCTCTTCCTCCGCCTCTGTTCGGACCGAGCAGACTCTCATTCGGACCGAGCAGCACCCAGAGCAGAGAGAAAGCAACTCCGCAATGGCCGACCAACTCACTCCCGAAGCCATTGCCCAACGCACCCAGGAACTGGAGAACCTCCGTCTCCAGCTTGAGCAAAGAGAGGCTCAACTCGCAGCGGAGAGGGACGCTCTCACAGGACAACGAAGGGAATTAGAAGACGAGCGTCGCCGCTGGACCCAAGAGGACGAGGCTAGCGTCCACAACTCTGATGATGAGGATGGCCGAGACCGGGAAAGGACACTTGGAGAATACGGAGCCCCGAATGCCAAAGATGTGGGCGGGCCCGTGTTGATTCCGGGCATCGCGGCCAACAACATGCTAATCTCTCCAAATCATGTCTCACTAGTCCAACAGACTCCGTTCTACGGAGATGACAAAGAGGACCCTCATGCTCATTTACAAAATTTCATTGATTGCACACGTTTAATTAAAATTAATGGGGTTTCTCAACAAGCAATTAGGCTATTACTGTTTCACTTCACCCTTAAAGATAGTGCCCGCAAATGGTATAAGACTTTGAAAAAGGGTTCAATTCGGTCTTGGGATCAAATGGCACAAGTCTTTCTAGAGAGATATTTCTCCACTGATAGGTCTGATACAATTAGGAGAGAATTGAATAACTTTGCCCAAAAAGATGATGAAACGATGAGGGATGCTTGGGAGCGATTTAGGGATCTTGAAAACTCATGCCCACACCATGGCATTCAAGACTGGCTTTTGATTAAAAACTTTTATAGTGGTCTATATGACAATATCAAAATTAATATTGATTCACTTTCAGGTGGGGCATTCAAACGGCTTGATGCAACTCAAGGGCGGGACCTACTCGATCATTGCGCACGGAACTATACGTGGTATCCAATCCCCAACCCCCGCCGCTCTGGCCATGCGAAGCACCAAGTGCATGAGATCACTGCTAGAGACGAGAAGATTGCTGAATTGGAAGCCAAACTAGCATCTTATCAATCCGCTCAAGGGTCTCATCTCTACTCAAATGAATGTGGTGCTTGTGGCGAAGAAGGGCATAAATCCCCAGATTACCCCCTTGCTAAAATCAATGATGACATGGCTCAAGTGAACTCTCTGAATAGCGAACCATCCTATTACCCTAGGCATATTTTCAACCGGAGCTATTCATTGGACGAGGGTGAGCAAAGAGATTGGGAGCACATGAATGACCCCAATCTTAAGAATACGATGCAAAAGTCCACTCTTGACCGGCCCTACCAACCCAAGTACAATTACAAGGGACAGAACCAGCAGCCCCCTAGGCGAGATCAACAGTTCAACAACTCTAATGGACCATTTCCTAGGAAATCGGTCTATAACAAAGACGGGGTTCCCCCGGTCGTCCAGGAGTTCATGCATCAGCAAGGCAAGTTCAACTTGATGATGGCGGAGGGATTGGATGAACTTAAGGCAACCACCAATGAGTTGAAAGGTAGCGCCGCTTCCTTGCAATGTTTGGAGCGAATGATGGAGCAACAATTCTCTAGGCCTCAAGGAAAGCTCCCAGGGTAGCCTCAGGTGAACCCTAATGCTGAAATCAAAGCCCTGCACGTTTTGAGAAGCGGAAAGGAGTACAAAGACCCGCCAATGCCAGCTCATCCTTCTGCTCGGTCCGAGCAAGGTCTCGCTCGGTCCGAGCAAGGCAGTCCAGATGATCCTAAGGTGGTTCTGGAGCAAGTTACGCCATCTCCTCCCCTTCGGCAGGAGTCTCAGGCCCAAGAGCCACCCCTGGACCCTCAAGGTGCAGCTGAACCCACCATGGCACAGTCCACTCGGACCGACCAGATTCTCACTCGGTCCGAGCAGAGTACAAACGCGGCAAAGCAAAATGGCAATGGGAATGTAGTGCAAGCCGTTCCAGCGTACCATCCCCCTGTTCCTTTTCCCCAGCGCCTGGTGAAGTCCAAGGAAGATGCTCAATTTCGATTCTTTTGGGCTATACTTAAGCAAATGCAAATCACAATCCCTTTCACCGACGCGATTGAACACGTCCCCATCTACGCCAGGTTCTTGAAGGAACTGTGCACAGGTAAAAGGTCCATAGAGGAGTTAAAGACTGTGGCATTAACATATAAAAGCAGTGAGGCCTTGAAAAACCCGATGCCACCTAAACTTGAGGATCCGGGCAGGTTTGTCCTCCCTTGCACCATTGGTAAAGCCATCATTAAGCAAGCTTTGTGTGATATGGGCGCTAGTGTTAGCCTAATGCCGAAGTCAGTGTTTGAGAAAATCGGGATTGGTAAGCTCGCACCCACAAGTATGACCCTCAAGCTTGCCGATTCAACGATTCGATTACCCTTAGGCGTTTTAATGGATGTCCCTGTGCAAGTGGGTAAATTTGTTGTGCCGGGCGATTTTGTGGTGATGGAAATGGAGGTAGACAAGGAGGTGCCTATAATCTTGGGTCGACCTTTCCTTAGAACCGCCGGTGTGATGATGGATGCCCGAGACGGGACAATTTTGGTCAGAGTGGGGGGGGGAGAAACTCTTATTTTCAATAGACCACGCTATGAAGTGCCCCGACCCCGTGAAAACCTGTTTCATGATCCAAGAAAATCCTGAAATTGAAGAATCACTTGATGACCAGTACCAAACAGCCTTAGAGACCTACCAAGCCTTTCTCTGTGACATGCAAGAAGCTATTGGGGTAGAGGAAACCTTGGAAGTTGAAATAGAGGGCCACACAGCAGCCGTTTCATCTTACTCGACCACTCACTCGGACCGAGCAGACTCTCACTCGGACCGAGTGGATATTCGAATGGGCACAGAGGAATTAGACCTTCTGCTCGGTCCGAGTAACCCTCATTCGGTCCGAGCAGCACCCCCTTCAATTGACTTAAAGCCTCTTCCCGCGTCTCTAAGGTACGAATTCCTTAGCTCTGATCAAACATACCCAGTTATTGTTAATTCGGAGCTAGATGCAGGACAAACGGAGAAACTTTTGGTGGAGCTAAGGGCGCATAGGGGTGCGATTGGCTATTCGATCGAGGACTTGAAGGGCATCGATCCCGCAATTTGCACACATCAAATCCTTATGGAGGACGATCACAAACCCACTCGAGAGGCACAGAGGCGACTCAATCCCAACCTTAAGGAGGTAGTCAAGAAGGAGATTCTCAAGCTCCTCGATGCGGGCATCATCTATGCAATCTCCGATAGCAAATGGGTGAGCCCGGTCCATGTGGTTCCCAAGAAAGGAGGCACAACGGTGGTCAAAAACGACAAAGGCGAGATGATTCAAACTCGTGTAGCAACTGGATGGAGGATGTGCATTGACTACCGCAAGCTCAACGCGGCAACTCGCAAGGACCATTTTCCTCTCCCTTTTGTTGATCAAATGCTAGAGAGATTAGCTAATCACTCATATTTTTGTTATTTAGATGGTTATTCGGGTTTCTTTCAAATACCAATCCATCCAAATGACCAAGAAAAGACCACTTTTACTTGCCCATATGGTACCTATGCCTACAAAAGAATGCCTTTTGGCCTTTGTAATGCACCCGCAACCTTCCAACGTGCTATGATGGCAATTTTCTCTGATTTTATTGAAAAAGAAATGGAAGTGTTTATGGATGATTTCTCTGTTTACGGTACTTGTTTTGATTCCTGTCTTGCTAACCTATCTAAAGTCTTGCAGCGATGTGAGGAGGTCAACTTAGTCCTGAATTGGGAGAAGTGCCATTTTATGGTGCAAAAAGGAGTAGTGCTAGGCCACGTGGTGACATCTCAGGGAATTGAGGTTGACAAGGCAAAAATCGAAGTGATTGAGAAGCTTGGGGTACCAAAGAGTGTCAAGGACGTGCGAAGCTTCCTAGGCCATGCCGGATTCTATCGCCGATTCATCAAAGACTTTTCTAAAATTGATAAACCTTTAAGTAATCTTCTTGTTAAGGACAATGATTTTATTATTGACGAGGATTGTTTGCATGCGTTTAATAGGTTGAAGGAAGCTCTCGTCTCCGCCCCGATTTTACAACCTCCCGATTGGACTCAACCATTCGAACTCATGTGTGATGCGAGCGACTTCGCGATTGGAGCGGTGCTCGGACAAAAGAAGGACAAGAAGCCGGTGGCCATCTATTATGCCAGCAAGGTGCTCGATCCAGCTCAAGCGAACTACACAACAACTGAAAAGGAGCTCCTTGCCATTGTGTTTGCCTTAGACAAGTTTCGATCCTACCTGGTGGGGTCTAAAGTCATCGTTTACACTGACCATGCGGCGATTAGATATCTCCTGAGCAAGAAAGATGCCAAACCACGGCTCATTCGGTGGGTGCTCCTTCTACAAGAGTTTGACCTTGAAATTAGAGACAAAAAGGGTACCGAAAACTCTGTTGCTGATCATTTGTCACGCCTACGTTGGGAGGAGGACCAAGGCAATCAAATGCCCATTAATGATTCATTTCCAGATGAGAAGTTGATGAGTTTGGAGCTCTGCTCGGTCCGAGCAGACTCTCATTCGGACTGAGCAGAAGAGCAGGAAGTCGACTGGATGCACATGGCGCAACATATCCTCTCTCTGGATCTTCATTCGGACCGAGCAGGCCCTTGCTCGGACTGAGCAAATGATCGAGTAGCACGTTTCCAGCAGCCATGGTACGCCGATTTGGCCAACTATCTTGCAAGTGAGGTCCTACCTCCTGAAATGAGCTGGCAAGAAAAGAAGAAGCTCAAGTCAGATGCCAAGTATTACTTTTGGGAGGAGCCTTATCTCTTTAAACTTGGAATTGACGATATCTATAGGCGATGTGTCCCATATGAAGAAGTTCGGGCGATCTTAGCAAGTTGTCATTCATCAGCCTACGGTGGGCACGCCTCATTCTCCAAAACAACCGCCAAGGTACTCCAATCTAGCTTCTATTGGCCTTCTCTCTTTAAGGATGCACGTTCTTTTGTGATGTCATGTGATCAATGTCAAAGGTCAGGCAATATTTCAAAAAGAAATGAGATGGCTCTTAACCCGATTCTTGAGGTTGAAATTTTTGATGTATGGGGAGTTGATTTTATGGGCCGTTTCCTAGTTCTCACGGCTATGAATACATCTTGGTTGCTGTTGATTATGTCTCTAAATGGGTTGAAGCGATTCCATGCAAGGCTGCGGATTCCAACTCAGTGCTTAGGCTCTTTTCTAAAGTGATTTTCCCGCGATTTGGGGTGTCTAGATCGGTGATTAGTGATGGTGGGAAGCACTTCATCAATCGCAACTTTGACAACCTCTTGAAGAAGCATGGCGTGATCCATAAGGTGGCGACTCCTTATCATCCCCAAACGAGTGGTCAAGTGGAGGTGTCTAATAGGGAGATAAAGAGTATTTTGGAAAAGACAGTGGCGAGAACCCGCAAGGATTGGGCTAACAAGCTTGATGATGCATTATGGGCTTACCGCACCGCTTTCAAGACACCTATTGGCATGAGTCCTTTCAAGCTTGTCTATGGGAAGCCGTGTCATCTCCCGGTTGAAATAGAGCACAAGGCGTATTGGGCAACCCGAGCAATCAATATGGACCTTCTCAAAGCGGGTGAAAAATGCATTCTTGACTTACACGAATTGGATGAGGTACGCCTAAACTCATATGAAAATGCTAAAATGTACAAGGAAAAGACAAAATTTGTGCATGATAGGCGGATCTCAAGAAGAGAATTCAAGGAAGGCGATTTGGTGCTGCTTTTCAACTCAAGACTAAAACTCTTCCCGGGCAAATTGAAGTCAAGATGGTCCGGCCCTTTCCGAGTCGTGAAGGTCTACCCCTTTGGAGCCATAGACATTTGTGACAAGGATGCAGACCCATTCAAGGTTAACGGACAACGCTTGAAGCATTACATCGCTAATGAAGAGCAAGAAGAAATTCAAAGCATCTCGCTTGACGAGCCCGATCAAAGCGAGACTTAGAAAACATGGTCAAGCTAGGGACCTAAAACAAGCGCTTCTTGGGAGGCAACCCAAAGATTTCTTCAACTCTTCCTTTTTTTTATTTCTACTTTAGAATTTCTCAACTTTTCTATTTTTAATGACAAATTAAAAATATAGAAAATACAAAAAAATTTTGAAAATAAGAAAACCCATAAAAATTTGGAAAACAGAAAATAAAAAAAAATATATATATATATATATATATATATATATAGAGAGAATTTGTTTGTGATTTTGGTTTGATTAATTGTAGGGATTTTTAAAGAAACAAACAAAGGAAGATGCAATCCGTGCTACAGCACTATGGGTCAAGTTAGAGAACAACCCACGAACGACCTCATACAGATTGCACAACACCTTGATAAAGAAGGGGCACTATCCTGGCCATGTAGAGATTTGATTGGGCACAAAAGAAGAAAGTCAAATAGGCGAATCTACACCTCCCATTCGATCCGAGCAGATACTCACTCGATCCGAGTGACAATGGCCATCTCTCACTAATTTTGTTTTTTTTCACTCGATCCGAATGGGGTCTCACTCGATCCGAGTGACTGGGATTGGCGACGCAGTCAAAGCGCAGTCCACTCGATCCGAGTGGGCCCTATGCTCGGACCGAGCAAATTGATAATGGGCCTTTATTTGACAACTGGGCTGATTTAATTTTGTTTTCTTTTTGCAGAAGACTGGAGACCTCCATTGGGCGCTCGAGTGGACGCCTCAATTTCACGCAGAGACGCCTCTGTTCGTGCCTGAAGCGACGCCTCCCCTCGTGCCTCACGGGATGCCTCCCTTCGCGTCAGGACGCGCCCTCTCCTGCGCCATGCACGCCTATTAGCCGTTACACCTGACCCGCCAGTCCCGTAACCCGATCCGTTGCATTTAAAACCCAGCCTACCCCCTTCTTCTCCTTCTCTCTCTCGTGCCTTCTTCTTCTCCAAACCGACACCTCCAACCCAAAATCACATCTCCTCAAATACTCCACCATTTTCAGAGATCAAAGTCTCCCCTTGCTCTCCTCTCTACTCTCTTGCGTTCCCAGCCTTTAATTTCCCAAATCGAGTCCTCTTTGCGACGGGTTTTTCGCGACACGATTCTCAAGACTCACGGCCAACTTGAGGGATTCTTGTTCTCACTGGATTTTAAGCACTTAGAAAGCATCTCCATCGTCTTCTCGAGTGATTTAAAGGCTGTGGAGGTTCAATTGTGTGGGGGTCTCAAATTGGCCTCGACCCTCCTTGCAACTCACCACTCTTGACCACTTCTCGATTTGCAGTTGCTCCAGGGGGCACTTAAGGATCTCTCTCTCACCTCTCGACCACAAACAAGGCATCAAGAAGGACTTCTCATCGCTGCCTCATCACATCCATCAAGCCCCGAAACCACTAAAGGTCAAATCGCTCTCTTTTCTCTGTCAATCGATCATTTGTTGTTTAATTGGGTTTGTTTGAGTTTTCAAAAGTATTAGATCAGTGATTTTGAGGTCAAGACTAACCAATTTCACCAAAAACCAGAAAAGCCATTCTGCTCGGTCCGAGTGTCCTGTTTACTCGGTCCGACCAGAAGCATATTTCTACCAAAAACTCGCACCCACAGCCTCACTCGGTCCGAGTGACTCCCTTGCTCGGTCCGAGCAGACCAACATCAAAGCAAAAACTATTCTCTTTTGACCCTAATCATGGTGAATCCAAGGCAAACCAGGGCCAGTGCTAGGGCAGCAGCCTCCTCTTCCTCTCAGGCAACCCCTGCTCAGCCAGCACAGCAACCTTCATCCGGGCCCAACCCGGATTATGTTAGGCACCCCGAGGCGGTGAATTATGAAAAGGAGGCTGGATTTCTCATGCCATGGACCTATATGTTCCTCAACTACATGAAGATTAAGCACAGGACCTTTGAGCACACTCGATTCATGGACATGCGAACTTTAGAAGAGTTTGGTGTGGCGGAGCAATTTATTGAGATATCAAGCAAGGTTGGCATCAAACCAGAATTTTGGAATTTCCGTGAGCCAGCCTACCGCGCTCTTTCCTTGGAATTTTTGTGTTCACTCGAGCTTCTAGAGGAGAATGGGAGAGAATACATAGCTTACCAACTTGGAAACATTGGTAGAAGGGCGTGGCTAGATGAGTTGTCGGGGGTATTTCAATTGGAAAATGGGGCCGTGTAGCAATTGAGTTGGACAAGAGATCCTAACAATGAAATGACAAGGGATGCGGTTTGGAGCTGTTTGAGCGGGCGCATTGATAACTTGCAATCCCGCCATGTGCAACATCCCACTCTCAGGATCCTTCTTCGCGGCATATCAGCCACTATCTTTGCTCGTGGTGAGACGGTGAACATCACGAATGGCCAAGAGATCGCCTTCCTATGGCACATGCTCCAACCCGAGCCCGAGAGGCTTAATGTCATTAAATTCATGGTTGAGCATTGGATCTATCAAAGGGATAAGAAGAACATCACGGGGAACATCACCATGGGCTCTTTTGTTACCATCCTTGCCAAAAGACTTAGGGTGCGCTTGCCTCAAGCTAGTGATTGCACGGGATACACCCATTATGATGATGAGAGGTTCCGGGCGGCACGATTCATCAAGATAAGCCATGAGAAAATAGGAGAGCCCGGGAGAATCCTTTGGCTTCGCGATCAAGCAAGCAACTTCTATCTTCCTTACCCGCATAAGGTAGATCTCTCTAATTCTAACTCTTGGCTCATACCCTTTGACTATGTGACTCCTAGGAGCGGCGCAATACCCGAGGTAGCCCCACCTCAACCTCCTCTGTCCATACCCATGGAGACAGATGAGGCAGGCACATCCGAGAGGCCCATCCCGCCTAGTCATGCACCCTCTTCTTATGACGGCAATGATCAAATACCACCTTGGGCCACCAACCTCATGAATATGATGGTTGAAGTGCGCGATGAAGTGAGGCGCAACACGAATGCTTGTGCGGATTATGGGATGCACTTGAGTCGCCTTTCCAATGAAGTGATGCAATTGGGCCAGCACATTGATGATCTATACAGGATTGAAGGCGAGGATGACCAACCATTGAATGAGCCGGCGAATCCGGAACAAGCCGAAAGCAGCAGTCGCTCTGCGACTCTCTCTGTCACAAAGGAGGCCTCCCCGAGCCATCACAGCGGGTCCCGTCACAGCTCCTCTTCTCAGAGCTCGTCTTCTCGTCAAATATGATCGGTAACTCGTCTTTTTCTCCTATTTTACATTTTCTCTCCGTGAATGCATGCTTGGGACAAGCATAGTTGAAGTTTGGGGGGGGATAGGAGAAAAAGCGCATATGAGGGTTAAATGGGTTAATTCTGGATGAAACGGGTCATTTAGGGAGGATTTTTTTTTTGTTTTTTTTCGCTTCTGCTCGGTCCGAGTGGTGTTTTGCTCGGTCCGAGTGACTTTGATCTGAGCTCTGTTCTGTACTCGGTCCGAGTGAGATTCTCCTCGGTCCGAGTGAAAGATAAAAAACACACCAACACGAATTTGCATGAAATTGAATCAGTTTTGCCTATCTCTCTTGTTTTGGATTTTAAATGAAAACCTCACACTGTTGGAAACTGTTTTGAGTCAAACTAATTCCTCTTTCAAGTAAACCGTAGAATGTTTCGATATCTCAATTTTATCCTTGCACCAATGGACTAAATTGGGACTATTTTAGCAAAAATTAGAACTTGATTTTGGATGCTTTGAATTGTTAGATCAATTTTAGTCGATTCTCACAAGTTTTTGCCGAGTGAACTGATTCGCATTTAGACAAATCTTTGAAAAGAAATTTATCGACTTTAGAAATTGTAAAATGGATTTGATCTTGTTGGAAATTGTTTTTTTAAATCGCTTGAATCACCAACAAGCATCAATAATGGGAAGTTAAATCAAATAGCTGTGAAAACGAGGACGCACTGAGGCCTATTCCACCAACTTAGCCACAAATTGGAGGGTATTGGGTTAATTACAAGCTGTCAGGAATTATAATTCAAAGTCTCGAGTTATAATTGGGGAGCTTGCAATTAATTTCTACCGGACCCGGTGCGAAAGCATTGGTAAAGGAGTTGTTGAGTATTATGGCCCAAGTGTACCGTGGCCATAGTCGAGCAACACCCGTCCAACCTCCCTAGCGCGACATGTGCTAGTAGCAAACCTAAGGCCGATGATACCACATTATCCTCTAGGGTGTTAAGCCCCATGGCTCGACTTGCATAAAAAAAAAACTATTGGTGAAAATTTGGAAATTGTTTTTAAGAGAAATTTATTATAAAATTTCCGAAGTTGATAAAGGCCTTTACAAATTTTTGAGGAGTGTGAAAATGAACGGGTGAGTGAAATTGAGATCGCATTTGAAATAATAAAGAGAAAGCTAGAGTTCTAAATTTTGAGAAAAGAAATTTCATCAAGACCAAGAGTCGCATTGATAAATCGTAGAACACTAAACTTGGTTTATGAAATATTTTTAGTTTGACTTATTTGATTGAAGTGTGAGAAAATCTTAAGGCATCATTGATTAAGTTTCATGCTATTTCCTAGGTTTGAGTTACGGCATTGATTTAGATTCTAAGCTTAGGGCGATGCTTGAGGACAAGCAAAGTTTAAGTTTGGGAGAATTTGACATAGTCAATATTTATTATCATTTGGACCGTACTTGGCACTTAAAATTGACTCAAACCAACAAAATATTTATGAATTGTCGTGTTTTTCCCAGGATTTGGCTCTGCCGTCGTTTCTTCTCTTCTCTATGTACAGGTTTTAGTGATTTCTGGTGATTACGAAGTATTTCGATGGATTCCCGGTGTTTTCTGCATGCTAGACGACTCATTCCTAGCATAGGAGGCATTTCTCAGCACTCTGCTCGGTCCGAACAGCATTTCACTCGGTCCGATTGGCACACAGCCGCCATGCCACTTTCCTTGTACTCCACTCGGTCCGAGCAAGGTGTCATTCGGTCCGAGCAGACGACCGCCATAGCAAGTTTGGAATGTTTTTCAATATGGAAATTGGATTTTTTGGTATTCTTTCTTACCTTGGCGTCCAAACCTTCTCTGTATACACCTGGGAACATCTATATATACCTAGGGCACGCCTAGGATGAAGGGGGACGGCTACCCTAGATTCCCACTTCCCAAAGGCTCTTTTGTGCTCTTTATCCATTGGAGATCATTAGGATTTGATTCTAGAAGACGACGGCAGTTGTGGAGAGACGATTTTACCACCCAGCAGCACCCCTTGCCTATTGGGTCCTTGGATTGATCATAAAGGAGTATTTGTTTTGTACTTCTTTATGATTTTCTCTTACGATTTGATGGGCTTGTATCTCTATCTTTATATACTGTTTATTATGTGTTTTGCTATTATGTTAGGCTAATTATCTATGTAGTCTTAGGATTAGGGGATTACCTTTATGTTTGGATGATGTTTGTTTGACTTGTTATGTTATATTATGCTTTGAGACTTGTTTATTGAGAATTGTATTGATTGCTTAAATTAAACCACTTGTTGAATCACTAATTACCCTCTAGTTGAACAGCTGCATCTAGTAGGTCTAAGTTAGGATAAACAAGTTGAATTGATTTAAGTACTTGGGGTAAATTGTTGATCCGAAAGGGGAAGTTAGCTAACACCAAAAGTGTAGTTTTTAGAATGGTTCAAAAGACCTCTAAATATCCCTAAGAACTCCTTTAAACAAGTTTAATTCGTCGAACTCTATACCAAAAGTTGTGAATCGATTAAATTAATTAGGTTAGATTGTGATCGAACCAGTATCTGCACCAACAAGCGAAAGCTGAGGCTTAGAACAACTAGGTTTGACCAATAAACCCTGACTTGAAGCATAACTTAGTATAATAAACCAAATAAACTCACTTTTGTCTTCTGCTCGGACCGAGTGAGACATTGTTCGGACCGAGCAGAGTGGCGACCGTAGTTTAAACACCAAGTTTAGCACGACAGTGTTCGACTTTGGAGTTTAGGCAACCAAATATAATTGAAACCCGACTCCTAAGACACTTTATTATCTGATTAAAACCCAAAAGACCTTACCTTTAGTACTTTGCTTTAATTTTAGTTTAATTGTTTTATTCCAAGTCTAAAAAAATCAACCAAAACTGTTTAAAATTTGAGCACTATTTAATTTTACATTACTCAAAATCCCATAAAATATCTCCATCTAGATTTTAAGAAAAGATAAGTCCGGTATTCATAGATCCGTCCCTTGGGTTCGACCCTAAAGCTATATTCTGAACGATTAGTGAGGTTAGCTATAGGTACAAATTTATTTGATTCCTAGGTAATAAACCTTCATCATGCGGCCAACAACTCTCTGGTGTAGCCAACATCTCTCCTGTGCGGCCTACAATGCATACAACATGCCCTGGACATCTCAAGTATGGAGTACAACCTAGCTGTGCGGCCAACACTTGGGCTGTATGACTCATTCCCAGCCCAGCACGCTGTTGTACTCCCAACAGGGCCTTGCTGTAGCTTGCACAGCCCAAGTTGTAGCCCGCACCGACCTAACTGTACTCCGCACCAAACCTTGAACCTAACCCACGCCCTATATAAAGCGCTTCTCACGCCGAAAAATAGGTCATTCTCTCTCCATTCCACCTCCTGGCGGCGCCCAGACCATTCCCATCTCGATTCTACCACTTTTCACCATTGTTTCCCGCACAACCACCTCTGTCAGCCGCACAGTGTTGGCCGCACATGACCCCCTGTAGGCCAGCCATCACTTCATCCCGCCTTGGAGATCGTTGTTTCAGCCGCCGTAGCTTGGTCCTTTGCTAAGATCTGCTTCATTTGACTTGCAGAAGAAGAAAGGCTTGACCAGGGGTTCACCCTCTCTTTTCTTCTCATTTAGTTTAATGGAGATTGTATCTTTTTACTTTGTTATTTGTGTTTGTTCTTCTATCATGTTAGGTTAGTTTACCTTTGTTCTAGGGTAGGTTAAAAACTGAGGTTAGGATTGATGTGTTGATTGAATGTTTTGGTTTCTAGTGTGTATTACTTGTTTGATTGCTTATTGAATGCTTGTTTGTGCTTGATTGATGAACTAAACCTCCTATTGGGTGAATGCATACACCTAATTTTGGCCAAAGGTGTAGGATACCTAATCGGTTTAACAAGTGAATAGAGGTAGGACATAGGCCGAAAGGTAGTCCAATTGGTACCCAATAGGGGAAAGTTCCTGCTGTAGCGAAAGTTAAGTAGATAACATTAGTAAATCAACAAGTGGACTTAGGATAGTTATGCCAACAAGCGAAAGTTAAGGGTTAATTAATCTAATGGGAGTGTTAGACTAGGTTCTGGTCCTGATACCATGACCAACAAGCGACAGCTGATGTCTAGGGAGTCCAAGTCCGGCTAGATCTGTCTCACACAACTTGGAGACCAATTCACCAAGCCAACACATCATTAACAAAGGGCCTATGTGGCTGACAATTGCCCCTGTGCGGCTTGCAATTGTGCATGTGTGGCCAACAATTGCTACTGTGCGGGTGACAATTGTCCCAGCACGCATATTGGAAGGGGTAAGGCACGAAAGTGACCTGCACCGACTGCCCGAGGCCTAACCAAAGTAAAACCGGACCCCTAGGACACTTTTATACCTGAAATTACATCTGTTTCAATTAGAAAAATTGTTATTTTCTATTTTATTATTTGTTTGATTTATCTTTAGTTAATTTTAATTGCTTGTTATTGTCTTGTTTAAAAACCCAACTTGAATTGCTAGATCTAGACTTTGTGAAAGTGTAAGACCAGTACTTGTTTCACCGTCTCTGTGGTTCGACCCCTAACCAAATCCAACGATTACCGTACGCTTGCGGTATTTTTAGGACCAATTAGGGTATTATTAGCTACACATCAAATGTCATATAGTTCTGGGGCAGAACTGTCACAGCGGTTTCTCTTGTCAAGCTAAGAATATATGGATGTTTGACAACCTGATAATCTGGTGTGGAGCCTTCTAAAGTGAACCTAGTTATTTGATAGAGGTCGTCTTCGGTAAACACACCAGAAACCCTTTGATAGTCAGGAATGGGGATTAGACCTTGTATCTTTCCACCCTGTGGAGAGAAACATTACTTGTAAGGGGAGAGCTGTGTATTAATGAGTAAGAGTACTGTGAGGAGGTATACGGAGCAGCATCAAATGTGTACAAAGATATATTATTTTTTGGTTGTTTCTGCAAAGTGTTTATAGAGAATGTGTGTGGACAAACCGTGTGATCGATGAACAGAAAGGCCATGTTGTACACTCTGTCGTAGCGTGCATCGGCTGCTGGCCAAATCCTGACAATGGTTATGCATTTTTTTCAATTCTATTTTGGTTCTAGAGTTGCTTAGATTTCGTAGGCTGGATCATACTTCCAGGTTTGGTTCCACTATAGCCGATGTCTTAGACAGACTTATCCATCTAACAAGGGGTGTTAACTTGGTTACCAAAGAGTGCTGGGAAATTCTTGGTGGGCATCTGCGTCATAAGTTTTCTCAATCTCTTAAACCAGGAATTACCTATTTTTTGTAGATTTTTTTCCCCTATTTCCAATTCTATATCTGGTTCGATAACTGATAAATGATTTTTATACCTAGTATTTCAACCATTTATAGGTCTTAATTTCATGATTTTATATGTTATTTCTGACATTTAATTGATAATTTAGGTTAGAAGCTAGGTACTATCATGTTTCCTTCATTTTGTACAGGATCTACGCGATGTGGTGACTCGACACGATATTTTCACTGTTTTGACATGACTGGCGATCCACAGACCTGATTGGCGACCCACAGAGAGCACCAGTGGGTAGCAGGAGAAGACTGGCGAAAAAGAAGATTTCAGCGGGCCGTGAAGTTCAACAGCGGGCCGTTGAAAGACGAGAAACCGACTTCTGAACTTAGCACAACCAGTTTTGCAACAAACCTACCACGTCCTGAGCCATATTTTGAGCCTCTATTTGCACGATGTCCACTCTAGAGAACCGACATTGATTGTTATTTAAACCAAAAGCCTTGATGCTAGAGCGGTGCGCAATAGGAAAGAGATTACAGCTAAAGGAAGACAGAGCCACAGGTTTCCGGCGGGTCGCCGAAGTCGTCCGCGAGTCGCCGGAGAGTAGCAGAAGACGGCAAGTTGGAGATCGAGTTGCTTCCTGTTGTAACTTGATTCCTTGCTAATGTTTTCTTTTATCCTTGATACCTGTTTGTTTTGTATGATGTCTACTCTTGAGTAGATTCGTATTTAGGGGCCATGGTAGTGAACTTTTAGTTTATGATTAGATAATATACTTTTTAGTTAATTTCTTTGTTGCGTGTTGTGTTTTATGCCTTGTTTATTTGCTTAATCTGATTGTGTTTGAATTGCTTAGGATAATAGAGGCCTTGCTTGAATGTTAGATGGTTAAGTCCAAACCAAACCTAAGTTATTCGATTACAATTGTACCAACTTGAAGGTTTTAAACTGAAAGGTTAAACCAGGACTAATTAACGAGAGTTAAGTCCTTTCCGAGAGCGAAAGCTCAAGGATTTCATAGGTTAGAAAGGTATAAAATTGCAGAAACTAGACCAAGAAACGAGAGTTGAAATCTAAATTCTATCAGAGGGTTTTGAGTAAGTTGATTAATAACCAGACCTAAAACAAGAGTTTGATATGTAACCCTTCAATCTTAACACAACCCACAAAACGACTTCCAAATTGACTAAAAGTTGAATCTGCCTTAATCCTAGCGGGTCGCCGAGTGAAATAGCGAGGTTGTCTATGCCCGCCAAGTAGCCAGCGACCAGTTAGTAAGTTAAACGACCTGGGTTCTTTCTGCGGGCCGCTGGAACTGGAGTAAACTAAAGTATTAGCTTACCTTAAACCCCTAAATCTCAATTAGCTGTTTAATCCCTCATTAATTGTGACCCACCTGCAACCCTTAATTCCTTAAAAAGTTGAACCGTCTAGCTAGTTTAGTAAAGTAAAAGATCGATATTCCAACACTGTCCCTGTGGATTCGACCCTCAAGCTGTTCTACAAAAAATTAAATCGGTAGACACGAGATTTTTATTTTGAGACATTGGGTTCCCCCAAGATCGATCAATAACCATTGTTAATTGATTAAAAACTACAACTTATTCACGAATGGCTTAATGATTATTCTGTGATTGTTGTTTATTTGCCCTCTTTTTATACAATTTGTACTATTCATCTTCCAACATGTTGACATTTTGAGGAATTTTTAGTCAGCACTTTATTGGTGAGTGATTCTTTGGGGGGAATAATTCTCAAATTAGTTGTAATCAATGATAGCATATTTCACTATTTGGAATTAAAAAAATAACTAGTGATTTGATCGCCTGCATCTGACATGTTATTTCTCTTTTATTTATTTATTTATTTATTTTTTTTTTTGTAATACTGTGTTTGTTAGTTGGCATTCAATTACTCTTGGACCTGAAGATTATTTTTGCAGTGTACAACATGCATTGAGAAAAAGCCGACGAAACAACTAATACGCACATATAATAATTTGATTAGAAGCAAAAGTATCTAATCATGTCCAATTAATGAAAACAAAGGTTTAATGCAGGCAGACTAATTTTCTCACACTTGTCATATTTACTCAATCAATGATTTCAATTACCTAAGATCATTATGTTGGACTTAGCAATACACACACACTTTTTTATTGGTAAAAAAATTAGGAATTTTTCAGTTATTGGGTTTTTTCTAAAATATTGCATTATGTCCCTCAATTTTCAAAACAAAATATTCTAATTAATTTATCGAACAAGTCTTAAGTTCAATTGATTAATTTCCTTACAAAAGAAAAGAGATTTTGTAAGAAATTTTCTTATCGCACGGTCCACCGACATAATATTATGAGGACAATTTTCAGCTTTCCAAATGGCAAACTAAGGACAGATCTTGCTCTCTTTTTAGTTTTTATATATACTCGAGCATGATGATCATATATAGTACAAAACGTTCCTTCTTGTATGGATATGCATGCAGGTACAAAACTGCGACAAAAACAATTTCAACAAAAATTAATTGAAATCACCCAAATAGAGAAACTAAAAAGGACATTGTCAGACACGCATTAAACATATTAAAGGACAAGGAAAATAAAAATACTGACCAATTTTACAAAACAAAACAAATACGAAATATCTTTTACTAGGTGGTCACTCCGGATCACATGGGTTCCGACCCGGAACGGAATGGCGGCCGGAGGCGTTGAGTGATTATAGTGGTGGTTGTTGCCACGGCCATGATGTCATCGCTGTTGCTTTTTCTCCGCTCTGTTATATATCTATCCGTGTAGGGTTTGGATTTTCGTCCTGTCTCTTCGATCTGAACAGTGAACGAAAATGAGACAAGCGAAACGGCTCGTATTCGAGGATCAGATACAAGTATTTTCCGACCTCGTGTCTTTTTGAGAGGGAGAGAGAGAGAGAGAGCGCGCGCTCTGAGCTGACACGTGTGCCTCAAAAATTTGAAGTCAAGATTCTTTTGAAAATTCTCGTGTGCCTCCAAAAATTGAAAATCAGCCCCTCTGTGTTGTGGTATTGCAACAAAAGGGTTTCCATCTTTCAATGGGTGCGTTTGGACCGTTGGAAGAAAAAAGAAGAAGAAGGAAGAAGAAGAAAAAAATTATAAACAATTCAAACTCTTCACAAAGTTACACACTTTCCAATACTTCTTCCCACTTCTTCCCTTCTTCCCTTCTTCCCACACCTATCCAAGGCTCCGTTTGGATGCGTTGAGAATAAGGTAGGAAGAAGGAAGAAGAGAAGAAATTTATTGGGAATGAGTAAATTTATTGGGAAGTGTGTAACTTTTGTGAAGAGTTTGGATGGTTAGAAATAAATTTATTGGTAAAAAGTGGTTATTCCTTATTCCTTATTCCGGAAAGAAGCCATCCAAACGGAGCCCAAACGGAGCCAATATGGGTTCACACAATCAGACTAGATTTCTAGTTTTTTTTTTGTTTTCTTTTTTCTTTTATGGAAAGCTAGAATTATAATATCGATTGAAAGGCGAAAAAACATTCATTAGAACTATATTTATTTTTAAGAAAACTTTGATAAATTTGCAATTTGTTGAAATTCCATATAATGTTTCGAGTCAAAATTCAAGCTTGGTAGATTTGAATTGCTAACATTAATTTATACTTGATAGGTTTGAATTTGCTAGATAAATTATATAAATTGTTTCAATTATTATTATTTTTAAACAGCGGAGTTATTCGTGTATTTCATACTTTGGATATATATATTTTTTTTGAAACGTGAAACAAAACTTGAGTAAAAAAAACTAAATACTAGTTAGTATAATAGAATTATAACAAACCAAAAAATCATTATATTTCTAAACCCATAAATCGCCGGTAACAACACCCTAAAACTACCGACAAATTACAGTTAGCCGCTAAGTGTTTGTTTCAATCAATATATTATATAGTTACAAGCATACATTTTTCCCAAACAAAAATAAAACAGATTCAGTATAGTTATAAATTGTATTCATATTTGCATACAGTCATACACACATCCATACAAAATTGTTTGTATGTGTGAATGCAGATATTTTGTCTCTATGGCTCCGTTTGGATAAGGTGTGGGAAGAAGAGAAAAAGAGAAAAAGTATTAGAAAGTGTGTAACTTTGTGAAGAATTTAGATTGTTTATAATAAATTTATTATCTTCTTCCCAAATAGAATCCAAAATGAATATGTACTATTTAACGCGGTAATTGACTATTTTGTACGGATCTTGAAATTTTATATTTAATTTAACGCAGTAATGGACTATTTTGTCTGAATCTTGAAATTTTCTATTTAACGCGGTAATTGTAATGTAAAATGTAGGTGCTTATGTTTTCTTTTATTTTTCTATTTTTTTTGGTTTTTGGTTTTTGTTTGTTTGTTTGTTTTTTTTATTTTATTACATGCTCCGTATTTGCCATTTGCCAATCTGCCCTATTCTATCATAAATTAATTATTTCAGACATCAGACTTCAGAGGGAACAGAGCCGCTTCCGCTTGCTCTTCTGCTGAGCCATCGTCACTCTCGAAGCGCCATTTAAAACTTCAAATCCCTAGCGCAACCCAAACCCCACCCCACTAATCCTTTTCCTTTTCATGGATTCTCAAACCCTAGCGCAAGATCTCGAAGCTTCTATCCTATCCGCCACCACTCCGCCGAAGATTTCGGCGGCGCTTTCCTCTATCGCCGCCTTCCTTCGGCGCCACACCTCCGACCAGCTCCGCCCCTTTTTCTCCCTCGTCTTTCCCTCTCTCCTGCGCCGCCTCTTCGGATTCGATTCAATCTCCTGGCTCGAAATTGGTACCTCGGATAGAGAGCTTTCATCTCAACTTTTCGCCTTTCTCGCTCCCGGTGGACCTCTCTTCTCTTCTATTTCTTCTGTTGATCAGGAATCCCTTGTGAGGTATATCTTTCCAACTGAGCGTCTTCCTGAGTGGATGCGCTATGCTTTGCAAAGCTCCATTTCTAGTGAAGTGTTAGCCTCAATTTCGCCTCTTTTCTCTTCGCGGATTAAAGAAGATGAACTTCAGAATTTGAAACAAATTCAGCTCAATGTGTTCCAGTACTACATCTTTTGGTTTGCATATTACCCGGTGTCTCGAGGCACTGCAGTGTTATCCAATTCAGGTTCTGGCCGAGCAACACGTAAAACCCGACTAGAGAATTGGGTCTCTTCTATACCAGTTATTTCTAGTTCTGGGCGCAAACCTGGTCAGAGACCCGAATCAAGTTTGTATCTACAGCTGCTGTACTCTTATCTCAAAGCTTTTGTGCCCAAGTTGGGGTCAGGTTCGTTCATGCCATACCGCAGTTCACTGCTCAATTACTCGATGAATGATGATGAGTTGGCTTATTTACAGGCTGAATTTGTTGTTCAAACTTTCGTGCAATTCTGGATGGTAGATAATGATCTTTCACCATTACCAGCACAAGTGGCACGCTCTTTAGGCCTCAGTTTCCTGTACCAGGCCATGTTGGGCACAACTCCTCCAACCCCTGGGTTGGGAGATGTGTTGAAGTTGCTTGTCAATTACCTCTATTGGTGCCCTTCATCACCAAAGGATGGGAATCCCCACATGCTGTTCGACAAATTGCTTCAAAGGCCATTGTATAGATTCATTCTGAGGAGCTTCTTATATTGCCCAATAGGTGCTTCCGTGAAAAATTCAGTTCAGATTTTCTCCCTTTGGATGGCATATATACAACCATGGCATATTTCTAAAGAGGATTTTACTGAATTCGAATCAACGAAGGAGCAAAGAGATGAGGGGGGAAACCATAGGGAAAAGGGGTACACTGTGGTTTGGAGGGGTTACGTTTTAGATAATTATCTGTTCTACAGCTCGTTGGTTGTCCATTTTCTAGAATTTGCTCACAAATTCATCCATGCCGATGTTGAGTCCGTGACTAAGATGGTCTCTGAGGTTTGTTTTCCACATATTTCATTCTTTTATTAGGTTGAGGTTTAAAGTTCTAATTTAATTCAGAATATTTTTGGTTTTTATAAATGTTGGGAGCATGTCAGATTCAGTAAAATACACAGGTCTTATATAAGTTCTTATTCCTTTTTTTTTTTAAATTAATATTAGTTCTTATTCATTGTCATTATAAGTATCTGAGGTTTGTTTGCCACATATTTCATTCTTTTATTAGGTCAAGTTTTAAATTTCTAAATAAATTCTGAATATCATCAGTTTTGAGAAATGTTGGGAGTATGTCAGATTCAGTAAAATATACCAGGTCTAATATAAGTTCTTATTCATTGTTGTTAATGTTATCTATTGCTTTTCATCTTATTTTAATAAATTTGTATATACTGTATAACAAATTATATTATTGTATATTAATATCCATATTCTTTCTGCTTACTTTTGAAGGTCTTAGAAGTGTTGTGCTCGTCAACTGAACTACTGGCTCTTCTTTACCGGGTTAATACTGCTTACTCTACTAAACAAGCTGTTTCCAGTTCCTATATGACCAATGACTTGTACAAATACGTTTCATCTATACAGGAGAAACTACAGGTAGGATTTGTCACATTTTCATTCAATTTATGTCTGACCTGAGTGTTTGGTGATAGCGCTTTCCTCCAATGGACAGAACTCAATTAAGTATACTTGAACCCTAAACCAGTACTTATGTCTCAATTAAGTTACATATGCCAATTCAACATCTACCTTTACCATCTTATCAATAAGTAAAGGGAAATTTCTGGTTTTCTCATTGAACTTCCTTCATAATCAAATTGGTACTTTACTTTTGTTTGCAACTGAATTGTTCCTCTAGAGTTTTCACGAAAAAAACTAAGTTGGTCTCGGAACTTTCCTTTTCTTCCAAAATCCTTAAAACTTTTTCAAAGAACCAAGTTGATCCTTCTGTTAGTCCTTAAAATGACTAAGTTGGCCCTTTTGACAGAAGTTCATTGAGTTAGTTATTTTTCCCAAAAGTTCAAGGAACATAGCAGTGCAAATATATGCTCAGGCCAATTTGGCTATTCTAAAAAAATTAAGGATTATTTGGTGCAAATGGAGGTTTATGGTCCAATTTTGTTTTTTTACCTTAGTTTAAGACTAATGCATGAATTTCTCAAAAAAGAAAATAAAGGAGGCAGAAGATTGGGACTAAAGTGGTGACTGTATCAGCATATTCTTGCAAAACGGCATTGGTCCAGAATTGTCAGCCACATACTGGTTATTACACCATTATACTGCTTTCTGCTTTATTATTTTTGTTTCTGTTTGTCAGGATTGGGAGGATGGAATGTGGGACAGTGATATTAATGTTTCTATCTTGCGCGAAAGAAGCAGCATGGATTTGAGATTTTTTAGTGATAGAGACGATGGTGCTTCTAACTTGCTTCAGGTATGGTCCACCCTGTGTTATTACAGTGTGCTACCTTTTTGGAGTAAATATTTTTGATGTTTATTTCACCATATCATATATACACTAAACAACAAATGCGACCTCTATAACGTCATTTGGCCCAACTTAAGCTAGTAACATAAGTATCTTTATTAAGGGTAGGTGCTTGGAATTTTAATTCAGCTTTTGGGCTATACTAGTTTAGCATTCAATTTTAAGAATAATATTGATCAAACTGCAAGTCTGCAAATGAGAAATAATAATAACTAACATAATAAATTGATGAAGGTAGAACCCATTGAAATTAGGTCTACTTTACAGTCAGAAACACCAACTACAAGAAAATTTATTAAGTGATGACAACTGGAATGGAATTGGTATATTAATTGAATAAAGAATTTCAAAACCAAAACAAGACTTAAAGGACCAAGGTGAAACAGTTGGATTTCTGGGGTTCATTCTTAGTTACAAAAATTTTGTGAATTAATTAGTAAAACCTCAAATATTGTTTGCTTTGCAGCTCCTCATACTTCGTGCTGAGCATGAAATACATCTCCTATCAGGTGATGTGTCTAGACATCTCCAATTTCTAGACTTGATCAAAGCAAAAGCCAAGAAGCTTTTTGGTGAGCAAATTGCCAAGACACCAGAGAAAATCTCTCCTAAGGAAAGCCCTGCCAATCAAAAAGAATATTTCACCCTTAGGCGACCCAAGGTTGGCAAATACAAAGGCGACTGGATGAAGCGGCCTATTTCAGATACTGAGGTTGCTTGGCTTGCTGTGGTTTTGATTAGGGTTTCTGACTGGTTGAACCAATATCTCTCTCTCGATGGCAGTGTTGAGACTGATGATGTGGGACCTACTTATGTAGAGGTGAAAGGCAATGAGGTTAGGCAGATCACAGGGCCCAAGGAGGTTCTTTGGTTGCTTCTCATGCTTGTATTCTCTTGGTTTGGGGTCATGTGCAATTTGGTGCTAGGATTTATGAGAAGGCATGGGATGAAGATCAATCTTAGGTTTTTGGCATCTAAGAGGCTTGTTGCATTTTTTGTCTTGTCTTTACTGTGGCCGGTGATTGTGCGGGGTTTGTCTGGGGTTGGAGTGCTCTTGGGTCTGTCATGAGTTATAGCTGGGTCATGTTGCTTGTGTTGGATGAATGTACAGAGCTTGTCATAGAAATAGTTCAGGGGTTGCAGTGGTTTTGGGTTTGTCATGACTTCAGTTGGGTAATTTTGGATGGATGTACAGCCTGTCATAGAAATAGTTGATGTTTTTTGTTGAGTTTTATTTTCTTTTGAAGCAAAGGTTAAAAGGTTTGATGTTTTGCTGATGGTGTAACTCTTACCATTGTCCTGAAATGTTAGTAGTTTTATTCTCTGGAATCTGGATGGGTAAGAGGACAAGGTTTATGTTTCTTACCCTTTCTTACACTGTCAATTTTTGTTATATGGAAGGGCAAGTGTCATGTGCTAAGCTCTTGCCGGTTTCTGTTTATGTTTCGAGTTGATCTTTTTGCCATCCGGGTCCAATTATTTGTATATTGCGGGCTTTTATTTGGGCTTGAAATGCATATTTTCCAATCCTTTTTCGGCATCTCTACTTTTAAATTTTGGGCTGAAATGGGGCCTGGTAGTGATCGATCGCACGTGGGATGGATCGGAATAGTACAGAAAATTGCCATAATCTTTAGTTTTTATTAATATTTAAAATCTAAATTGGAAATTAAATTACAATGCCAATTTGAATGATACTCATGTATACATATTTTGAATATGATACTCTGATGTGAGTTAGTGAGTACATGATAGATGTCCATTCTTGTGATTGGTAGTCTGCGAAAGAAAAAACATTCCCTGCATTCTTATATTTTAAAGTAGATATATGTTAAACTTTCTTCATTTATACAAATATATCCTCATTTATTAGATAGATTTATAAACAGTCAGTAGCCCAATTTCCTTGGACCACTATTCATCACGCGTAATTTACCAGTAAATTTGAGTCTAAATGAATAACAACCCCGTTGGCCTTAAACATTTTTCTTCCTATTAACGGTATCATAATTTAATACACAAAGTACATTGTTAGATAGTTATAAATATAGCAATAAATCCACCTCTTTTGTTGATTGTACAACTGCAGTTTTGTACTCAGAAACGACAAATGGGATACAGAAAGTCGTACTAAAACAGAAACGGTCTAGGACTGCAATAGGAATTGGCACCACCATTGGTACTGCTGTTAGGTAGCGAAGCATTCCTATTTTTGGGTTTAATCAATATACTGTTGCAAATGTAGTGCGAGCGACACCTGTTTCTCTTTTAACGACTGTAAAAGGTGTTTTCAGTAGTTGGTCTCCTCTCATTTAATCGTATGAATTTATGGTGCCAGGTGATCTAAATCGTTGATTTTATATCACACCGTTTATATTGGTAGTAAATATACTAATATAGTACTACATCGTTGCCTATTTTGGTCACTCCTAATTGTTTGTATTGATGGACTGCTTATATTTACTTGCAGCCAGTCAATTTTTACTGTCCACTGGAGAGAAGCCGAATTTGTTTTGAGGTGGGGATGCAAAAAAAACAGTCTCTCCCTGGTCCTGTAGAACCGGTACAGACAAGCAAGGCAAATTATTATTACAAGACATAAATATACAGACAAGAGCAGCAATGTAGAAAATATAATTTCCACAAAACAAAAAAAAGGTGCAATACAGTCATTAACAGTCTGATAATAAGAGACTATTTATTCATTTTCAGGCGATGGCTGCTGTGCTGTGATAGGAGGATCTATCCACTTACAAAACAATTGCAATTGACGATGGTGACAATTGTGTAATTCAATTTGTAAGAATATAAAACAATTTTAGAAATGCTAGAGTCCAATATATTGGACGGATGGGCTCCGCCCAATACGATCGATTTCACGTTTTTGAATTTCATATGACCGATCCGAACCATTCGATATGTTTTCCATATTGAAAACTTATAAGAAACCAACTTTTAATTTTTTTTTGAAATTGTTTACTATTTTTTTGGTATTTTAGAAAATCGTTGTTATTGGACGATCCATAATATTTATATCAAGAATTTTCAAAAATACAAAAAAAATAGTAAAAAATTTCGAAAAAATTTGTTTCTTATAAGTTTTCAATATAGAGAATATATTGAACAGTTCGGATCGGTCATTTGAAATTTAAAAACGTAAAAATGATCATATTGGACGGAGCTATCTGTCCTATATATTGGACAATAGTATTTCTCAAACAATTTTAGTTAACTTAGTTAGAAGTAACACTACACCCTATTGCAAACTTGCAATTGCTTTTCAAGTATTAAAATCAACTCTATTCCTGTAATCGCAGGAGATTGTTTTTTTTTAATATTTGTTAATACTACAATAGAGATTATAATGTTGAGTATGGTATGAGATTAGTTCAGAAATATTAATTCCTAAAATTTCTTAAGTGACAAAAAAATGTAAACCTCTACAATTACAAAAATAAAAATGTTCTAACTAACATTGCCAATTAATCTACAGAAGTATTGTTTCATGGCATGATTTGCGAAGTATTGCAAATATTTTCGCATAGTTCTTTTTTGAGAAATGATATAGTCCTATACGTAGGATGGATGTGGCCCATCTAACATGATTGAATCTTTGTATTAAAACTTGTATGAAACCAAATTTTATATTTTTTTTTCTAAATTTTTTTAGTATTTATTTTGTATTTTTTTTTAAAAAAAAATCGCTCCTAGAACTTATATAGAATGTCCAATACAACGGTTTTTAAAAATACAAAATAAATAGTTAAAAATTTAGAAAAATGTAAAATTTGATTTTGTACAAGTTTTCAATAAGAAGATTCAATCTATCAGTTTGAATCAGTGGTTTGAAATTTAATATGCGAATACGATCATGTTGGACGGCCACATCCGTCCTATGCATAGGACTTTAGAATTTCTCATACATTTTTTTTTCATAAAAATTACATTTCCTCAACAAACTAAATTACATGCAATTCTTAAAAAATAAAAATATCTTCATGTTTGAAGACTTCATTTTAAATAATGTAACCATTATGTCCAATTAATAATAAAATAACGTCATTTTTTAATTCGTGAAGCTTTTAATTTGGTCATGAAATTGATAGTAGTTTGGCAGGTATTTTTATGCTATTATATTATCACTCTCCTATTTAATGCGGGATTGCAACTGACACAGCACAAGCTTGTCAGCTTGTGGACTAATATGTGGTTAGGAATTAAACTGGTGAGCGATCAACGTGGTAATTGTTGTTTTCTTTAGAGATTCGACATTTCAACATATAAGGACCCAAGTGGGAACCCTTCTACTTCTTAAAGACTGCAATAAATGGAGGCAAGGCTTACAACTTGCATGGAACTATCGTTTTCACCGGAAAGCTGTTCTTTAATTTGGTAATTATTTGTTATGGTAGAATGATTTCCTGATAATTTTAAAAAGTAAAAAAAAAAAGAAAATGTAAGAAAGGCTGCTGTGCCCAAGTGTGCAGTTTTTCTGTCAACTTTACGCGGTTGCTTTATTTGAACAGGGACCCGCGAAGTTGAAATTCAATTTTTAAGGTATAAGCTCTACATGAAATTATAGTTTTATGAACATGGACGTTAGCTTTTGTTTTAGACTTCCAATCTGATCATTTACATGAAATTTCCAACTAGCTTATCTCAGGATTACTGGATTAGTCGTGAAATTATATTCCGGTGGTCAATATGTTTATTTTCCTATCACCTTTGCCAAGCAACTCGGTTTATTACAAAAACATTACTGCAATTTAAGATTAATTACATAATTAGCCTTAAAAATATCTTACTCTGCTTTCTTTAATTTTTGCCTCTAGCCAAATCACATATATTAACAACAACATATATAATAACTGAAATAAAAATATCTAGCATCATACACGTACTGACTTACTAACTTGAAATAAAAATATCTAGCATCATACACGTACATGAGGAAAGGGAGGTGAAGGACCATTTAAAGCAAAAATTTTTCAGAAGAGTACAAGATGACCCTCCTTGAGGTTTTATTGTTTGTTTATTTGTAACCCCTGAATTAACTGTGGTTTGGTGTTTAGTTCTTAGACAGTTTATTTCCATGTTTTTCTGGTTTTAGCTTTATTTATTATCTTTCGGTTTTAGGGCTATGTTGGTAGTTTCTTTTCACAGGGGTTTCAATTATTGTATGTTGTGTTTTAGCTGGCAGCCAGTTTGGCTTGTCCTTGTTGTTTATAGTAAAAGCCTATGGGTAGGCCTGTCTAACGTCCACTACGGACACGGAAAATAGAAATTCCTTCCGTTACAGAAACGGTACATATCAGCAATTTCGTTAGCCGTTTCGTTTGGACGAAACGTGACGGAACGACTAAAATTGAACTATATACCACACAAACGAATGACGAAATCCGTTCCGTTAGCCGTTCCGTTTCAGAAACGAAATATAAATCTGTACCGTTAGCCGTTCCGTTAGAACGGAACAGCCACGGAATCACGTGGACGAATCCTCCGTCTGCAGGCCTACCTATGGGCGTTCTCTTGACACTTGACAGTGTAAACATCCAAGTGAATGCAAATATGAATGTAGACCGGTAGGCTCCGTTTGGATTGCTTAGAAATAGAGGAATAGTCTATTTCTAGGTGAAAAGTAAGGCTGTCAATGGGTACGGTACGGTACGGTAGAAGGTATTTTCATGTCCGTACTCGTTAAAATTTTCTTTATTCATACCCGTTAAAAAAGACTTCACCCGTACCATATCCGTACCCGTTAAGAATTAACGGTAAGAATAGGATAACGGTACATAACGGATAATAATAATATTATTAATTTAATAAAAATATATAATGTGATAAATAAATAATATCAAATAAAGTAAAATATTCAGATAATATTTTAGATATAATAAAAATTATGAAATTTATTCTCATATCAATTGAATTAAAAAAATCTATATAACTAATTATAAATTATAATATAATATAGAATGAAAAATCATCATCATAAATAAGTTTGGATGAAGATCGAAATTAATAACATATCTTTCAACATATGCTAAAAACTTGATTATATATGCATATATGTTTGTAAAATATTACCCATTAGATAATGTGTATGAAATAACCCTTACCTGTACCCATACCCGTTAGTCTAACGAAAATAAAATCTTATCCGTACCTGCCTTATCAAATACGGTACGGGTAGGGTAAACGGGTTTCATTGACAGCCCTAGCGAAAAGTATTGGGAAGTGTGTAACTTTGTGAAGAATTTAGATTGTTTATAATAAATTTACGTCTAGAAAGAAGCTATTTTTCCTATTCTCATACGATCCAAACGGGGATAGATTCAGACATGTCAGGTTTGGTACTGCAAGTCAAAGAATAGGTTGATCCTTGGAATAGAGCCTGTACGCATAAATAGGTTTGGATGGCATTTTGGTCTAGACATCGGTTTATTTATTAATTATTTGAGAAAGAAAATAAATAAAAGAATATACCGAGTACGAATGCCATCCAAACTCCTTCCAAATCTATTTTTCAATATGAGAAACAGATTAAATAATTTGAATCGGTCATTTGAAACTCCATAAATAACAATAAGGGAATCATTTTTGTTTGATAATGGTCCAATTAATTTGGACCAAGTACGTATGCGCAGCAAACGCAATATTTTTGTACGGATCGCCTAATATGATGGATCTATGCTTGAACTCTTATCATTGATCTTCACCATTAAATTTGATTGTTGGGATCGCTAAGGGAATCATTTTGTCCCATGTCATTAAGAGCTTTACGAATTAACTGCAAGGTAGCAGATAAGTTTTAGAAAAGCCAAATACTAGCAGATAAATTAAAGTAGGTGGAAAAAAAAAATGAGAACCTTACGTTCGAACGGTCCTAATTAATGGCTTAATGCAAACCCTTCAATTTTGGTTTGCATGTTGAAGTTACCATGGACTTTTCAACTTTACCAAAATGGGTACTTCAATTGGTTGGAATATGCAAAAAAGAATAAAGAAAAATAACTCTTAGAAATGGAAATTGATTACTGCAATCTGTGTATCGTGCAATCCAGAATAAAGATCCCGTAAAACAGATGCCCTGTGCATCTTAATGAAAGATCGCAAGTTCGAAATCCGACTGGATATTCTTTCATAGACATTTGATTTAAAAATAAATTGGAAGACTTGACCCCCAATATATCTTCAAAGAAATATTTGCGTTGATTCCAGCACAAATGTGTAGAAGTTCACTATGAGCTTGTTTGGAAATTGGAACTTTGGAAACCTTTTTTTCCTTTCATTTCCAGAAAGCTCCCGAACACAAATGTAGAGTGGTATCTCAGTATAGTGGATTTTTTTTTTTTTTTGAGATAACTGGAGTTTTCTCAGTATAGTGGATTAAAAGACAGAATAGCATGCATGTTCTTGATATTCAATGTGTCATGCATGTTCTCTAGTGCCAGGTTCTTTTACAGGGGTTATCAATTTGTATCAGTTTCAAATTCTGCAGTCGTTTTGACTGGTAGAACTATTACTGAAAGCCCACGGGCATTTAACTTTAAAAAAAAGAAGAAAAGATTAAAGGAGAAGTTCTCTGTTTCGCTTCCCCTGTTCTTCTTTGTATTTGTTTCTTAAATGTATTTTTAATTAATACAAAGTATATAGAGACGGACAATGATAGCATAATACTCTTAAATTATTAGGAAAGTAAATTGAAGCATGAAGGATATGAAGAGGTTAATTTAAGATGATATATATGGTAACACAATAACTGTGCATTGCTTTAAATTAATGTTCTTTATATGAAAGATATACATATTTCTTTTTGAGGGCCATGAAAGATATATATAATTAAATTTGAAACCCACTTGATATTTCCACCCAATAGCAAGAGGTAATTACTACTTACCATCCATCTAATTATCATCACTATCATCCACGAGCGATTCAGACGCTTCGATCTGATCCGAGCGATCCTAGCGCGTGCACCTCCTTTACCCAGCGATCCGAGTGCGCTTCCCCTTCCCTCCCTCCGCTCCCAGGTACGGCTTCCTCTCTCTTCTCTTTCTTCCTTCTTGAATTCCCCTCCCTCCCTTCGCTCCTTCTTCTTTCTCCATTTTTCTTTCCTTTTGTCCCCTTCTCTTCTCCTTTCCTTTCTGCTCCCTTTATTTCCCTCTCTATTAATTTTTTTTGGTTTCTCACTGGCCCTTCTTTCCTTTCTTTTTTTCTCTCTTCATTCCGTCTCACGTTACATCTGTTCAGTTTTTTGATATAACTGTTCAATTTAATTGTCATTTATGTTTAGTTTATTTGCTCACTTTTACTTTTTGTATGAGTCCACATTGTTTGTTATATCTGTTCAGTTTATTTGATATAACTCTTCATTTTAATTGTCATTTCTGTTCAGTTTATTTGCTCACTTTTACTTTTTGTATGAGTCCATATTTTTTTTATATCTGTTCAGTTTATTTGCTATTTATGTTCAATTTAATTGCCATTTCTGTTCAGTTTATTTGCTCACTTTTATTTTTTGTATGAGTCCACATTGTTTGTTACATATGTTCAGTTTATTTGATATAACTGTTCAATTACTTGTTATATTTGTTCATTTTATGTTCACTGTTTATTTTTATACAAGTCAATATGTTTGTTACTGTTCAATTTATTTGGCAATCATGTTCAGTTTATTTGCTCACTTTTATTTTTTTTGTATGAGTCTACATTGCTTGTTACACCTGTTCAATTTATTTACTATTTATGTTCAATTAGTTGTCATATATGTTCAGTTTAAGAAGACATGATAAAAGTGTGAGGGAGAGGAAGGGAAAATAGATCGCCAGGAAAGAGGGAGGGACGGAAGGAGGGTGCTGGCGAGGAAAGAAGGCGTGTTAGGGAGGAAGGGACGCGAGGGAGGAAAGGCGCGTGAGGGGGGGAGCGTGCGTGAGCGAGGGAGAGGTGTCTCATCCAAAAATGTCGAAAAAAGCAGAAGATAGAGAGAAAGAAAGAGTTGGATGACGCGGATGATTTTTTTATGGATGACAGTTATCAGCTCTGATAGCAAGATAGGGAGTGCCTTCTCCGACTCCCCCTCTCGACACACATGTATATTATGTATATTATGGTGTTTAGAAATGTAAAACATGATGCTACTTTTCATTCAAACATTAATTTTTAAAATTCAAACAACCGATTCATGCAATTCAGTAGTTTTTTTTTTTAATGTTTTTAGATGTTTCTTACTATTTGTTTCCTTAGGAAAACTATATTAAAGTAATTTTCAATATATTTTCGATTAATGAATTTTGAAAGTGGAGTTGGAACTTTCCCAAACAATGAATGTCAAAGCAAAGTAGGCCCTCCCAGCAATGACGATTTTTTGTTGACGAAAATGATTTGCAGGAAACAAAAGCTGCATGACCTACTAGTCATGCAGTGTGTATTAACTTTTAATTAATCCAAAGGGCACTGCATGCCCTACTCTTTGTTAAAGTAACACAAGATAATGTTCCGGCCTCAGGAAGAATTTATGCTTTGCTTGTGCGGACCTTATGTACGTACCCTTTTTCCTTTTCCTTTTTTTTTTTTTTGAGATTACCATGTAGAAAACAAAAATGTTTAGTTGACGTTTTAAGAACATCCATTGTACTATCGGAACGAATTACCGCAATACTTTCTATCTAGATTTAAGTCATTGCTGTTATATATATATATATATATATATAGAGTTTAGCTACGGTGAGTCGCGACAAAAACTCCTAGATCTAGATCAAAATGACCGATCCAAATCGTCCAATATGATCTTCCTATTGAAATCTCCTTGTAGACCAAAATTTTCATTTTTTTGAAATTTTTAAGTATTTTTTTGAAATTTTAGAAAATCGTTAATCTAATTGGCTGTGAACCATTCAAAAACATCAGTTTTTAAAAATCCGAAAAAAATACTTAAAAATTTCGAAAAAAAAAAATTTGGTTTGCACGGAGATTTCAATAGGGAGATCATGTTGGACGGTTTGGATCGGTCATTTTGATCTAGATCTAGGAGTATTGGTCGCGACTCACGGGAGGGTCCGTGAGTCGCGAGTCACCGTAGCTAAACTCTATATATATATATATATATATATATATATTATAATTTATCTATCACTTGATAAAGTTCAAATATGGCTGGAAACTGAGACACTGGGCTCAAACATGAATTGCAGTCCCAATTCCACAATGTGTAACTCAAGGATAATTTATTTGTTAATGGATCGGACTAAATGTCCTATAAATAAAATTTAAATTTAAGGATAACGTCATGGCATAATATTTGTGATAAAATTCATTCATGAAAAAAATTATGAGATCTCATCGTATTTTACCGTCATTAAATAATTTGCATTTAGAAATTTGAAGTTATATGTAGAATGTGTAATACTTTATTAAATAGAACTCAATTTGTATAAAAGTTTATAACATGATATCTTTTTATGTCCTATTGATATAGTAATATAATAACACTCATAATATAATGTATAGGAAAGCGTATTCGTGCATAGAAAAGAAAGGGCTCCAGCTGATGCATGGAAAATTGCTAGGCCGTGAAGATATTTCGAAGGCTTAATTAAAGAAAAGTGTCCCCAACAATTATAATTAATGTCACACCTACCCAAGTACAAAATTCCACGTTTGTAAGGGACTAAGCATGTACTATTTAACGATGATTCACTTATGTATGCCCCGTGTTTTTGTTTTGGTAATTTGTATGTATAGGCCGTTCAACGATAGGCTGTTACCGTTTGCCACCACGTTTCAGTATGAAACGAAACGAATTACGAAACGCTGGAATGTTTCGTTTACTGAAACGAAACGGTAGACGGAACACTAGATTATATCGTTTCAACCGTTTCAGCCTCATTTCAAACCGTTACATGTGTATTTTCTAAAGTGGCACGGTTAACGAAACGGTTTAGGGTTTACGGAATGGTTGATATAAAAAACGGAACGGTTTACGGAATGGTTGTTTAAACCGTTTTTTTTACGAAACGAAAACAGTTTCATACCGTTCCGTATTTTTTCAACACGTTTTTGACAGGCCTATGTACGTATCACTAGTTTTGGCATTTAGTACGGACACACTATACATTAATTCTTAGTGTAAGTGTTATTTAAAACAATTTTTTTTTTGAGGGAAAGTGTTATTTAAAACATGATTTGCGCACGCAAATAGAATCTTATATTATGCTTCATGGCGCTGTTTTACTACTTTTAAAGTTTTAAACCCCTTTCTCTTTTTCTACCATACATTTTTTTTTAACTTTATAGCTTTGTAATTTGATGTAGCTTTGATTGTTATACGAAAAGCCAAGTAGTGGACTAGTGGACTTGAACATGCTTACATTGATTTGCAGGTGCGAATGGCTGCATAATTTGTTAGCATTTTGGCTTATTCTCTATTTTTGTGCCACATTGCTATGTATGTCCTATCTTGGTTTATTATTGGACAACCTAACCACTCATTTCGACGTTGGATCCGTACCTTAGATTTAAAACATGTTTTCAATGCAAAATGAATTTGAAATCGTGTTTCTCTTTTAAAAAGAATTCTAGTATATTCATTGACTCCGACAAACGTCACATAAAGGAATCCTATCAACAATTAGCCGAATTATTTCAAACTCAAATTTCTCATGTGAAAGACGATATCTAAGAATAACTATCATAAGCATGAATCACACGAATGTTCGAAATTACGTTTAGTTAATGAGTACATGATGGGTCTTGGTCAAAAGTGAAAAGAATGGAACATTATATTTTTCCAATGATGTGGCACAGTTTCTTTTCAATTTATTTGTGTGGGACAATACAAAAGTAATTTATGAGATTGTTACTATTATCATATTTCCTGTTAAATTTTTGCTTATCGAAATGCTTACTTTTTAGTCAAAATGCTCTCAATAAGGTAGTGCTTTGTATGGAATAAAAAATGAAGAAAGATGAAATATCAGAACACATAGCCCATTCTCTCTTTTTGGAAAAGCATCATATTCTTCAAAGAGGGTACAAAATGTACTTTAAAATAAAGCAAATGAAATTGTTCATAGGCCGAGTATAATAATAAGTAAATTTGGCCCAATATCCGAAATTGCAGTAATTATTAAAAATCAAATATGATTATGGTAAATTGATGTATAAAATCAGAAAAAATAAATATAGTAAAACGAAATATATATGTCATAGTATTTTGAGATAAAGATAATAATATTGAATTCTTCAACACTCATAAAATAAAAAGAAAATCCAAATTATTATAGATAATGTGTCATGTGGTATTATATATTTACAATAAATCTAATTGTCAGCATATATCTGTCCAGAAAAGAAATTGAATCTCAAATGTATATATATATAAATGTATAGACAAAAAAAAAAAGATATTGTAAAACAGTGATTATAGATGTCATCAGCACTAGTAAATTGTTTTTTTTTTTTGGTGCAAAGCCTTTTCCAATTAGTAAATGGGTGGAGCCTGGAGGGCATCTCGAAAGCATATAATACTATCACATGATGAGTTTAGGGATGATGTTACGACTTTGTAGGCTTTTTCCAACGAAACGAGTGCTAACAAGGCTAGTTAACTGTAGTCTGTAGACAACTCATCATGTTCTCTTAAAATTCAATGGACAACACGAAAGAGACTTCTTGCTGTACTTTTCTAAAGTCTGTTGGGTCCAGAAAAGACCAATTATTTGTTTTACATGTCATAATTCATAAACAACAATTCTACAAGTTATAGATTTATTTTTTTTTAAATTAAATAAATACGAGACTTAAATCATTCATTAAGATCAGTGCTTCTATTATTGAACTGTTAGACACGTGCCAAATTCTACAAATTTTTAAAAGTACGTAATATGTAATATCATATAGGATCTTGGTACTATAGCTCAGATTGGATTTATTTTAAGGTTCGAGTTATTTGTTGAAGTTTATGTCATTTCAGATGGATTGGTTTTGTGTTGTTCAAGTCTCAAATCGTTCAAACTCAGATTTTGAGTTATTTGTCTATGGATCAATCTCAAGCTTCAAATCGGCTGGATGGAGTCTGGTCAGATTCCGTTCAGTTTGACTTTTCAAAAGTATAATATCAGCATGGTTTGATCTAAATCAAGCTGTATATATATATATATATATATATTCTTGTAGTAAATTAAAGTTTGCCTTCTCAACCACTTCCTACGGGCATCCTAAATCTCCAATTAATATAATTTTTACTGAAATTTGAAAATGCATTTTTATCATGGACTCAATAACAATATTATCATTCTGTTATTTCAGGGTTTATAAATGAATGAATTAAGATAATAAATGAAAAAAAGTAACACAGAGCGATTTTTGCATATTAGAAAAAGAACACGTGTTATATAGCGGAGTAAATTATTCCTCTTTTTCCTGCTACCGAATGAAATCTTCTTGACAGATTGCACGTGCTTAGCACATGACATCCATCCTCCTGTTCTTTTGCCAGACTGTTCAGATGAATAATGCACCCATAGGCTCCGTTTGGATAGGTGTAGGAAGAAGGAAAGAATAAAAGAAGTATTTGAGAAGTGTGTAACTTCGTGAAGAGTTTGAATTATTTATAATTTTTTTTTTCCTTTTTCCTTCTTCTTACTTCTTCTCAACGCATCCAAACGAAAGCATATATAAATCCAATCTCATGTTCAGCTACTTGAAGTATCCAGCTATCAGTATATTATATACCTATATAATATATGAATTCCCAACAAATTATAATAATACAATGCATTCTTATTTGTAAGCGGTATATAAATCTTGCAAATATATATTTTCTGTGAGTTGGACACGGAGGTCGAACTTGGGCTAATTGTAAATGCAAGTACGTACTGCAACTACAGTTGTAGGGGTTTTGGGCGTACAATAATTTGATGTAATAGACTTCTTATATTACTTGAGAGTCTTGATAACTATATATTGCTCAAGAATTTTTTTTCTTAGCTTTTGCACAGTGCTTATTACTTTACTCTCTTTTTTATGTCCAGAAAGAGTGAACAATTAATATACATAATAAATAATTCCACAATACGGCATGAAAATATATAGCTTTGCGTGTAAACCTTTTTTTTTATATAACATAACTAATTAAATTTCTTCGGTGATAAAAAAAAAATACTTCCACTATACATAGTTAGGCTACTCGAGAGACATGAGCAAAGCAATTGAATGAGAATAATTTGCATAATGATTCTATAATAATAACCTAAGATTGGAAACGCTATAATATCATGTTAAAAAAACTCCAATGATGCTGCTCTCTGGACCATAATTTTATTAGAACTTCAAAATATTAATATAAATAACTAAACATCTTACTTAAATTAATTACTGGTATATAAAAATATACTTGTGTTGTTAGGGCTAAAGACTACTACGTAACTTGAACCAAATATATTCTTCAAAACGTTGTTATTAGTATAAGCTTTTATTTGTTACAGTAATTACCGCTACTTCTATAATGAACATCTAAATTTTTAGATTTATAGTATAAAAATTAGGCTTGCTATGTGAACTGGGACATCCAAGACGTGAATCTTATTTGAATAGATATCATTAATTAGTCACTAGATAATTGGAGTGTTAGACCTCAAACGTACGTACTAAAAATGATATAAACATTTTATTTGATTGATTTTCTTTGGGAGTATCATGCGAAAATAAGTTCAAGTCAATGTAGAAGTAGAACTAGTACTCTTGAAATTAATGTGCGTTAGAACCGGTGCTCTTGAAGTGTGCGTTTTGGCGCTTTGTGATTAGACAAAAGCAAATCATTTGGAAGCTTATAATTGCATTCAATAAACAAAGAGGCATGCACTTTTAGTTTACATATTGAGATTGAAAAAGAATTAAAGTTTATTTCTTATGAGTACACTCCATTCACACATGTACCCAACACCATTGAAATTAGTCCAATATCACTTGATGAAAGAGAACTCTCTATGAGAGGGTAGGATGTCTGTTTTGCGAAAAAGAAAGACGAAGCATTTAAAAAGGAAAGAAAAATTTGGTAAAGGATGAAAAAGAAAAAGAAACAAAGCAAGCAAGAGGCTAGGAGGCATTGTATCATTTCCTTTTAATTGTGCACAATTACTCTTAGACAAATGCCCATATATATACACCCAACCAAAGTAGATAATCCCATTTGCACCCCCAATATAATCTTTATTCTACAACTCATAATTTATATTACTAGAACATCACCACTAAAAGAATCAGCAACTAAACAGTACCAAGGGAAAACAAACAAAAAAAAATAAAAAATTGGGGGTGAAATGGAAAAAACTTGAAAGATGTACAAAAATTTACTAACCTGTAATGAGTATTAAATGATATCTCTATTTTTGCAAACTTAATAAGAAAAAAACCAACAACCTAGCTCTCTTTTTCTAATATTCCCAAAGAAGTGGCTCCTCAAACTGATACTGAATTTCTTCATTGGATGCCCATGTTGATATCGCTTCTGACATCCCGAACCCAAACCTGAAGCCTAACCCATCTCTCAAATCAAGCAATATATCAGGCAAGTTAAACAATTCATCTTCATGACCTGCACTGCTGCTAGAGGAATTTCCATCTCTATGACCTGCACTGCTGCTAGAGGAATTTCCATCTCTATGACCTGCACTGCTGGTGGTAGAGGACTTTTCATGTATCGGCTCCATGAACTCTGGGGCAGCAGCCTGGGCAGCTGCAACCTGTACATCCTTGGGACAAGTTGATGCCGGTTTAGGTAGCATAGGGGCCAATGAAGGGAAATTAAGGTGTGCATTGGGGCCTTTTATTGCCAGTGCAGCCACATCATGGGCACGTGCCGCCATTTCAGGGTCCGAGTATGTGCCAAGCCAAATGCGAGACTTCTTCCGTGGTTCCCGAATTTCTGAAACCCATTTTCCCCAGCTGCGCATACGCACGCCTCGGTAAACCGCGTGTTTACCCTCACTGCTGCGCTGACGCTTCTTCGGGTTGTCAGTATTGGAGCCATTCTCTTTTAAGGATAGAGTTGATTTTGTAGAGGCATTGGATGAAGAAGTGGAAGAGGAATTGGAATTGGAATTAGAATTGGATGATGAATTAGAAGAAGAGGTGGTAGGAGTCGTAGGTTCTTCCATGGGGAGACGGAGAGGATCTGAGAGACTGAGAATGTCAAGTGGTTGCATGATATGGTATGGGGTTAGGGGATTTTATTAGTGAGTGCTCAATGAAGGAGAGAAGATCAGTGAGAAAAGAATAAAGAAAAGGCATGGGGCCATGAGGAAGAGATGGTATATATTACTTTGGCTTTTATTATTGTTATGGAAGGTTTGCTATTGAATATGGAGATATTGACGTTACTTGTTTTTTTTTATTTCCTACTTGTTCATTTTTAAATTATAAAGATCTTCCACGTTCTTTATAAAGCGAGATTATTGGTTTTGTCTGTATATTAGTATATAGAAGATAGTTAAGTTTAACTTAGTGGTAATGCCAAGGAACGAGTAAATATTTACTTCAACGGAAAATAAACTAATTAGTGATATGTTACAAGTGGATGGTTTACTATTTTGCTATTAATGATCTCAATAAAATCTCATTCAAGAAGTAAGTAGACGACTATGTTATTATATTTTGATTTTTTTTAAGATAAATTGGAGGTCTAAGTCACTCAACTTATTTTTAAATTAAATGTTTATGAAAAACCTTCCAACCGAGTTTCGAACTTACGACCTTTCACTTAAGAAATAAAGATACATTATTCTTTGTCACTAGACTATTATATTTTGATTAAAGTACAGTAGTAATTTTTTTCCCATTGTGAACACTAAAATGAAAGATCTATTTTGTTATCTCTGTTTTTACAATTATTTACATTGGCATTTTGTTTCATTTATATTAACAGCTACATAAGTACTTGGCAACAACGCTCTAAATAGTTATTTTTAATATCAATTATCTTTTCAGAATTGCTTTCCCGAAGGACATAAATCAGTACTTATGATTAGAAAAGCGGATCAAAATTTTTTTTTTGGAAGAATTCACTAATGAATACCCCGCTAACGGTCAAGTCAATTAGCAAACAGTTCATATGACACTTACTTCCTGCCTGACTTTTAACTGTAGTTTTGACATAAGCATTAAATTTTATTAGAAAATCTTAAAAAAAATATATTCATCACTATCATCGATATGAAACATTTAAATTTGAAAAGGCTTAATTTAAGCTCTGTTCATCGATATAGTACAGGAACACGTTAAACACGAAATGTACTTATGTAATTATATGTTCACTATTGCTATTTATACGGTGACTGTTCAATGAACTTAAATGGAGAGATCGGCGCTCTTGGTGGCGAATTATTAGCTCTATCAAGTCTGATTAATCCTTTAAAAACAATACCGTTGAAGGTTTCAGAAAACTCTGCGTTCCTTGTCGCTGGTAAGACTATATTTATATGCAAGCTTCCAATTCCATAAATATTAGAAAAAGGCAACCAAATAATGAAGTCTTTCTCTTGTGTTCCATGCGGCAATTTGACTTCCGAATTTCGAGGAAATTTCATACTTTAGAAACAAAATTGTATAATTAGAATCTTGTAATGAGAAAAAACTACTTCATAAACAATCATATTTATAGAGAGAAACGCGGTGGTAAATGCAATTCGGAATTATTAAGATCATTTCTTTTCAACGTCATCTTCATTATTTTCTCCTCACCATCATTTTTGGAATACTTACTCATAGTTATCTCCATCCTTTTTTTTTTTTGTCTTTAATCTCATCAAGTGCGCACTCATCCCTTCTAGTTTTGATGCTTATGCTTATCTCCCTCCTCCCGTCTCATGGGGACCTCACCCCACACAAAACAAGGACATTCAATTTAAAGAATTAGAATAATTAGAACAATAATATTAACTGTCTTGAAAAAAAATAATTTATCTCGAAAAATATTATTAATTGTTCTAGAAACTAACACATTTAGTTTACATAACTAAGACAATTAGATTACAGAACTATGACAATTATAAAAATAATCTAATTGTCTTGGAATAAAAATTAATTGTCATGAAAAATATTATTAAAGAAACTCGGGCATTTAATTTACAGAAAGACAATTAGTTTACATAACTAGAACAATCAGAAAAATAATACTAATTGTCCTAGAAAAAAATTAATTTTTTAAAAAAATATTATTACATATTTTGGAACTAGAACAATTAGCATACAAAACCAGTACAATTAACATTCAAAACTAGAACAATTAGAAAAAGAATACGTCAGGAGATCAAAGAGGAGGTGGGCTGGGAGTAGGGGTGTCAAACGTTGAAACGGAAGACGGAACAGACCTGTTTCGCTTCCGTTCCATTTCAGTCGACGGAACAGAAATTGATTATGTTTAACGTTCCGTTTCGTCAAATGTAACAAAATTCCATTTCTTTTAACGTTCCGTCCTTTATTTACCATTGATTTCAGCGGAATTCCGTTTTTTGTTTCAAAAACGTTCATAAATTTCAGTTCCGTTTCCATTTCGTTTTCAGAAACGAAACTGAAATCTCTTCCATTTAGCGTTCCGTTTGGACGGAATGGAACGGAACACCCATGCGGAACGGAATTTTGACAGCTCTAGCTGGGAGGTTAGAATGAGGTGCGAGAGAGAGAAAAAGCTAGGTGTTAGGAGAGTAGGGACCAGGGAGTAGCAGGCTTTGGATGGTGGGATGAGAAAACTAGAACGAAAATTAACGTTGATTTAAAAAAGAAAAAGAAAATACGTAGGATGATGGAATGAGGAAAAATAATAAAATATGCAATTTAATAAAAGAAAAATCTGGTTTGTTTGTTTTTGCTTTTCAGAGAAGTGTCGTACTCATACTTGCATCATTAATAACATTTAGTTAAAAAATGAGAAGAACGAAAATTAGGAAAGAGCGACCAGTAGAAAAAAAAATGATATAGTTGATACTTGCTAGTACTTAAATAATTTTTAAAAACAGTTCTGTCCTCCGTACGGATTTACTGCCCAGGCATTTGGCGACAAAATTGTAAGTCAATTCAAAGAAGTAAACCAATCACACAAGAGTCAATGGATGCATTTCAATTACTTTAAAGAGCTTAATTTGCACAATTCTCCCTCAGTTTTCAGATATACGCCATTGTGTTTTAACTCAGTTTTTGTGCTTTCGAAAATTTTGAGTCTTTTTTGTTTTGCAAGTCATCATTTTGTTTAACGATATTACACGATAGAAAAGGAGAAAAAAAAACTAATAAATAATATCATACAAGGTAAATTCTTAGCTTCCGAACAACCATGAAAAAAATTTAGTTTTTCCAAATCTTTCCCATTGTTAGTAGAGTTGTTAATACCATATCGTTTCGCTTCGTTCCGTCCAAAACGAAACAGAAGTGGTAGGAAAAATGGTTTTGTTTCTGAGAATGAAACGGAAACGAAATATGGAGTGGTACACGTTATTGTTTCGTTTTATCGAAAACGGGCATAAATTAATAGAAAATAGATTGAAATCAATTGAAAATTGAAAATGGAACAGAAACGGAATGAAAAAATCATTTCGTTTAACGAAACAGAATGAGCAGTGTGTTTCGTTGCCGAAACGGAACGAAAATGGCAGCGGGTATTTCCGCTGCCGTTTCGCACGTTTGACGGCCCTAATTGTAAGACGAAATATTTATGTTGTGCTCCACAACTCAAAGTCTAAGAGGAGGGAAGGGAGGACCGCCTAGGTTTTTGTCATCCAAAATTAGGAATTATAAAATGAGAGGTGCTTTGGACACGAAAAATTTGACTAGGGACATTTCGATATTTTGTAAATGACAAAGTTACCCTCGCATTCTCCCAACCTCATTTGGAAACACTCGGGGAGTGTTGATTTGACCTCATGATAAATTCACTAACCCATTAATCTTAGGTCACTAAATACCAAATAAAACTTAGAACGTGCATTAATGATTAACATGAATTAATTATTTTCCATTTCACATGGAGAGAGAATGAACTATAGATTAATTGCTGCCTTTGTCTGCCCATGACAAATAACTACGAAAAACAAATGAAAGAGATTACAATCCTAATTATAATTATTGACATCATGACAATTATAATACATGTAATTATTTAGTTCTGAATAATTATAATAACTTTGTTAATTAAATTAAATACAATAATAAAGTAAAAATAATAATTATTAACAATTATAATAAGAGTAAATTTATTGTGTATCGTGGTGCATAGAGCCTTCTACGCATCATGATATTTTTTGTCAATATTTTTATAAATTATAAATCTAATTTAACCAATCTAATATTGATATCTTGTATCAAACAAAATTTTATATTTTTTTAATTTTTTCATATTTTTATATTTTCTTAATACGGGTCAAATATTCTTGATATAATTTGTTTTATAAAAATGACCAGTTTTAAAAAAATCGAAAAAATAGCAAAAATAAAAAAATATAAAATTTGATTTGCTATAATATTTTAATATATAGATTAGATTAGTTAAATTAGATTTATAATTTGCAAAAATACCAATAAAAAATATCATGATGCATAGAAGATCCTATGCATCATGATGCATAATAAACTACCTAGTTATAATAATAATTAACATTATGAAAATATTATGCGGGGTGCAAGTGTTGTGATGCACTTATCATATTTTGTGATTTTGAAAAAAAAATAATGAATCCAATCGGATTCTTAAAAGGGTAACATTTAAAATTATAAATAAATAATAAATGAGGATAATTTATTTATACGTCATATAAAGTCTGTGCAAGTTTGGTAAAAAGTTCAATTCATAACTTAAACAAACATTTATCATTTTTCTTGTGGTAGATAGAGATATATGCCTCATGAGTTATAAGAAAACAGAACTAATTTTAAATCGACAATAAAATATAAGAACAAAGACCTATAAATTGTACGAGAAAGTTTTGAAAGTGTAAATGAAGATTAAGTGGTGGCTAAAAAATTAACTAAGAAATTATTTCTATTATTATTTAAAAGAGAATTCAATTAAGGAAGCTTTATATGTAATATAATTGCGGGGAGAAAATGGTAAGATTTAACGCAACACTTGGTTTTATTTTAGAGGGGCATATGTGTCTAAAGAAATTCAGAGGAAGGTCCCCAGTCAAATTTTTCGTGCCCAAAGCACCTCCCGAGTAAAGTCCTCTAAAAAAATGAGTCTTAGCTTATCTCCTCTTACCTTATCCTCTTTTATTCTAATTGTGGGGTGCGTTTGGATAGGTGTGGGAAGAAGGGAAGAAGGAAAGAAGTGGGAAGAAGTATTGAGAAGTGTGTAACTTTGTGAAGAGTTTGGATTGTTTATAATTTTTTTTCTTCTTCTTCCTTCTTCTTCTTCTTTCTTCCAACGATCCAAACGCACCCGTGGAGCAGGGCTAAGTCTCAATGTAGTAATAATACTGAATTTATTCCAAGAAAATTATGAAAACGTGCACAAAACATATTAATGGATTAACACTTTGCTATCGCGATTGCATTTGCACCATCCTGAACGTCCATTAAATTTGACTTTATAATTATCCAAATTGAGGTTCCATACAGATTTTGAAACATATAGAGAAAAAGTAAAAAGAAACTAGATAGAAAATCTCGTCAGTTTTTTATGCATTGCATCTGAGGAAAATAAACTGGTCTTAAAAAAATATATACAATTGCAGTCCGTTTTGAAAATATATAGTAGTCTTCACACAATGAAAAATCGTTTTATTAAGGCACCTAGCTCTCTGTATTGTTCCCAAATTGCACTTGTTGTCATTCAATAAAAATGTGCTTTAACCCGTTACATGAACTGTTTTTTTTTTTTTTTTTGAAACAAAAATGAGAGTCAAGCCCTCAACAAGAACTGTTATATAGAATATGTTCCTCATTTTTTTTTTTAACAATAAACTCTTTTAAATCACAGATTCTGGATTAAATGCAAAATCTTGATGTGATCGGGTAGTTTAGGAGGAAAAACAAAACGACATAGCCATCCATTTCATCGTTTGCTTGCGTTAAAGCACGCACCTTTGTTTTTTAAAGTACAGTGAAGTGAATGCGTCAATTATTCAATTGTTTTGGTAGTCTCCTAAATTAGTTGTCTATTGTGAGTGATTTGTAGTTAGAGCAAATTAAAGAAAATTCGATCAGGTTTCAGGAGTTGCCACTTTTTAAGCCCATCCAAATAAGTTGTTACCTGTTCTTCCTATTATGTTATAAATAAAAAAAGGATTATATCAACAAAAAAATAATTTGAATATATCTATTTTATGTTTTATAATTTATAGGTTGCATATCAAATTTGGTGCAATTTGCAAATTAAATAGTCATCTATTATAGCTAATTTGAATTTTTAAATGATTTAGTTTTAAGAGCGTCTGATTGTCAACCGAATAAATTCTAAAGTATATGAAATTATGTGCATAATCCATATAAACTATAATAAAATGTCTTAAACATTATTTTTACATTTTTTTATAACTGTCATATCGTTGTTCTGATTGCTCTATAAAAATGGTTGTCAATATCTCTGTAACCAATTTGCTGGTTAAATAAACTTAACTGAACACATCATATTTATTTTGTACTTCATTAATTCATTAAATTTTCTAGGTTTTGATATTTTTTTCGCGAATATTTTTAGTTTTGTATCATCTCAAGAAACAATATTTTATTTTCCTGAAATACTTGATATATAGTGGCCATCAAGTTTATCTCAGAAGCAATAATTACATATATATTTGATTGTATCACTTCAAAACTTGAAAAGACTTGTAGTGTGCAGGAGACCAAGGTTGACAAATACTAAGGCTGCTGCTGAAAGAGAAAAGAAGACGGGAGAAGGGTGAATGTAAGAAATACTTAGGGTGAGTTTGGATAGGTGTGGGAAGAAGGAAAGAAGGGAAGAAGTGGGAAGAAGTATTGGAAAGTGTGTAACTTTGTGAAGAGTTTGGATTGTTTATAATTTTTTTTCTTCTTTTTCCTTCTTCTTCTTCTTTCTTCCAACGATCCAAACGCACCCTTAGGTAGTTTAAGTATTTTCACGAATTTATAAGATAAGAAAGAAGAGAAAAACTTTTATCTTTTTTAACCTTCAAAATTCAAATAAACAAATTCTGAGCTCTCAAAATGGAAGAGCAGATGAGGTGAATTTCCTTCCATTTCATTTACTTATCATGCCCAACTCTAAATTTTCTTAAGAGCAGAACAAGTTCTCTGCTCTTGTAAGAAAAATGAGTATTGAAAAATAATATTAGAAAAATAAATGTCGAAAGTTGCTATGAGAAACGAAAGAATATTAAAACCCAGGGAGCAGTAATTAATGTAGAATCTATCAGAGAGTATAACGCACCAAAACAACATGCAACACACCACAGTACTGTCTGGTTGACAGAATAATAGCGTGCACAACAAAGGTACGATAATGCACTTTTATGATTTTATCCGATTGTAACGCACTATAGTGTGTTATAGAAGACAATCACGAAACAATGCGTTGCGCAACATATAGGGCTGTCTAACGTACGTGGTGAAATGGCACGGTATGCCCTCTACCGTTATCGTGCCATTTAAAAACGATATGAAATCGACATGTCACTTACCGTTCAATTTATTAAACGAAACAGATTTATGTGCCATCAACCATTCCACTTCAGAAATTATACATAAAACAATTTGAAATGAGGTTGAAACGGTCTAAACGGTATAACCAACTGTGCCACATACCGTTTCATTTAGAAAACGGTGCAATTTTTTGTGCCACTTACCGTTCCGTTTCAGTCGAAACGTGATGGCAAAACGGTAAACGAGTACGTTGATAGGTATAGCAACACATACAAATGTAGTACGTTGCACCTCACTGAACTGAAGACCCTTCATTAGCTTTTTACTTCTTATTGCCCTCTCAATTTTTATTTTATGCAATTTCTGATTTTTTTTTTGTTTTCTTTTGGCCAATTTAGTTGCGCAGCATTTTTTGTCCTCCTCTTTGATATTCATTTGAAAACTTTCTTTTATCAATGAAAAGGCAACTCAAGGCAAAGACTTGTGCCCTTATTTTTCCTTGCACAAAAAATGCATATTGGAAGCAGCCTAGGTTTGAAGAGAAAGTTAGAAAGCTCTTTGTAGGTGTTCTGTATTCAAAAGAATTGTAAATGTTGAATGGTATATATGAGCATCAAATCTCCATTATGACTTAATTTATTAGAGGTGGCCCCATGGATCTTTTTTCTAAGATTACAGGTGCAGACGTGTCATTGTTCGATTCAAGACAATTGATAATTAGTTAATTACAGTACAGCATGAATCACATTCTTTAATAATAAGTACTTTCTGATTTTGTCTAAACCACATGATTCTAATTGGACCGATGACTCAATTAGTTCATAATTTCACACACGCAGCTTCCATACAAAATAGTTGGTGGCAACAGTTGCCAATCTCTGGTCAGAGCGCTAATGGTTGGTTGTGTGGAAGCATCAAAGGAGAAATGCATATAAATTGAACCAATTAAAGATCCCCTGTATTAATTCTGTTCTGTTGTTATCTGACATGGACCTACGTTTTTTTTTTTTTTTTTTTTTTTGGTTGCCTCGTCAAACCAGAGTATGGTATCTTTATACTCGGGTCTGGTTCTCTAAGGCGAATATGAACTATCATACCATATGCCAACTTGGCAAGTGAATACAAGACCACACAAAAAGAAATGTCCACATGGAATCTGACAAAAGTTCTAATATTGTGTCTACATGACAACTCTAGCAGTCTAGCCTGTAAATATTTTTTCGTTGAATCACGAAAAAACAAATGTATTCCTTTTGGTCGTTGTTTTTTCCGTTGATTACTCACAGGAAGTAACGTCCCGTGAGTGAAGAAACACTGGTTCAATATCCTAGCTACTAAATATTCCTTGTCTATATATTTTAAATTAGAAAACTAAATTACTACTTTTATCTTAAAAAAATATGATGACCCCCCCCCCCCCCCCCACACACACACATACACATGCATGTTCGCCTTAGAGGATTCAGAACTCCTCTCTTATCATGTAACATGTGCCCAATTTTTAAATTCTAATTCCTTGGGAGCATTCTCCTTGTTTGTCGGAATTGTACACATTTTCTAGCTTCTTAATACAGTAAATCATATAAATCCAAGATTTTAATTCTGTAGTGGCCATGATTTTTTTTTGGAATAGTTACTGGCCATGAAAATTGAAATCAGTAGTAGAAACGCATCTCACTACAGTTCAGTCCATTCAAATAATCAAGCACGACAACAGATATGTCACATCTCATAATTATTTGCATCATTGTTGCTACCAACCGCCATTTGGGGTTTTCTTCTGCTTTAAAAATAATTAATCAATCTGATCTTAGCTGCGGGTAGGTTCTAGATAATTATATAGTCAGAACGAACTCGTATCAGTATTAAAAGAAGTGCTATCTAACTATGAATTAACATATAATTAACAAAAGCGAACATTTCCGCTTCTGGGACAATGATAGATTAAATATTGCATGCCACATTAATAAAGAAGAGTGAAGAACATTACACTGGCATATTCAACTGTAAAATAATGTAGTCACTAAAATATAGTTGCACCTTTCATTTGCTTTGAACTTTTGTTTAATCAAAGACCTGCTTTTAGAATTTGAGCAATAATTTACATAATTGCCACTTCATAGGTACCCACCATACTTCACAGAGAAGACAATCTAGATATGTATGAGCCTAGAGCTTTTTATATATATGAGGATGGCTAATGTGCCATAGATGGCACAGAGGGTCCCGTGCCATAGAGTCGTTTTTCGAGATTCAAAATTCAAATGCTCAATTTGAACCATTCAAGTTATTCACCACATTAAAATATACTTGGAGACCAAATTTTACATTTTTTTCTAATTTTTTTGCTATTTATTATGATATTTTTAAAAAACGTTATACTTGGAGTATTTCAGACCCTCCGATTTGAACATATCAAAATAAATACCAAAAAAATTCAAAAAAATGTAAAATTTGGTCTCCAATGGTATTTCAATATGCTGATCAATTTGAACGGTTTGGATTGACCGATTGAATTCCGGATCTTAAAAAAATGTCTAAAAAAAGACATCTATGACACTTTAGCCCACCTCTCTCTCTCTCTCTCTCTCTATATATATATATATATATATATATATATATATATATATATATATATATATATATATATATGTCTACGACTTCATTTATATATACATACCCTGATTTTATAGGCTTAATTTTTTTTTGGGCGCTTTCAACGTGGATATTATTGTTAGAATATTTAATGTGGCCTATGACAATTAATGTGAGCCAAGTTCATTTAAGATAATTCACTAAAGGGTGCATCATAATTTGATGGAAATTTTGATGGACCAGATTCATTGTACTTGATCCATTTGGTTGCCTCAGCATTAAATGCTCTCTAATCTGAAAATTAAAGGAATCCTTTTCCATAATTCTGCCATTAAGAAATTTCAGTAAAGAAAAGAGAAAAACGCCATTGTTGACCATCATTATGGCTGAGGAAAACTCAAAGAAGATCAATACTAACGCTTCCGCCTAATGACTAACCATTTCTGCTCTTCAATTTGGATACAGAGCAGATGTGATTGAAGAAGAGTCGTGCATGGCTTACGGGTTTCAACTTCATCCACTCAACACTCGATTTCGATTAGCGATGGCACGAGGTATTTTACGATTCCTGGTTAATTCCGCATTCTAGAATCGTTGTTGCGCTTACAGTTGGTATCAGAGAGGGTTATACCGCTAGATTGTCTTTATTGAAATAGAATTTCATAACGGTTAAACAGAAATTCTGTTGTAAGTGTTGAGTGGATTGAGTTTTGTCTGATTTTCTTAATTATCTGAATTCGTGGATCATTATCTCAAGATCCGCTTATCTGATTTGAGTGAGGTTTTCGGAATTAGAAAGATCTCTGGGTCTACTTTCCATAGAGACCAACATCTTGAAAATCAAGCGGGTGCATAGGGAGATAATTAATTCGCAATCACAAGAGGTCAGAATGTCAGGGTTCTGAAATTTCTGACCTTTCAGTAGTACGGGGCATTTTTCTCTTAATTGGTAATTTGGATTTGCATGAAATTTTACTGGGATGTAGATATTTCATATATCTTTCCATAGAATGTAAATTTGTAAAATTCCAATAAAGTATCAGTGAGAAATGCTGTCTGCAAGTTAAGTCTGTCTGACAGTTTGTCGATTTTTCGTCTGGGATAGTCTGTTTTTCGAGGGCTATACCTTTTGATCTATAAACTTGTTTTTGATGAAACTTATGTCACTGGAAAGATCTTTGAATCTAGTTTCCAGGATGATCAATAACACAGAAAACGGATGATTATAGAGAAAGTTATCGTCAGATTACCAGAGAGTGTTCAGGCTGTCTGAAAGTTTTGGATGAACTCTGGTCGCACCTTTTCGTGGAGGACGACCCGTCCTGGGTTTGGAACGACCCGTTCCAACAAAGTGTGGTCCAGAAATGATTTTTATGACAAAATTAAGATACAATCAGACATATTATGGTTCTCTCTTGTCAATTGAACCTTGTAGATTACTTAATTATTATGTAAATCTATAGAATAGTCACAAATTTGTTCAGAATACTGAATTTGTATATAGATGGTTGGCATCTTTATTGAAGGTTGGTTAGTCAATAGTGATATGCTTGAATATACTGTAGTAGTAAAGTTATGCATATGAATAATTTAAACCATACTAAGTTACTTTTAATAATTTGGTCATTATCAATTTTAATAACTTTAATTGTAATTATCATTTTATTAAAAGAAAGTGTGTGATATTTTATTTATATATATCACAATAAAGCTTTACATTTAATTAATTATGATTGTCAATTTTAACAACTTTAATTGTCATTGTAGTTTATTAAGTGGAATTTTATTATTATTAATTCAATTTGTTTCTGCCCAACGGTGATGCAAATTGATTTCATGGAACAACTATTTTGTCAAAATTGAAATTTTTAAATATTAATTTCAATTTAATTAAGTATCATTCCTCATAGTTGTTTATTTATATTATGTTATTTGTGATATTTTAGTTTACATATCACTATGATGTTTATATTTAATAAATATTAAGGATGTCAATTTGAACAACTTTAATTGACATTTTAGTTTATTAAATAGAATTGTCTCATTATCTTCAATTTATTTTCTGCCCAACGGTGATATAAATTGAAAATGTGAAGAACTTTATGTTAAAACTGAAATATTATTTGGCGTTTTTATTATTCATTTCAGTTTAATTTTATTATGCTATGTGAATATTAGTCGACTATTAACCACTTTATTTTTCCTGAATTTTACAGCATAGAATAAAACTAATTATTCCAACCTGAAAAGAACCAATTGAGATTTGTCTTGGTATTTTGAAATTAAACCAGACATTATGAAAAGATTTTGCTGCAATTATCAATAAAGGCAACAATGATGAAATGCTAATTTTGCTAATTATATCTCAAATTTGATGTGGTCAAGTTTGGATTTAAAGAAAATATTGTAAATCAATGTATATATCTCAGGGTTAGTGGGAGTAATTTATCATTCTCATTTTATTCGTGGATGATATTTTATTAGTCAATAAGAAATGCACATTAGGTTATTTATTTATGCTTGTATACATGATGAATAATTTTATGGAAGAGTACTTAGCAGTTTATAATGTCATCTTCCACTATGCAAGTATAATTTTTGTGGCATATTGGTAAGGTCACTTATCTTATTTTTGCAATAATGCGACTGCTATTTTGTCTTTTAGTAACAACAAATTAAGTAATGTGTCTAATGGATCGACATTAAATATCTTGTTGTTAAAGACAAAGTCAAAGATGATATTATATCAATACAATAAATTAATTGAGAATTATGTTAACTAATTCTCTCATTAAAGTATTACCACCCATTTTTGCCGGCACGGGTTTGGTTGCTAATTATGATTTTGTTGTATCGAATTATGTATTAAGTTATGATATGAAGCTTCAAATTATGACTTTGACTTTGAATTATGAAATTTGCTTATTTCTTATGTTGCGCATTATGTTTAATTTAAGCAAATTTACTTAAGTGGATCAAATGAATTGTATCAACCATTTGTTGGAAAGAATACCATTTCCAAAATTAATGGGGTCAAATAACAGTAATAGTTATTTTGATTGTATTAGTTTAGTTTGGTATTTCTATCTGAACAAGGTTTAAGATTATATTGGCCAATTTTGAATTTATGCTTAATTATGATGTTTTCAGCATAGGCCAAGTGGGAGAATGTTAGAATATTTAATGTGGCCTATGACAATTAATGTGAGCCAAGTTCATTTAAGATAATTCACTAAAGGGTGCATCATAATTTGATGGAAATTTTGATGGACCAGATTTATTGTACTTGATCCATTTGGTTGCCTCAGCATTAAATGCTCTCTAATCTGAAAATTAAAGGAACCCTTTCCCATAATTCTGTCATTAAGAAATTTCAGTAAAGAAAAGAGAAAAACGCCATTGTTGACCATCATTATGGCTGAGGAAAACTCAAAGAAGATCAATACTAACGCTTCCGCCTAATGACTAACCATTTCTGCTCTTCAATTTGGATACGGAGCAGATGTGATAGAAGAGGAGTCGTGCATGGCTTGCGGGTTTCAACTTCATCCACTCAACACTCGATTTCGATTAGCGATGGCACGAGGTATTTTACGATTCCTGGTTAATTCCGCATTCTAGAATCGTTGTTGCGCTTACAATTATCTGACCAACTTGTTTAATTATGATTTGTTAGATTAAGTTATAAACTTAGCACTATCAAAGTTTGTTGTGCACTAATTAAGATTTAGAGTCATTAGTAAAACTATATAAATAAATAAATAATAAAGAAGTTAATTGCCAAATTTTGCGAGTCTGCATCAGGATAGGTTAGTTAAGGTTGATCAAACAAAAAATAATATATTATCAATCTGACCTTATTTACCAAATCATGGAGACTCCTGAATAAGCTCGTCCTATTTAATAACTTCGTAGGCAACTTTGTAGCTACATCCCAGTTAGACATGAATCTAGGCCTTTAATTACATATAAATCATAGCTAACTGTCGTCTGATAACGTTCTAGTGGTGAGGTAATAGTAGCAAAGCAGCAACACTATCCTCAATGAATGTATAATTTAATAATTTTTTGTGTAGAACATGTACGTTTCAGTTTAATGAAATAGTTAATTTTCTTTGTTTTTGTTATATAAGATAAGGGAAAGCCCCTAATCTTATATTTTGCCCAACCTTTTCAAATTTTCCAATCTCATCCCTATATTAACTTATCAAAAGTCTAACCAAAATTACAAATAAAATGTAATATATGATTCTGTCTGTACGAATGGAATCTGCAATTTGCAAGCATGAACGAAGTAATCTAGAAATTTCCAAGAAAACCACGTCCTTATTTCATTTGTTAAAGTCATCTTTCCAGATATTATTTCTTTTTTTTTTTTTTTGAGCATCTCCTTGAGCATTGCGATAAGCTTAGGGTCCCAGTGGAGGTTGCTGTGGGGTAATGTTCCCCCAATGGATTTTGTTAGAAAGAAAACTTAACAATAAAAAAAATAAGAAAGGGAAAAAAAATGAATAAACACCCACTTTCCACTGAATTTTGTCCGATTTCCCAACTTGTAGTTGAGGATAGCACATTTATTAGACGATTCCCATGTTCCCAGAATATTAAAAACCTTTCAACTTTCAAATTAATTATTGGGATCAGTATGTATACTTCGAAAATTCCAAAATAGAAAAATAAACCGCAAAACTTCAATCATTTCAACTGATATACATCTCGAAGAGTCTCTCTCTTGCAAAAATTTCCCCATGAAGTATAATATTTTGTTTCTTTCTGGAGTTCTCCCAAACAGGCCGAGTCCCAACTGTTTCCGGAGCTTAAAATTTTAACAGATCAATCGAGACCGTTTTCCCCAAAAACTACAAAAATGGATTCCTTTCTACATCAGAAAGAAAAGAAAGGTTTGAATAGCGCACACCATTAAAGTTTATTATGAAAGCTACTCGGGACATTAATAGGCCATCACCATGCATGAGACTTAAAACCTGTGAGCAGACAACTCAGATCACACGAAACTTTTCTATATAAAAGTCAGATCAGCATGTCCTTAAAACAGCTCAAAGATTATTCCCAAATTACAAGCAGTGGTACGAATTTCTTCTCTTAAGATACATGCACTAGCCAACGTATAGCAGCTTGTGTAGATGGCACGAAATTATTTTTCTTTAATCAGGGCATGATAACCAAGAAAAATGTAAATAAATGCATCAAATCCTCATGCATATTTTGCACGATTGCATCAAATCCACCAAAAGCTAAATAAAAAAAAATTGTCAATCATAATGCATAGTAATAGACCACAAAGCTCTATGCCAAAAGGTACATAAAAATGACCTTCCATACGAAGGCACTTTTAACTGCAAGTATTCATCACTAGCCACAACACATTTACCCATTGCATCCTTCCATAAAACTGGACCAAAAAATAAGATCACAACCAACAAAAACATTAAAAAAAAAAACTAACACCATAATACAACCTCATAAATAAACGAAAGATAGGTGTGGGGGTGGGTAAGTTATTACTTTTTCTTCCTAATTTATTGCTGTGCACACTGCACCCTTGGCCCCGCATCATCATCGTCCTCATCATATGCCTCCCTGTGGCGGTGGTGCTGCTTACGTCGCATCTCCTCCTCCATGTTGACATCTGTTAAAATTGTTTCCTCGCAGTCATCCAGCTCCATGTCTGACATCTGGGCTACACTGCTAGCTGGCCGAGGTGGAAGGGCCTTCTCCAGTGAACGGCACTGGTCAGGGGCGAGCAATCCCGAGTCAAGGAACTCAACACTGAACTGAATATAGAGGCGCCCCTTCATGAAGGGACGGCCATGATGTGGCATCCCTTCATCATTTATCGCCTTGTGTTGGCCTGTGGTGTTTATGCAAGCAATATCTTTCAGCAAGACTATTTTCAATTTTCATTTTTTCTGATGCATCAACAGCAATAAACTTTGACCATTATGCCCTCAATACTGAGTCCTCATCCAAATGGTCAGGAAAGAGCTAATTTTAACCCAACTAAGCCTCACTTTTCACCAGCACATGTGATTATATATATGAGCAATCCTGACTCCATCCATTAAACAATTTATCTAGTTACAGCAGTTTTAGAAAATGCCAACCCATCATAAGATTAAAGGGTTTGATGTGAGGCAGCTGCAGCAAGCTGCTGACTAGTTATAGGCTACATAACGTAAATCCAAGACCAGCCGTACCCCAGTCAACACCCTTTAGGCATTAGACAATATGGACCGTGTTAGACAAGGTCAATATATTGACACAGAAGTGGACACTTGTCAGTCAAGTCACGGGATCACCTGTACACTACTATAAGAGTATACATACCATGCCACAGATGATCTGATTAGCCTTACTCACAGATAACCTTTATTAGAAGAAAACTGGATAGAAGAAAGGCAAATCAATTGCTGGGAGATAAGGGACTAACACTAAATTGGAAAACAAAATATGTTTGGGTGCGATTCCGCAATGCAAGCGGCAAGTCTTAAGAGCAATCAACTGGGTGAGCACCCTCTTTGGTGCAAGTGTTTAACTGAATATATATAATCTTTCGTCTCAGTCTCAGGTGTATCATACTATTTATAAATTGCCAAGTCCTGGGATATGTTGTGTCTGTAACTTTTGAAACGGATGTGCCATGTGTGTCGTGTTGGACACAGTGTTCATGTCTGTGCTATATAGATTGTAGGTTTTGAACCACGCAAAAACATGTGGAACTATCTGTGTGTTTATATACATAAAAATTGACCAGTATATAAGAAATTACAGCAGACAAGAAAATAACCAAGGATCTAAAAATATTATATACATGACCAGAATAGTATGTTCAAATTCACACATTATTTGGTGGGGCATGTTTCGCACTTTTCAGAAAGATAACTGGTAACAATAATGTTTGCATGTGTACCATAATAAAAAAAAAAAATTCCTCCTATGAAAGCGGGCAAGGGAAGAGAGTGCATACCAGGCTTGATTACCTCGCCAGGGTTGGACTTGATGAGTAGCTGGCGGCCATCAAGATGTGTAAGAACAAACTGGAAGCCGCAGAGGGCCTCAGTGAGGCTCAGAGTATGTTCCACGAATAAATCATCATATTTCCTCTTAAACTTGGCATGCTCCTTCTGTTGCAGTACAAATACTATGTCTCCCGTCACAGTGTCAGGCTGTTAGCAACAGAACATCGATCGATTAGAAAATAATTGTGGAAGGATAAAAAAAAGTAATTCAATTTCCATCACTTAGTTAGAATTAACGATGAAATTATTTTATAAATAGATGTGAATTTATCTACACAAAGGATAGAATTAATAGGTCTTTTAGAAAATTTGAAAGTAATTATAAAAGGGCACATCAAAGACTGTTTTGTATATATATCATGAGGTTGAGAAGTCATTTCTACAAATAGTATTCTGAATTCATCTGATCAGCTATTGAGGACACGGTTGAATTGGGTCATGGTTTGGGCAGTAAGCACATTGCCAGGGATTTTTGAAGTAGTGACTAGTCCAAATTTTGGTTATTTTGTGACTATTCTGAAGTCTGAACAGCTACCAACCATTCCAAAGCCAAATAGTGTTTTGGAATAGTCAGTGATCTGGGTTTGCATTATTCCTCATCAATCCAAACATAGCCTAAGACATAGGCAGCTATAAACAATTGACTAAGACGATAGTTTCATATCAGGTTGATATTCCTCCAAGACCGTTATGGTCACAGAGAATTGTTCAATTGGACATTGATTGAGCCCATAGTGCTTAACTCCAATATCTTTAATTCTATATTAACCTGACCTAGTGCAATTGAGCTTTTCACCAAACTAGAAAATTTGAAAAGGAAAGAGAAATACCAACTTTCAATTTTCCAATAGAAAAACAATAATAGTATAAGGAATTTACTGACAGCTTCGTCAGCCTCTCCTTGGAAAGTGATTTTCTGGCCGTGCGACATGCCTTTTTCAACATGCACTTCAAGAACCTTCTTCTCCTGAACAACTTTGCTACCTCTGCACTGGGTACACTTGTCCTTCTCACTTATGACCTCACCTGCATATACACCAACAGAAAGTCAAGTTTTAAAACACCTAAAGCTAGCCTAAGAGAACATTCATACATCCACATGTACAACAGTATCTCAAAACCGTGGGGTACATATGAATGAACACAAATGATGGAGTAACAAAAAACCTGAGCCTCTGCAATCAGAACAAACATGCTGCATTTGTTGTATCATGCCAGGTCCAATCTGTCTGGTGACCGTCCTCACACCATTGCCGTGGCAACTACTGCATCTTCCTGAATTTCCACTTTTTGATCCTTTCCTGAAATTGAGATAAAACATTATAAAATTCAATATATGTGCACCAATGTTATGTTTCTTCGACTTGTACACCATGTTTTAACAACGATACTAGCCCGCCATAAATTAAGGGAAAATTTTATAACATAAATTAAGACTAAAAATTATACATACCCTTTACATTTATGGCAAAGCACATTCCTCGACAGGGAGAGCTTTTTGCTGGTACCGTTGTATAGGTCTTCAAGGGACACCTTAAGAGCATGAACTACGTCTTCCCCTCTCTTCTGCTGGTATCCTCTTGAGCTTCCACCTTTAATTAAAAACAACAAGGTACTTACGAAAAAGTGCCAAAAAATCCACATTTTTTACAAATACAACATTCTAGTTACACTACCATTCACAACAATAACAAGTAACAACCAAACAAGATCAGTAGCCTCATATGATGGGTGGATTTGCTTATTGTTGCTTCACCTAATATCCAAAAATGTTAAAAGTCAACTTTAGTTTTATATTTGGTCCACTATTACACGTAAATCACCAACAGCAGTTGTCTTCTTCAAGTGGTCCAAAGCCGACCAGGAAGTAAAAATGTGAATTATAGCCATCAATCTGTGAAATTAAAAAGAAAATTAAGATATGTAGGCAATATTACCACCAAAGGAACCACCACCGCCAAAGAACTGCTCAAAAATATCAAAAGGATTGTGGGCAGAGGCACCCCCTCCCATCCCCTCTTTAACCGCATCTTCCCCATATTGGTCGTATATCTCCCTTTTCTCAGGGTCACTCAGAACCTCAAATGCTTGACCCAGCTCTTTGAACTGTTTAACCCAAATTATCACAAACTATAAGAAAGGAGCAACTATACACGTGGTAACAACTATTACATATTTGACTACAAAGCTGCAAAAATAACAAATAATGCATACATGCCTCAGACAAAATTCAAAATAACCCAACCCCACCCACACACACCCACACGCACAAACACACAAAAATGAGGCAGAAAAAATGTATTTTGTGATTTCCAAAGAAGCGAGGGAGGTTCATCCCTTCTTTCTAAATCTCGCATAACTAAGGCATAATGAAGTTTCTTTAAGGAAGAAAGGAGGGTGCGGTAGTGTATTTTTCTAATAAACACTACCGTCCTTACAGAGAGAATCAAGGAAAATGGTATTTTGCATTCAGAGTGGCACGTACAAACATCATCCATGAAAAGATGGATTTTCGGTAAAGAAACTTATGCCTTACCTTCTCAGGATCACCACCCTTATCAGGGTGATTCTTCATGGCAGCCTTCCTGTAAGCCTTCTTGAGTTCATCTTGTGTTGCACTTTTTGGCACACCAAGAACTTCATAGTACTTAGTGTTATTGCTTTTCTTAGGTGCACGCCCGAACATGGTTGCTTATCTCTATTCACTTCCTTCTGTGATCTAGCAACTACAGAATTGAACAGACAGACAAGTGCTTGTAATTAAGATAACAGCAAACGAGGCTAAGTATAGCTAAACTACAAACTATCTTTAGACGACGGACAAAAAATACATCAATAAATATAATAAATGCCAGGGTCTCTACACTCAAAAGATCAGGAAAGGACAAGAAGCAGACAATACAAATCAGTTCTGAATCCAGATCTCTAAATTTCTCCTTACTGTTCCACTAAACCATCAGACATGTCACCTCTTTGCAAACTACTGTACTTGATCAAAACTAAGGGAGGAAATATCTAACCTGCTTCCTAATCTGAATACTAAATCTTCTCAATCATATAGTAATTTTGAAGGAAAGGACAACAAACAAGTCAGTAATCATTAAGTGGTCATCCACAAGAAGACACCATAAATTTCAAAGGAAACAAATTTGACATGCTTTCTTTCTTCCCTTATTTTCCTTGAGTCATACAACGAAGGAAAAAAAAAATTATTCCAAAGGAAAGGCTAGAAATAACAGTAGCAGGCCTGGTTTCCTAGTGGTACTTGGTGAACTAAGTGGCCACCCCACAAGGCTATTTAAGTTTAAGGATAAAAAAAAAATGGAAGCAGCCTACATGACAAATCAATACTAAAATGAGAAATATAGTTAAAAAGAATTAGAAGGGAGGCAATTCGAGGAAAAAAAAAAAAACCTGGAGACACGAATCGACCAAAGGGGAAACCCTAATTTGATCGGTGGAGGGGAGCCGAGGAGGCAGCACTCTCCGCGCGGAGAGATAGAGACGAGGAAAGAGGGAGAGACCAGGGGGCGGAATTAACGATTTTATTAATAAAATTTAAGTGTAGTTTTTGTTTACACTCGGTGTTTTAGTGTTCAGGAAATTTTGTTTTTGAATGAGAACAAGTGGGACCTACCTTTTGTCATCCTAAGGTATGGACCGTTAAATACCGGATCCAAGAAGTAAATTAAAAGTAGAGTACTTGTGAAATGTACAAATGATTCCGCAGCGCTGTAGCAGACTATACCGTGAATTACCTGGTACTTGTAACAGGTCGCAGTTCCTGAACAGTTCGAGATTAATTTGATTTTAGGTTGAGTTTAATTTGTTTAATTTAAACTTTTTATTAGTTTTAAGTTTAAATTAAGTTCGAAATTTTATAGTTGATTTATACGAGTTCAACTCGAAATAATTCGATAGATAATTTTATTATTTAACTTAGTAATTAGATTTTAAAATGAAATAATATATTTATTTTTTCAGCATAAGTATAAATTTATTATAGATTCAAAAGATAAGAAAACACAATGAATATTAATTAGTTTGTACTTTTAACTTTTTAAAAATAATATTAAAAATATGTAAATTTTCTAATAATTTTGTTTGTGCAAGGCGAGTTTAATTCGTGTTCAGATTAGCTCGAGCTTGATTGATTTCAACTCATGTTCAATTTAAATCAATTTAAAATGAAAAAAAAAAACAGAGTTGGAATCAGCTAGCTCATTCAAACTCAACCCTTTCGATACTTCTCATATGTGTGTTCATCTCCTTCCCCTCCTTTCGTAGTAACCTTTTAAGTTTCTGATCAATATTTAATTTAGTATAACCTCTTACATTTTATTTTATAACCAATATATTATATATGTATTTTTTGAATACGCGCGCAGAAATATATTCATCATGCATATGTGATGTACGGCCGTATATGATGTAAATATTATAGTTCTTTTCTTGTGCTTTGTACATCTCATATCATATGAAAATATATCGTTAAAACTGAATTCTTGCAAACCATGCTTCAATGAACCTCTTTCGGTTTTGAGAAATGGCCAAATAGGTTGCAGCACGAATATGATCGATTTACGGTTCACATTATCATATCATCCAAGTCCATCTGGGAATCATCATGCTCGTCTAACCCCGTCCGACAATGCATAATGATATTCAAATTTTTTTTTCCATGGTTTCGCATGTAGTTGGAGCTTAAATTCAAAAGATAGTCGTCATACCTTCATAATATGAACCATATTATTATGATGGAGATAAATGTGATAAAGGCTTGACCCCCAATTGATCTTATATAAAAAAAAAATCATATGGTAGAAAAGAAGACGCATCACGCAAAGGTTAAATTCCTACTCGGTATGAAATTTCTGTTTATTTATAATCCACGGGACAAAACTAAGTCTTGTGGGCATTTTAATTTCCAACAAAGAAATCTTCGAATAAAACATTTAATTAATGAATTTGCATCAATTGGGCTCTTCAACGTGAATTATATCCAATATTTTCCGATTGTCGGAGGTCATGGAACAGTTGTCAATCCATGTATCCAGCATGTCAATGCTCACTCAAACAAGCGCGTTTATTTTTAGGTTAATTTCCTAAGGTTGAACTTCCAACTAATTAAGTTTGGTAAATTTGCAACATGACAACCTTTTCCTACTTGTTCGCTAATTCCTTGTACCTGGCAAAACCATGAATTACGGAATGTAAAGCCCCTTCTGCCTACAAATAGCAATTCCGTGTACCTTTTAAACTCTTCTCTCTCTCCACATGGAAAACGCTATAAATAATTAACCACCATTAAATCGTTTTGTAACATCCAATTCAGTGGAATTAAGCTTTTTTTACTTGTTACTCTACGAAAGAAATTCTTACAAACCTCATCATGTCGCTTCCAACGATGACGGTGCCGACAATAAGGGACATAATGGCATTCCACAATGATGACCGCATGGTGTATGAGAAACTACTGATGCATGGGACCCACCCAGGCTTGGCGCGAGATCTTGTGTGTCTATTCATGTGCCTCGACCAGCTAGTGGTGGTCGACGTCACACACGGTATTTTAATTTTATGGATGAGGAATCATCCAGCCGTGGCTCCCCTGCTAGCAGAGGCGGAGGCGATTCTGCACTACATCCAACAAGATGACAACACAAATGGCCTCATAGAGTTCCCTTGCCTTACTAAGCTGTTATGCCGATGTGTCGACACAAACTACATTGATCAGTACAAGGACCGGATCCTGAAATCAATGGCTCATAAAATTAATGGCATTGGAAGGGTTATATTTGACGATTACTTGTACGAGATTTTGCATGCGTATGAGACGAATGTGAATATTGCAGAGCAAGAGGCGTCGAGGTGGGGCTGGATGAGGCCCATACCTCCGACTCAACCGGCAGAGCTGACGAGACCATACCACCCTATTCCAGAGCTTGCAACTCCAGAGGGTGACCAATCTATATTCATCAATCCTTTGGCTGAAGGTGCTATGGATTACTTCGCTTAATAAGCAAGGCAATTTGGCACATCAATCTAGCATAAGTCAAATATCTGAAGATAGAATTATTTTAGAAATTTGTGGGTTGATTAGAATTCAGAATTTAGTCGAAGATAATTTTGGTCCAATTATTTGTTTCCTTCTGTATACTTTGTTATATATCAAATCCCGTAGGAAGCTAGCCCATCTGTTCTATTAGATATTTATAATGTTTTTTTTATTTTCTAATTTACGTACATGCAAGTAGTTACTGTAATTGGGGTAGTGGAAATGGTGTAAACAATAATACAGGTATTCTTGTATGAATTTTGGTATGTTAAAAAAAAAAATCATGATTGGGTAACTTTAAACTTATTGAGATGCCATATGTATTTTTTGACTTCGAGATAACTCCCGGAGAATAATAAAAATGAAAATAATTGCTTTTTCAGAACCCAAATTGATTAACTACAGGTTTAATAACATAATTTGAGTTATCTTCTCGAATTACATATCATTTTGCTTTGCTCCAGGATTAAAGATGGAAATAGGAAAGGGAAGAGAGAGAATGGGAGAGGGGACATGACAAGAAACAACTAACAAGTGTTGCCTTTCAAATTTAGGAATGACAATATTTATGAAATTTCTATGGAGAGGCTCTCTTCATATCCCTCTAATCACCTCCATTTTCTTTGTTTCTTGTTGTCAATTTTAGAGCAGTCAAGTGAGAACAGCTTACTTGTTCTTCGTTCATGTCCTCTCCCTTCTTCCGAGGCAAGCTCTCAGTCAAACTCCTTTCAGACAATTGACAATGGACTTCGTAAATACAGTTACCCAAAATTGTGACTCCGCAATCTGAGCATTCTTAGATTATATAAGTATTTGAATTTTTTGAATAATAATAAATGCACTCTGGTCTGGTTCAGGTGCGACCACTATCGTCAACTAGCAAATCTATTCCTGTTGAAAGGAGCTAGCAAAATTTTTTATTTGTCAAACTTGTGCAGACGAGCTTCTACAATGTCAATAATTGATTAATTGTACATTTGTACATGCGGTCATCTCTGGATCGATCTCATGTGACCAATACAGTTGTGATAAGCGTGTGTCCTCTTTGCATATATATTGGCACTCCATACAATCAGTTCAAGCTTAATGAACTATCCAATCACCATCTGTTCATGATTTTCAGTATTCCATCCAACAATATACAAACGCTGAATTGAGCATGGATGCCTACGGATTTCCCTCAAAAAGATAAAAATAACAAAAAAAAAAAAGATTGAATATGTAGTTATCAAGGGTTTTAAATTTTATATTGAAGTATTTATCTTATTAGAATTTATATTTGAAGTATTTATGTTTTTATCTTATTTTATGTATAAATTCTAATTATGGTTCAAGACTTTAAAGTGTATATAGAAATATAAATGTCTGTGTTTGCTTAAGGTTGTTTTGTGACACAGAGAAAGCCATAAAAAGAAATCACATGATGTAGCTAAAAACTAAATAGATGATTGATTTACTGACATCAATTTGTTTATATATTCAGATTCCAAATATAATATCGTGAAGATTTATGAGATAGGCTAAAATCAGCCACGACTGACAGATTGACTCGTCATCTGCGATTATATCTCAACTTTTAAGGTTCTAATGGCTAATCTGAACTGTTCAATGTGTTCTTCATATTGAAATCTCATTGGAGATCAAAATTTTATATATTTTTTATTTTATTTACTATTTTTTTGTGATTTTTAAAAATCATAGTTATTGAAGGGTCCAGAATTGTTTAGATTAAGAATTTTGTAAAATACCAAAAAAAATTCAGAAAAATATAAAAATTTTTATCTAACGAGATTTCAATATGGAGAACACATTGAATGGTTTGGATCGACTGTTAGAATATCGAAAATTGAGATTTGATTGTAGCTGATGGTCTCATCCGTCAGTCGCGACTGATTTTAGCCTATCTCAAAATTTATTGACACTTTGTGACAAAATATTTGTTTCATTGAATATTTTTTTTCAGAATTTAAACATTAAAGAAATTGCGTATCAAAATTTTATATAATTTAAATGTTATTCGATATTAGCATCAATAACTGTTAAATGGAACGATTAAAAAATTTAGCTTAGTTTGTAAGGTTTTTACTATTGCAATGTAGAAAATATATATATTAATATATTAGGCAAGTTTCGAGAATAAAGGAACGGAAGGTAAGGTGAAGACTGAAGAGGGAAGGGTTACTTACTCCAGTGTAAAAAATGAGAGGGAATAGAATGTGAGTCAAGGTGTGTTCTTTCCATTGGAGTTTATTTTGCTACTCTCCGATTTGGAACGTACATAAGAATGGTTAAATGACAAAAGTATCCTTGAAAAAATTTACCCCGAGTGACTGAGTGAGTCCCGACTAAAACTTCGCGTTTCCACGTCCACATACCACCAGGGATAAAATGGTCATATTGATTTGATATTCTTTATCGCTTTCCTTTTCTCTTCCGTCGTGTAAATCAATAGAGGTTCTTTCCTTTTCTTCTATACCGTAACACACTCTTTCTCGACCCGACTTCCAGTTCTGAGCACAGCCTTAAACTCCCTCTTCTTCGACTTCCAGTTCTAACCCTAACCTTTGCTCTTTGCCGATGGATCCAACTGGCGACGCCGACACCGCCGGATTGGAGAAACTCGACTACCTCTCTCTCCTCTCCAAGGTTTTCTCCGAGGTCGAAAACCATCTATGCATCTCCGACAAGGTCGTAGCCGAGTTCATCATCGACCTTGGTCGATCCTCCACCTCTGTCTCTGAATTTCGTAAGAAGTTAAAGGAGAATGACGTCGAAATGCCAGATTACTTCGTTCAAACTCTTCTTACTATTATCCATGCCATTCTCCCGCCAGAGCAGGATGCTGGTTCGAAGGGTAAAGGATTGGCTGAGATAGGGGCAGAAGAAGGCCGAGAGAAAGATCGTGACATGGATCGGGGCAGCGAAGGAGATAGAGATAGGGGTCGGGGCAGATATGGTGGCAATGAGAGGGACAGAATAAGAGATACAGATAGAGATGGTGACAGAGAAAGAGGGAGAGATAGACAGTGTCCCTTGGACAGCAAGTATGTCTATGCTTCAGTAGTTGTGGTTTAGTAGCTTCTCATTCAATTTTGGGATACTTTCTGTTAGCTTTTAGTTTTAGGTAGACTTGTAAAAAAAGTAATAATAATAATGTCGAGCTTTTAACTTGTTGATATGCCTCATGCCTCGTGTATTTCTTATTGCTAAATAACTACAATGGAAGAAAAAAAATCAGTGATTTTTCAGAACCTAAATTGGTTAAGCGCAAATATACTAACTCAATTTGAGTTATCTCCTCGAAGCACATATCATGTTAAGTCAAATCCCCCTCGACAATTGACTTTGTAAAATATAGTCAACAATATTTTGACTAGCCTGTGTATTGAAAAAACCATATATCTTGAATGTCTAATGAACAGTGCAGGTTGGTGTTTTTTGTGTTTTTTCTGTGTGCAATTTGTGTGGTGGATTCCACTTACTCATTTTGTTGTTAAAATATTGATCGTTATATGAGGAGCTGCAAAGAGACAACCTTCCAAGCAGATTCTACTTTTTTAGAATATGACGTCCTGTTGTGCCTGAAAATTTGGTCTACGGGCTTGCTCTTCTGGAAAGTTGGGCCCCATTTCATTCCAATGCGTGGTCTAAACAGAACCAAGTTCATGTTTATACAATCTAAAACTTTGAAGATTTAATATGGCCATTCTATTTGTTGAAATTTGAATGACTGTAAGTCGAAATTTATTGTTATAGTGGTTCGCTACATGATTTTCTATGTGGATGTGTTCTCAGATATTTTGGTTGTATTTTTAGGGAGTTTGCTCTCAGTCTATTTGTTTAAATGGGGCACAGGTTCATCATGCCTTTGGATGTTGTTTTGCTTCTTTCACTGACCACTGACCACTGTGTTGATCTTGGACCGTATTAGTGTGCGATAAGTCTTCTCAAAAAGTAAAAGAAGTGAGTGAGAGAGGGACGGAGGGAGAATTGTACTACAATTGTACTACAAGAGGAGATAGCAAGACTGGAGATAGAATAGGCTAAAAGTAAGAATTACAAAATAATGAAGTAACAAAAAAATATGTTACCCGTATATAATTTGATTTACTGAGTTAAATTCTTGAATTACATTTATCACTGGGTATTAGTATCATAGAGGTTTACAATTTATCATTGGGTATGGCTTTGCTATTATGGAGGTTTTCCAATTTATTATCATTGGGTATTAACTGTAGAGGTTTGCAAATTGGAAGCAATCTTCACTTTTAGGTCTTTTCATAATATTAGAAATAATCTTTCAGTATTTTTGTTATGTTTGTCTACCAAAGAAGTAATAAGCAAATCATAAATAGTTCTATAAATTAAATGATAGGTTCACGTCTTTTGGTGAGATAAAGAAATTATAGATTTACATATTCATCGTAATGAAGTTACTTTAGCTTTTACAATTTTATATAATTGTTTTATTTTTTTAGTTTTTTTTATCTTTTTACTTTTTGTGGATATATTTTAATGAGTAAAAAATATATATATAAGAAGAATAATGTAAACTTATTTTCGCAACAAGCTTCACTCATAAGTGAACATGCAAGATTCAGCGTATTAATTTTCTAGATCGATCTATATAAACGAGCAGTGATGCTGACATATCAGAAGAGAGCCTAGCATATGATTTTAAATTGAATCTTGTAAATGTTCAGCTACGCAATTATTAATTGCAAAAATATTAATTATCACAAAAGAATATAGCAACATATGCAACATTAAAGATACGTGTCGCGGCGGAGCCGGAAGGATCTAGTTCTTATTTGAATTTGAAAAATAATGAACCCACTTTGGTTCAGTTGCGAAGTATAATAATAGGTAGATTGGAGACCAGCAAAACTTTTATATTAGTGCCGAGACAAGCTTCTAGATTGTACAAGCTGGCTTCTGTAAATGGATCTCATGTGACCATTACAGTTTTGGTATGCACATTGACACTTCAGACGATCATACCGAAGGAACAATCTACAATACTATCTGCGCATGATTTTCAGTGTTCTAACAAAATACAAACACTAGATTGAATATAAACTGCCTACGGGTTCCCCCTAAAAAAAAAAAAAGAAAATTGAAAGAACAGATTTACTGTGAACTTGTCAATGGTTCTAACTTTATATTTTTATTCAGTAGTTCTTTTTTTTCCGTTTGGATAGGTGTGGGAAGAAGGGAAAAAGGGAAGAAGTGGAAAGAAGTATTGGGAAGTGTGTAACTTTGTGAAGAGTTTGAATTGTTTATAATTTTTTTTTCTTCCCTTCTTCCTTCTTTCTACTTCTTCTCAATGCATCCAAACGGAGGTTTTATGCAGAAGTATTTCTTTGTCTATCTTATATCTTATGTCATGTCTAATTACAATTGAACACTTTAATAATGTAATCGCCTGCTATAGATTGTTTGGTGATACATATAAAGCCATACAGGGAAATTATGTGATGTGGCTAAAACTAAACAGATTGATGGATTCACCGGCAATTATTTGTTTAAATGTTCAGATTCTATAAATAATATCATGAAGATATTTTGAGAATTATTAACAAAAATATTTTTAACTTCAATAAAAATCTAATATAATAAAAACTCATCGACATGTTGTGAGCATTATAAATAAATTGCATATCAAATTTTATATAATTTAAAAAATTGATAATATATCAATAACTATTAAATTGGACCCATTATAAAATTTAACTTTTTTTTATTAAACAATAAAATCGCTCCAAAAATATTATCATTATTGATATAGATAAATGGCATAAATCAAATTGTATGTAAGATTTATAAATTATAACTAAAAATATTTTAACATTGTCTTGTTATGTTAATAAACCATTAAAGGATCCCCACTTATGACAGTATAATAATTCCTCTTAGCTACTCTCGAGTCTTGATCCATGCTTTAGTTATAGACACGGACAAATGACTTCAGGAAGTATCGCTTTCGCTTTCAAGCTCAGCGTCACTGCTCACCATTTCCCGACGGGGCGGGCCCCACTCCACTCTCTTAAATTCCAGTGTCTCCCCAAATCGTCCCCTTCGCGCTCCCTCTTCTCCATTCGTGCATCCTTCTCTTCTTCTTCAGCTCCAGCCATGGTGAAGGCGATCAGAGTGTACGAACTCGGCGGCCCCGAGGTATCCTCCATTCTTTTACATAATGCTCCAGTCATGTTTTGATTTCACTCTTCACTTACCCAATTTTGTGAAATTTTTTCTTTTATGTATATATTAGGTGTTGAAGTGGGAGGACGTGGAGATAGGAGAGCCGAAAGAAGGAGAGATCCGAGTGAAGAACAAAGCTATTGGGGTTAATTTTATCGATGTTTACTTTCGCAAAGGGGTTTATAAAGCTGCTGCATTTCCTTTCACTCCTGGTATTGTTGGTTTCTCTAATATCGTTTTAGATGCTTAATTGATTGCTTGAATATCATGAAGAGATGGTCAATTGAATGGATTTCATGTAACCGCTGCCACAATTCCAATACCTAAACAGAATGAGATCTGCATGCAAGCCTTAGTTGTGATTTTCTTTTTTTTTTTTTATCCTCAACTCATTTCCAAATACTCAAATTACCATTCTTTCCTCATGGTTTACTTCTAAATTAGGGTCGAAGGATAATGGTTTGGGTTTTGGGGATGAAATATTGTAGCCCAGTTTTCTTGGGGCCAATTAAAAAAAATAAATTGTGAAATTGTAAGTTTAAACGACAGAAGGAACATAATTTCCCTTTTTTTGTGACAATTAATGGACCTAGTTGGTCTCAAGAAAATACTTCAGGGATTGAATTACTAGTTTAATTTCCTGCATTCATTTGTAAATCCAGGGATGGAGGCAGTTGGAGTTGTGACGGCAGTCGGACCGGGGCTGACAGGGAGGCAAGTTGGGGATGTAGTTGGGTATGCGGGGAGGCCAATGGGATCCTACTCTCAAGAGCACATCCTGCCTGCCAGTGCTGCTGTCCCAGTCCCGCCTTCCATAGATTACAGTGTTGCTGCATCTGTCTTGCTCAAAGGAATGACTGCTCATATGCTTTTACGCCGAGTGTTCAAGGTTTTTTTTTTGTGTATCTTTCTTTAGTTCGCCCCCTTTAGTTTTACTTTGTATGCAAGCAGAGTTGTATGTACTTGCTTGGTTCAGATGCCAATAGCATGCAGTGTGATACCGTACACTGCCAATCGCTAAAGAAGATTGGAAGAATGCTGACTGTTATTTGCCTGTATTGGCTCTGATTAAAGTAGTACTGCTTCGAACAGACTTGCAAGCAAGCTGTAATTGAGCCTATCTTCTGGAACTTAGCTCAATTAGACTAGTTTACCTATGTGCCCCATTATTGATATCAGAACAGCTGAGAAGAAAGGAGGATAGTTACTTAGCTATAGGTGTGAATGAGAAAAAAAAGGAGAATGTCTGTCATATAATTGGTAGGGACCTGCAGCTATTATTGGTACAAATGTCCAAATTTACCAATTAAACCTCAATTGTCCAGAACTTGTGTAACAAGTCCTCAACAGTGACCAGATTTAGCAACTCCAGACACTTGACTGTGCTTCAGCCCCAAAAAACTAAGAAGAGAAAAAGGTAGAGATAAGGACCAGCTATTCCAGCAGTTCTACGATCTTGTTTGTCAAAACATGAAGGTCTAATCATAAACATTTTATCAGATGTGCCCATATCCCAAAAACCTTGTTTTGTTTTCAGATTTCAACTTGTATATTCTATCTCCTTATTCTTTGCAGGTTGAGGCAGGACACACAATTCTTGTCCATGCAGCTGCAGGGGGAGTTGGCTCGCTTTTGTGCCAGTGGGGAAAGGCACTCGGTGCCACTGTGATTGGGACAGTTTCAACTGAACAAAAAGCAGCTCAGGCAATTGAAGATGGATGCGACCATGTCATAATTTCCACCAAGGAGGATTTTGCTGCAAAAGTTAACGAAATTACAGAGGGCAAAGGTGTTGATGTTGTCTATGATTCAATTGGCAAAGACACTTTTAAGGTAAAGGAAAGAAAGATGTCCTTGTTAGATTCTATGCAGAAAATTGGGGATATAAAGAAAAAGCTAAATGTTCAACTGTCATGTTGCACAATCTGAAGTTGTTATGCCCTTGTAATCAGAATTATTGTGCTATGCTTATATATCTTTAATTTTGGATGAATCCACTAATTGGATAACTCAAACCAATACTTTTTTTTCTATGTTTAGCGGTGAATTTGACAAGAATGGTAACTATTTTGGTTGGTCTCTATATTTGATTTTCTGGTGGACAGGATTTGTTGAACTCATATTTTTAAATAACCCTTAAGCTGAATGTCAAATAAGTACGATTGCTGACTGATTCCGTGTTGTCCGACAATTTCATATTAAAAAATTACTATTCGAGTCGTATTCCATAGAATTTAATCAATCCTTATTCCTGTCCTTAATGCTAGTAATAACATTAGAATAGAATTCATAATAAATTTAAAACTAAATAAATAGGTAGTTTTTTGCATTTCATTGCGGTACTGATGATATTAAATCTGGCTCAAATATGACTAACTATATTATTTTTAAAACCTAAAACAGGGATCATTATCAACCCTAAAGTCGAGGGGTTACATGGTTAGCTTTGGCCAGTCTTCAGGACTACCCGACCCGCTTCCCGTATCAGAGCTTGCTTCGAAATCACTTTTCCTGACCCGTCCATCTCTAATGGCATACAATGCGACGCGAGATGAGCTCCTTCAGGCTGCTGGGGAGCTTTTCGCAAATATTGCATCTGGCATTTTGAAGGTCCGTGTCAACCATACATACCCACTATCTGAGGCAGCCCGTGCTCATGCGGATCTTGAGGCAAGGAAGACTAGCGGGTCAATTGTTCTTATACCTGATAACTAGTTTGATTGTGCTGTAGGGTAGGTGGCAGTTGTTGATGCACTTCCAATAAGGATGATGGGAACATAGGATTGTATTTCTTTTTTTCCCCCTCATGAAAACGTTGAAATTTCCTGGTCATGTTCTTGATTAGGTTTAAATTTGTAGGGTTTTCTGTTGGTGTGCATGTGTGTGATGTTTCTTTGAACATGCACCTTGGACCTTGTGTCATGATTTTCTGCTGGGTTTGTACGAGATTGTAGATCTGTTTTTACTTTTATGTTCTGGGATAGTGTGTGACGGCAACCATCATTGTATTGTTGGTTCATATTTTTATGATAGAGACTGCCGGTGCTATTGGAATCATGGTTTATGGTTCGCGTGCCGTTGCTGTTGCACATACAGGCATATACATGAAAGTTTTTTTGTTTCAATACTGACAAAAATGAACTCGGCTACTCAAATAAAAAAAGATGACGATGTACAAGATTGATAACTTCTATACCAGAGTATGATCCGCTTACAATTCTTTCGGAGTATGCCACAACAATGGTACAATACCTTTTGGATGAGCCTTGAATAAGGAATAAGAATAAGAAATTTCGGTATGCGTGCTTATTCTTATTCTTATGCAACCCAAACAACACAAGAATAAGGAATTTGGGTCCTTATTCTTATACTAACAAAATCATGGTATAAGAATAAAGAATTTGGATAAGCACGTATACCAAAATTCCTTATTCTTATTCCTTATTCATGGCACATCCAAATACACCCTATAGTGAATAATAACTTATAGTGAATAATCGTTGATGATGTGGATGTAGAAGTTAGCGCCTCTCTTGCAATGGATATGTGAGTGTAGATTTCGAGACTATTCATTGAGAAGTAGACTTTACTTGGACCCTATTTAGAATATGGTTTCTCTGTTAACAGTCTGTTTGGTTTTCGGTAAACGGAAGGAAAATCAGTGAAGGGAAGGAAAATTCCATCTTTACCCCGTTTGGTTATCAAATTTTACGAAGGAAAAAAATTAACCGACGGAAATATCTTTCCTTCGATCTTTTTCCATCCTATGCTAAAATCTTCCCCTCCGAATCGGGGTGTAACGAGAAGAGAAAGAAAATCGAAGGATTTCGCTGGACCAAGATGCCCTCGCGATTCCTTTGCGATTGGAGCCAAGATCTTCACCGACTCTCCTTTTGGCGCGCCATTCCCATCTGTGGAAGAAATTTCTGCCGATTGATCTATAAATAAGCACGCCTTCCTCCCATTTTCAACAGTTAGGGTTTGCTTGCGCTGGTAATTTTTAGCTTGCTCGGGTAATTTTCAATTTTCAATTTACTTCTTTTTCTTCTAGGTTTTCCCTTCGTTATTAATTTGTTGGTCTTCCCACCAATTGATTGATGCATGGTTTCCTTCAGTGGATGGCGATCCATGGTTTAACTGTTGGTTCAAGTATTCAGACTTTAAACACATTAGAAGTTGATGCCATCTTAAATTAAGATTTTAAAAAGTTATTCAATGCCTCAATCTACGCTTTAGAGCACATTTCAATTCATTATTTCCGATTAAGGGCATGTTGATTGTTCATGAGTTATTAATTTTCAAATTTAATGCACTTAAAATCTCTTGGTAAATGCTGGATTGCTTCAAGTTCAAATTATTTATCTTGTCAGGAGACGAACACACAGTATATCTACACTGTCAAGAGACGAACACACTGGCAATGGGTCCAAGTATGGTTCGCTAATCTTTATCAATTCTTTTAATTTTTCAATAGATTAATTAGTTCTACCAGTATCCTATTCTACTTTCTGTTAAGTAATTTTTTTTTCTTCTTTATACAAAAACAGAAAAGCCTAGCTTCGATAAAGGTTTGAGTATATTTAATTTAATGTTATGCCATAAGTTCTTTATTTTAATTTTTGCATTGTATGGTTTGTACTGTTGTTTGGATTTTCTATTAACCTTATTATTTGCTGAAATTTTGGCAACGGTTTTGTGCTTGAAACAGAACAAGTTCTTTAATGCATTATTTATGCTGGAAAGTGAAGGATAGTACAGCTATATAAATCTTATTATTATTTGTTCAGTAACATGTACTGGTACAGGTTACATAGGATGTCTATGCTGTATGGTTTGTGACTTGTGGCACTATTTCTAATGACCCGTTTATGATAAAAAGTTGAGCTAGAATCAAACAGACTGGATTTATTTGTTTGTTCTTAGTTTGTATGAAGTTGCTATGAAGCTAGTTGTTTAAAGTAGACATGAAAAAGTGAAGAGCAGTAGTCGATTTTTGTAAATTTTGACTTATGTTTTAACTTGTCTGTTGTATTTCCAACACGTTAAAACATATTATGTAGTTGCATGTATATGGGTTCTTGCTGTTCTCTGAGCAATCATGTAATTTGATTTGATTTTTGAACTTTGGATATCAGGACGACAAAAATATGATCTCATGCACTCTATTATGCGACTGCTTCTTTTTTTTTTTTTTTTTTTTTTTGCAAATGAAACTACAATGGGGGTATAGACGTATAATACAGTAACATATACCGGTTACTGGTATAGGTTAGTTCTTGCGAGCACTGCAGTAGCGCCAAAGTATATAAAAAACGTCTCTCTTAAAAACGGACATTCCATGGTCATAATGGTAATTTGTTATTAATTACTCATATTTTTACCTCATGTTAATTTGATCATCCAAACAAGAGAAAAAAGGGAAGGTTAATTATTTTCCTTTCCTTTCAATAATTAACCAAACAAATAGATGTAAATAATTTTCCATTCCATCCTATTTCCATTTCCTTTCCTTTTATATTTTTCTTTCCTTTCCATCCTCTTCCCAAAAACCAAACATAGTGTAAGCCTCGGCACAAGTAAGCTTCTACTTAATTCTCTAAATGGAAATAACATATTTGTAGAGGACAGAAGTAGGTCATGCTTCAACACCGGATATTGATGGTTTAAGTGCCATGAGGAATATTCAGTTTCAGTTTAACTTTTTTTATGGCCTTTTTTTTTTTTAATACAAGAGTGAGATTCACTAGCAGTGTATTCGCATACATTGGAAAAAATTTCGACCATGTATGATTTATTGTGCTTAGAAAAATGATTATAATTTTTTTCCTTTTTCATTTTTTTGGCACAATCAAGGTCAGAATACCTTTGAGATATGACATGTAATCATTTCCAATTCTTGATAAGCTGCTGGCTCTGTTTAAAACACTTGTAAAATTTCATTTTGGGATTAAATTTTAAAATTTTATTTTATTAAATTTTAAAATGAAATTCATGTGAATCTAATCCCAATTTAATCCTCCGAAAAGAACCCTTGCATTTTCATTCTTATATAGTTGTTGCTTTTCTCTTTTTTTTTTTTGTGATAACAATTTTAAAGAAGGTAAAGTGATACGAGAATGCTTGAGGCAATATATCGAACAAATGCTGAAAGCCGACAGATTATAATTCTTAAGGGCGCTGATGGGATAACAAAAAAAAAAAACAAGAAGCCAAGCTTCAATTTTTTTTGTTCGCGTCAGCAATTTCCAGGTTCTCTATCTCCTCTATAAATTAGTCTTTATCCCTTTCACATACTGCACTTGATTCCTCAATAAATTGAGAAATTACTGAAAAAGGAAAAAGTCAAGACAAATAACTCGCTAGGGTGACCATATCAGAGCTTGGGCAAGAGGAGATAGCTTTGACCTCTTTGTAAATGTTTGGATCAGTACTTTTTAGAAATTTAATAAAATGTTGTCATTGATTTTTTTAAAATTTTCTTCTTTATATCTACATCAAGTACTATTCTAAATTGCACTCGAACAAGCATCTGATTAAACTAAATTTAATTTCTCTAAACATAATTATTGCCTAAATACAATGCCATACATTTATATTGTTTTTTTTTTCTTATGTGTTGGTCATAGGATTCATACTATATGGCCATGACAAAATGGCAACATAAAATATGTGTTGTTTAGTTCATCAAAGTTTGTTTTTTTTACTTGGATGTTTATATCGTGCAGAAATTTCATTTGATTTACTAGCAATTTTGGGAGGCTGTACCTGTAATGGCACTAACAGATACTGGTATCAGTGAAGGTGGGAAGATGGGCCGGAGATACATTGACTGATGTTGATGCGTGATAACGATGTTGGTAATAGCTATTTGTAAAAATTTTAATGTCTATAACCATTTAACTTGAAATTTTCATTGTCAATTTGTGTATGTGCTGATTTTTGAAATAAGCCCAACAAGTCCATCTTCAGTGCTATGAATAAAAGACCCTCTTATATATTGGAACATTCTATGAGTTCTTGAAATATTGTAGTTAGTCATAAAAGAGAGAAGTACATAATCTATGCTATTTTTGCCTGAAATTGGTCATATTGTGCAACAATATACAGTATTAATACTGTACCTTGATTTGAACATTGAATACAGTATTCCTTTGTTTGGGTTAAATTTACAACGGTTGCAGCTTTTATTAAAAGCATCTTCAAGACAAGGGATTTGTGTGTGAAGAAGCCAATGGCCATGTATAAATATGCAAAAAGCCAAAAACTAAACAATATAATAGCACCATATCTTATAGTAGACAATTAATAACTTAATAAAAATTTAGCAAAAAGGTCTATTATGTATAAAATTATTCCCATCAATTAGACTAGTTTACCTATGTGCCCCATTATTGATATCAGAACAGCAGAGAAGAAAGGAGGATAGACTGGATAGTTACTTAGCTATAGGTGTGAATGAGAAAAAAAAGGAGAATAGCTACCTAGCTCTAGGTGTGAATGTCTGTCATATAATTGGTAGGGACCTGCAGCTATTATTGGTACAAATGTCCAAATTTACCAATTAAACCTCAATTGTCCAGAACTTGTGTAACAAGTCCTCAACAGTGACCAGATTTAGCAACTCCAGACACTTGACTGTGCTTCAGCCCCAAAAAACTAAGAAGAGAAAAAGGTAGAGATAAGGACCAGCTATACCAGCAGTTCTACGATCTTGTTTGTCAAAACATGAAGGTCTAATCATAAACATTTTATCAGATGTGCCCATATCCCGAAAACCTTGTTTTGTTTTCAGATTTCAACTTGTATATTCTATCTCTTTATTCTTTGCAGGTTGAGGCAGGACACACAATTCTTGTCCATGCAGCTGCAGGGGGAGTTGGCTCGCTTTTGTGCCAGTGGGGAAAGGCACTCGGTGCCACTGTGATTGGGACAGTTTCAACTGAACAAAAAGCAGCTCAGGCAATTGAAGATGGATGCGACCATGTCATAATTTCCACCAAGGAGGATTTTGCTGCAAAAGTTAACGAAATTACAGAGGGCAAAGGTGTTGATGTTGTCTATGATTCAATTGGCAAAGACACTTTTAAGGTAAAGGAAAGAAAGATGTCCTTGTTAGATTCTATGCAGAAAATTGGGGATATAAAGAAAAAGCTAAATGTTCACCTGTCATGTTGCACAATCTGAAGTTGTTATGCCCTTGTAATCAGAATTATTGTGCTATGTTTATATATCTTTAATTTTGGATGAATCCACTAAATGGATAACTCAAACCAATACTTTTTTTCTATGTTTAGCGGTGAATTTGACAAGAATGGTAACTATTTTTGGTTGGTCTCTATATTTGATTTTCTGGTGGACAGGATTTATTGAACTCATATTTTTAAATAACCCGTAAGTTGAATGTCAAATAAGTACGATTACTGACTGATTCCGTGTTGTCCGACAATTTCATATTAAAAAATTACTATTCGAGTCGTATTCCATAGAATTTAATCAATCCTTATTCCTGTCCTTAATGCTAGTAATAACATTAGAATAGAATTCATAATAAATTTAAAAACTAAATAAATAGGTAGTTTTTTGCATCTCATTGCGGTACTGATATTATTAAATCTGGCTCAAATATGACTAACTATATTATTTTTAAAACCTAAAACAGGGATCATTATCAACCCTAAAGTCGAGGGGTTACATGGTTAGCTTTGGCCAGTCTTCAGGACTACCCGACCCGCTTCCTGTATCAGAGCTTGCTTCGAAATCACTTTTCCTGACCCGTCCATCTCTAATGGCATACAATGCGACGCGAGATGAGCTCCTTCAGGCTGCTGGGGAGCTTTTCGCAAATATTGCATCTGGCATTTTGAAGGTCCGTGTCAACCATACATACCCACTATCTGAGGCAGCCCGTGCTCATGCGGATCTTGAGGCAAGGAAGACTAGCGGGTCAATTGTTCTTATACCTGATAACTAGTTTGATTGTGCTGTAGGGTAGGTGGCAGTTGTTGATGCACTTCCAATAAGGATGATGGGAACATAGGATTGTATTTCTTTTTTTCCCCCTCATGAAAACGTTGAAATTTCCTGGTCATGTTCTTGATTAGGTTTAAATTTGTAGGGTTTTCTGTGGGTGTGCATGTGTGTGATGTTTCTTTGAACATGCTGATAGACGTAATCATTAATTAACGTGTTTACAAATAATAACACAATTTTCAGGATCCGTAAATCATATAAAATAACAAAATTATGAGTATAAAACTTACAAATTGAAGAGCAGAAATCGTTAGTCATTAGGCGGAAGCGTTAGTACTGATCTTCAACGGTTTTCCTTAGACATTATGATGGGCTTCTTTATAGGCGTTTTTTCTACTCATTTCTCTTTTTCTTTTATATTTATGTGGCAGAAAATTGAACCAACCATTATACATAATAGAGAATGAGTATTTATAATTTATTTCTAAGGCAACCCTTGGGATCAATACATTGAATGTGGACATCAGAATTTTCCATCAAAATAATGATGCACCCTTTAGTAATTTAACTTAAATGAACTTGGTTCATAATTAACAATATAGACCACATAAAAATTCCAACATTCTCCCACTTGGTCTATATTGAATTATCATAATGAAACACAAATTCAAAGTTGGCTAGCATAATCTTAAACCTTGTTTAGTTAGAAATACCAAACTAAACTAATACAATCAAAATAACTATTAATGTTATTTGACCCCCATTAATTATAGTATTGGTATTCTTTCCAACAAATGGTTAATATAATTCATTCGATCCACTTAAGTAAATTTGCTTAAATTAAACATAATGCGCAACATAAGAAATAAGCAAATTTCATAATTCAAAGTCAAACTCATAATTTGAAGCTTCACATCATAACTTAATACATAATTCAATACAACAAAATCATAATTAGCAACCAGACCCGTGCCGACAAAAATGGGTGGTTATAATTTATTGAGAGAATTAGTTAACATAATTCTCAATTAATATGTTGTATTTGTATTGTCATATCTTTGACTTTGTATTTAACAACAAGATATTTAATGTCAATCCATTAGACATGTTACTTAATTTGTTGTTATTAAAAGAAAAAATAGCAGTCGCGTTATTACAAAAATAAGATAGGTGACCTTATAAAATGCCACAAAAATTCTGCTTGCATAGTGGAAGATGACATTATAAACTGCTAAGTACTCTTCCATAAAATTACTCATCATATATACAAGCACAAAATAAGTAACTTGATGTGAATTTCTTACGGACTATTAAGATATCATCCACGTACAAAATGAGAATGATAAATTACTCCCACTAATCCTGAGATATATACGTTGATTTATAATATTTTCTTTAGATCCAAACTTGGTTATGACCTCAATTTGAGATATAATTTAGCAAATTAGTATGCCATAATCACTACTTTTATTCATGATAACAGCAAGTGGCTATTCATATTGTTCGGTTCAATTCTCAATAACCAAGACAAATCTCAATTTGTTATTTCCAAGTCGGAAACAAATAGTTTTATTCAATGATGTTAAATTCAGGAAAAATAAAGTGGTTAATAGCGCATAAAATTCACATAGCATAATCAAAGAACCAATAATTAATTAAACTGAAATAATTAATAAAACGCCAATTAAATTTCAGTTTTCACATAATAGTTCTTCACATTCAATTTATATCACCGTTGGGCAGAAAAAAATTGAAGATAATGAGATAATTCTATTTAATAAACTATAATGTCAATTAAAGTTGTTCAAATTGACATCCTTAATATTTATTAAATATAAACATTATAGTGATATGTAAACTAAAATATCACAAATAACATAATAAAATTAAACAACTATAAAGCGATAATTCTTAATTAAACTGAAATTAATAATAATACACCAAAATTATTTCAGTTTGTCATAATAGCTGTTTCATAAAATCAATTTGTATCACCGTTGGGCAGAAACAAATTGGTCATAAATGAAAATTCCACTTAATAAACTAAAATAACAATTAAAGTTGTTAAAATTGCATCATATCATAGTTTGTTAAATGTAAAACTTAATTGCGATACATGAACAAAATATCACACACTTCTTTTTAATAAAATGGTAATTACAATTAAAGTTGTTAAAATTGATAATGACCAAATTATTAAAAGTAACTTAATATGGTTTAAATTGTTCATGTGCAAAAATTATAACAAGCTTCTGTTGGACTGCTTTGTATACATAAGTGCAAATGAAACCATAAATCTATTATATTATTAATTCCATATATGATTATACTAAATACCATATATGATTATACAAAAGTTTTATTTAATAAATATATTAGACTATTATTTATAACTACAGATCCCATAATTAAATATGTAATTAAAGTATATTTTTCGTTATGCCCTTTCCTAAAATAAATGAAATAACTTTAGTTATCCAAATTAGCATAAACAGAACAAGAACGAAATAAAATAAACTGGGATCAAACCTAAAAATAGCATCAGCGCATAACAGATTCAGAAAAAATAAAAAAACATTTATAATTCTGATATCCTATGCAAAGCAACAGGTTGCATATACGTGATAAGAAAATTTCTCATTATGCAACAACTTCAGTAGGAAATAATTATAATTATTTAATTAAAGATCCATGTGAAATTATCATTCAATAAAGATAATCCCATGTACAATCCCACACACTTTACATAAGTAAAGAATATTTCATTCATTTTCTTAACAAATGAATAAATTTTCTTAATTTAAATTGTAGGAACACGATAATTTCGGAGTCAAGTTGGAAATTAACTCCAACGTGAACGGGTTAACAAAACATGATGTATCCATTTCCGTTTGGATAATAAAAAATTAATTAATGGATCATTAAATTAGTTTAATCAATAAATCAAGTAAATAAAACTTGATACATGTAGTTCCTTTAGTGAAATTCCTCGTTCGTTACATAAAAAATTGATAATTTAAACGATCCATTAACAGTGGCAATTTGTTTAGACTAAGTTTTTTTTAATAAACAAAAAAGATCATAAAGTTATACGATAAAACTTCAGTCAAACAATTCTCATAAAAATAACGTCAAAATTTATGAGGGATAATGACACACAAAGATTACTTATGTTATTGAGAAATTCGTCTAAACAAAATACTTCATCTGTATATATGTCGAAATTATGATGAAACTTAATACTCACAAATTAGGTTTGTATTTAATATGAATTTACGATCGGCTCTGATGCCAAATGATAGACGTAATCATTAATTAACGTGTTTACAAATAATAACACAATTTTCAGGATCCGTAAATCATATAAAATAACAAAATTATGAGTATAAAACTTACAAATTGAAGAGCAGAAATCGTTAGTCATTAGGCGGAAGCGTTAGTACTGATCTTCAACGGTTTTCCTTAGACATTATGATGGGCTTCTTTATAGGCGTTTTTTCTACTCATTTCTCTTTTTCTTTTATATTTATGTGGCAGAAAATTGAACCAACCATTATACATAATAGAGAATGAGTATTTATAATTTATTTCTAAGGCAACCCTTGGGATCAATACATTGAATGTGGACATCAGAATTTTCCATCAAAATAATGATGCACCCTTTAGTAATTTAACTTAAATGAACTTGGTTCATAATTAACAATATAGACCACATAAAAATTCCAACACATGCACCTTGGACCTTGTGTCATGATTTTCTGCTGGGTTTGTACGAGATTGTAGATCTGTTTTTACTTTTGTGTTCTGGGATAGTGTGTGACTGCAACCATCATTGTATTGTTGGTTCATATTTTATGATAGAGACTGCCGGTGCTATTGGAATCATGGTTTATGGTTCGCGTGCCGTTGTTGTTGCACATACAGGCATATACATGAAAGTTTTTTTCTTTCAAAAGATGAACTCGGCTACTCAAATAAAAAAAGATGACGATGTACAAGATTGATAACTTCTATTCCAGAGTATGATCCGCTTACAATTCTTTCGGAGTATGCCACAACAATGGTACAATACCTTTTGCGTTAGAAATATAACTTATATAGTGAATAATCGTTGATGATGTGGATGTAGAAGTTAGCGCCTCTCTTGCAATGAATATGTGAGTATAGATTTTGAGACTATTCATTGAGAAGTAGACTTTACTTGGACCCTATTTAGAATATGGTTTCTCTGTTAAGCCTCGGCACAAGTAAGCTTCTACTTAATTCTCTAAATGGAAATAACATATTTGTAGAGGACAGAAGTAGGTCATGCTTCAACACCGGATATTGATGGTTTAAGTGCCATGAGGAATATTCAGTTTAACTTTTTTTATGGCCTTTTTTTTTTTAATACAAGAGTGAGATTCACTAGCAGTGTATTCGCATACATTGGAAAAAATTTCGACCATGTATGATTTATTGTGCTTAGAAAAATGATTATAATTTTTTTTCCTTTTTCATTTTTTTGGCACAATCAAGGTCAGAATACCTTTGAGATATGACATGTAATCATTTCCAATTCTTGATAAGCTGCTGGCTCTGTTTAAAACACTTATAAAATTTCATTTTGGGATTAAATTTTAAATTTTCATTTTATAAAATTTTAAAATGAAATTCATGTGAATCTAATCCCAATTTAATCCTCCGAAAAGAACCCTTGCATTTTGTTCTTATATAGTTGTTGCTTTTCTCTTTTTTTTTTTGTGATAACAATTTTAAAGAAGGTAAAGTGATACGAGAATGCTTGAGGCAATATATCGAACAAATGCTGAAAGCCGACAGATTATAATTCTTAAGGGCGCTGATAGGATAAAAAAAAACAAGAAGCCAAGCTTCAATTTTTTTTGTTCGCGTCAGCAATTTCCAGGTTCTCTATCTCCTCTATAAATTAGTCTTTATCCCTTTCACATACTGCACTTGATTCCTCAATAAATTGAGAAATTACTGAAAAAGGAAAAAGTCAAGACAAATAACTCGCTAGGGTGACCATATCAGAGCTTGGGCAAGAGGAGATAGCTTTGACCTCTTTGTAAATGTTTGGATCAGTACTTTTTAGAAATTTAATAAAATGTTGTCATTGATTTTTTTAAAATTTTCTTCTTTATATCTACATCAAGTACTATTCTAAATTGCACTCGAACAAGCATCTGATTAAACTAAATTTAATTTCTCTAAACATAATTATTGCCTAAATACAATGCCATATATTTATATTGCTTTTTTTTTCTTATGTGTTGGTCATAGGATTCATACTATATGGCCATGACAAAATGGCAACATAAAATATGTGTTGTTTAGTTCATCAAAGTTTGTTTTTTTTACTTGGATGTTTATATCGTGCAGAAATTTCATTTGATTTACTAGCAATTTTGGGAGGCTGTACCTGTAATGGCACTAACAGATACTGGTATCAGTGAAGGTGGGAAGATGGGCCGGAGATACATTGACTGATGTTGATGCGTGATAACGATGTTGGTAATAGCTATTTGTAAAAATTTTAATGTCTATAACCATTTAACTTGAAATTTTCATTGTCAATTTGTGTATGTGCTGATTTTTGAAATAAGCCCAACAAGTCCATCTTCAGTGCTATGAATAAAAGACCCTCTTATTGGAACATTCTATGAGTTCTTGAAATATTGTAGTTAGTCATAAAAGAGAGAAGTACATAATCTATGCTATTTTTGCCTGAAATTGGTCATATTGTGCAACAATATACAGTATTAATACTGTACCTTGATTTGAACATTGAATACAGTATTCCTTTGTTTGGGTTAAATTTACAACGGTTGCAGCTTTTATTAAAAGCATCTTCAAGACAAGGGATTTGTGTGTGAAGAAGCCAATGGCCATGTATAAATATGCAAAAAGCCAAAAACTAAACAATATAATAGCACCATATCTTATAGTAGACAATTAATAACTTAATAAAAATTTAGCAAAAAAGTCTATTATGTATAAAATTATTCCCATCAGAGAAACAAAAATTTAATACATTAATCGTTACAAAATTTAACATATTTTATATGTTAAATGTAAATCAAATATCGAGCGAAACTCGATTAGCCCCTAATTTGAATTAATGTACTTAAAATAAATCATAAATTAATGTGTTTACCTTTCTCTTTTCCAAATTCTCTTATGACTCCTTAATTTACTTGGGGTCTTGAAGTCCAAGACTACTTAATTCCATCAACTTTTTTCAGCCCTGCTAAATAAAAAGAAAACAAAAATAACAATGATGAGGCAAACAAAAAAAATACTATAAATTTATTTCTACTCGAAATTACATCAAAACGCTATAAGATGGTGAAGATATAACACAAGAATCATTTACTTGTCAACTAAAAAGGTACAAAACAAAGTTAAAGCAATACAGCACACACACACATAAAGACAATTCACTCGCGCATAATTTGTTAATATTTTTCTCAAGTATCTCTTTTTATTTTTTTTTCTTTCGCTCTGTTTGTATAATTTTATGGTTGATATAGATCTGAAAACTTAAAATAAAGGGCTATTGATCAACCTGAACCTGCTTGGTTTTCTAAAATAAAAAAATACACTTAATTGGTTATGTCCTTAGTTTTCAAAAGTTCTAGGAAAGGATTTCACTTCCTCATTAAGTTGCAGATCGTTTGCAAAGAAATTGACCAAGAATTTGTTGATCTCCATGAGATCATTTTTGCAATCACCTACAATGAAAATATAATTTACCTTATTATTATCCACATAATTTAGAATAATTAGGTTCCAATATTGTAAGGAAATTGATTTCCTACAACAGATCCAAATTTTAAGTTTCACATAATTTGGAACAATTTGGTTCTAGTGTTGTAGGGAATTTGACTTCTACAACACAGATCCAAATTTGAAGTTTCACATAATTTGGAACAATTTGGTTCCAATGTTACCAAAAACAATAATTAAATTATTTTGGTACGCACTTCAAAACAACTCTCTATTTTACCAAAAAAAAAAGAATAATAAAATAGCTACACATTTATTATCTATTTATCTTGGTACTGTCTCCTCAGATAGGGAAGACGAGAAAGAGGCCAATTCTTTATTCTTTTCATTAGTTACAATAATAATTTTCAGAACTATGCATGATTTTTAGATTAATTCTTCAATATTAAGAAAAAATAGTTTAACAACTTCAGTGTATAAGAAATAAAAAATTTATAAGCACGTTTACTGACCTGCTATGTTTACCGGGCCAAATTTTAACTTTTTTGTTTTTGCCTACGTAGAAAAAATTGAACTGCTAGCTCCATGTAACTTAGCATCACAAAGCTTGAAAATATTTTCAATGATGGTCATGTTTAATATGATCAACAACAAAAGCTTCAATCAGTGTATGAGCTAGATACCAACCTATCAAACAAGCAAGAATGTGATATGTGGTTGGCCACGTCCATAATTACAAATTTACAAATTACAAGAACAACTAATTTCAGATTACCTACAAAGAAAATGATATGTAGTATGCGACTTATTTTGAATAGCTTTTTTAATATGAAATTATGTTTTGTTATCTTAAAAATTTGAACCTGCTTTATCTCAATACCTTATGACATTCCAATCATCACAAAAACTTCTAATTTCCATAGCACTATCATGCAGATTACAGTCACCGCCAACAACCAGATTCAATAATTCTTCAACAAAAATAAATGATCCTTCAACCAGATTCAATAATCCTTCAATAACCTGCTCTAGTGTATCATTGCTTGAATTAATGTATGGGGTTGTTTGGATTCCCCAAGGAATTTGGGGAATTTCATCTTCCTACCATAAATTTATTATAAACAATCCAAACTCTTCACAAAGTTATACACTTCCCAATAAATTTATTCCTAGAAATTGCAACTTCCCCAAATTTCCCCAAATTCCTAAGCGATCCAAACGGCCCCTATATTACTTTTCGACATTAGACATTTAACTTTTCAGTAATTTTTTTTTAAAAAAGGGTAAATTTTACAAAATAACACACTATAAAATAAGAGGAAGGATTCAATTAAAGCGCTTTGACCGGAGTCCCGGTTAAACCTCGTCAGATCTACATATTGGAATCTCCTTGCCGACCAATTTTTTCATTTTGAAATTTTAAAGTATTTTTTCAGATTTAAAAAAATAGCAGTTTTTGTGGGTTCAGAACAAATTAGATTAATGATTTTCTAAATTCGAAAAAAATACTTAAAAATTTCAAAAAATGTAAAATTTGGTGTGCGAGGAGATTTCAATATGGAGATCATATTGAATATTTTCGATCGGTCATTTAAATTTTCAAAATTGAGATCTGACGGGGTTTAACTGGGACTTCGGTCAAAGCGCTTTGATTGAAGGCTTTCTCATAAAATAAACCACATTTAAATTAATTAATGTACTTAAATGTCCCAAATTAATGTGTTTTATCTTTAATTTTTTCCAAATTCTCTTATGACTCCTTAATTTAATTGCAATCTTGAAGTCCAGGACTACTTAATTCCATCAACTTTTATCCCTATTACAAATAAAAAGAAAACAAAAATAACAATGATGAGGCAAACAAAAATATACTATAAATCTATTTCTACTCGAAATTACATCAAATCGCTATAAGATGGTGAAGATATAACACAAAGAATCATTTATTTGTAATGAATTTCTCACGCTTAATTTGCAAAATAACAAAGTTAAAGCAATCCAGCACACACACACACTTCACTCACGCTTAATTTGCAATGAATTTCTCAGTATCTCTTTCTATTTTTTTTTCCCTTATCACTCTGTTTGCATAATTCTGTGGTTGATATGAGCAATGCATCTTGACTCCTTGAGTGAAAAGTCGCAGGTTCGAAACCCGGCTGAGGGGTCTTTCATAGACATTTAATTTAAAAAATAAGTTGAGTGGCTTAGACCTCCAATTTATCTTAAAAAAAAAATTCTGTGGTTGATATAAATCTGAAAACTGAAAATAAAAGGCTATTGAGCAACCGGAACCTGCGTGGCATTGAGCTTAATTTTGTTTAAAAGAAAAGGAAGCAAACAAAATTTTACCCTTGGGGGAAAAACCTAGCTTGAACACCGAGAGGAGGAGAGAGGCGAGAACTGCTGCGGTCTTGAGTTTGGAAATCTGATCAAGGCACAAGCAAGACAAAGAGGTTGGAATGGTGGGAGGGAGGGATTGTAGATAGGAATGGCTTGTGGAAGGAAGGAGAGGTGTTTTCTTTTTCTTTGTTTTTAGGGTTTTAGGAAGTATAGATCTTTATTTCTTTTTTATTTGCTTTCGGCCAGAGACAAAAAGACAAAAGCCCTCCCACTTCCAAATATCCACAAACCAAGCCATCGTCAGAAAGCAGTACATTCATTACCCGGAACTCCCACCTAGTCAAAGAGATGGATGACAGGATGAGTGGTAGTGGTAGTTGTAAAGTGTAAACTGTAAAGTAGAGTCTTGGTAGGGTAGGCCTTCCGTGCGAGAAAAAAAAAAAAAATCAGGTGGTAGCTCATTAGGACAAATTCAGTATTCAAAATTTTAATTAAGTTTAAAATTCCGAGCAACAGGGAGTAAGTACGTAGAGCCAATAAACATCACTGGATGAATAATGAATTGACATTTCGGTGTTCAATTATGAGCAGTTAAGTCATGGATGAAAATAGAATTACTTAAAAATAATTTAGTTCAACATAATTGCAAATTTACTCAAATTTATGTAATGACGAGTTAAATGACGGATAGAAATACCACTCTCTTTTTGGGTGGTTGCTACATTGGTGAATTAATATCCAACAAACATCTGATACGAATTACAATTGACAACATCATGATTAATATATATATATATATATAATAAGAAACAATATTGAGTATAACAAGATCTTTGCTCTTACAGCCGTTTGTGCGTGACTGATATATGCTGTTACCTTTGCCGTTGTTGGTAATCATCACTCTATAATGAATTAATGATCTAAAAACCCATCGGATTAAATATCTACTAAGTATATCTACTTTAGTTTCAAGAAACACATGAAATGAAAGGACAACACTAATTGCCACATAGGAATTTTTGCAAAGAAACACTAATAAAAAAGAAAGTACTTTGCATTGAATAAACCCCTGCTCTCATAGTCTCATCTGCCAGTCCAGAACTTTTACTCCAACACGGCAACACCTACCACTTTCGACGATATGTGTGTTATTTATTTTCCTTCAGTCTGAATTTACTCAAGTAGGTGATTAGAGTATTGGACAAAAAAAATAAATGCGCATAGAGCGCAACTAAACTCCATTGAACCCATCAAAGAAAAGCGACGAGTCAATGACCAACTTAAAGATGTTAGGTGAATTGGATACAGAGATGTCAGTATGTCACAGGGTGATCGGCTTCACCTATATATAGATGTAAATTAGATATCTCATATGAAAAGATTAAGGCATAACAATGAAATAAATGTTGGATAATCAGAAATTCAGGATTGAATATTTGTTTCCGAGACCCTCAAAAATATTTTTTTTTGACCCTCAAAAAAAGAATATTTGCTTCCGAAGAAGGACAATTTTAGTGTGTTTGGATGAGACGTGGGAATAAGAGAATAAACTTATTATAAATAATTTAAATTTTTCACAAAGTTATACACTTTTCAATACTTCTTCTCACTTCTTCTCTTATTCATCTTATTCCCACACCATCCAAATCGAGCCTTAACGAAGAACTTTAGGTTAAAAGTAACTGTACAGTGTGGGTCATAGGGTGATAATGTGCTAGTCCCGTACACTTTAGATGCTTTGTAAAATTTTTAGGGATCTAGTCTCGATCGATTATTCGATTATATTTTAACAAAAACTGAAGGCCTCGAGCCTTTTAAGAAAAACATGCTCTTCCAGTTCGAGATGTCTCAATGTCTCAATTGTTAAGAATTCGAGCGTCTACGCAGCGGAAGTTAGATTTTAGGTTCGAGAATGCACGATCTAGGTGCAACTTGCACAAAAACGTGCCCTTTAGGGCTAGTCAGCACGAGGAACTCAGTACAAATAAATCACACAAATAGATACAAGAGATACGAGAATTTAACGAGGTTCAACACCAACTTGGCACCTACGTCTTCCACACACACGCACACTCTTTTTTCTATTATTTTCTGTTAATGTCTGAGATACATATTACATGAAGAAGATAAATATTAAATAGGAAACTATCCTATAGAGACACAAATCTTTTTCCAATTATTCCCCATTATTTTTTTTTCTTTTTTTTCCAACTACTTCTTTTAATAGTTTTGAATCATTTGACCTGTCACATGTTAGACTTTGTCATTGACATCTTTAACCGTTTCGTTCAAAATGAAACAATCGAAATCATGAAAATACACACATGGACGAAATCATTTCAAGCTTGCGTTATCAATTTTGTTTTTGAAACGCAACCAAAATCTTTAACCGAAACAAAAAAACGGTCGAAACAGTCACCGTTTTTAGGTTTACCTATATCTGATACCATCAAACAGGGAAGATCCTCTGCAACGCTGGGATCATGTGTGATCGGCAGCCATCACTGCGTCGTTGGTTCATATTTTATCATAGATGCATATGAAACTACGGTTTATGGTTCGTGATGCTGTTGATGCATAAATAGATGAAAGCTTTTTCTTTCAATACTGACAAAAAAGAACACGGCTACTTAATTAACAAGATAACGATCGATATACTAGAGAGACAACTTCTATACAAATGTAAGATTCGCTTACAATTCTTTCGGGGTATGCCATTAGTAATATAACTTGCGAGTTTGTGAAATCATACATAAATAAAATGTTCTTGCTCTATGCATAAAATAGATATACATCAAATTTATGACAAGAACTTGTTCAGGATAAGATTAATGCACTATTGGGTGCGTTTGGATAGGTGTGGGAAGAAGGGAAGAAGGAAAAAAGTGAGAAGAAGTATTGAGAAGTGTGTAACTTTGTGAAGAGTTTAGATTGTTTATAATTTTTTTTCTTCTTTTTTCTTCTTCTTCTTTTTCTTTCTTCCAACGATCCAAACACACCCATTAATTACTTGTGTTCACTTTTGCCCTCTAATATGACGAGAATCTGTTCAGGATAAGGTTTATGACAAAAATTCTGTCAGTTGACACTTTTTGCTCTCTAATAATGTATCAAATGAAATCTAAATTTGCTAATTTTTAGTGAACAAGCGTTTTGAAAATTTAGTGATCATTTCTCTCTATGGCTATGGAATATGCAAACAGACGTCTCATCAAGAAGGGGAAAACAAAATCAACTAAAAATTCAAATGTTGTATCTAAACTGTTGATTTTGTTCAATTTTACAGACGATGTGTTTTAATATAAGTTTTATAAACTTTAGAGTAGATTTTATACTAAATCAAATGGTCAACAAATAAATGAACATGATTAACTATCATTGGTTAATTCTAGTACATTCATAATTTGGTTACTTAATCAAGTATCAAATCGACTCTAAATTTTATATAACTTGTATAAAAACGTATCGCCTGTAAAATTGAACAAGATCAATGATTTGGATTCAACATTTGAATTTTCAAATTTTTAAATCTAAATAGAAAAGAGATTTGTTGTTTAGTACGTCCTCCCAGTCCCCAACTATCGACGAAGGAGTAAAAAAAAAATACTAATGTAGTATTGAAATAGCCAGATAAGTCCTGGAACTAGATAGTCGCTAACTAGTATATCTAAGGGTGCGTTTGGATAGGTGTGGGAAGAAGGGAAGAAGGGAAGAAGTAGGAAGAAGTATTGGGAAGTGTGTAATTTTGTGAAGAGTTTGGATTGCTTATAATTTTTTTTCTTCTTCTTCCTTCTTCTTCTTCTTTCTTCCAACAATCCAAACACACCCTAAAAAAAAAAGAAATAGCCAGATAAGCCAATTCACAATTCTTTTGGTCTCTTTGATTACTATTAAAAAAAATAAAGTATTTCATTTTTTTATCTACCATATATAATATGTGTATTTTACAAGAGTGATTTATGGGTTTCGAATTTGCTCAATTTAAAATTAACCTATTTTCTATTATCTTTTCCGTCTTATTTCTCGGAACTCCTATATAAGTCACTTTTTGTTTCAAAGTAAAAATGTCACTTTTATAGTTTACTGGAAAACATAACACATTTTTTTTCTTAACCACAATTGGAGTCGCACTTTCTTTTTCGCACCGAAATGCCTCGTCAATATATAGTCATATACTTCATCACCCTCAAACGGTCCAGTTTGTGCATGGCGTGTTATCATGATCTGAGGAGCTATCTTATCCAATTCGCATGACTGCATTATGCACCTTGAGCTTAGAGTATACATTTTCTTTTTTTATTATCTATTTCAGAGAAAAACAGAGAAAGACGGGAATTTTTATTTGTTAGCATGTAGTCGTCTATGAACTGGAACTATGTTTCAGTTTGTACTGTTCTCCATGTTTACTCAGGATGCACAATTAGAGAATAATCTAATTACAAAATAAAAGTTAGAGAATAATCTCAAACCAATCATGCAACTTTTAAATGGTCAAAAAAAAAAAAGGGAATTGGGACGCAATCTGGGCCAGGGGAGATCGGATATATAATTCATTTCTTTTGCTTATGAGATGAGTGACGTGGCTGAGCGAGAGACGCAAGCCTACTTATACAGTTATACTAAAAAAGTATAGTAAATTGTTTATTCACTTTCTAAACCAAAAAAGACGTGGCCAAATAAGCGACCATGGTACCCTACCGGCATCCATACCGGCCAGTGGCCGAAATCCGGTATTTTTCTGAAATTTTCCGGTACTTCCTCTCTTAATATCTGATACCATCATTTCGGCCACCGTTCCGGTTTCCGGTATTACCGGAATGTCCTCTTTAAATATCTGATATAGTTTGTGTCGCTTAACAAATGACAATTCAAAAAAATAAAGTCCAAATTTGTCGATTGAACTTGACTTGTTCTCTGGCCCGGTACGTGCACGGTGCACCACCCAGTCAAACATGACAAAGAGAGAGAGAATTTTGGGGAAAAAAATATATATATAATAGGTCAACCAACAACCTAGCTAGTCGTCATTTCACTGGATAGCCTCTGTCCAGTGTATACAAAAAAAACAACCTAGGCGTCATCGCTTACCAGTTACCACCTGTCCACCTCGGCAGTAAGGTGGGTCCCATTTCAGTCCCACATAAATATATTTTGTCCGTGCGATTCCCTCTATCTGACTATTTGTCTATCATCTCAAAAGTCAACCTTTTTCTTCTTTGTGCTTCAGGCTTTCAGTTCCAGCCATGGTCAAGGCAATCAGAGTCAACGAGTTTGGAGGTCCCGAGGCAAGTTTTAATCAATTTTTGGTAAAATTAAGTACGTTTTTTTTAACGTTTTTCAAATTAATTCTTTTCTTATTTTGTGTTGTATATATTATAATAGGTGTTGAAGTGGGAGGAGGTGAAGATAGGGGAGCCGAAGGAAGAGGAGATCCGAGTGAAGAACAAAGCTATTGGAGTTAACTTCATCGATGTTTACTTTCGTAAAGGGAATTCTAAAGCTCCAGTCCCATTCACTCCTGGTACGGTAGTACCACTTTCTTGTTTCATTCTTTGCATGCATGAATAATCCATGACACTTCTATGATGAAGTTAGTAGTCTCCACTTTTGTTTGGACTGACTATTTTAAATATATTATTTTAATACTAATTAAATTGTATACTATAAATTTCATATATATATATATAAAGAGAGAATTGCTAACGTATCCTCGACGGTACGTGCTATCGATTTTCTATTGACTCATTTTTTAAGATTCAAAATTCAAACTCCAAACCGTTCAAGTTGATCATCATATTGAAATATCTTTGGAGACTAAATTTTATATTTTTCGAATGTTTTTTCTATTTATTATGATATTTTAAAAAAAACGTTATATTTCAGGCCGTCCAATTTGAAAAATATCATAATAAATAAAAAAATTCAAAAACATATAAAATTTGGTCTCCAAGAGTATTTTAATATGATGATCAACTTTAACGGTTTGGATCGACCGTTTGAATTTTGAATCTCGAAAAATAAATCGATAAAAAATTAATAGCATGTGCAATCGATGGCGCGTGCCATCATAGGCGCCATCATAATATGTGTGTAGTGTCCTTTTTGAATGGAAGAACAATATGTTTTAAATAAGCGTATCAACTGTATATAGTAAAATTGATGGCGTGTGCAATCGATGGCGCCACGTGCCATCAGAATATGTGTGTAGTGTCCTTTTTGAATGGAACAACAATATGTTTTAGATTGTATCAACTGTATATAGTTTAAGTGTTTAACAACTAAGCCTTTCACAGCAATGTATTCATTATAAGAAACTATTAGTTCATTAGCGCTGGAATATGCTGGTTACTCAATTTTCAATAAGTGATAATTAAAGGTTCAGTTTCTTTCCATTACATGTAGAACGGGTGATAACGATCATTCCCAATATTTGTCATTTTCATCATCTCCACGCGTTTTCTATTTTAGAAAATAATTATTCATTCGTTTTCTAAATACGGAAATCCAATACTCATTCTTTTTTCGCTTTCCTCTCCTGCGCGTGTACGCTCGCCCCCCCCCCCCCCCTCCCACCCTCTTGCGTATGCTCTCCAACCCCCACCCTCCCACGTACGCTCCCCCTCCCCCTCCCCTCCCCACCCTCTGGTAATATCGTACTCTCACACACACAATATATATTGATTCTAACGGTTGAGGTTAACATATTTAAATGTTGAAGTTAATACCGTAACTGTTGAAGTTAATATATATGCCAACTTCAACAATTTAAATATGCTCACTTCAAATATTACCTTCAACATTTAAATATGCCAAGTTCAACAATTATATATATTAACTTCAACAGTAACGCTATTAACCTCAACAGTTATATATATTAACATTTAATATATATAAATAGACCAATTGTTTGAAGTTGAAATTGGCATATTTAAACGTTGAAGTTAATATATATAACTGTTGAAGTTAATATATATGACAACTTCAACAATTTAAATATGCCCACTTCAAATATTACCTTCAACATTTAAATATGCCAAGTTCAACAATTACGACATTAGCTTCAACATTTATGAATATTAATTTCAACAGGTTATGAGGTGTGTGAGAGGGGGAGGGGGGAGAGGGGAGGGGCGATCGTACGCGGGAGGGTGGGGCGGGAGGGAGTACTAGCATACGCATAGAAACGCGTTTTTTGGATTTCCGAAAATGAAAGAGAGAATTTCAAACACGTTTTCTAAAAATGAAAAAAAATGAACGCGTTTTCTAAAGGATTGTGGAAATGATATAAATGCTGGGATGATACTAATCAGTTCCGCATGTAGAAACAAAGATCATCTCAAAAAAAAAAAAATGCAGAAAGAAAGAGCATTTTGAAGCATTGACACGTGGTAATCTGTTATATTTTTTAAAGGCAATCATTTAATTAAAAACATATACATCATGCATATATAATTGATGCCTTATTAAACATGAACTTTTCGTTTGTACGTACGGTACGCCTTCATATTTACTTCTGGAGGTTGAACTTCCATTCTGACATTTTTAAGTCGCTCGTTGATTCAGGGATGGAGGCAGCTGGGGTGGTGACAGCAGTGGGCCCAGGAGTGACAGTGATAAAAGTCGGTGATTCTGTCGCATATGCTGGAGCTCCGTTGGGATCATACTCCGAAGAGCAAATCCTTCCGGCAAATGTTGCGGTCCCAGTCCCGCCTTCCATTGACTATAATGTGGCAGCCTCTGTATTGCTTAAAGGCACCACTGCTCAAATGCTCTTGCGCAGGGTTTTTAAGGTCCTCTTTAACTTGGTTTTCGTATGGTATATTGATAGTTGAAGCCAGCTATAGATGTTCTGTCGTACTAATTTAGTTGATATTTTGCTAACTTAGCTAATATTTCGATAAATCCTAATTAATGAGCATGCATAGTGTCTTACGTACTATTTAGCTTCATATTCTACACAGGTGGAGGCAGGGCACACAATCCTTGTCCATGCAGCTGCTGGTGGGGTCGGCTCACTTCTGTGCCAGTGGGGAAAGGCACTTGGTGCCACCGTGATCGGGACGGTTTCAACTGAACAGAAAGCAGCTCAGGCAACTGAAGATGGATGCGATCATGTCATAATTTCCACCAAGGAGGACTTTGTGGCAAGAGTTAATGAAATTACAGGGGGCAAAGGTGTTGATGTTGTCTATGATTCCATTGGCAAAGACACGTTTCAGGTAAAAGCCAAGTAAAGAAAATTAGAAGTAAAATGAAGCTAAATTCCAACTTTAATGCTGCATGATCCTGTTTTGTATACAAATGGAATTCACAAATTGGACATAAGTCAAAACCAATATTTTTTTTCAATTCCACAAGCATGGCAACAATTGCCTTTACATCTCCATGTTTGACTTTCTGCTGAACATAATTTATGGACATCATAAATCAATATCATTTAGTTGAATGTAAAATAAGTACAGTATACGTAGATAAATTGTCAAAAGATTTAATATCAGTCGAATTCCATAGAATGAGAATCTGATCAATCCTTTTCCTGCCCTAAATAATAGTAATCATATAGTAATCAATTTACAAATTAAATAAATAGAAAGATTTTTGTGATTCATTACTGTGCTGTGATATTAGTGAATTTGGATGAAATATAACTAAATTTTAAACATAAAACAGGGATCCTTATCAACCCTGAAGACAAGGGGATATATGGTTAGCTTTGGATCACCCTCAGGAACACCTGATCCGCTTCCTTTATCGGATCTTTCTTCGAAATCCCTTTTCCTGACCTTACCTTCTCTGTTGCACTACAACTCGACGCGTGAGGAACTTCTGCAGTCGGCTGCAGAACTGTTTGAGAATGTTGCATCTGGCGCCTTAAAGGCCCGGGTCAACCACTCATACCCGCTCTCCGAAGCTGCTCAAGCTCATGCTGATCTCGAAGCAAGGAAGACTAGCGGGTCTATTGTTCTCTTGCCTGATAACTAGTTGGCATTGCATCGCCGGTGGCAGAAACTTTGTAACCATTCGTTTTCTTTTAGCATTTTTTTTTTTTTTCACTTTGATGTTTGAACTAAACTCCGCCTATACTAAGCTTTGGTTGCATTGTTTAGTATAGCCCGGTCCCAAGCCCGGGTAAAAGGAGGAGGGTTGTGATAGGCTAGGCGAGCCAACGTAAAAATCCCAGTCATCTCTATGGAAATGAAACCCAATTACTTTTCGTTGGGGCGTAACCCTCTTAGCGACGCGTCTTATCGGAACCCGGATGAGATGATAAATGAGCAAGGGCCGGGTCGCCACCCCTTTAGTGGCGCGCCTTATCGGAACCCGGATAAGGTGATAAGTGAGCAAGGGCCGGATCGTCACTCCCTTAGTGGCGCGCTACATCAGCGCCCGGATGTAGTGGCAAGTAAGCAAGGGTCTTCGCACTTTTCACGACGGGTGCGGGGGGCAAGGAAGATAGTCAGTGAGAGTAGGATTCGTTTAGGTAGTTGGAATGTAGGGTCTCTAACAGGAAAGTTAAGAGAGTTAGTGGATACGGCGATTAGGAGGCGTGTGAACATCTTGTGCGTACAAGAGACAAAGTGGACGGGTCAAAAAGCAAAGGAAGTGGAGAACACCGGTTTCAAGCTGTGGTACACTGGAAAAGAACGGGACAGGAATGGAGTAGGTATCTTAATCGACAAGAGCCTTAAGAGTGGAGTTGTCGACGTGCGGAGACAAGGGGATAGGATCATTCTAGTGAAGCTAGTTTTGGGGGACTTAGTTTTGAACGTCATTAGTGCTTATGCACCACAAGTAGGACTAAGTGAATCCATCAAAATTCAATTCTGGGAAGATTTAGATGGTATGATTAGAAGTGTGCCAACCACTGAAAAGCTCTTCATCGGAGGAGACTTCAATGGACATGTAGGTGAAACTAGTGGAGGGTTTGAGAGGGTGCATGGGGGTTTTGGGTATGGCGATAGGAACCAAGAAGGTGAGGACTTCTTGAACTTGGCCATAGCTTACGACCTCATGATAGCTAACACCTTCTTTAGAAAAAGACAATCCCACTTAGTTACCTTTAGTAGTGCCCAACACTTTTCCCAGATTGATTTTGTTCTTGCTAGGAGAGAGGACAGACGAGCCTGCATGGATTGCAAGGTTATACCTGGGGAATGTGTCGTCTCACAACACAAACTTGTGGTTGTTGATTTTCGCTTTCCGCTACGTTCTAGAGTAGGTAGAGGCGCTCGAGTTGTGAAGACGAAGTGGTGGAAGCTCAAAGGAGACGTGTCTCATACTTTTAGGGGTAGAATGATTGAAGAAGGTCCGTGGAAAGCAGGTGAAGAAGCAAACAAGATGTGGGAAGATATGTCAGCTAGCATTCAAAAGGTAGCTACGGAAGTGCTTGGAGTTACTAGAGGAAGCAACCGCGAACCCAAAGATACGTGGTGGTGGAACGACGAAGTGCAGAAAGCTATTAAAGAAAAGAAAGAATGCTACAAACGCTTGCACCATGACAAGACCGACGACAATGCGCAGAAGTACAAATTGGCCAAGAAGAATGCAAAGAAAGCTGTGAGCGAAGCAAGAGGTCGGGCTTATGAGGATCTATACCAGAAGCTGAGTACGAAGGAGGGTGAGAAGGACGTGTATAAGATAGCCAAGCTTCGAGATAGGAAGACGAGAGACTTAAACCAAGTGAAGTGCATCAAGGACGAGACTGATAGGCTTTTAGTGAGGGACGACGAGATCAAGAATAGGTGGAGGGATTACTTCAACAAGTTATTCAATGGAGAGGATGACGACTTAGGAATTGTGTTGAACGACTCCTTTGATGACTCCAATAGACGTTTTGTTAGGAGAATTCAAGAGTCCGAGGTGAAAGAAGCCTTAAAACGAATGAAAGTAGGTAAGGCTCTAGGACCTGATAACATACCAATCGAAGTATGGAGGTGCCTCGGAGATGTGGCTGTAGTTTGGTTAACCAAACTATTCAATAACATTTTCCGATCAAATAGGATGCCAGATGCGTGGAGGAGAAGCACTCTAGTACCAATCTTCAAGAATAAAGGGGATGCTCAAAGCTGTACAAACTATAGAGGGATTAAGCTTATGAGTCATACAATGAAGCTTTGGGAGAGAGTGATAGAACATCGCTTGAGACGGATGACAAACGTTTCGAAAAACCAATTTGGTTTTATGCCTGGGAGGTCGACCATGGAGGCCATCTTCCTAATAAGGCAATTGATGGAGAGATATCGGGAGCGAAAGAAGGATCTACATATGGTTTTCATTGATTTGGAGAAAGCATACGACAAAGTGCCAAGGAAAGTTATGTGGTGGGCACTAGAAAAGAAGAAAGTCCCCACAAAGTATGTTACCCTCATCCAAGACATGTATGATGGTGCCGTTACTTGCATCAGGACATGTGATAGTGTAACTAGTGACTTTCCTATAAAAATAGGACTACATCAGGGATCAGCTTTGAGCCCGTATATTTTTGCCTTAGTGATGGATGAGATCACGAAGGATATACAGGGAGAGATTCCTTGGTGTATGCTCTTTGCGGACGATGTGGTGTTAGTCGATGAGAGTAAGACGGAGGTCGATAGGAAATTGGAATTGTGGAGACGAACTCTAGAGTCCAAAGGGTTTAGGCTTAGTAGAACTAAGACGGAGTATATGGGGTGTGAGTTTAGTGGGATACGACCACTGGACGGAGATGTCTGTCTAGACGGGCAGGTAGTACCTACGAAAGATACTTTTCGATATTTAGGGTCGATGTTGCAGAGCGATGGCGAGATAGATGAAGATGTTAGTCACAGGATAAGAGCGGGGTGGGTGAAATGGCGACAAGCATCAGGCGTCCTATGCGATAAGAAAGTCCCGCAGAAGCTAAAAGGCAAGTTCTACAGGACAGCGATTAGACCTGCGATGTTGTATGGCGCAGAATGTTGGGCTACTAAAAGACGACATGTCCAGAAGATGAGTGTAGCTGAGATGCGTATGTTGAGGTGGATCTGCGGTCACACGAGGAAAGATCGGATTAGAAATGATGACATACGAGATATGGTTGGGGTCGCACCAATAGAGGAGAAGTTGATCCAACATCGTTTGAGATGGTTTGGACATATCCAACGCAGACCTCCAGAGGCACCGGTACGTATCGGAATTCTTAATCATTTCGAGAACACCCGGAGGGGGAGAGGGAGACCAAGATTGACATGGGAAGAAGCGGTGAAAAGAGACCTTAAAGAATGGAACGTCTCCAAGGAGTTGGCGATCGATAGGAGCGCTTGGAAGTTAGCAATTCATGTACCGGAGCCATGACGTAGGAACTTAGGGGTAGGAGCGATGCCATAGGTTTGTAGGTCCCTCTATTAGGTCACGGTCGAGGTCTAGATTTCTACTATTACTATTAGAGGTATTATTATTAGTATGACTAGTCTTACTATTAGTATTTTTATGTTTTGTTTTGTTTTGTTTTTTTTTTTTTTTTTTTTTTTTTTTTTTTTTTTGTTCTTGTTCTTGTTCTTGGATGTGTTCTCTTGTTGGGTTTCTTTCTAGCCTACCCCAACTTGTTTGGGACAAAAGGCTTAGTTGTTGTTGTTGTTGTTGTTGTTTGATGTTTGAACTAAGAGGCGTGGGAACGTTGATAGTTTTTTTTTTTTCTCGATTTTCTCTCATGGCGATCTTTGATGTTTTATGATTAGACAGCATGTTTTTCAATGTTTGATCTTTTGCTTAGGTAATTATGTGGTTTTATTAATAGTTTTGTGCTGGTGACATTGCATTTCTAATTTTCTATTCACCAAGATCCTATGTATTGGAAGCCAATATTCACATCTCGCTACAATTAATAAATTTTGGCTCTAGCTATTATATTGCAAATTTTATGAAAGTTTCGAACTAAAAAGATGTAAAATAAGAGAAGTAGATAAAAAAAATTTCAAAAATATTCCAGGTTTTACAAACATCGGATTTCTAAATCTGAACTTAAAACTTGTTGGGTCAACCAAAAGAGCCCATAACTCTATATGGGCCGAACCACCAGGGTTCATTGAATTATAAACGAACCCGCTTGAAATTATTCCAACGCGGGTACGAATGTACGAATTACGATGAATCATTGAAAGCCCATGACCTTGTCGTTGTACTCCAATTACAAAATTCGATCATGTCGATAGGCATAGCGCATTGTCTGAATGATAAATAAATAATAATCATTTTAACAAGGTTTCTTTCACACACAACACAAGCATACCCAAGTCACATGTCATTTGCGTGTTTCTAATATCTTTTTGTCAATGCTGAGAAAATCGTGGTGGAAGAGGATTTGTTCAACTAAACTAATTTAAACTGATTTATATAATATTTACAAAACTGCAAATCAACTAGTTAGATTTTAAATAGCTTTGTTTCTTAACTAAATTAATTAAAACTGATCTATAGAAATACTTACAAAATTGCTAATCAATTATTAAAGTTATAAAGTTTTTTTTTTTTTTAGTATGAAGCATTGTCAATTATCTCCGCTGAGCTCGTTTAGCTCCCTCAGTTGAGACCATTATTCCAAAAAACAGTATCTAAGTAACAGTCAAACAACAGTATCTTTCCGTCATTAATTCTATTTATATTCAAAATTGATAAAAACATTATTATTTTCCTTTCTGTTTTATTCATGGCTCGACAATTCTATGGTGGCATAAAACTAATTTACAATTTATGAATGACATATCCCTAATTATCATTTTTTTATAGTGATTTATATCTAATTATTCCTATTATAATTGTCCTAAACCAATCCTATTTTTCTTATGTGTTTGCGAGCCGGTTCCAGAGTGTGAAAAACAAAAAAAGAAAATCAAATTTTGAACTAAATTCCTATTCCGGGATATGCATTTCTAATTTCACTATGCCAAATTGCATTTTTGCAACAAGTGCCTTCTATGATGGACGTGGGGAGATCATCCGCTATACATTTGTTAGAAAACAACTAGCAAGGAGCTCTAACAATTCTAAGAGTGTGTCACAACCCAACAGTTCCTTGGTTTAGCTTAACACAATACCATGTCCCCAAACCAGTAAATGGGATCCAGAGGCCAGAGTTCTAAAATACAAAACTATGGGCATACATTTTATTCCTTCATTGAATTTGATAGTGGGTCGTCCGTCGAGGGAAAAATTTTTATCAATGATAAAAATGCCACTGACAATTTTAAAAAAGACAAAATACTCTCAGAAATTTTAAAAACAGCACAGTTATAGCGGTAATTGGACTGGCGTAATACCTCAACCCTATAGCGGCAATAGCATTACCGCTATAAGGGGCTATAGCGGCAATGCTATTATCGCTATAGGGCTGAGGTATTACGGCAGTCCAATTACCGCTATAGTTGTGCTCTTTTTAAAATTTATGAGGATGTTTTGTCTTTTTTAAAATTGTCAGGAGAATTTTTCTCATTGATAAAAATTTTTCTCCGTCGAGCTACGCAAATTTAATTTAAGAGAAGGCTGTAGATCAAATTTGAATGTGTATTTGAACGGCTATAATATAATGTTGAGTTTTCTTCAATAAAATTTTTCTCTAATGTCCTGATTAGAATCAACTTGTTTTTTTCACGCGAGATTTCATTTCACTAGAAATTTTTTGATCAAAATAAATGAATTTGATTTTTTTTTGAAATAAAAATGAGAGTCAAACGAATTTGATTTTATTTGATCTGAATTTTTATGTTATTAGACTCAATGAAATCCTAAAAGATTAGTTCTAAACTTCTAATCAAATGAAATATCGCATAAAAATTAGTTTGATAAGGCATGACAGAGTCCAACGATCGTGTACTCGTCCAACTCTGCAAATTTTCGAATAAGATTCCGTTAAATGTTCAATTTTGGAATCCAAAACAGAAATAATAACTTGTAGGCCTTTAAATTTTTTACAAAAAATACGTATGTAGTGTAAAATTGGTTTATCTCATATATAGCGGAAAATTAGCATTTGAGAATTAATACATATGTATTTGAATATTGTAGGAACTATTTCAGTAATTATTTCAAAACATTTAATAATTAATTCATACGTATGCATTTACAGAAGAAGATTTCTATCTATATTCACAATTGACGTTTACAGATGATATAACGTGTATTTATTGAGGAAGAGGTAGTAGACTAGTAGGGATGGTAATGAAGTCCACAGCAGATTATTAAATGCAATTAAAAATGAGAAGAGTTTCTTAATTTCTATAAGTTAAATAGTTAACAAGTAAAAAATTAAAAAATTATTTTCTAAACTAATTAAGACCAGGTTGGACCGTACACAATTAAAAATATATATTGTAGGATATACTTTATTACTTAACCTCAATTATCCGACATTCTGACTGGATACACAAAGACCAAGTGCGCAGAATAAAAAAATTGAGAATGGTTTGGCAAAAAACCGGTCTTCCATAACTTGTTTACGAGTCCGACTTTATTGTTAGGCTCCTAAAAAAGCTATGAATAATATAAATATATAATATAATTCAAAGTACCCAAAAAATAATAGATAAATTGCAAAAGAGTCTGCTGCTGCCTATGTTTTGAACTGAAAAATATAACAGAAAGTTTTAATTGCTACTTATAATTTGTAAAGATCCACTCATCCAATACAGGTTGAAACTTAAACCGGCTCACAACCGTTTTTCTCGACTTTTACGGGCCGTTTGGATCGCTTAGGAAGTTGGGGAATTTGGGGAAGTTGCAATTCCTAGGAATAAATTTGTTGGGAAGTGTGTAATTTTGTGAAGAGTTTGAATTGTTTATAATAAATTTATGGTAGGAAGATGAAATTCCTCAAAATCCCCATGGGATCCAAACGGCCCTTTAATCTTTTTTTTTATATAAGGCCCTTAGGCTTTAATCTTTTATATAGTAATCCTTCCTTCTACGTGTTAAAAAAACTTCTTCTCCTAGCTTCCTGACGATCTCCAAACGGAACCATCACCATCACCATCACAGTCACCAGACGCAAATCACAATCTAGTCTAGCAGAAAAATGGCGATCCCTGCCCCTGGCGACAACAACGATTGGCTACAAAGAGTTGTGGTGATGAGGCACGGCGATCGGATCGATCAATTCAACGACTTGTGGACTCGTCGGGCGGAGCGGCCCTGGGACCCACCTCTCGCGACGGATGGGCTCCAGCGCGCCTGGTCCACCGGCAGGAAGCTGCGCCGTATAGGATTTCCTATCACGCGCGCCGTCGTGTCCCCTTTCACCCGCTGTCTTCAGACCGCCTCAGAGGCCGTCTCCGCGTTGTGCGCCGTCGTCAATGACGAGCTCGATCTTTTAACGGTCGAGACTAGCAAAGGCGTCCGGATCAATCCTTGTAAAGTCAAGGTTGCTTGATAGTAAATTAATAATTTTTTTTTATTAAAATTCGAGATAATTTGTGTTTTGCAATGTAATCAGCCTTATCCCAATAGGGAAATTAGTCAGTGAATAAGTAGGAAAAAAAAAGAGGTTAAGGATGTGGTCAAACAATAGTGTCATTGTGGAAGTGTGAATGTAGTACCTGTAGCATTCTCTTGTTAACATTGACTTGCTTTTTTATTTTATTTTTTGTTTTAATCTTTGATGAAACAAGTTAATAGAAGTTAACTGGTTTTCATTCTTGCTTACAGATGTCGATTGAGTATGGCTTGTGTGAGGTGTTCAATGAACTAGCAATGAGCGGATACAGGCCGAAAAGTACTGAGAGTTGGTTTCCCAATATAAGTGATCTTCAAGATAGCTTACCAAAAGGAACCATCGATCATGACTATGATCGACTTCTTGATGAGGTATAATTCAAAATTTTCAAGTATGTATTGTTGAACTTACAGAGAAACTTTTTTGCCAAAATGCACAACTGTACGAAAATAATGCTTATATGCCAAATTAAAATCATCAGTAAAACAACATTTTTGTTCTAGAAAGTACCATAAGAGTACCATTCAGTTTTACATGCATTGTTTTGTAATGATAGCTTTTAGAAATCTAAGTATCACTTTACAAAAATGTGTAGATGAGTACATAATAACATAACCAATCTCTGTTTAGGAGTCTAGAAATAGGTCATTTCATTTTTTTTTTCAAAGCTATCTTGCAAGTTATAAACATAATTTATTACTTGATAGAGCAGCAATTCATTGTCTGATTGGTTTGGTTGGTCTGACAACAGATGCCACAATTTGGGGAAACTGTGGAGGAAGCAAGAATCAGATATAATAACATCATTCAAGCTATTGCCAACATGCATCCAAGGGAAAACATTCTTCTGGTTACCCATGGTGTGTTTGTGATAACATTCTCCTTTTCTTTCTATTGCAGTGGAAATATTGTTGCTCACCCATGAATAATAAATAATAATCTTCCCATGGCATAATTTGTATGGAATTATGCATAAATATGCCATACAAAATGATGTAATTGTACCATTTTTTTTTTGTATATTATATAACACCCTCGTGTGGAATGTACTGTTTTACTTGTACAACATTTAGTTGTTGGCTCAACCATTTCTGTAAGTATATACTATCAGACCTTTCTTTCAAGGCTTCCTTAGTAATTAGAAATTCAGGTCTTATTGTGAAATTTAGGGGTTAATAAGATTGCCTTTATTTATAACATATCTTACCTGTCTTTTGTTATTCAGGGGAAGCAGTTGGGGCTTCAGTCACATTCGTGGAGAGAGACTCTGAGGTTTTTGAGGTTGATTACTGCGGCTATACTGTCCTTGAGAGGCAAGTCTCTATGGGACCCACTGGGGAGGCTGTGCCAGGTGAGTTTAAAGTCGTTAGCAAAAATGGTACAGACGGGGTGCAGTGGGCTGTCCTGTCAGAGAATGCATAGAAAGGTAGCTTCACATCATAGAGTTTCTGATAACTGACTTCCGTCCAGTGCTCCTGCATTTTGTGAATTCGAATTTCCAGGATAATTTGGGTTTTTTTTATATATATAGATATGGGGTAAAATGGGAAATACTTGATCAAGGCATGTTTGGGTCAAGAATTAAGTCTTCTCATGTGAATTATACTAATTTATATGATCGTATGTAGACTGTTAGCATATGCATACAGCACCACGAAGCTTGAATCAAATCTTAGAAGGGTCGATGTATGATACCAAAGTGTCGATTTCTAAAACTAGCCTGTTCACTTGAAAATTATCAGCTTAGAGATGCCAAACTAATAAAGTTTCAGCAAATATGTACTGTTTAAGTTTTTGACATATTGTTTCGTGCATGAAGTGTTCCTGAATTTTTTTTTGGGAGGGGGGGGGGCACTTTGCCTGACAGACACTAAGTTCCTTCCCTGTGTATTGAGAATAATTAATTGTCATTGCTAATTAGAATTCGTTAATGTACTGTTGAATATTTACTTTGCAAGTTCATACGAAATAATCAATAAAGAATATGTCATGAATTACATTTTTTTCCTCATTTCAAGTTTTTGTTGAAGTTGAGGCTTATTTGAGTCAAGTTGATTGTTTTCTGCTGTTTAATTCCATTAATCTGATAACAATAATGGATTGATTTTGTTTGGGTGTTCCTTCCCAGACAGATTACATAATCAGCGGCACAAGTTTTGTATAATGTTGATGAACATGCTAAGTCTGTTTTCCATCAGGCAGTGATCACAATTGATCGTGCATTCAAATCAGATTGGACAGCTATGATTTGTCATAAAATCTAACTAAATAAAAGGCAACTCCCAAGAATCTTGGACCGGGCCTATCCGTGGGCCTAAGGGCCGGATAGGATCGTAATTAAAAGTGGATCGAACATTTTTCGGATATCCAGGTCCATCCAATACAACCGAATCATTATTTCTCGTTCTCGATCCCAATTGCCGGAGGCCCTCCGATCCCAGTTCGAACCATGAATTCGAGCCGACTCTCGAACCTCGCTGCCGACACGCGCTGCGCCTCCTCGTCGACACTTGCCAAAGCCTCTCGTGCGTTGAACCCTCTCGAGTCTCGAAGACTCGAACTTCTCTTAGTCGCGACGCACAGTGAACGATTGAACCCTTGTCTTCGACTAGGTTACTTCTCTGTTCTCTCTCTTCTCTTTCAAACCCTCCTCTTTTGATCTTGACTCTGCTGCCGTGTTTTGGATTTTGGGTTTTGGGTTTTGGTAATTATATTTCATCTTCTTAACCGAAAAGAGTTCAGAAAAATTGAGGTAAAGAGTAATTGAAATTACAGAAATTCCGGATAAAAAAACGACTGCACACTTTGTCTTGTTAAATAGAGCAGGTGAACAAGTTTTCTCAGTTAAGCTGTGTCAATGCCAACAGGAATTGAAAAAAAATTTAGAGAAAAATCTGGCATCACCAAAATTTCCCTTGTTTTATGAATTTCTATCTTTTTTCAGAGGAAAAAAATATAAAGAAATTAAAAGGTACATGCCATGAAATCTTGAAGTGAGCACTGAAATTACATTTGTATAATTATATATATATATAGAGAGAGAGAGAGAGAGAAAACCTATTGTGCATACTAATGTACAGAAGCTTCGGTGTATACTGATCTGAACTCTTGGATCTGCTTCAAAATGACCGATCCAAACCGTCCAATATGATCTCCCTATTGAAATCTCTTTGCCGACCAAATTTTACATTTTTCGATATTTTTAAGTATTTTTTTCGGATTTTTAAAAACAGCTATTTTTGAACGGTTCAGAAAAAATTAGATTAGCGATTTTTGAAAATTTGAAAAAAATATTTAAAAATTTCGAAAAAATATAAAATTTGATCGGTAAGGAGATTATAACAAGGAGATCATATTGGACGGTTTGGATCGGTCATTTTGAAGCAGATCCAAGAATTCGGATCAGTATGCACCGAAGCTTCCGTACATTAGTATGCACGATATGTTCTCTCTCTATATATATATATATTCAATACAAATCTTTTCCTAATTACATTTGTATAATTATATTTTCTTTTTTCAATAAAAATCTTTTCCTTTGTCACATTTGTATAAATACATCGCTCTTTTCCTGTGTACTGGGATATACATGTGAAATTTAATTTCTTTTCTTCATATTTGCTTGCTAGAATTTCAATCTGAGCTCTTGTGATGATTTAATTAGGTATTTGGTAAGAATCTGAACAATAAGCAAAATTATGTGATGCATACATGTAGAATAAAGTTGTAGTTGAATTAAAACTTGATGGTTGAATATTGGACATTTAGTATGAAATTTAATTTGTGCTACTAATTTAAAGGTATCCATAATAAGTGTTTGAAGTATCATGCAGTGTTTTTATGTATCTGGTAACAATAACACTTTAAAGTGGAAAATGTATATGGTTTTGTGTTAAATTTATTTTATCAGGACTGCATATGATGTAAGCCATATGAAAATATATGCTTCAGGGCTGCTATCTTTTTCTATTTTTTATTTTGTTTTATTTTATTTAGTCTTGTGTGCACTAGTCATCAAATTGAGGAAACAATGTTCTTTAGTGAATAAACAAACCCTTTTCCATAAAACATTATACAAATGGCAAATAATAAATTAACTAATGGAGAGACATTAAATAGAAGGCTCTCAGTTGATATTCACCTTTGCTAGCATGTCCTCATATGTATATATGTTTTTAATTTCTTAATTCTCTTATCTCTGGCATTTAATAAAAGTGCATGTTGTTTGCAGAATAATATTAATATGATCGACCGAACTGCTGCACAAGATGATGGGGTCGTGGGGCTAACCCTATAATTGATAGTTTACCTTAAAATAATAGCAAAAGATCAAAAGTTAAGCTTATGTTAATAGTACAATTTTACTCCTAGCCCTTACATTGTATTTCTTTTTTTGGGTCAAATTGACATATCCATGCTTAGTTGAACAGATTGGAGAAAAGATCAACTGAAGTTAGCTCAAGTTCAATTGCAAATTTGATAGTTAATCGAGTTTACCAGTACTTTGAGCATCCTTGTAAGTTTTGTTTCTTTCTTATACACATTTGTTTCAGTTTCTTTTCTAGTTAAAGGAATGTCTAAATTAGATAACAATTACAATTAGAAAGAGAATCTGTTAGAAAAAATCTCAATATTGTTATTGTAGCACTGCAAGATCCCAAATATAAACGTTCTTAGTTCCAAAGGTACTGTTTCACATGCCTAGCACTTATTTTCCAAAGGTTATGTTTCACAATAGATGTGGTATGTTTTGAGGAGTTGATATTTTATTGCTTGTTTGCAGGAATAGTTTATCTACTGTATATGAATTAAAATAGCATTTTTTGTTTTTAAAAAAATCAGGTTAAAGGTGGAATCAGCTCTAGCTTTTGTAATTCTAAAGGGAGGGACTGTTGATCCTGTTGTTTACCATGGAGAGAGATTAATTTTAGGCTTTCTGGATCTTTTCTTATTTAGATATTTTTTTATTTTTTTTGTTCATGGATGCATGTTGTTTGTTTTAAAAATTTTATGCATGTTGCTTGTTTTAAAAATTTTATGGCAACTGAATTTAGATATTATTGTTGTCTTGGTATGGGCGTGAGTTTAAATTGGGTGTGATACTGTGATGTAGTTGAATAACTAAATTATATGCGACTTGGAATGGTTATGTATTAATAATTTAATATATATTGTTATTAAGGTCTAAAGTGCAAATTATTTGTGAAATAAAATGATCGTAGGGTCTGATTTGTAAAATTTCTAATTAGTACCATTACAAGGAGTTTTTATTGTATCCTTATTGTGACACATTTTGAATATATTTAATTTGTACCGTTAAAATGACCACTCGGTTTTGCTTCCTGGGCTAATTTTTTACTCATATTCAATCGGGATCTTTGAAAGTTCGAACGGACTTTTTTTCGGATAGTCCGAGTATAAAGAGTGGATATCGAACCGAACCCGAACATAAAAGGGCTGGATTTGGATTGGACTGCAGACTCATCCACATAGGGCCGAATCGAACTATCCGGTCCATATAGGTCCAATCCCACCCCTTGCCAAGATGGACAACTTTTTCTCGGGCCATCTTGTTCTCTCTGTTTTACGAATAAACTGTGGATATCACTACAGCAGTGGCCATATTGTGAAATATTAGTGAAATATGGAAGGCTTTATTTGTTAGATTCTTCATAGAACCAAGGCTAATGGAGTCTCTTGTTCTCTTTGAATGGCTTTTTTAATATGAAATTATGTTTTGCTACCTAAAAAATTCGAACTTGCTTTATCTTAACACCTTATGACATTCCAATCAATCACAAAAACTTCTAATTTGCATAACACTGTCATGCAGGTTACAGTCCTCACCAACAACCATATTCAATAATCCTTCAACAAAAATAAATGACAAATAAGTAAATAACCTGATTGTTTTGCGATATTCAGCTTTAAAAGTTCCTTAAGTTGTAATTATCCATTTAGTCCTCATCTCTGAAGCGCATCAAGGATGTCGTCGTAAGGGAACTCTGAATATATAGAACCCGTCTCCAACTCCCACAGAATTTTTGTCGACGTCATTTGAAAAATTCCAAGCTTTGTAATTTCAAGGCTTTCAATGATAGCATGGTATGATGAATACTTGTCATTTGACATCTCTTGAAATTTTGCACAAAAGTCCAAAGAAATCTCAGTGTACCCTTTTGCATTGCCAAGTCTTCTTCAGTGTTGCTATTTCTAAGTTTATAAAGATTGTCTGCATAAAATAAGAAAATAAAACAGGTTGCCAAACAAAATTTTTAAACAATTTTTATGAAATAGATTAATTATGAAATAATATCTAAGTTGATCAGATTATTAGAAATTAGCTATGTATAAAAGTGTGCATATATTTAAGTTCTGTGTCCAGTTCTCTTGTTCTTCCATAATCTTGCATTTCTAGACGTGTATTCTCCAGCTAAAACAAGTTCATCAAAAAAAAAGTAAAGAAAATAAAAAATAAAACTTGTTTGAGTTTTTTTTAACTCCGCAATTTTCTCATTAAAATTGCCGAGTTTTAGGATGAAATTCCAGACAAACTTCTTTAAAATTTTTTAACTATACACAGTTTTATCCCATGCAACCGAACAAGAAAGTTTTTTGTTTGATGCAATCAAAGCCTGAAATAAATACAAATTGATTAAAAAAGTCAGCTAATGCTTTCACAGTTGGCATATTGATATTAGATATTTGCGAGGTGGACTCATATTGTCATATCCGCACTATTGGATCTGAAGCATGATAGTTATTTTGTTGATGTGTTTATATTTGATCGATGTTAGGTATCAGAAATTCAATTGGTATTTCTTCTTGCAACTTGTAATGTACATTATAAAATAATATTAATTAACTTTATTAACTTCTATGTGAAATAGTGTAGTACTTAAGATTATTCAAGTAATTTTAACAAAAATATATACTTATGGATATGTTGGGTGGAATAAAGTACAACTTCTAAATTAACATTTAACACAAGAAAAGTATGTGTCAGATGGAAAAATCGCACAACTTCTGAATTAACATTTGATCAAAGAAAGCATACCAAGAGATGTTACGGGCATATTGGATAGGCAAACTTAGGTTAATTTAGTAGTATAAAAAAAAGAACAAACTTCCTAGGTCAAAGAATTACTGGATTCCTCCGCTTTTCTAAAACTTGAAAATCGCAAACACAAATTTACTAGTATGAAAAACTTGTTATGTGATTTCAGAAAACTTGAAATCGCAGATATTTACCAATGTGAAACTGGAAATTTTAATTGATTTTTTCAATAAAAATAGATTACATATGAAATTGAAAAATTCATTGGTCATTGATTACTAAACTGAGATCTATCATGAGAATAGTAAGATTTTATGAATGAAATTTTGTTTTGAACGAAAATATCGCAGTAACTAATTTTCCATATTACTATAATTCTTAATAAAATCTGATACAATTTGTCGTATCAGAGTCAACATTCTTCAGTTTCATTATACAAATTGCAAAAACAAAAATGAAAATAAATTTACTAGTTGGTTCTATCATAACTCTGATCATGGTGGGTCACAAAAATGTGACTTTTGTTGCGTTATGATAGAAAATTAAGTTAAATTCCCAATAATATCTGATACATATTGGAGTATCAGAGTCAACATTCTCCAATTTTATCACACAAATCACAAAAATGATCGTTATTCTGGATATAATACATTAATACATGAATAAGGTTTTCTTTTTTTTTTTACTTTAGATTTTGCAATTAATCTATCCAAATTCAAAATTTGAACTACATATAAATATAATTTTCTTACTTGCATTGTGTATTATGAGGTCTTATATTTCATTAATTATTTCTAAGATATCGCATTATAGATACTTGTGTATAGTTGGAATAATAAGCTTTGTTATGAAAATTTTTTTTTATCTAGAAATTTTTTGATTAATTTTTTTTGGAGTTAATTAGGTTAAGAAACTAAACTTAATTAAAAATTTTAAATTAAATGTCTATAAAAAATTCCTTACTCGATTTTGAACATACTTGTTTTTTTTTTGTCACTAGACAAAAATAAAATGTTACTTTTTCTACGAATTATTTAAATAAGTGCTAAAATTATGTTCAAAATACAAACGCGATCAGCTAGAAAAAAAAGAATAATAAAAAGGATTAGCTTGTTGAAAACTTTCATGAAAAACTCAAAACTCAAATACAACATGTTGAACATGACTATCTCCTGCCCAGTTTTACACAGCTCCGTTACATCGAACATCGGATTATATATCTATATTTCTATAATTTACTTTGGAAAAAGAAATCTCTAGTATAGTACGCGGCTTGATCCGGAATTTATTCACGGATCCAAGTTTCCAACGGATTTGTTTGATCCATGCACTTGACTGACGCATCCGCATCCTCAGCAGTCCAAAAAGGACTGCTTGGAGCAGCCATTTTTTTTCTTTTTTAATATTTAAAAATTTTAAAAGTCAAATGGAGAATCCAAACCGTTGATCTTGTTAAATTTTATCGGCGATGCGTTTTCATATAAGTTTTATAAAATTTGAAGTTGATTTGATACTTGATTAAGTGACGAAATTATGAACGTATCAGAATTAATTAAACCAGAGTCGTTCATTTGTTTACCATTTGATTTAGTATCAAATCAATTTCAAATTTTATAAAACTTATATGAAAACGCATCGCCGATAAAATTTAACAAGATCAACGGTTTGGATTCTCCATTTGACCTTTTAAATTTTTAAATATTAAAAAAAAATGAGAAATGGCTGCTCCAAGCAGTCCTTTTAGGACTGCTGAGAGGACTGCTGAGGATGCGGATGCCTTGACTGACTAGACGCTCCAATTATTAACCAAACCAAACATAACATAAATGGACTGGTCAGGCGCCGGCAGCGGTCGGCGGTGGCGAACCCGGCCGCCGACGCCGAGATCCAAGCCACTCATCTACCTCCTCATTTCTCTCCCACTTTCTCTCCTCCTCCTTCTCTACCTCTCCCCTTTCACCTCTCTCTCCTCTCCTCCTCCTCTTCCCTCCACATCGCTCTGCTCCCGCCTCTCCCTCTCCGACGAGCGCTTCCTCTGGTACGCGCCCCACAGTGGATTCACCAACCAGGTCGGAGAGCTCAAAAACGCGCTTCTCATCGGCGCCATTCTGAATCGGACTGTGATTGTACCACCTGCGCTCGACCACCATGCTGTTGCCCTCGGAAGCTGCCCCAAGTTTAGGGTTTCTAGCCCCGCCACTCTGCGCGCCGCTGTGTGGGACCATATCATGGAGCTTGTCAGGGATCAGAGGTGAAGTTTTTGTATGATTTGGTATAATACTATTACATGTCTTTTCTATTGGAGTTCAATGTAGTTAAGTGGGATAAACAATAATTAAAGCGCGGATGAAGATAAATTATCACCATTTTGACAAAACAAAGTGAGTTTATACGGTCTTCTTTGTTTTTCTATTGGTAAATTGATTTATGGCTGCAAAATTGAAGGTTTGAGGGGCAGATTAGGGTGTTAAGTTCTTACAGTGGTTACTGGTGCACTGAGGGTGAATTTATTTTATCTGGGATTATTTTCTCATTTAGGAAGGGCCTGAACCATGTAAACCAGCACAGTATAGCATTACTTAGTAAGGTCTTTGCTTTTTTTTAAAGAATGCAGTTCATAATGTCTCTCTCTCTCTCTCTCTACATTATGTTTGGCTTTTAAAATTAGACTCTATTAAAAATGTTAACTGTTGATAGCATTTTTTTGTGTGTATCAGGAAATATTCACTGAGCAATTGTAAAATTTTCTAACATATAATGTAATAGATAAGTAAATGAATAGAATAACCAACGTGTGTGTTGGTTCCTGAAAATATGTTCTCGTTGAAATAACCAGTATTTAGATCTTTTCTTTGCACAGACAGCTAATAATTTGACAAAGTTTTCTTCGGTGATTTTACAAATCAATATATACATAAGTAGAGTTCAGCATCAACAGGTTAAGTACTGTTGGGTCACAGTTGATAGTAGCTATGTTTGGAAATAATATTATTGATTTGTTACTTTTTCATTTCAAGTTCTTTCATCAATTATTATACTGTTAAGCGATAGTGACTAATAGTGCACCATTAAGTTGATCTTTATAATAAATAATAAAAGCAGTGTAGAAATGCCCTTATAAAGCCGCGACGATCCATCGATGGTCTTAGATTAAGTGGAAAACTGCCTTTTTTTTGAAAAAGCGGAAAAAAAGTTTATGTAGTTGGTAGCCTTCGCTTTCATCAATAGTGCGGTACACTTTAATTTTTGAGTAGCATCATTATCTGTATCCATATTTTAGATTCTTTATTTGATGGAAGTGCGTGACTGATGCCATGGCTTGTGGCATGTCAACTTGAGAACGTAAATGGTTCACACTACTAGTCAAAACCATGTTGAAATGTAGTTAGTACATGATGGTACAAGACATACTTGTAATTTTAATACCAATATATAAGTACTTAAATTCTTATTGCAACAGTTTTATATGAGAAATGTCATTGAGAAGGTCACTGTCAAGGGTTCAATTATGAAACTATTAGATCTGGAGGATAATACTATTTTACTGGCAAATTAGCATTTAATGCTTAATATCTAGCTGTATCCAGCATGTCTCAACTAATATTGTTGGTGCTTGTATTATTGTAAGAAACATTTATACTGGAGAAAAGATTAAAAAAGAGAAAAAAAAATAATTAAAGAAAAGAAAAGGCAGGGGAAAGTGAATGAAGAGATATCAGGGAACCGTATCATTCAACTGGGAAACAATCGTCTCCTGCAAAATCCAAAATGTGAAAAATATTCTCATCAAAGAAGTACAAATTGGCCAAGAAGAATGCAAAGAAAGCTGTGAGCGAAGCAAGAGGTCGGGCTTATGAGGATCTATACCAGAAGTTGAGTACGAAGGAGGGCGAGAAGGACGTGTATAAGATAGCCAAGCTTCGAGATAGGAAGACGAGAGACTTAAACCAAGTGAAGTGCATCAAGGACGAGACTGATAGGCTTTTAGCGAGGGACGACGAGATCAAGAATAGGTGGAGGGATTACTTCAACAAGTTATTCAATGGAGAGGATGACGACTTAGGAATTGTGTTGAACGACTCCTTTGATGACTCCAATAGACGTTTTGTTAGGAGGATTCAAGAGTCCGAGGTGAAAGAAGCCTTAAAACGAATGAAAGTAGGTAAGGCTCTAGGACCTGATAACATACCAATCGAAGTATGGAGGTGCCTCGGAGATGTGGCTGTAGTTTGGTTAACCAAACTATTCAATAGCATTTTCCGATCAAATAGGATGCCAGATGCGTGGAGGAGAAGCACTCTAGTACCAATCTTCAAGAATAAAGGGGATGCTCAAAGCTGTACAAACTATAGAGGGATTAAGCTTATGAGTCATACAATGAAGCTTTGGGAGAGAGTGATAGAACATCGCTTGAGACGGATGACAAACGTTTCGAAAAACCAATTTGGTTTTATGCCTGGGAGGTCGACCATGGAGGCCATCTTCCTAATAAGGCAATTGATGGAGAGATATCGGGAGTGAAAGAAGGATCTACATATGGTTTTCATTGATTTGGAGAAAGCATACGACAAAGTGCCAAGGAACGTTATGTGGTGGGCACTAGAAAAGAAGAAAGTTCTCACAAAGTATGTTACCCTCATCCAAGACATGTATGATGGTGCCGTTACTTGCATCAGGACATGTGATAGTGTAACTAGTGACTTTCCTATTAAAATAGGACTACATCAGGGATCAGCTTTGAGCCCGTATATTTTTGCCTTAGTGATGGATGAGATCACGAAGGATATACAGGGAGAGATTCCTTGGTGTATGCTCTTTGCGGACGATGTGGTGTTAGTCGATGAGAGTAGGACGGAGGTCGATAGGAAATTGGAATTGTGGAGACGAACTCTAGAGTCCAAAGGGTTTAGGCTTAGTAGAACTAAGACGGAGTATATGGGGTGTGAGTTTAGTGGGATACGACCAGTGGACGGAGATGTCTGTCTAGACGGGCAGGTAGTACCTACGAAGGATACTTTTCGATATTTAGGGTCGATGCTGCAGAGCGATGGCGAGATAGATGAAGATGTTAGTCACAGGATAAGAGCGGGGTGGGTGAAATGGCGACAAGCATCAGGCGTCCTATGCGATAAGAAAGTCCCGCAGAAGCTAAAAGGCAAGTTCTACAGGACAGCGATTAGACCTGCGATGTTGTATGGCGCAGAATGTTGGGCTACTAAAAGACGACATGTCCAGAAGATGAGTGTAGCGGAGATGCGTATGTTGAGGTGGATCTGCGGTCACACGAGGAAAGATCGGATTAGAAATGATGACATACGAGAGATGGTTGGGGTCGCACCAATAGAGGAGAAGCTGATCCAACATCGTTTGAGATGGTTTGGACATATCCAACGCAGACCTCCAGAGGCACCGGTACGTATCGGAATTCTTAATCATTTCGAGAACACCCGGAGGGGGAGAGGGAGACCAAGATTGACATGGGAAGAAGAGGTGAAAAGAGACCTTAAAGAATGGAACGTCTCCAAGGAGTTAGCGATCGATAGGAGCGCTTGGAAGTTAGCAATTCATGTACCGGATCCATGACGTAGGAACTTAGGGATAGGAGCGATGCCATAGGTTTGTAGGTCCCTCTATTAGGTCACAGTCGAGGTCTAGATTTCTACTATTACTATTATTATTAGAGGTATTATTAGTAGTATGGCTAGTCTTACTATTAGTATTTTTATGTTTTGTATTTTTTGTTCTTGGATGTCTTCTCTTGTTGGGTTTCTTTCTAGCCTACCCCAACTTGTTTGGGACAAAAGGCTTAGTTGTTGTTGTTGTTGTAAAGAACTTGATTTTTCTTTTTTGACAAATGTTGACCTTTTTTTTTGTAATGTATATTACAGGTATGTGTCAATGGCTGACATTATTGATATATCTTCAGTCACAGCATCCATGGTTAGAACAATTGATTTTAGGGTTTTCGCATCGATTTGGTGTGGCCAAGATATCAAAAAGGCATGCTCCTCTAGCATGTGCTGTTCTCTTTCTACAATTAAACCTGTTTCAGATTTATCTGACCAGTGTAGATCTCTAATATCAGGATTAGATACTATCAAGGGTACTGGCAAATGCATATACACTGTAGAAGAAGACTGTAGAACCACTGTTTGGACATACCAGCAGAACGCCGACGAAGAATTAGACTCTTTTCAACCTGATGAAAGTTTGAAGAAAAAGAAAAATATATCATATGTTCGTACTCGGAAAGATGTGTACCGGTCTCTTGGACCAGGTACAGTAGCTGACAGGGCTTCAGTATTAGCTTTTGGCACTGTTTTCTCAGCACCATACAAGGGTTCACAACTGTACATTGATATCCATGCATCTTCTGCTGATTTGAAGATTAAGAATTTGATTAAAAAAATTGAATTCCTCCCTTTTGCATCGGAAATCATGCGAGCAGGAAGAGAATTTGCCATAAAAAGGATAAAAGGGCCATTTCTGTGTGCCCAATTGAGGCTGTTAGATGGCCAATTTAAGAACCACTGGAAGGGTACCTTCTCTGCCCTCAAAGATAAGCTAAAAACTCTAAATCAGGATAGTACCATTTCCGGTACAATCGACATATTCATCATGACGGACCTACCAAAAGAGAACTGGACTAAGACATATCTAGAAGAAATAGATAGAGACAAAAAGTACAAAGTATATACTTTGGATGAAAGGGATGATTTGGTGGTGGGTGCTGCAAAAGGTGTTAGGAAAGCAGAGATGGGAATCAAATCTGGTTTCTTTCCAAGAAATTTGGATGTACAGGGTGCACAGGAAAGTTGTGAGCTAGGCAGTTATTTGCCAGATGTGTTGTTGTTTGTAGAGCAGTCCGTTTGTAGTTGTGCTTCTTTGGGGTTTGTAGGAACTGCTGGTTCAACCATTGCAGAGAGCATAGAGCTTATGAGAAAGAATAATGTTTGTGATTTATAGCCTTTAGTATTTTTTCCTCCTTTTAGGTAGCTGTAATTTTATTTTCTTAGGAATACATAGTTAAATCCTTATTGTTTATTTACTGACAATGACTTATGATTTTTTCCACATTAACCCCTAAAATTAGATTTCCGTTCTGTTGAGAGAGACTGATTTGAGGTACAGAGGGAGATTTTTGTTGACTGCCTGAGGCAACTTTCAATGATCAATATTTTTTTGTTGTTATTGATTTTGTCGTTATTTATTCATTCTGATACTCCTCAAACCACACTTGAGTCTTGATGTGTACTATCAGCACATAGTAGTTGTAGGTTTCCCCAGATTATGGATTTAAGTACAGTTTTGCTCGAGAGCTTCCACTGGAGCCAATCTTAAATTAACCAGTTCACATTTCTGTTCAACTCAACTAAAATTGGCTTTACTGAACCCATTGTTGCAATTGGCACCTTGAAAGGAAAAAGAACCACCTATTGAAACAGAAATTTTTAAGGCCATTTTTAATGATGCCAAGTGATTTATATCAGTAGCATGGCGCCTGATACCTACAGATACTGGACATAAATCCAATGTTGCCGTTTTCATACTTGTGCTGTGGTACATTAATCAGGAAACAACTTTGATAATGATTGCAACTTCTTAATATAAGTTGGTGCTGCAATGACACATCTAATGTCAAATTGCAAATGATAGCTATAGGCAATCAAGTTAGCATGTGTTATGGTTGTTAATGAGTATTGGGGGTTTCATTTATTGCCATACATCAGACTTTGATAGGATACCTACACATTAAAATCAGTACTTCTGGTATATTTCGCCCCTGCATTGGCATGGTCTCTGTGACTGCCTGGCTAATCAAGGAAACACAAGTTCTATCATTTCTTTTTTTTTTTTTATAAAAATCTTTTTACAATCTATACAGGGGAAATTAATAACATTTAAGGTCTACTTTTTGTCTCAATGCTACATTGTCATCAGTAGTTTTTCTCTGTTTGGACTTTGGTGCATTCACTTTTCTTTAAAACAAAGAGAGAGAGAGACATCACAAGAGCTTTCCTGGATATGACAGAATATTCGAACTAAAGATAGATTGTGGTACCAGTAGGAATGTAGCATCTTCTACACATTGTGTTAATCGATTGGGGATCTTTTCTGTAGTGTTCAGGTGGTAATTAATACTAGAGATCATGCAAAATAGATTAATTCACTCAAATTTTAATATACGTTACATTGTTCTATAACTCAAATATGCCAAGTAAGGTATATGAGATGGTAAAGCTATTTAAAATCGTGATAGAGCAAATTTTCTGATATTGAGTAGCTGATAAAATTTTAACAATTTGTTCCTTACCATCTCTCCTTTTTTTGTCCATCCATTGGTCACATCAACTTTTTATCTTCTCTTTTTCTCATTAGTCATTTCTTTTGCTATAATATTATATGTGTATTGCCTTTTGGGGTCCCAACTGGCAATTATCTATGCAGTGAATTTCCAAGAACTTGACTTCTATACATAATTGGAGAATCGTCTTGGAATCTTTGGTTTTTCAGCTCAAATGGGATTTCAGAAAATGACTTGGTCCGAAAGTCTAGTTAATGCCTTAATGGTATAACTAGTAAATCAGAGCAAATAAAACATGTAATTTATCGTTATATGCTAAACTTTCTGTTATATAAGATAAAACCATGCTATTTCTATGAATCCTGTGAGTTTTGTACCCTTCAATAAACAAAATTACATGAACTTTATATGAATCCCAATTCTTGATGACGACGGCAAATCAATGTGCTTGATTTGCGATGTGCGAACCATGTGAGCTTCACATAGTATGATAGAAATACATGCAGCGTGATATACCTAATGACGTAAAAAAAGGACAAACAAAAATATGACTGGATTTTAATCAAAAAAAGGACAAACAAAAATAGGCTTTCCTCAGAAAATAGTAATTTGAGGTGCCTTCTCTACATCAATATTAATGGATAGTTTAATACATTGATAAGATTTTAAGCGTGCTTGAGCCCAAAAAAAGGACAAACAAAAATATGACTGGATTTTAATTCACATATCAGAATTCAGAAATGATTCATTGATACAATTTAGCAACATTATGTAGGTCTCAGTTAGTTGAGATAAAGACAGAGTGTCCACCAAATACATAGATAACCAAAACTTATTTCCTGTTTGTTTTTCCTTTTTTGATCCTTTACTGAATTAGGAGTAGCTGATTTCTTTCTATACAACAATAGTATTTAAAGCTCGTTCCTTCTTCGTTTCCTTTATTTTGTTCAATGCTATTTATGATTCATAAATTGAAAAACAAAAATCCATATCCCACTTCATATTTTTGAGAAGGGACATGAATGACTACTAATGAAAAGATTTTGTAATTATCATATAGTTCTTCACTTAATGTACTGAAAATGTGAGCTGAAATTCTTCTCTTTAGGGAAAATTAAACTATCATTATAATTAATTAATTATAATAGAACAAGAACTTACCACTAGACCGATTAGGAAAAATTATTCAAATTTCTCATTAATTTGTAATACAAGATAAATATTTTCTGCATCGATATGTGCTTAAATTTACAGGTAAAACATTAGAGCCGTTGCAAACCAAAGGCCACTCAAATCGAGAGACATTCACCTGTAAAATTTCATATAAAAATGATTGCGTTTCCAAATTTTGAGGGAACACAAAGAAGAAAGCAAGAGAATTAAGGAGAGAATAAAGACATTATATTGTCATTTAGGGAAGGTTTGAGCCTAAAGATATAGCCATATAGGCCATAGGCACAACTACACAAGTGCTTATAGCCTTATAGACATAAGCATGAGTGTGTTTTATTAATTCACTTCACCTCTATGAAATGAAATTTGAACTTGAAGCAAAGTGCTAAAATTTAAAGCCCCCACCAAGCCACCATTTCCTTCCAAAACCCCCCTTGAGAGTTGAGACAGGAACTGCTTTGGACACGTACAAATTCGCTGGGAGCATTCCACTCAATATTTTCGGACAAGTATACCCCTTGCAAAATAAAGCAAGAAGTTATGAGTTTTAACGTTTCCTCCTTCATACAATTAAATCACATAAAGTTTCTATAATTGCATTATCTCTTATCTCAAACAATAATAAAAAATTCTTAGTTTAATATATAAAAATTATTAAAGGATCACAATTTAAGAACCAATTTAGGCCCTTAAACGATGGTGAATTCACATAAAACTATAGGTACATCACAATACTTACAAATCACATAATATTTTCATAATCATTACACACTGAGTTAATACATTTGTCATTTTGTTTTCTTGCAACAGATATTCTAAAATACAAATATTTTTTAATATATAGATGGATCCAAGCAAAGCAATGTAGGCCATCTAAAATTTTTAGTGTTCACAAAAATTAAAATTTAAGATAGATAAATTAAAGTGCCTAAGATTACGATAGTATACATAAGGAAAATTAGAATTAATATTATGGGCATGAGTTATGAAAGTTTCCAAATAGAATTGGGACAACATACACTATAAAAAAATATGGTCTTTATATAGATTTTTATAGCTAGATTTTTTTTTTATTTATGTTGGACCTTGTTATATTGTTAGATTTACTTGATGCACTAGATCTAGCAATTTTTTTTAGTAAGACCCAATTTTCTATTAATAGCTCCTTTAAAATCTAGCAATTTATTTTTGATAGACTTTTATAAATCTTGTAATATCTAATGTAGCAATAATAAATTGTTAGACCTTTTCAAATTACTACATTAGATATTACAAGATTAGAAAAGTAAATTCTAGATTTTTAAGGAGATATTAATAGAAAATTGAGTCTCCCTAAAAAAATTCAAGATTTAGTGCATCAAGTAAAAATATAGCAATAGAAAAGTAAATCATACAATAGAGCAATGTCCAAAATAAATAAAAATGTCTAGCAATAAAAATCTATGTAAAGTCCATCTTTCTTATAGTGACAATGACAAATATGTCATTTAAAAATATTTAAGGTGCTTAAACTATCCAAATTGATAACTTAATATAAGAATAAAATAAAAAATAAGAGAAATGCTAGTGTCACGGATGAGTCCGTCTAATATGATCGTTTTCATGTTTTTAAATTTCAAATGATCGATCCGAAACATTTAATATGTTCCCCATATTGAAAACTTACAAGAAACCAATTTTTATATTTTTTTACTATTTTTTGGTATTTTTGAAAATTCATGATATAAACATTATAGATTGTTCAATAACAACGATTTTTTAAAATACCAAAAAATAGTAAAAAATTTCAAAAAAAATGTAAAAATTAGCCTCTAATAAGTTTTCAATATGGAGAACATATTGAACAGTTCGAATCAGTTATTTGAAATTTAAAAACATGAAAATGATCGTATTGGACGGACCTCATCCGTCTAATATATTAGACTCTAGCATTTGTCAAAAAATAATGCTACAATTGTAGTACTAAGGCCCTTCGAGGAATCAAAAGTGATAACTGTTAAAATTGCATCGTAATATTTTGAAAGTGCAAATAATTTTTTTTTTTAAAAAAAAAATCGATGTTCAGAATTGGATCTTCAAAAGACCAGCTAAGAAAATTTCCTATTATTGTTAAGAGATAATACAATTAAAGAAACTTTATATGATTTAATTGCATGGATGAGGAGACGTTAAAACTTATAACTTCTTGCTTTATTTTGCAAGGGGTATATTTGTCCGAAAATATTGTGCGGAATGCTCCCAGAGGATTTGTACGTGTCCAAAGCAGGCCCCAGTTCGCCAGTTGAGACAGATCACAACACAACCCAGACTGGAGATAACGACAACATCCACATCAGCTCGGATAACTTTCAAATAAGCCCCTTATTGTACTTTATTTGTTAACTTACCCCTTCAAAAAAAAATCTTTTTTTTTAACAGCCCGGCAGTATACAATCAAACCCCCCTCCCCCCCTCTCTCTCTGACTCTCTCTCTCTCTCTCTCTCTCTCTCTCTCTCTTCATTATGAAATCTGGCATTGAGCGAAGGCATCCACGTCGACATTTCTCTAAACTCTATTAACACATCAATTCTAAAATTTCTCTATCGCACCCCATATATAACCCCCAACTCCACACCTCTCTGTTCGTCTCTCTCTCTCTCTTTCTCTCTTCCAATTAAGAGTGATCAATTCAATCAATGGCGGGAGGTTTCGTGGTGGAAGGAGGTCCAGTCACCGGAGGTTACAATGGTAGAGTCACCGCTTTCGTCGTTCTCTCTTGCATCGTGGCCGGAAGCGGCGGTATTCTTTTCGGTTATGACCTCGGCATCTCAGGTAATTATTCTCCCATCCCTCATTACAAAATGCAGAAAAAAGTTTGGAAAAACAGTTCGTAGGAGGGCCAGGGACGGTTGGGAATGAGAATTCTGTGATGTTAACTGGAAAATACTGGACATTTCCAGTTGTGGAAGTAAGGGAGAGAAGGTGGATTGGCCAAAATAGGATGTGGGCCCAGGGTGCAGTCGTGCCATGAGTCACATGAAATGGAAGTGAACTGGAAAGCAGTTTGTATTTATGTGGAGGAGTGGAGATATTTCAGTTTCACACTTAGTACTTGAAAAATAGTATCTGTATACATTCTAGTACTTGGCTCATTATATTACTATTTTGTTGGTAATACAGTTGATTGTGTCTAACTGCCTATAAGTGGATACAGAGTGGTCCTATAATATTCAAGCCAACCAACCTTCTGAACAATGGCATCAAATCAATTTGGTTTAGCTTTTTTTTTTTTTTCTTTTTTTATCATTGCCTTTCTAGGATGAAATAGTTTTGCTTGCTTAGCTTAAGTTTAATCTAAGTGTTTCATTTATACTTTACTGGATAGTGATTTAACACCAGTTTATCAGAGTCAGTATGTCTATTATTTGTATGTCAATAAAATTACATTTGATGAGTTTTCCTTGAATATTTTTGTTGAGAGAAAAAAGTTTATTGCATTAAGGATTTGCTACTCAAATTGAATGAGTCTTACAAATGAGAATTAATGGGTTCTTCTGTAACAACTCCACCTGGAATTTTGTGAGTCATTTTTAAAATCTTCGGTCCGGATTTAAGTCATTCAAATTATCAGAAAATTTTCCTCATGCCCGTTGAATTATTAGCAATTTAATTTTATAATTTCCATAAGCTTTTGCCACATTTAAATTGTGTTTTCATAATTTAATTTTCAATATGAACATATACATGCCAACTTTATGTGATTATTTAAAATATTAACCTTGAGGCTTGAGAATAGTTAAATAGAAAATTAATTGGTCAAAAAAATGTGATTTTGAGTTTGTATCCAATACTACATTATGCAAAATATTATACAACGAATATTAAACATACTAAGTCTGGACAAGTCCGAGCAAGTTCAGACAAATAATGGATCATGGATTTTTTATTATTTATTTATTTTCACCATTTCTAAAAAGGATGTACACATCTGCAAAAAAATATCTTCTCTGCTTGTGATATAGAATTTTTTTTTTCCTTTTTTTTTTTTAAACAAGTGGGAAACACTCACCACTTTTCTATTAACCAATGAGAAAAGTTACTACACAAAGAACTAAAGTGATATTGAAATATTCATAATATATTCTATGAAATCAACAGACAGCAACCTATAAACCAAAAGAACAACTGGTAATTTTAAATAATATTAGCGACGACATAATTATTATTTTATCATAATTATAATTTAATAATATTAATTACCACCATCGTAATAAAACTATTTGCTCCTGAATATAGGTGGTGTAACCTCCATGGAGTCTTTCCTAAAACGATTCTTCCCAGACGTGTACCAGAAAATGCGAGAAGACAACAAAGTAAGCAACTATTGCAGATTCGACAGCCAGCTGCTGATGGTGTTTACCTCCTCGCTCTACATTGCCGGCCTCATTGCTGCGTTTTTCGCATCAAAGGTCACCAGGACACTTGGCCGAAGAGCGTCAATGCTGATTGGTGGAACTGTCTTTCTTGCTGGATCGGCATTTGGTGGCGCCGCCGTTAACGTGTACATGCTGATACTGGGACGGGTTTTGCTAGGTGTCGGTCTTGGCTTCACCAATCAGGTAATTATTATTTTGTTTTATTTTCCTTTTTAGTATATTTTGGTCAACTTGATAATATAAGAAGTTAATAATGATTCATGAATTAGTGTTTTCATAGTAAAATACTCAACTTTGCAGTGCCTAATATTGGCTCCGTTTGGATGGTGTGGGAATAAGAGGAATAAGGGAAGAAGTATTGAGAAGTGTGCAACTTTGTGAAGAGTTTGATTGTTTATAATAAATTTATTCTCTTATTCCCACGCCTCATCCAAACGTAGCCATTAAGATATATATTGTATAATAATTAACTATTTATCTTTTAAGGCTCAAAAGATGAGTTTGTAAGATCAATGCAATTAATATTTGTCAACTGTCAATAATTGTGATTTAAATGAAATTGACCAGTGGCTATTAGCAGAATAAGTGAGCATTGCAATAAATTAGTAAACTTTTCACTACATTAAAAAGCGACGGAGGTGTGTTCAAAGGATGAGTTTAAAATATATTATATAAACTCAAAAAGGATGTGTTTATATAAGCTAAATACAATACACACAAGTAAAATAGATCCGTGTCACATTAGATCCTGGCTTGTCAAAAATCCAACGCACCTATTACATTCTTAAGGGAATATTATCTGATGACAAGCTCAGATTTGGATCATAATCTTTATCATGTTTATTTATTTAAAAGAAGTGAAATAAGGATTTCCAACCAGATTCTCATTGATGGAACTCAAATGGCTGAAGGCAGCCTCAATAGTCAAGCTAGCATTGACTTGAGACTTTAGTGGTCTCAAGTGGTCTTGCATTGAGTGATGATGCATGATTCTATCTACTAAATTGACTGTTGACTTAATTGCAACAATTGATGCCCGTAGAAAAACTGGTCTGACAAGGACAGTCAAAGAACAAATTGTCCAACTAGGAAAGTAATGTTGCAACCAAATTACTTTTAAGTAATAGCTTTCTAAGAAGGGAAAAACAGTGAAGCTTTGCAATTGTACGTCTTTGTGCTCGTGCTAATAATAACTGCATTTTTGTAATGGAACCAAGCAAATCTTGCAATTATAGGTTGACGCATTCAAATAGGAGGGGGGGGGGGGTTATCTCGTATGAAGTATTTGGGAAAAAAAAACTTAATTAATAATTTATGTATTGAATTATTTGGAAAATAAAAAACTTAATTAATAATTTTAGTTTTTTCAATATTTTCGGGAGGCCAAATAATTTTCAAATTGCATCAATTTGACAAACAAACTATCAAAATTATAATTAATAATTTTATTATTATTTTGATAACTATTTTTTAAATAATGATTATCGCTATCGACCGTCTTTTTAATACATGGTCAAATGTTGTGGAGGTGTATGATTTCTACGGGAAAAAATAAATAAATACGACCAAAACGAAAGATTACGGAGCTTATAAGAGATTTTGTTACAAGGCATAGGCGCATAGCACATAAGCTATTATTATATGATAACTATTAAGCATTAAGCATTGCAAAGATGCAAAAGAGAAAAGAGGATATAATGTTTGGGTGTGCACATGTCAAAATTTGTGGGGCTCAAATGCTGAGTCATGTTGAGCCATATATGGTCCAGGATGAATAGGAGAAAAAGGTTGATGTCTTCAAAGTGGATGGACTCAACCGCTTACATTGCTCTGTTTGAGTGATTGCAGATGCAGATCATGCGGTGCCCCACAATTGATCAAAAAGCAAAGCAAAGTATAGAATAGTATATCTGTCTTTCTCTTTCCTGGAGTGATTGAACCCGTTCCACTGAGGTCCTTGTTACTGTTATAGTGCGTTGTGCTTAGGGCTGTCAATATTCCGCCGTTTCGCACGTTTCCGTTTCGTTCCGTCCGAAATGGAACAAAAGTGGAAGGAAAAGTAGTTCCATTTTCAAAAATGGAACGGAAACGGAACGCTGAAATGAGAAATTTCAATGTAAAATGAATGTGGAAGTGAAATTTCCGTTCCGTTTAACGAAATGGAACGGAAATGGAATAATTTTCTGTTTCGTATTTTAAAATGGAATGGAAACGGAATGAAGCATTTCCGTTCCATCTTGAACGTTTGACAGCCCTGGTTGTGCTGGAGCCAGGAAGTATATTCTCTGGCCCAAAATGAGAAGGAAAGATACCACTTCGGATTTTGTGGCACGCTTGGACGCGTCACCGTTTGGATGGTACGAGAATAAGAAAAAATAGTTTCTTTTCAAAAATATTTTCTTCTTAAACATTCAAATAAGTTAGGAATAAGAAGAAAAATAGTTTCTTCCTGGCTCCGTTTGGATGGTGTGGGAATAAGAGGAATAAAGGAAGAAGTATTGGGAAGTGTGTAACTTTGTGAAAAGTTTGGATTGTTTATAATAAATTTGGAAGTAGGAAGAAGCTATTCCCTTATTCTTGCACCCATCCAAACGGAATTATTCCAACAATTATATATATATAATTTCAACAAAATTAGCTAAATACTAATAGCTAAATGAAATTTTGTGTGCTCTTTAATTAATACTTTATTTAATATTAAAATAATAATTTTTAATAATTTATTTAAATTAATATCAACTTGTTTATTCCTAACTCACCATCCAAATAACATTTTTTATTCCCGGAATAACACACTTCCCACTCTTTCCAAAGTTACACACTTCCCAATATTTTCTTCCTAAAATTTTTATTCCTTCCTTATTTCCATATCATCCAAACGGCCCTATTAACATAGTAATTTGGTAATTCTCATACAGTTGAAGAGCTTGAAAGTTGAAACTGTAGAGCAATTATTTTGTTGTTCCCAGTATTAATTAGAGTGAGATCTCATACATCAAAGTATTAAAACCGCCTATACTAGTAATCCCCTTGTGACATGTGGTTTAACTTAAATGATATAAGGATGGAGAAAAGAATAATAAAGCAACATTCTTTTGCTTTGCATGGGGACATCGGATCTAATTGGACTCAGAAAGATATATAAAAGGCTAAGCTAAAAAGAGGCCATAAGACAAATCTAACGTAACGATGCACTTGAGTTTCGGTCCCGCGCAATAAGACCATAAGACAAACCACATGCGATTAAAGAAAGTGAAAATTCAGATTTTTTTTTTTTATCCTAAATTTTTCTAAATACCGACAAGCCTTTAAATTTTCATTTGCAAAAACTGATTTCTTTTAATAAAAAAGAAAGCTTTTTTTAAGATAAATTAGGGTTAAGCCTCCCAACTTATTTTTAAATTAAATGTCTATAAAAAAACTCCCCTAGCCGGATTTCGAACATGCAATCAAAACGTACATTTCTAATTATTAGGGGGGCCTGGCCCTCACCAGTCCCCCTGTGGCTTCAGCACTGGTGGAAAGTAAGACCAAAAGCTAATTTTCCCATTAAAACTGAAAGTAGCCGTTAGATGTTATCTCTATTGTTAATCAATAAACTAAAATAAATTTTAGTATATTACCACAAACTTAAGATATTTGCTTTATTATTTAGATGATATTGAAATTTTGAACTAATATATTGCACTTTTCATAGAATTTTTGTAGATCACCATCCGGTCAATGCATTACTGACATCCTAACTAGAATTGAATGCCAATCTGATTAATGAGTTTATTTTCATTTTTATGCAGTCTATTCCATTATATCTCTCTGAGATGGCGCCTCCACAGTACCGTGGCGCAATCAATAACGGGTTCGAACTTTCCATCAGTCTTGGCATCCTGTTCGCAAATGTCTTAAACTACTTTGTTCAGAAGATCCATGGCGGCTGGGGCTGGCGAATTTCACTCTCCTTAGCTGCACTTCCTGCCTCATTTCTAACCATAGGAGCAATCTTCCTTCCTGAATCACCAAGCTTCATAATTCAAAAAGGAAACATAGAAGAGGCCACTAACCTACTCCAGAGACTGAGGGGAACCCCAAATGTACAAAAGGAGCTCGATGACTTAATTGCTGCCAGTAATGTCTCACGAACGATTAAGCATCCATTCCGAAACATATTGAAGAGAAAATACAGGCCTCAACTTGTCATGGCAATTCTCATCCCATTTTTCAACCAGCTGACAGGGATCAATGTAATTAATTTCTACGCACCAGTTATGTTTCGTACTATCGGATTGAAGGAGAGTGCCTCTCTCTTGTCAGCTGTGGTTACGAGAATATTTGCCACAACAGCTAATATCATAGCAATGGTCGTGGTCGACAGATTTGGTCGCAGGTTCTTATTTATCTTTGGTGGTATTCAAATGATCTTATCACAGATAACAATTGGAGGCATCCTCTTTGCACAACTTAGGGATCATGGAGGAATGGAAAAGGAGTATGCATACCTGGTGATTATAATCATGTGTGTTTTTGTGACTGGGTTCGCATGGTCGTGGGGCCCATTGACATACCTGGTGCCAAATGAGATCTCTCCTCTGGAGATCAGGTCAGCGGCACAGAGTATCGTGGTTGCTGTTCTATTTCTTATCACATTTTTTATTGGCCAAACATTTCTGGCAATGTTGTGCCACTTGAAGGCTGGCACATTTTTCCTCTTCACAGGGATGCTCTTAGCGATGACAACATTTGTGTATTTCTTGTTGCCTGAGACGAAGAAGGTACCGTTGGAGCAAATGGAGCAGATCTGGAGGCGCCACTGGTTTTGGCAGAAGATTATCGAGGAAGATATGAATTCTAGGGAGATGAGTTAGTGCATTTTACAAAATTAAGAAAGAAAAAGGTTCAAGGATCTTTGATATTCTTACATTAGCCAAAGAATTTGTGTGTTGGTTACATGTTATTAACCAGATTGTCTGCATGTATGTCTGTGTTGCTGTGTTGTCTCTGCGTATTATAATTTGTCCTTTAATGTAGACTTAGTTTCTAGATGACTATATTATTAAAGGAATGATTAATACCCATAAATTACAAATTTATATGTTGGCTTTTAATTAATCATTCAGTCGGAGTAGTTTGAGTGTCATATTTTTCTGTCTGGAGATGCAAGTTTAGCCCAATTGACCGTCAGAGCTCTTTATTTGCCTCGGTCAATTGTACCAACGACGAACTGCTCAAGTATTTCAACTTTAATAGACATTAATAAAAAAAATGATAATAATAAAATTAACTTGAATAGGTCACAATCCAAACTCGATAACATTGATCAAAGTACAATGCGATCCATAGTAGATCCAAGCCTAGTTCTGATTAATATGTGTAATAATGAAATGTCCCATGGCCGTCGACTTCAATCCGTTATCAACAAGCTTTTTAGTAACTTTACTGCCATGTCATTGAACCATCAACGATTTCTCTACCGTTGATAACATAAATTCAATACAACTTGACTTTTTGAGCAAAATTTTAAAAGAAACAGTTGAACGCAAATATGCTAAATTGCTAATTCATGAAGACATCAATATAATATTACAACTGACATCGGCAAAGGAGATATTAATTAACAATTACTACAACAATGTTCTTATGTCATGTCAGAGCAAGGTTTGCCTTCCTTAGCTAGCAACTTAAAAAACATATTTTAATAATAACAATAACATTTAACTTACACCAAATAGTACAACGCCACAGTTAATAAATTTGTTTCTGTATAAAGCCTGACCCCACAAGCAACATCTGTTTCATGCTTGAGCTCCTGTCGGTGGATTTGCATGGAAAGCTGACTGTCGACTTGAGCTCCCAATAAGACCTAGAGAAAGAGAGGTTGATACTGATTCTCGATTCGTCTCTCCTATACTCAATTTTGACAAACCAACCAGCTCATCTACATTGACAGCCTTTGAGTGCACAGGTACTGGTTTGAGAATCTCATGTGTCTCTTGCTGCACAGGTTCAATATTACCTGGCCAGGGAGGCAGAGAAAACTGAAGGAATGGAGTGAAGTATGCAGGAAGTATAACCGGAGGGAAGCCAGAGGTGTTTCCCTGGAGAGGAGCATCTACATTTGGCGTTGACTCAGGAAGGAGAGAATTACTGGAGGAATCCATTGATTCAGTTTCTTCTTCAAGTGGACCTGTCACAGGGTGGGTCGGTACTTGTGGGGGTTGGTTGTTTATTTGTGCTTCCGGTTCTTGGCTAACTGGCATTGGTGGCAGATCTAAAGGCTGTTTTCAATAGAATAGTGATGAATGTGAGCTTTCTATTGGGATATACATAGATACATATACAGATACATCATTCAACAAAAAGATCCAGTTACAGAGATTATGTACAGAAAACTTTGTAGAATTTTGCTTATTTTGTTTAGTCAAATTAAGAAAGATGGAAACGGCGCTAATGAAAATAAGATATTCGATGGAAATATGTTTTAAGGTTTTAATCTACTCAACTACTCACATTCCTCTCCATGTCAGTTAGATTGAAGATCCCTCTTTTTCCTTAAGGAAAGTACAAACACAGAATCAAGGACAAAGAATAAACAGGTCTAATGTTGGTTTAAGGTTCAAAATCTTATAAATAAAGGGATTCTCATCTTATTTACCATTATTTGCTTATGAACCAGTTTGATTAAATGAATGTTGACAACATAAAGATGACTTAGGATATTGTTAACTCTTCTATACAATATAACAATATCATCCCGTTATATCTGTTTATAATAAAATTAAAGGAATTATTCAACAATGCCGTGCAAATAAGCAGACAAGGACCTGACCTTCTACAATATCCTAGAAAATATGCTAAACGAGACGCACATAAGATTAGAGAGAGAGAGAGGATGACAAACCTCATCAGGAACCATGTCGAAGAGGGAGGAGCGACGCTTACGGCGAGTCATGTTCTGCTGACGAATGAAGTACTTCTGGGCATGGCTAGCAACCTGTGTGGGAGTCCTTGATACGACATAATTACGAGATATACCCCTCCAATCTCCCTTTCCAAGCTTCTGCAACCCTAGCAAAAACATTCTGTGCTCCTCTTCTGTCCATGGCACCCCTGTTAACATTTTTATACAGTAAAATATGCTTTAGGTCCTGCAAAGACACTTCATTTTTGCAAAGTAGCAATCAGGTTTAGTGAAAACCAAAAGCTGAAACCAAGTTCATATTGGAAAAATTTGATCGCAATGCTGCTTGGGTCTTATTATAACATAATTAATTTTAAATATTGGGATAAAATAAGGATTTATTATTTAATCAGGAAGCCAGTATTAACAAAAGCACTACAGGTTGCATATGCCTGCTGAGATCATTACAACTTAGTGATAAGAAGACATCTCGACAAACCTATATTTAAAAATAGGTCACTCAACCAAAAAATCAGATTAGGTCTTCCCCTCCTCCCTCCCTTTTACAATATATAACTGATAAGTAGTAGTAACGCTTTTGGAAACATCAGCAATTAATGAAAGAAATAAATGACTTGCCATCAGGTCACTAGAGAAAAAAACACAAGTTGTATGACTGAAGCTAGTATGAGCTTAGCCTCACCAAAGATCAACGAGCTTGACTCAACAAGCAAATTTGAATGTTCATCTTGATCTACTTGATGGGCCAACCATAGTAATTTCAGATTTCTTATTTCATAAGCTCATTATGTACAAGATCAAGTAGTTGAAAACTGTTAAAATAATCACACAAAAAGTATGTCAGTTTTCAACCACTTGATTTTATGCATGATGAACACCGAAAAAAATGTAAATGTTGGAAGGCTAAATCTTGGCACCTCAATTAGATCACGATCAGCAGTTTAAACTCATCATTTGAAGCTGATCTAACTTTTCGAGTTAAGCACAGAAACTACCTTAGTGAGCTTACGAGCTTTGCGCAATTCTGGACAAAGTACCATAAAGATAATAAACCCCAAACATGCCTACGGGCTTTATTGTTCAAAAAAACAAAAATAAACCCCAAACAAAACAGCAACGTAACTTTCTTCAATCAAAATTGGATACTTAACAGGTCTTTTCTATTACAAAATCCAATTTTCTAAAAAGTTTGTTCGCGACTGCTATGAATTTTACTCCAATTATTCAAATCTCATAAAGGGTATAAAAGACTTAGAACCTTTCAATTGTGAGTAGGTTGCTCTACTCAAAACAAGTGCAAGGGAAAAGTCTCTTTCACTGCTGATTTAATAAGATGTAGCTCTTATTGGTTTTAATTGGCATCAGTATTAAAAAGTATTGAGTTTTTCTGCATAACTATATACAGAGATCTAAAAAAATAAAAAATTAAAAAATAATAATCTACATGCAAGTCAAAAGATTTGCAAAGGAACAAATACAAGCAAATACAATTCTAAATCTGTTCCTGGGGAACCCTCCAAGATAGATGTTCACGATTCCCCAAATGTATCCTGTTTTATCTGATAATTAAAATGCACGAATTATTAAATCGAAAAAGCCAATGACATAATGGTCTTCCTCTTGGCCAGAAGGCAGAAGGGGGATCAACTAATAACCCAAAAAAAAAAAAAAAATCCAACCAAGCACAAAGGACAAGACATATCATTTGGTTATTTACTTTTCTAAAAGGAACCAAAAACAGAGAAAAAAAAAATAAAACCTTTCTTCCTTTCACGACAGCTAGATGATGATCCCTGGACGAAATCATCGGAGGCATAACCATCGGCGGCGGCACCTCCAGCTCCGCCGTTCTCAGGGCCATCAGCCGGCGACGCGCCGCCGCTGGATCCAGCGAGAAGTGAGAGATTCCCCATACTCGCACTCTTCCTTATCGACCCATCAGTCAGTCTCACACCAAATAGCTTCACGCCTCGATTGGGGCATGTTCTCGAATTGTGCCCGTTGTGGCTACAGTGAGAGCACCGCCTCGTCATCTCCGCCGCCGCCGCCGCGCCGACGGTGCCGAGATAGCTTGGACGCAGATGATTTGGATGAGTGATCAGAGATGGAGAGGTGTAGGGTTGGTTCCAAGAGGGAAGGAAGCTAGGGTTAGGGTTTTGAGAGAGGTGAATTCAGGATCGGAGAAAAAAAAGAAATGGTAGAAAGGATGGATCGCTTAGGAATTTGGGGAATTTGGGAAGTTGAAATTACTAGGAATAAATTTATTGGGAAGTGTGTAATTTTGTGAAGAGTTTGAATTGTTTATAATAAATTTATGGTAGGAATATGAAATTCCCAAAATCCCCGTGGGATCCAAACGGCCCCAAAAGTTGGTGGTGAGAGGAAGAGAGAAGAGAGGTCTCTGTGGATCAGGAAATGTTTTCTAATATAGACCCGGTGCACTGATTTATAAACGAATTATCTTTGCAATAGTCAATGTAACCGGTCTTTGCACTGGAACCGCGTGGATATCTTTAAAAAATGTCGCGGTGTATACGGGACGTCTTGGTCCGGGTGGAAGCATGAAGTGGTGGGATCAGTGGATGTGTCCAAGGATGCACGAGGACCGTCCACGTGGCGGATATTCGCGTGGGTATATACGACTAGCAACAGCTTGTGGATGACGAGATTTATCATTTATCCCACAAGGCCACAAAATCTCTTTACATGATTTTGCGTTTATTTCTTTAATTGCGAGTGCGCGAAATATTAGGAAATGCAGATTTGGGGGCGGAGAACAACTCATGCAGATCGTACAAACGGTTGGTCGGATAATCACCAATTATCCTAATTTAAGGCTCGTATTAAACCTCGTTTTGACTCTCACACGGTCGGATTATTGGATATGATTTGTGCACTTAATTTCCCACCGACGTAGACACATAAGGTTGGGAAGTTTCTTTTCACAAGCGACCGTTAAAATTTGCCTACTGATAACTAGATAAAGTTTTTAATTGTACGGCTTATTGAGTCAAAACTCGTCTAATTTAACAAACGCGAATAATATGTCTTACAACTAAATTTAATATCTTCGTAACGAATTAAATTAAAATTAAAAAAAAAAACAAACATAAAAAACTTATAATTTTAAATTTTGACACTTAAAAGTGAACTAGTCATAGTAAATATTTCTTTTTAGGGTCTACACCAACAAATTTCATTAATAGAAAAGATATGTACATGTACTCATAGTAAATATTGTACATAAAAATTAACTAAATTTGATGCAAAAAATTAGTATTATTATTTTAAGAAATTTTTTTCATATATGTTGTGCTCTATTTTCAAATAAAAAAATATTATATTCTAATAAATAATTTTTCTATTTTAGATGAAGAACTAAAACTTAAATATATATGTGTTTTCATCTAATCCGGTCATTCAGCCAAAGATTATATCTATGAACGATATCGAAATAAGAATACAGTCTAAATTTAGAGGTGGTGTACTCTTGAATATGTGTTTTTACAACCAGTAAGAATATGAGTACAGTGGCTGATATTATCAACTTAATTAAGGTCATGTTTGGTAGAGGAGTAAAATGTGGAGTAGTTTAAGGAGGAGTAAATAGTTAATCCACTTTACTCCTCCAACTTTATATCATGTTTGGTAAAAAAATATAGAGTAAATATGGACTAAGAGTAAATAAATAATAATAACCAACAAAGCATCTCTTGATCTATGTGGAGTAACTTTACTCCACCTAAAATGGTAGAGTAATTTACTCCTCCCTACTCCACACTACTCCACCAAATTTAAATCATATTTGGAGGAGTAAAAATGGATTAAATGAGTTACTCCACATTTAATCCTCTACCAAAGATGGCCATTAATGCTTTGATTTCTACCGCACCTTAGAAGATATTCGAAGTTATGCGCACCAATCAGCATATAGTGAGTAGCTTGACTACCAAAATCATTTTTCTTATGAGTTGTGAGATCGAACAACGATTTTATACAAAGTCGCAAAAAAGCAATTGAGTAACAGAGAAGAAAATAAGAAATGTTTATTATCTTTATCAAGGAATGCCATAGTTTAATTCATTACTGCAATATTATAAATAAGTGTAAAAAAACAAATCTTAATAACTGATCTTTTTTTTAGATTAATAGCTAATCTCATTATATTTCAAAAATATAAATTATTCTCAGTTGTGATGAGGTTTGGGAAAAAAAAAAGTCTATCGGAGATAATAAAAGTATCATAAAGGTTAAAAAAAACCATACACGAAAAAAATATGAATTATTAGCATTTGATATAATCTAGTATGGTAGAGTGGTTTGTATTTCTAGACTAGATCAAGATATAATGAGAAAATCGATCTTTATTTCTTAATGGATTGGATTACATGAGTTTTAAATAGATTTTGTAGATTAAAGAGATGAAAAATTCTAACTAGAAAAGTGGAGACCCCCTCCCTCTGGTCAGGGATTGTATATATAGACGTGTAGGCAAATCTTTAGTTGACGTCAATGTGTCAGAGATCGGTAACAATTAACTCATGTGACGTCATTTATGTCAGAAATCAATAATAGTTGTCTCATATGATCCTCACTTTTGGACCTACCTCTATTGTGGTGTGATGTGTTGGCGAGATAAACAGTGAGGTATTCTCTTCTATGGAGTTATTAAATTACAACTCCTTCCCTTTGTGAGGTGATCCAGGGAGATCTGTGTTTGTTGTTATGCATCTTTCTCTAGATTTCTCTGATACCTCATCTGTGCACATAATTGTGTTGTTAGAGATTGTCCAATAATCGTTTTTATGTGTCATGTGTATTCTGAGATTAATAAGTTGGTTCTTTGTATCTATTGGACTGGACCACTGATAAATTCTAGACCTTATCAGCACCTAATTATTTTCTTAAAAGTATCAATAAATTCATGTATCCGTTTATCTGACCGGTACCTTACTAGATGAGTACAATTTTTCTTTTTAGCTCATCTAGTAAGGATACAACAAAAACATGTTAGTAGCTTCGTAAGTCAGTAGCTTCGTAAGTACCTAACTGAAAATTAATTTGTAGGATATTTCTTATAGTTTTAATTTTTTTATTTAGATAGTAATTTGTACTTTTACTATTATAAGGCAATGCAATATATATTTTTTTTTCTTGATACTATGCACACATATTTATTAAGATTTTTCCTACAATTATGTATGGATCATATTAAACAATCAATTATTATAAGATAATTATTCATTATTAGGTCATTATTTGTTAATCTTGACGGATATGGAAAGGATACAAATAAAACTAAATCTTATTCGGTAAAATAGAATACTACTAAAACTTCTTATAATGAATATAAGTATGTAAATATCTTTTACAATCTATACTACCATTCATATTCCGCCAAATACATTTAAATTTAGATTGTTATAAACGGTAAACCGTACATCAAATTTAACTATTTCTTATGTGTACTGTGTACAGTGTACACATATAGTATAGAACATATTTAACTTTAAATATCTGATTAGAAGGTTCAAAGCCATTGTTTGACAATTGTATAATCAATTATATTCAACGAAGAAAAAATCATCTAAGAATTATTTAATTTATTCTGTCCATAGAACATGCAAGACGTCTGTTCGCACTTATATTTTAATTGTTAATAAGATTGCACCTTTTAGCCAATTTGACCATAACATCCAACATGCATGCATTATCCGTACCTGAACAAATTAATAGTTTGAATTTTGTCAATTAAAATTTAAAGTTAATGTACGAATTAATAGTTTAATTTCGTCATATAAAATTTTAATTTGAAACTATCAACAACTACGAACTTCAATAATATGATGATCATATCAAAAATGGATTTTTATTCCTTGTAACTTGTAAGGAAAAAGAAAGAAGAGTTTGAAGAGTTATTCAACTAAATAAGGATATATTTAACTAATTTATATTATTTAAAGATATTCGATTCATTAATTGTTTTTAGCCGTTTTGCATCATCTGTGTTCTTAAACATTCGATTTTATCACTCTTTCCTCTCTGTCATAAATTGATCGACTGCCTCATGACCTATTTATTTCTCTCATGCACTTGATCTCTCTAAAGATATAACATGATTCTTAAAAGCAAATGCAATTCGTGGTCCCTTTATGTGTTACAGCAACACGATTGATCATGTAAACACAGGGATGTAGCGTTTTTAAGATTATATTTATCCATATAAAAAATTTGTTTGATATAATAACTCGCCAGGAATTATACATTTGAGAATTTAACATATTTTCATGAATTGTTTTTTCCGCATGCAGATGAAATCGGAGAAACAACTCTCATACTAGTAACCTTTCTATTTTTTTTTCCTTACAAGAGTTTGTCCAATTTGTAAACAATACATAATATCTTAAGAATCAATAAATTTGAGTCATTAAGAGCTCTGAATTTTGCATGATATTTTATATTTGAAATTTGAGTATTTGGGCGGGGCTGATAAGGATCATCTCCAAGATCCATCATCCCCGTCATCCCCAACGCGCTTTTTATTTTTGAAAATCATCCCATCATCACTCTGGTCACGCATTTTCTTTTTCTAGAAATCCAGCGTTCATCTCTTCCTCCCTCCGTCGCTCTGTTTCCCTTCCTCACACGTACGCTATACCCCCCCCCACTCCACCTGTCCTCCCTCCTCCCTCCCGCGTACGCTTGTCCCCCCCCCCCCCCCCCACCTCTCCCCCTCCCCCCTCCCTCGTACTTCATAACCGTTGAAATTAATATACATAAATGTTGAAGTTAATATCGAAATTGTTGAAATTAAATAGATAACGGTTGAAGTTAATATCATAATTGATGAAGTAAATATATACAATTGTTGAAGTTATTATCATAACTGTTGAAGTTAATATATATAACTATTGAAGTTAATATATATATATATATATATATATATATATATATATATATATATAATTGTTGAAGTTAATATATATAACTATAACAGTTATATATATTAACTTGAACAGTTATGATATTACCTTCAACATTTCAATATATTAACTTCAACAGTTATGAAGTGTGTGGGAGGGGGGGAAGGGTGGTAGCGTATGTGGGAGGGAGGAGGGGGAGGGGACAGCGTACGCGGGAGGGAGGAAGGGGTGGAGGGGACAGCGTATGCGGGAGGGAGGAAGGGGTGGAGGGGACAGCGTATGCGGGAGGGAGGAAAGGGGGAGGGGTTAGTTGCAGCGTACGCTGGATAATTAATGACGACGCTGGATAACGCGGGGATGATGGGAATGATAGAATCTTAGAGATGGTCCTAAACAATTCCGATATTTGGGTGATGAGTGGGGTTATAATGCTACAAGTTCTTAGTGCCGCGACTTCATTTTTTAATTCCAACCTATTTATCTCGATTAATTTCTCAAAAGATGCATCACTATAAAATTTTATAATTATTGGAGTTTATATGCAAAACTAGAATAAGTGGTAGAAAAATAAATGTATGACAATTAATCTATAGTTCGCTAAATTTGTTTATTTTTTTTAACAACTTAATCTAGTATCAAATAACCTTTACAAATTATAAAATGTTATGTTAACACGTCTCTCGTGATATTTGAACAGAATAGTTAAAATATTAATAAAAAAAGTGAAGCTGTAGTATCTACGGCCTCTAAAACTCATTCACGTCGTTATAATCCTCCTCTTGAATAAAAACAACTTCAAAAGCAAGACAAGCACGTTAATTTCATCTCGGCAATTATTTTTTTTGTTGAACTATATATAACAGTAGGTATTACATTTGCACTGTTAATTTCGTCAACATTTTAATTAAGTGTATGAAATATCTCATTAACATATTTAACTACTTAATGGCAATGGTTACCTCATTTTATAATATACATATTCCTGGTAAATGCTGAAAGTTCGTTTCATACCTGAAATCATAATCTGCTTTAAAATCCTCTGGTAACTTTTAGTACTTATTAATCAATTCATATCTTAATATCTCTTGTTTGCCAATCAACGATTGCCAATCAGCCGGATTAATTTTCAATTTGACATTTACACAATTGATTATCACAAGGTGGACGGCGAACACGCTACTGTTTAAAAAGCCATGTGCGCTACAGTACGAGGATCCTCTGTATCGCTTCACTGTGTAGCAGTTTATGCAACTAGTCTCCTGCTTGTGTGACATCTTTATATAAGATAGCAATAAAAAATATATACTAATCTTATGCAAAAATGAAGTTTTCGTGGTTGAGCCTTTGAGAATATTTCTTCGTTAGAGAGCAAATAATCATAAATACCTCAATTTCAAGTCTGAAGTTACTGTAGAATTAATATTGGATCCCAACCGTTAATTCCTTCTGGAGCGCTTCATCTGAGCCATTCCTTTTCTTTTGCTGTGCTTGGTTGCTTTGCCGTGTGTTCTCCGCGTGGGATGCACATGATCTCGCTGCCTTAGCCTGGGTTTCATGTAGCCATTTCTGTGTGGTTGTGTGTTTTGTTTTCTGTGACTGCGTTGTCTCTCGCCTTGCCGTTCTATCGTTTTTCCTATGTGCGACACCGTTCTCTATTCTGTGGCCTCCCCTTATCGAATCTGGGTTCGTTTTTCCCCTGTAGTGCTTTCTCTTTCTTACTTTCTGCCCATTCCGATCTGTACGAAGTACGATCTACTGTGATGGCCTTGCCTACCTGCTCTGGAGGGGTCTAGATCGTCCTGTTTTGCTACGACAAAACTCAGTTTCGACTATTCTTCTTCTTCTCTCTTCCGTTGCTGCTTTCTTTCGGTGTGTGCTGCCTTTTTTCGCCTTTACTTTTGATTTTTCTGCATTCTGTTATTTCTCACAGGCGCCATTCATTTTGGTTGTTCCTGGGCTGCTGCTGCTGCTGCTAATTCTGTTATGCTCTATTAATTTATTTTTGTTGGGTTCCTGTTATGAGAATTTTCCATTTTTTCCTCTGCGGTCTGCCTGTTTTGTGCTTTACATATTTCTCTTTTTTTTGTGCAGGTTTGCTGTGCCTTGCTGGTAGGTTTTGCTTGCTTGCTTAGGGAGGCTTCTGCTTTCCTTTCCTGTTGTTTGCTTCCCGCGTATGCTGCGGTGGTATTTTCCCTTACATTTTACTTTCTCTTTTTTTTGTTCTTACTTTTGTTGCTCAGGTCATATGATGGCTGGTACTGCCAGTTATGTTTGGTTTCCTATCGTTTCAGGCCATCAGGTTGACCTGTAACATTTATTTGTATTTTACTGTTTCAGACCGTAGAATAGTTGCTGTCGCCAGCCATCGTTTCGGTGCGTTTTATGGTGTTGACTATTCTGTTATGTACCTGGTTTGCTGCGTTGTTTCTTTCATTTGTTTCCTAGGATGATTTTGGTGTAGTTTTGTCCGGTCCATGGCTGGTGCTTTTCTTCATCTTTCAGCACCAGTTATCTAGGATGGCCTGCCTGCGTGTATGGTATTTATCCTTTTCTCCCTGTCTTGGTTTTGTCTTCCTGTTGCAGTGTCTGTCATTTTTTTCTCTTTCTCAGTGGTTTTTTCAGTTCTTTCTATTAGGTTTTTTGTCAGCATATCTATTTATTCAGTTTAGCTGACTTCAATTTTTTCCTCTCTTTTGTCTTGCAATGCTATCGCTGGGTGCTCTTGCGTTGTTTTCCTCTCGAAATGGTACATGGTTGGGACTGTCTCCGCCGTCTGCATGTTCTTGCTTGCTTAGCTGTTCTGTATTTGCCTTCAGAGGTATGTTCTTTTCTCTCCTGAATGTTGTTTAGGTTGTTATTACTGTTTGTTCTTTGTTTATGTGGTCCTATGCATTTATGTTTGCGTGCTGGTGGTATATGTTTCGTGCGTTCCTGATTTGTTCTGCAACAGTTTTTCTATCTTTGCATCGGTGCGCTTTTCTGTTTCTGTCAGAAGTGCATCTGTGATGCTGTTTATCTTTCTATAATTCTATGTCATTACTTGGCTCTGTACGATGGTGTTTTTTCCCTTTCTTTCCTGGTTGGCTTGCTTAGTCATCTCTGCTGATCTGCCTGTGTTCATTGCCATCGAAAAAACGATTCATGGTGTTGTTTCCTTTTGCTACTGCGCGATTAGAGTACTTCATGCCTCGGCCATGGCGTGAGCTGCTGCCACTGCTGATTCCGTTTGCTTTTTTTTATTTGTTTGCGCTGTGCCTGTTCTGTTCCTGACATATTTTCTATTTTTTTGTGCAGGTTCGCTGTGGCTGTTGCTGTTGGGTTTCGCGTGCTTGCTTAGGGATACCTCTGCTTTTCTGTGCTGTTGTTTGCTTCTTGTGTGTTGCGGTGGTATTTTTCCTTTCATTTTAGTCTCTTTTTTTTTTACTTTCTTTTGCTCTGATCATAGAATGCTTGGTACTGGCAGCTATGCTTGGTTTTTTCTGGTTCCAGAACATCAAATCCCAATTATATGGTTGAATGGCACTGTAGAATGAAACTCCAATTTTCCTGTGTATTTTCTCTGGGGGTTGTCTGAACCCCGATTGTATATAGTGCGATGTCCTTAAAATTATTTTTTTCTTCTGATTTTACTTTGGATTTAAAATGTGCAAAAAAGATCATAGCATACAAAATTGGTTAATGATGTTTGCACTAGCGATCTTTACAAGGCTGTGTGATTTCTTGCTCTTCCCAACTAGATTTTAGGTGATTTGTTTTTTTTTTCTTTTCTTCATTTAGAATCTTAGTATTAAGGTAAATCTTTTGAAATCGAACCATGCTTTTGATATAGTTCGTTGTCCACATATTACAACGCAAGGTTTGCCCTCTAGATATTCATGATGTTCCTGACATTAAAAACTTTGTTTTATATAAAAACATTTTCATGTGCATTATATTGTATTTTTTTCCCCTCTTGATGTAGGATGTGAGCACCATTCTTCAAATTCATTACCATAAAAAATGTTCGAGGATTTATTGTCTGCTTTCTCTCTCTCTTACCGAGACTGTTGGTCATTTTATCAATGTGTCCTTAAGGTTCACTGGCTCCTGAAATCTACAGGTGCTTTTGATCAATGTGTCGCTATTTTAATATTTTCGGATTGAGAAAAAAGTACCATTGTTGATTGAATGAAATTTTTGGTATTTTTTATAAGGTTGGATTTAGAAGTAAGAAAGGAGGAAAAAAATGCCTCTGGTGCTATGCTGCTCCACACAACCAGGTAATTTCCGATTGAACTTTTTTTTGCAATTTTGTCCTGTTGTGTTTTTTTTTTTTGGCTTTCTAGGTGTATTATTTAGGATATTCCTCTTTACTATTATGTTTGTTTCAGTAGATTCAAAGAGAAACTGGACTTGCAAAATTATTTAGGTTTTATATAATTCTCCATTTTCCGATTTTATTCCCTTGAGGTGCTCATTGAATATTGTGTCCTTCTTTTCTCTGGATGCCATGAATATGAACCAGGAAACCAGTATAGTTACAAAGATACCAGGAAAGTAGACCCTTTTAATTCTTCAATTAATTTATTTCTATGCAAACCAGAACTGAACTGTAAACTAAATTTTTTCCTCATTAAATTGAATTTTCAAATCATCTTAACCTACTATCTGTTTAATATTTTCTCCTATCAGTACTTAATTTGTAACAAGATTCAGGTGATCTTACCATTTTAACTTCTAGTCAGTTGCCACATGATTTGTTACTGCTAAAGTGAGACTTGGTACAATGAAAGAACCACCCTTTGAAGAAAAAGGTGCCCACCCATATCTGAACTAAGGGTGCACCGTATGCAGTCAAAATTAATTTATGTTATTTCGAGAGCATATCTCCATTTTTACTCCTGCTCATTTAGATAAATGTTATATGCTATAAATTTATATGAGAATGCAAAGTAGGAAGATAACGGTGCACAAAATGATAGGGAGGACGCAAATAAGAAGCAAATTGGACGAGATGTACATAAAGATATAATTTACAGGTACCATTTAATGTGAAATAATTTTATCTTCAATAAATAAAAATTAGATTAGCATATAGTATTTTAACTCTTTGCTTTCAACTATTATCTCAGCTGCACTTTATTTTCTAACCATGTCAAACCTTGATAGTCATCCTAGACAAATAATAATATTTTGATTATTATAACTAAAAAGTAATGTGTTTTTATTATTATAACTGTAGTTATTTGCAATTAGTTGAGGTTTGGTTATTCAAGCCTTTTGTTCTACAAAATGATCTCCCTAGCTTCTTCCATTCAGAAAAACCCAGGTAGTGCTACAAAGTAATAAAATTAAAAAATTGTAGCAAAAGGAAGCATCCCCAGTTGCTTTCTTTAATTGAATGTGATCCAACTCTATTCTCTCATTAGTATCAGGCTATCAGTAACAACAAACATCTAATCAGTTATATTAGCTAAATTCTAAATTAATGTTGAGACAATACTTAAATTAGAGTCGTTGAAGAGAAACTAAGTATCAAATTAACTAGAGTTATTAAGGATGCCCTCTTACAACGACGGGTTCTTCTTAGATCTAGACGTAAGTTATTGTCAAATTAGGTTGCTCTTAGGCGTCAGTCTGTTAATTGACCATGATTTTCATAAACTAAGCAGCACACGATCTTATGTACAATAGCTAATTTGTGAGAGGTCAAGTTCATAATTTTATATTTTTCATTTTCCATGTCTGTTCATTTTATTTTTTGGGGAGTGTATGTTTGTGTCTCAAAGACATTTTGTTTCATTTTGAGGCTTCATGCTACATTCTTAATTAAAAAGTGTTCATGCCTTTCGTTAAGGATAGTGTGCTGATCTTCAATTCTCTAAGATAATCAAGTGCACATATATCATATGTTTATAGTTTTGTTAGTTGGCTCAAATTGAATTAGAGTAGATATGCTTTACAGGATAATTTTTTTATAGTTGTGTTCACTTATAAAGACAGTTTTAATTCAAACTATTTGGTCATTTAATATTCGAGTCATTTATTATTATAATCATGAGTTTTTAGCCCTTTTGTTAACTTAGTATCAGTATTGATAGAGCCAAATTTATGATGCTTTTACTAAAGTGATGAACATTTCTTTTTTTAACTTATAGACGTTTCAGGATGCTAATCCTGACGGCGAAGGAAAAATAAGCAAGGAAATGATGATCAATATCTTACCCACTTCAACAGGAAAGAGAGAGAGAGAGAGAGAGAGAGAGAGAGAGAGAGAGAGAGAGTTGTTGTTTTGTGAGGTGAGTGAGTGCGAAGTCGAGATTGTGATTTTTTTTATTGATTCAACAAAATAAAATTCACATTGTATTTTGAAACTGTCATTAATTGTTAATCGAAACAAATTAGTGCACCTATTCAATCGCAAACAACAGACACAAAAACTCTTTGCTAATCGTATTTAGCTATTTTTAAATTAGTGCACCTATTCAATCGCTATAACTCTTTGATCTATCTAAGCCAAACAACAATATCATTACAGGTTAATCTTACATCGCGCAGAGCGCGATGCATTAGCTAGTTATACTAAAAAATAAGGAAGAACTTTAAAAAATTAATAGATACCAACAAATGATATATAATAATATAAGTAATTTCATTTTCAATCAAGGTTCGTAATTGAATAAGTATAAAAAAAAATTTAAATACAAAATTTGGAATATTATCTGTCATTTTGGGCCGGAGGACATGTTCCTCATTTATAATGACACCGCAATGAATATGATTCATTGCACGAGTGAAGTAGTTCGTTTGCCACAGAGAATATTTCTCTTCGCAACCGACATCCTAGATGAATTCGTACAGTAAAAACGAGATAAACGTGTTATAATTAACGATATTAATTATAATTTAATGCGGCCTATAATATTAATATAAACCAAGTTCATTAAGAATATTTAACTTAAGGGTGCATCAGATTTTGATGGAAAATCTGATGGACCATGTTCATTAAATATTAGATCCCTTCAATTGCCTTAGACATAATTACTAATCTCCTGTCATCAGAAGGTACCCTTTTGATAATTTTCGGCCATTAAGAAAAATCTGATAGGAAAGAGTAAAAAAACGCCATAATTACCATCAATTTTCTAAGGCGAAATTGAAGAAGATCAGATATTCCGCCTATCGTCATGTCTAATCTTCAATCCTGTAAGTTTTATTATGATTGATTAATTTTATATGAAATTACTTGATCTTGGTTGATTAATTAGAAATATTATATTAAATTAATATTTCAATTACTTTCAAAACGGACTTAAAAAATCATGCATAACAGAAGTTTTGGGGCGACACCAGTGCATAATTTAAGTTATCTGAATAACCAGTAAAGATGAAGCCTTAATTTATTGGCAAAAAGTCAAATCCACGCTGTTTATATATTAGTACGAAAATGATATTTTAGGCCCCTTTTGTCTGCTCGGATTAAGCCCGATTGGATGTAAACTTCGCCAAATCCGTTGCATATTTCCACCTGTCAAATAAACTCAGTCAAGTCCACATAAAGTTGTAATCATATAACGCAACAACTGTGAAACTAGATATTTTCCTCTGGCAGAAGTTCTAACATTCTCTTTGTATAGCTTCATAATAGAGAAAGAACAGCTCTTGATCTAGTGATAAAGAGCAATACATATTGAGTGAAAGACTGCAGGTTCGAAATTCGGCTGGAAGTTTTTTCACAGATATTTAATTTAAAAATAAGTTGGATGATTTAGACCTCTAATTTATCTTTAAAAAAATCTAATAAATGAGGTTCTTTCGGCTGGAAGTTTTTTCACAGAGAAAAATTACATTTTTTTTTTGTATTTATCGCAGTTTGTAAATATCTTTTTTCTCTTTGTATTCTTTTTCATTTTCTGTTTCCTAAAATGAGGTTGGTAAATGGTAATGAATCTGAACAAATTTATCCGGAAAATGGCCGTTTTATTAAAAAAAATAATAAAAGCCATAATGAAAAAGGAAAAAATAACAAATATGTCACCAGAAAAGCCTGTTCCAATAATACCAAATGCTTTGGAACTTGAAATGAAACATCCGTAGAAAACGGCTCAATATTTGTAGCTAAAGCTTCTTTTTGTCCACAATGCGCTTTCTTTTGAAGGAATAACAGTTCCTGTCTACATATCTTACTACTAGTGGCTCCGTTTGGATGCGTTGGGAATAAAGTAGGAAGAAGGAAGAAGGGAAGAAATTTATTGGGAAGGAGTAAATTTATTGAGAAGTGTATAACTTTTGTAAAGAATTTGGATGGTTAGAAATAAATTTATCGGTAAAAAGTGGTTATTCCTTATTCCTTATTCTAGAAAGAAGTCATCCAAACGGAGCCACTATTATTTAAAGAAGCTGGATTGGATGTTAGACAAATTACGCAGTTATCATATCCTATCATATCCTCTGAATTATAGGTTGTCCCCTCTATCTCTCCATATGACAAACACCAATTAAACTAGAGGAATCTTATCTATTTCCAGAATATTATCGAGATAATATAAACATATGCTGTGCACATCGCCCGACCGTACGATGTTCTCGTGCTTACCTAACATAACGAGTTTTTGAAAGAAAAAGTTTTAAAGTTATTATGTATTTATAAAAAAGAAATCTCCCGTTCTGCTTTTTAAGAACTGAACGAAGTAGCTTAACTATGGCTCCGTTTGGATGCAAGAAGAAGAAGGAAGAAGAAAGAAGAGGGAAGAAAAAAAAATTATAAACAATCCAAACTCTTCACAAAATTACACACTTCTCAATACTTCTTCCCACACCTATCCAAACGGAGCCTATGAGGGGAACGAAATCCTCTTCAAGCAATCTTTTTTTTTTAATATTTCAAAATTAAAAAACTCAAATAGAGAATTCAAACCGTTGATCTTGTTATATTTTACCGGCGATGCGTTTTCATATAAATTTTATAAAATTTGAAGTGAATTTGATACTAGATCAAGAGGTTAACAAATGAACGAATCTGGTTAGATTAATTCTAATACGTTCAAAATTATATCACTTAATAAAGTATCAAATCGATTTTAAATTTTATAAAATTTATATGAAAACGCATCGCCGGTAAAATTTAACAAGATCAACGATTTAAATTCTCCATTTGATTTTTTTAAATTTTGAAATATAAAAAAAATAAAAGACTGCTTGGAGCAGTCAAAAAAAAAGAACTGCAGAGGATTTCGTTCCAACTATGAGGTACAAATGGTTTGTCCGTATGTGCTGTTGTAATAATGTAACCCGAATAATGAGGTATTAATAAAGTATATATTTACTGCCATAATATGTCAATCATTTGGTTACTTTTGGGGACGGTTTTAAGATTTATGCTGGATCTACAGTGTGTCATAGATGGCTTAAATCATGTGTTATAAAGCATAATGAATTTCCCTCAACTTCAAAATAAATAAATAAATAAATAAAATAATGAATTTCCCTGCGATCACTTTAAATTAGATGGTCTGTATCAATAGGTCTAAAATAATTGTTTAGTAATAGTCAATTAAAACTTAAAAACTGACAACACATATCAGTAGGCCTGCATAATGTGGAAAACGAAGATGAAACTGAACTTTTGCATTAACCGTTGCGTTAAGCATTATGGAATGAATTTATTATTTTTTTGGTCCTTGCAGTTTGCATTCCGTGTTTTGAATGGAAGAGAGAAATCCTTGCAATAACGTTTCGTTGAATTTAACGATAAAAAACTTTTTAAACGGTTAAAATTTGAAACGAAAATGAAACCATTATCGTTCCGTTTCAGACGAAACGAAAAAATGGTCGAAACGGCTATAATTTTCACCCCTACATATCAGCTAATATTATGAGTGCAATCGGCCATACGAATCGAACCAAATATAATCTAACTAAAGTTTTTTTGGTTTCCCGAAAACAAAACCGAACGGTCTTAATTACAAATAACAACTAATCCTTCCAAATGTCTCTGGCTTTTTTTATTTATACAAATTTACAAATCATTACCGGCTATATGCTACTCTAATTTGTTCCATCAAATAGTCACCACTCTTAATGGGAGGAAACCTGCAGTAATTTTATTAAAGAGTATAATTCATTTAATTATAGCGGTCTGAAAAGGTGCCCAATAATGAAACCAAAGAATCTCCATTTTATTACTTTTGCATGTTTATTCAGCATTTATACAATTTTCACTTGCCACGGTAAAGACCGGGTATTCACCATGCTTAGAAATGGCACCGTACAATGTGGGTCGCTCAGGTTATTATGTAGTACATAATACTATAATAGTAGCATGAAGCTTGGTAGTAGACTAACCTGGCAATCTATTTAGTATCAGAAAGCAATATAATGCAGTCAAGTCTCTAATAATAGCATTGTCCCGGTCCAGTGCAACAGATTTATGTTCGAGCATCTTTATTTTTTATATAATTTATTTACCATTTCTATTTAGCTATTACATAGAGTTTGTGTTTCTAGAATTGCCCTACTGAATGTGTAACTCCTATAACCTCATTAATCAACTGAAAATTCAACAAGCTTTTGGATTTAATTGTTTCCCAAATTAGGAGAATATTCAAGACAGAATTCCATTTAGATAGGAAAATATGATTGGCTGCTGGCATTTACAGTGCTTTATCATTGACATCATCTGTTTTTACTTTATGTTTTATGTTTCTATGTGCAAGCGTGCATCAGGGTGTGTGTGAGTGAGACAGACCTTGGAGGAGAAGTTTCACTACAGCAGCTTTCCAAGCATTCCACCACACAGTCGTAATTTGGATTAAGAAAAAAAGCAGCCTGAAATTAGGGAAAAACTTTGGTAAGCTGCATATAACAGGGACACTTTCATATTAGGTTAGGACATCCTTCTAAATTTGCTATTCCCGCTGCAAGAATATATGTTTCTTGATACCGTATATCAAAAAGATCATCTCTGCCACTCTCTTTAAATTTTCTTAAAATATACCTTAATCACTGTTACTGTGTTACATGAGTAGGGAGGGCTGTTCTGTCATCCTTCGAAAAAAAGGGGACTCTTGAATTATGCGTATTACAATGTTTCTAGGGATACCTGTGATACATACTATTTTTGAGAACTAACAAAGAGTAGAACCCAGACAAAATAGATGGACTTACAGAATAACGTTCCTGCCCAACTGCTACAACACGGTGCACTGTTGACCTGTAAAGTGTACAAAGAAAATAAATTAATATAAACTTTCAGACCGTAATCGGAAACCTAATACGCATAACTTGAAATATTTAATCATAATATAATGAACATTGGAAGTACACGGTGTGAGTGTGTAAAAAGTGACAGAACTACCTAAAAGTACAGTTGGTCCATCTTTCCATCATATCCCCAATATTTACAATTAGTGCCCTGCAAAATAGTACATAAATCATTAAAAAGGAACTTTCTGTACATACCAAACAAAACTTCAGTCCATAATGATTGGGAATAGGTTGATAAAAGAAAATAATCAAGGTTTCTGATAGCTGCTTGAATATCAAGGGCATGGTCAATTACTCCAAATGAAGATTTCCCCAAACTGGTACATTAAGGAACTGTTAAGGTCCAGCGATGACAGGTACCAGCATTTGCTGGACAGGAGACCACAGGTACTGAAAATCAAACAAGAACATGCAGCAATAAAAAGGGGGAGGTTAAAGTGCAGTGATAGGCTCATGCATTTCATTATCAGACTGTACATACTGATACCAGACGTGATTGGTACAGTGATATCCTATAACAGCTTACCCCTCAACATGATGAACATCTTCCCACAACTGGGGAGACCTATCCTTCTCTCTACAGATCTGCAAGTTTCAACTACAACAAGTCAAAATAGGAAACACTCTAATGCATTGATATACTAAAATAAGTAACAACTATAGCATTATATTACATCCAAACAATACAACAATATGAAATCATAAACTGTGAAAGAATGTAAGGACCTAATTTCTTTGTGGCTATAAAAAGCATAAAAAATAGAAAGGAAATATGTCTCCATTTTACTCAACTAGTCGAGATAAAAGAGGAACCTGTAAACCTGGTACGCCATCTGTGACCAGAAGAGTGATCATACCATAGTCAGAGTGAGCCGAAGCACCATAGTTACCCTTTTTGGATTCAGGGATCTCCCCTATTGACAGGTCACCATCAATTAGTGGCCACAAGAAGGAAAAGAAATACACAATGACATTACATGATAGTAATTTAAGGAGTTACCTGGGTAATGCAATAGATGAAGAAATCCGAGTGGAGAATCCAAAGCACCAATTTTAGTGAAGAAATTCTCATCAAGGTTCAATGCAAGTGCAATCAAGGAAATTAATCTAAAGCCAACATTCCTACGAAGACAAGACAAAGTATGGTTATATACTTATAACATAAATTTTCTTACAGGTATCTTAAATGCTTTTGGAAGGTTTTAGGGTTAACTGAAAGATTATACTTTAGAAAAGATTACACAGGTGCTCAGTTGTAGAGGCTTTTGTCCTTTCTTAAGGTGCTCATAAAAAAATGAAACATAAGAGTTAAATGATAGATTGGATTATAAGTATATGCAAATACAAAGGGTCCTGTATTAAACTCTCATAGCACTATATGACTGGACCACAACAATACTCATAAAAATATTTGATTTAATTGTGATAATATATTGGAAACTTACATAATCTTTTCATCATATGATTCCATCATCACTCTCCAAGCTGGCATCCTTTCTGTAACTTAGTAGGGAGGGAATTATGAGTAGAAGGTACAGCATTGAAGTAAGTAATTTTTCTTTACTGCAACTGAAAGATTGAAGCTTGTAATCAGAAGAGACCCCAACTGGTGAACTACTTGCTGTGTTTCTTCTCTTGGATTAAAAATCATATTTCAGAGTTGAATTAGGATTATCACAGGTAACTTTTAGGAACATGTTGAGTTGATTAGTATAATTTCATGGTCAATTAAGTGAAATACAGAAAAGAAATTGACTAACCCTTTGATGGCCATTGATTCAGTGAATCATTAATGGAACCGATTTCGAAACTTTCCTTGAGATCACCTACAAATTCATAACAGACGTTATGTTGGTATAGATTTAATTAAGTCTTAGAGATTGATTATAATAAGACCTTTAAGTTCGGAAGAGAGATTGAGGGTCTCAGCATAAGGAGGCGTATAACCCCGATGATCTGTGTTTCTCTCCAATTTCATCTTCTCACTAAGAGGCAAATCAAAGAACTTCTTGCTCTCTCTGAACAAACTACTTACAACAGAATCGTCGATTCCATGGTTTATGACGTAGAAGAAACCGTGGTCCATACATGCCTTTTGAAAATCACAGTTAATTAGAGAAAAAAGTGAAAGAAAAACAAGGAGAGAGGAATGAAATCTGAGGCTAATTACCTGGCGGATGGATTGGGCAATAGAAGCCCGGTCCGTGCTGGAGAGATCGATGAGAGGGAGGTAAAGATTTGGAGGAGACATTTCGACAAGCACCTGCAGTGCTCTTCGTTTTCTTCTCAACTTGTACCAACGCACACTCGGAATTTAGACGAGCCTCACTTGGCACCCGTTGACGGGAATTGCTTATAGGAGTGAATATATTTTATAGGGGCGTAATGAGAAGGGAAATTCCCGCCGTTGACAAGTTCTTTTTGTAAAAGGCAAATTTGAATGTAACCCTCCAAATCTTCTCTATTTAACCCTGTAATCTTTAAAATTAGAAATAACCCTTCTAATCATATTGAATAGAGATATAAATATACAACCCCCTTTATTGATTTTAATTATTCTTTTACTTTAAATGTATCAATTTTTATATCTTTTACAGATTTGCCCTTCACCAAAATGGTTCTTCTCCTTGTCCAACGATACCAAAGCAAGTTTTTCACCGTGTTCCAATAATTAATTGTGCCATATGCCGCTCATTGTGAAATGTGAAGTGCACCGTTTGTTAAATGCCAACATTATTTACCAATCAAAGTTACTTTGGATTAGAGAAATAAATTATTTTGGTGACCAATAATGTATGCAATAATTAGATGTACTTATTTTCTTTAAGTACTCCTAATAACCGGTTATAACAGTTCATGTTTTCTCCATTGTGAATCTTTTCATGTTTACAATTATCTTACAATTCGTTCAGTTACATGAATTTTCAGGTACATAGCTGCATGAAAATGAATTTTATTGACTTGATATAATGTGCTTTAATGACTGCCTACGTGATAGAGGTTTGCACATTGTTAATTTGATTAATTGTCAATGTTCAACATATATGATAATATCAAGTGCGCCGTTTGGTCAACAAATTTGTGTAATCTTCCTTATTTAAAAATTGTGATTGATTTTTCCTTGCTCTGATATCAGCGCAGAGGGACATGAAACGTTTTGGCAATAGAAAGGGGCAATTTGGTAATTTTGGTTAGAGTCATTAAAAATTAACTTTTCATAATAAAAAATGAGTAAAACTAATAAAAAGGGTTATATCCATAATAAAATGAGATTAGAGGGGTTATATCTGATTTTGAAGTTTATAGGGGTTATATTCAAATAGAGAAGATTTAAGGGGTCTTTTTTTTTGTGCAGGCACTGTTTTTCTCACGCCTCTGGTTACTAATCCACGCTACATTTTTATATATAGACTAAAGAGAAATGCTTGAGTCCAATATATTGGACGGATGAGCTCCGTCCAATATGATCGTTTTCACGTTTTTAAATTTCAAAAAACTGATCCGAACCGTTCAATATGTTCTCCATATTGAAAACTTATAAGAAACCAATTTTTACATTTTTTTTAATTTTTTATTATTTTTTTGGTATTTTAGAAAATCATTGTTATTGGACGATCCATAATGTTTGTATCATGAATTTTCAAAAATACCAAAATAATAGTAAAAAAATTCGAAAAATATAAAAATTGGTTTTTTGTAAGTTTTCAATATGAAGAACGTATTGAACGATTCGAATCAGTCATTTGAAATTTAAAAACGTGAAAACAATCATGTTGAACGGACCCATCCGTCCTATATATTGGACAATAACATTTCTCATAGACTAAAATACCCTCAGCAGGCACCGGTGGATCCAAATCCTGCTAATCTTTTGTTTAGGACCGTCCGAATAGATTTTTTCAGACCGCACAAATCTCAACGGGTCTAATATTAATCATGGCATCCATCATTGATCGGATGGCCAGGAACGAAAGACCAGCACTGCAGGTTTTTATTATTTTGCGCGCATCACTAAAACTCAAAATTAAACTCTAGACTAGTAACTGAACAACAAATTAAGAAGAACTATCTCGAGAGTGGAAATTTGCATATCACAAGAAGTGTAGCGCTATCGAGAATCTGTGAGACAGCTATCGTGATCTGTGAGGAGAGAGCGCACACGAAAGTGGCCCTATCGAGAAGGAAAGGAAATGCACTGAGAAAAGGATGGAACAAATATTGATTTGAGGAGCTATCGAGATGAGCATGAACTCAAGAGAAGTGCATAGAAGAAGAAAGTTTGATTAGGAATAGCGAGGAATCAAAGAGGGAGGAGAGGAGGTTCGATAGGATCTGGACACGACGAGAGAAGGGTTTTAGGGGAAGAGGGCAATTTTGTCATTCATTAAAATTTAGCGTGAATGGTTAATTGAAGGCGTGATCCGATCGCATGGACAGATTCTTCTAATTTAAACATCATGAGCGATATTCACAGCTTCAGCTTGTGACGTTCAACTCAGATTCAAAAGCATTTGAAGGTCGTAAAAATAAATACAAATTAATGCTCCACTTTTCACCACTTCCATTGTTAGGAACTTCAAAAATACATACCAGTAATGTCTTCTTCTCAATACCGGTACTAATTTTTTACTGAGATTAAGTTGCCAATCACAAAGAACAATAAAAAATTACACATTAAGTCAGCATAGTATATATCCATTTACATGCATTATTCTATACCTCAATCATGTTTGGATGTGAAGTGAATAAGAATGAACAGCTTATTCACGAATAAGAATTGTGAATTAGAATTAGGTGGTGTTGTTTGGATGATGTGTTGTGAATAAGAATAGAGAAAAAATAATATATTAATTTTTTTATTATCTTTTTAAAACTATTTTCATCTTAGGAATTGATAGAATGATATAATAACAATAATATAATATAACATAAATAAGTAATCTAATAGTTAATATAATAATTATTATAATTATATTAACTATTATTATCATTATATCATTAATATGAATAAATAATTATCATAATAATTATAATTAAATTAATTATATTAATTAGTATAATATTGAGTACAATTATTTTAAACCTCATAACATTTTTATAGCGTTTTTTATATTAACCAATCGTTAGATCAGAGTAGCGCATGTGATTTTCTAGTAGTTAAATAAAAACCGTTTCTTTCTCTACCCATATGATTATTAAAATATCATTCCCAAAAGAGTTGAATAAGGAATAAGAATAAAAAATTTCGGTATGCGTGTTTGTCCAAATTCCTTATTCTTATACCATAGTTTTGCTAGTATGTGTTTGATAACAGAAGGACTAAGGAATAAGCCCCTTATTCCTTATTCGGGTGAAAACCAAACAACGAAGGAATAAGAAATTTGGACTTATTCCGGTCCTTATTCATATTCTAACAAAACCTTGGTATTTGCATAAGGAATAAGAAATAAGGAATAATTTTTTCTCTATTCCTATTCCCTATTCTCACTCCATCCAAACATACCTAAAAATTCTTTTATGTGTTTGGTTACATTGGGAATAAGGAATAGGAATAGAGATAAGCTTATTCCTTATTCAAATACCAAGGTTTTGTTAGAATATGAATAAGGGCCGGAATAAGTCCAAATTTCTTATTCCTTCGTTGTTTGGTTTTCACCGGAATAAGAAATAAGGGGTTTATTCCTTATTCCCAATGTATCCAAACACACCCGTGTTGTTTAGATTACACAAGAATAAGGAATTTGATCCTTATTCTTATCCAAACCCTTATTCTCATCTATCCAAACACACCGCGAATAAGAATAAGAGTTTGAATTAGCAATTCGTCTTGTGAGACACACTGCAGGTTCCACCTTAGAATTGGCTGTTCACGGATAAGCTTATTCGGGCGCATACCAAATAGTATTGACAACTAATTGGTGCTTCGGATTGAATAGTATTAATGGGTGTGTTTGGATACATTGGGAATAGGAAATAGGAATAGAGATAAGCCTATTCCTTATTCCTTATTCAAATTCCTTGGTTTTGTTAGAATATGGATAAGGGCCGGAATAAGCCCAAATTTCCTATTCCTTCGTTGTTTGGTTTTTACCGGAATAAGGAATAAGGAGCTTATTCCTTATTCCCAATGTATCCAAACACACCTAGTTTCACTCCATTGATTAATACTATTGACAACTAATTGGTTACACCTTTGTCTTGTCTTTGTAGGAATATTGGCTTTAAGATTAATTTCCTTGATTGCACTTGCATAGAACCTTGATGAGAATTTGGTTTCGAACAAGTTTTCAATGTAAAAATTCAATCTAACAGTTTGGATTAGTGTTTGAAATTTGATATGCAAATATAATTATGTTGGAAGGGCCATATCTGTCGTACGCGTAGGACATTAGTATTTCGCATTTTTGCAACTTCAATGTTAGGATGATGGAGTTTACTCTACTAAGCTCCTAATCTTCTCTCTCCACCCTCTAAAAATTATATAGGAGCACGGTCTTGACTTCTCGGCTAGCTCAATCATATGGACTCCTTTTCAAGGCATCGATACTTATTATGCATTGAGATTATGATCGTCTTATTCCTGCTATCTATATAAAACTATACATAAAAAGTTAATAGCAATTTTATCTGAGAAGGCTATGAAAATAAATACTACATGATGTCTACATCTAGGAGACATGATCTGTTTTTTTATCTTTTGATAGAAAATAAATAACTTTATAACTTTTGCGAAGGCTTTAATTAAAGTTCATGCTGGATCTACAGCATAAAATAGATGGCTTAAATAAAGTGTCATAGTTATGAACTTATGATACGATGACAGCTGAGTACTAATGAGTTTCCTTACGATATTGATTGTTTTCATTTTAAATTAGTTGGTCTATATCGATCAGTCTAAAAAACTGTCACGTGCTCGTCAGTTTAAACTAACGACAAATATCAGCTAGTACAATGGGTGTTCAATCGGTCATACTGATACAAATGTAACAAATCGAACCAAATATAATCAATTTGGTTTCCCAAAAACAAAACCGAACTGTCTTAATTAAAATAACAACCAACCTTTCCAAATGTCTCTTGGCTTTTTTTTTTTATTTATATAAATTCACAAACCTTTACCGGCTATATGCTACTCTAAGGCGTTCCTCCAAATAGTCACCACTCTTAATGGGAGGAAACCTGCAGTAATTTTATTAAAGAGTATAATATTCATTTAATCATATCGGTCTGAAAATGTGCCCAATAATGAAACCAAAGGATCTGCATTTAATTACTTTTGCATGTTTATTCAGCATAATACAATTTTCTCTAGCCACGGTAAAGAGCGGGCATTCAATATGCGTAGATAATGGCACGGTACAATGTGGGTGGTATAATATGCTGCAGTAACATAATACTACAATAGTAGCACGAAGCTTGGTAGGAGACTAACCTGGCAATCTATTTAGTATCAGAAAATAATATAATGCAGTCAAGTCTAATAATAGCATTGTCCTGGTCCAGTGCAACAAATGTATGTTCGAGCATCTTCTTTTATATATATTTACCATTTCTATTTAACTATTTCATAAAGTTCGTGTTTCTAGGAGGACTGCCCTAATGCATGTATAAATCTTATTACCTCTTTAATCTACTGAAAACTCAACAAGGCTTGGGAATTAATTGTTTCTCCAATTAGGAGAACATTCAAGACAGAATTGCATTTAGATAGGCAAATATAATTGGCTGCTGGCATGTACAGTGCTTTATCATTGACATCATCTGTTCTTACTTTTTATGTTTTATGTTTCTATGTGCAAGCGTGTATCAGGGAGTGTGTGCGAGAGAGAGACCTTGGAGGAGAAGTTTCACTACAGCAACTTTCCAAGCATTCCACCACACAGTCATAATTCGGATTAAGAAAAAATGCAGCCTGAAATTAGGCAAAAACTTGGTAAGCTGCATTTATCAGGGACACTTCATATTAGGATCTTTCTGATTTGCTATTACTGCAAGAATATGTATCTTGATACCATAAATCAAAAAGATCATCTCTGCCACTCTCTCCAAATTTGCTTAAAATATAACTAAGTCACTGTTACATGAGTAGGGAGGGCAGTTCTGTCATCCTTAAAATAAAATGCGATTAGGGGACTCTTGAATTATGCGTATTACAATGTTCCAGGGATAGCCATGATATATATATTATTTTTGAGAACTAACAAGAGTAGATCCCAGTCAAAATAGATGGACTTACAGAATAACGTTCCTGCCCAACTGCTACAACACGGTGCACTATTGACCTGTAAAGTGTACAAAGAAGATAAATCAATATTAAATTTCAGACCCTAATCAGAAACCTAATAATATGCATAACTTGAAGTATTTAATCATAATATGAAATGAACATTGGAAGTACAAGTTGTGAGTGTGTAAAAAGTGACAGAACAACCTAAAAGTACAGTTGGTCCATCTTTCCATCATATCCCCAATATTTATAATTAGTGCCCTGCAAAATAGTACATAAATCATTAAAAAAGAATTTTCTGTACATACCAGAAAAAACTTCAGTTCATAATGATTGGGAATAAGGTTGATAAAAAAAATAATCAAGGTTTCTGATAGCTGCTTGAACATCAAGGGCATGGTCAATTACTCCAAATGAAGATTCCCCAAAACTTGTACATTAAGGAACTGTTAAGGTCCAGCCATGACAGGTACTAGCATTTGCTGGACAGGAGACCACAGCTAATGAAAATCAAACAATAATATGCAGTAAAAAAACGGGGAGAGGTTAAAGTGCAGTGATAGGCTCATGCATTTCATTACCAGACTGTACATACTGATACCAGAAATGATTGGTACAGTGATATCGTATGACAGCTTACCCCTCAACATGATGAACATCTTCCCACAGCTGGGGAGACCTATCCTTCTCTCTACAAATCTGCAAGTTTTAACTACAACAAGTCTTTTTTTTTAAACTAAAATAGGAAACACTCTAATGCACTGATATACTAAAATAAGTAACAACTATAGCATTATATTACATCCAAACAATACAATATTATGAAATCATAAACTGTGAAAGAATGTAAGGATATGAAATCATAGACTGTGAAAGAATGTAAGGACCTGATTTTTTTGTGGCTATGTAAAGTATAAAAATAGAAAGGAAATATGTTTCCATTTTACTCAATTAGTCAAGAGAAAAGAGGAACCTGTAAACCAGGTACGCCATCTGTGACCAGAAGAGTGATCATAACATAGTCAGAGTGAGCCGAAGCACCATAGCTACCCTTTTTGGATTCAGGGATCTCCCCTATTGGCTAGTCAACATCAATTATTGGCCACAAGAAGGAAAAGAAACACACTATCTGACTTTACATGATAGTAATTTAAGGAGTTACCTGGGTAGTGCAATAGACGAAGAAATCCCACTGGAGAATCCAAAGCACCAATTTTAGTGAAGAAATTCTCATCAAGGTTCAATGCAAGAGAAATCAAGGAAATTAGTCTAAAGCCAACATTCCTACAATGACAAGGCAAAAGTATGGCTATAACATATATTTTCTTATAGGTATCTAAAATGCTTTCTGGAAGGTTTTAGGGTTAACTGAAATATTATACTGTTGAAAAGATTCACAGGTGCTCAATTGTACAGGCTTTAATCCTTTCTTAAGGTGCTCATCAAAATGAAACATAAACAAAATTACAAATACAAAGATTCATGTATTAAATGGTCATAGCACCACTACATGACTGGACCAAAACAATACTCATAAATCTTCCATTTAATTCTGATAATATGTTGGTCAACAAATGAACGAATATGGTTAACTATCACTGATTAATTCTAATACGTTCATAATTTGGTCACTTAATCTAGTATCAAATCAACTCCAAATTTTATAAAACTTATATGAAAACGCATCGCTCGTAAAATTGAACAAGATCAACGGTTTGGATTCAACATTTGAATTTTAAAATTTTTAAAAATTAAAAAAAATGGCTGGCTGTAGAGGATGGCTGTAGAGACTGGCTGTAGAGGATGCCAGTCCCACTCACACTCACACAGTCACACTAGCTGCCTTTTGGAGTCGAGTTTAGACGAGCCCCACTTGGCAGACGCCAGCCACTGTCAAGTTTTTCTTAAAAAACAAGTAGTCTTAACTCTTAAGTAAAGTAATTATATGTGCCTAGTGCGCCTATCCAAATCCTCGGCAGTAAAAAAAAATAAAAATGCTCCGTGCATTCCTTTTCATTTTTTTAATATTTAAAAATTTTAAAATAAAATAAAAATTCAAACAGTTGATCTTGTTAAATTTTATCGGCGATGCGTTTTTATATAATTTTATAAAATTTGAAGTTGATTTGATACTAGATCAAGTGGTCAACAAATGAACGAATCTGATTAGATTAATTCTAATACGTTCATAATTTGATTACTTAATGAAGTATCAAATAGACTTCAAATTTTATAAAACATATAAAAATACATCACCGATAAAATTTAACAAGATAAACAGTTTGGATTCTCCATTTAAATTTTAATTTTTTTTAATATTGATAAAAGATAAAAAGAACTGCTCCAAGCAGTCTTTTATTTTGACTGCTGAGGATTCGGATTCGCGCCTTGAATCGGTAGCAATCCGAATCCTCAGCAGCATAGTGAAGCCATTTTGTTTTGGGCCGTCGGATCAAGACGGATGGCCAGATTGGAAAGCTGGTCCAATAAAAAAAAAATCGCTTCCCGCAAGTCTTCACGGGAACTAAACTCGCCCCTTCGTCTCCGAATCCGAATCCTCAGCGAGTTTATGGTGGCGGCGCAGGAGTATTACCATTCCAGAAACCAAGAGTTTTGCTGAAGGAACTGGTTGTGAGTTTGTCCTTGAGCAAGGCAACCACTCACAGACCTCGAAGGCACATCTGACGTGACCGATTGCCAGACTATTGGCCTGTAAGACTGGGGAGGTGTTGCATAGAAGAAGTGGCAAAGTAGGTCGGGATGTCACTCGGTGTAACGAGGTGGTGCTTCCTTTCCAAAGGGAAGCAGTATTCGCAAATTTGTAATGATGGAATTGATGATCTTATCGTCTTGGTAAAAGGGAGGGCTGCACATGTCATCTCTCTTGAAGATGTTTCAGCTTAGTCAGATCCCGAAAAGACACGAGGAAATAAAAAGTGAGCAAGTAGGAAGATGACAGATTGTTCACCGGAAAGTATGAAAGGTACGATGGTACAAGAGTTGTTGAAAATATGCCAAGAGTGCAATTGATTAGAGATGAAAAGAAAAAACGCTTCTACTCGAGGAATACCCGGATGACTATACAAGGAAAACGCAAGCAACCAACAAGTTGAAAAAAAAAAACAAAATTTATTAACAAGATTATCGGAGGATGCCTCTGAGATTGGGTTAAGAGCCATCAAACAGCAAGTGCATATTAAAAGAAACAAGCATACTGTTTGACCAAACAAATTATTATAATACTGATTTAGCTGATATGTAGATTTATATACTAGTAACATGACAACATCTCCACATTCTCTGCAATGAGTACCAAATATAATATCTGTCTTACACCATCAAAGCTCCTCACAGATGGAATGGACAGATTCTTCTAATTTAAACAGTCTGAGCCATATTCACAGCTTGTGACGTTTAACTCAGATTCAAAGGCATTTGAAGGTCGTAAAAATAAATACAAACGCTCCACTTTTCACCACTTCCATTATTAGGAACTGCAAAAATGCATACCAGTTAGGTCTTCTTCTCTATACCAGATTACCAGTACTAATTTTTACTGAGATTAAGTTGCCAATCACAAAGGACAATAAACACATTAAGTCAGCCTTTCGAATCCTTTTTTTTATACTGCCTTTCGAATCTGGCCATCTATTTAGATCCGACATCTCATAACAAAATTGCTCCACTCTGCAGCTAAAAAAATCGCAGCAGAGGATTCAAATTCAGATTGGTAGAGCATTCGTCTGCGACACATGCTCCAATACCAAAATTTTGAGGGGGGGGGGGGGGATGGATTTTAGGTCAATTTTCACATTATTCCATAACATTTAGGCTTTGATCGGAACGGAAATTAAAAAGAAATCAATCGAAAAGAAACCAGAAGAAAAGAGTTCAAACGAAAAAGGAGAAGAAATCACGTGATTGATGAGGAGGGAAGGAGTCACATCGGACGAGCCGTGAGAATTCTCGCCAAATTTCTTGATTTTTGGGCAAGAATTCACAGCGCGATTTTACGGGGCTGAAGTCACGTGAAATCAACACATTTTTGTTGCTTCCTTCGCTTCTGATCAGGAATTTTTTAAAAGTAGAATTCCATTTCCATTTCTCACCTAGTTTTTAATAGTTCCGATCAAGGCCTTAAAAAAGAGGGATGAGTGGGGGGGGGGGGGGGGGAAGTAAAGACTTAATTCCCAAATGACTATTATTTGTAATTTCAAATTTAGGACGTAGAGTTTATTCTACTCAAGCCTCTCCTAATCTCTCCTCTCCTCATCCTCTAAAAATTATATAGTAGCACAGCCTTGACTTCCCACCTATCTCGATCACATGGACTACTTTTTCAAGGCATCGATACTGATTATGCATTGAGATTATGATCATCTTATTCCTGCTACCTATAAAACTATCCAAAAAAAAGTTATAGCAATTTTATCTGAGAAAGGCTATAAAAATTAACACTATATCTATGAGACATGATTTGAATTTTGTACTTTGATCAAAAATCAACAATTTAATAACTTTTGGGAAGGCTTCAAGGTTTGTGCCGATCTACAGTATAAAATAGATGCTTAATCATGTCTTATAATTATGATACGATGACAACTTAGTACTAATGAGTTTCGTTGCGATATCGATTTTTTCATTTTTCAATTAGTTGGTCTATATCGATCAGTCTAAGCGTGCTCGTCCGTTAAAACTAACGACACATATCAGCTAGTACAACGGGTGTGCAATCGGCCATACGAATCGATCCAAATATAATCAAACTAAAGTTTTTTGGTTTCCCGAAAACAAAACCAAACTGTCTTAATTAAAAATAATTAACAACTAATTATCTTTCCAAATGCACTGGCTTTTTTTATTTATACAAATTTACAAGTCATTACTGGCTATATGTTACTCTAAAGCGTTCCTCCAAATAGTCACCACACTTAATGGGAGGAAACCTGCAGTAATTTTATTAAAGAGTATAATATTCATTTAATCATAGCGGTCTGAAAAAGTGCCCAATAATGAAACCAAAGGATCTCTATTTTATTACTTTTGCATGTTTATTCAGCCTTTATACAATTTTTTCTTGCCACGGTAAAGACCGGGTATTCACCATGCATAGATAATGGCACGGTACAATGTGGGTCGCTCAGGTTATGCTGTATTGTACATAATAGTATAATAGTAGCATGAAGCTTGGTAGGAGACTAACTTGGCAATCCATTTAGTATCAGAAAGCAATATAATGAAGTCAAGTCTAATAATAGCATTGTACTCCTGGTCCAGTGCAACAAAATGTATGTTCGAGCATCTTCTTTTATATAACTTTCTATTTAACTATTTCATAGAGTTTGTGTTTCTAGGATAACTGCCCTAATGCATGTATAAATCCTATTACCTCATTAATCTACTGAAAACTCAACAAGGCTTTGGAATTAATTGTTTCCCAAAATAGGAGAATATTCAAGACAGAATTCCACTTAGATAGGCAAAAATGATTGGCTGATGCCTGATAGCATGTAAGGTGCTTTTCATTGACATCATCGATCTTTTCTTGCTTTATGTTTTATATTTCTATGTGCAAGCGTATATCAGAATGTGTGTTAGAGAAAAAGACCTTGGAGGAGAAGTTTCACTGCAGCAGTTTTCCAAGCATTCCACCACACACTCATTATTTGGATCAAGAAAAAATGCAACCTGAAATTAGGCAAAAACTTTGCTAAGCTAACAGCGACACTTTCATAATAGGTTAGGAAATATACCTAAGTATCAAAAAGATCATCTCTACAACTCTCTCCAACTTTTCTTAAAATATACCTAAGTCGCTGGGAGTGGCAGGACAGTTCTGTCATCCTTCAAAAAAATGTGATTAGGGGGCTCTTGAATTATGTGTATTTCAATGCTCGTAGGGCTAACTGTGATATATACTAATTTTGAGAACTAGCAAGAGTAAAAACCAGTCAAAATAGACGGACTTACAGAATAGCGTTCCTGCCCAACGGCTACAACACGATGCACTGTTGACCTGCAAAGTGTACGAAAAAAATAAATTAATATTAACCAGAACTTAATCGGAAACCTTGTACACATAACTTGAAGTATTTAATCATCATATAAAATGAACAATGGAAGTACAAGGTGTGAGTGTGTAAAAAGTGACAGAACTACCTAAAAATACAGTTGGTCCATCTCTCCATCATATCCCCAATATTTACAATTAATGCCCTGCAAATTAGTACATAAATTATTAAAAAGGAACTTTCCGTATATACCAAACAAAACTTCTGTCCGTAATGATTTGGAATATGCTGATAAAAAAAATAATCAAGGTTTCTGAGAGCTGCTTGTGCATCAAGGGTTTAATCAATGACTCCAAATGAAGATTTCCCAAAACTGGTACACTAAGGAACTGTTAAGTTCCAGCGATGACAGGTACCAGCGTTTCCTGGACAAGAGACCACAGGTATTGAAATCAAACAAGAAAATGCAGTAAAAGAAAGGGAGAGGTTCAGAGCAGTGATTGGTACGGTGACATCGTATGACAGCTTACCCCTCAACATGATGAACATCTTCCCACAGCTGGGGAGACCTGTCCTTCTCTCTACAAATCTGCAAGTTTCAACAACAACAAGTCAAAATAGGAAACACTCTAATGCATTGATATAGTAAAATAAGTAACAACTATAGCAGTATATTACATACAAAACAATACAACAATATGAAATCATAAACTGTGAAAGAATGTTGGGACCTGATTTCTTTGTGGCTATGAAAAGTATAAAAATAGAAAGGAAATATGTTTTTATTTAACTGAAATAGACAAGAGAAAAGAGGAACCTGTAAACCAGGTACGCCATCTGTGACCAGAAGAGTGATCATGCCATAGTCAGAGTGAGCCGAAGCACCATATTTACCCTTTTCGGATTCTGGGATCTCCCCTATTGGCAGCTCAATTTCGATTAGCGGGCACAAAAAGAAAAAGAAACACACTACCTGACTTTACATGATAATAATTTGAGTTACCTGGGTAATGCAATAGACGAAGAAATCCCATTGGAGAATCCAAAGCACCAATTTTAGTGAAGAAATTCTCGTCAAGGTTCAATGCAAGAGCAATTAAGGAAATTAATCTAACGGCAACATTCCTACAAAGACAAGACAAAGGATGGTTATAACATAAATTTTCTTATAGGTATCTAAAATGCTTTTGGAAGGTTTTAGGGTTAACTTGTACTGTTGAAATGTTTACACAGGTGCTCAATTGTAGAGGCTTTAGTCCTTTCTTAAGGTGCTCATAAAAAATGAAACATAGAATTTAAATGATAGATTAATTGGATTATAAAGTATTACAAATACAAAGGGTCCTGTATTAAATGGCCATAGCACTACATGACTAGAACAAAAACAGTATTAATAAAAAATCTTTGATTTAATTCTGATAATACAATGAAAGCTTACATGATCTTTTCATCATATGATTCCATTGTCACTCTCCAAGCTGGCATCCTTTCTGTAACATAGAAGGAAGGGAATTATAAGCAGAAGAAGGTACAGTATGTAAACAATTATTTTTTTCTTTTCTTTACTGCAACTGAAATATTGGAGCTTGTAATCAGAAGAGACCCCAATTAGGTGAACTACATACATGTGTCAGAGTTGAATTAGGATTATCACAGGTAACTTTTGAGGCACTTCTTGAGTTGATTAGTATTATTTCATGGTTAATTAAGTGAAGCAACAGAAAAGAAATTGACTTACCCTTTGATGGCCATTGATTCAGTGAATCATTAATGGGACCGATATCGAAAGTTTCCTTGAGATCACCTACAAATTCGTAACAGACGTTATGTAGGTAAAGAAATTAAATCTTAGAGATTGATTACAATAAGACCTTTAAGTTTGGAAGAGGGATTGAGGGTCTCAGCATAAGGAGGCGAATAACCCCGATAGTCTGTTTTTATCTCCAATTTCATCTTCTCACTAAGAGGCAAATCAAAGAAATTCTTGCTCTCTCTGAACAAACTATTTACAACAAAATCGTCGATTCCATGGTTTATGACGTAGAAAAACCCGTGGTCCATACATGCCTTAGAAAATCACAGTTTATTAGAGAAAGGAGAGAAAACCAAGAAAAAAAAAGGAGAAAGGAATGAAATCTAAGATTAATTACCTGGCGGATGGATTTGGCGGTAGAAGCCCGGTCTGTGCTTGAGAGATCAATGAGAGGGAGGTAAAGATTTGGAGGAGACATTTCGACAAGAACCTGCCGTGAGCTTCGTTTTCTTCTCAACTTGTACCGACGCACACTCTCAGTAGCTGCCTTCTGTAGTCAAACTTTAGATGAGCCTCACTTGGCAGCCACTCATTTGGCAGCCGCTGTCAAGTTTTTTGTCAGAAAATGAAACTATGAGGTTGGGAGCCGTGGAGAGTTATTTGACCAAGTCAAAGGAAAAGGCTGACAGTGACAGGGAAGAAATAGAAGAGAACGGAGGAGCTGAGCTGGAGAGGAGTATGACAGATGGGTCCCTAGTTAATATTTAAACTGAAGGGAGTAGGGTGTACAACGGGCGGGTCGATGATATTTTAGTAAAATTTGAACCCAATCCGATAATATCGGGTTAGAAAATAAATTTAGTTAACCCACCCGTAACCCAATCCAACCCGTCAATTTTTTTATGTACGAATTTTACGGGTTAAGTGGGTTAAACGGGTTTAGTGAATTAAAATTTTGATAAAAAAAAATTCATACAAAAATCGTTTTGTGACTATTACAATTTAGTTCGAGACAAATTAGAGACGTATTTGAACCATCTTTCAACTTTCGAGTCTTTGTAAGAAGCATAAAGGACGTGCATGCCTATGGAGGAGATTGAAACTTCATGAATGAAGAGATCTTTGAGTAAGGTTATGAGAAAAAGTGAGACAAATTAATATATATAAATAGTAATAAACGGGTGGGTTGAGTATGCACCGGTTTACTAGTACAAAATCCGTAACCCAACCCGAAGTAACGGATTTGTCAAAATTAGAACCCGTACCCAACCCAACATCATGCTAACCCGGTAAAAAACGGTTCGGATCAGGTGGATTGAACGGATTGAACGGGTTCACGCTTTTTTTGTACACCCGTAGAAGGGAGCATCTTAAGTTGACAGACGTTAGTTAGTTTTATCTCCCGAAGGTGGTGACGTGGCATGCAGCTGGGGGCCATTATTAAGATGAAAACTGACTGTTTTATCGAGTGAATAAGTCAAACTTTATGTAATTTTAAGTTTTACTTTGAGATATTTGTTTTTGATATAAAGGGGTAGTCACTAGTCAGGCGAGATGAGGGATTTTATGCTTGATTCCATATCTGGAGAGGGGTATATGACAGATGGCATCGATACTGATTATGCATTGAGATTATGATCATCTTATTCCTGCTACTGATAAAACTATCCAAAAAAAGTTGGAGCAATTTTATTTGAGAAGGCTATGAAAATTAACACTATATCTATGAGACATGATCTGATTTTTGTACTTCGATCGAAAATCAATAATTTAATAACTTTCGGAAGGCTTTAGGGTTTGTGCTGATCTACAGTATAAAATAGATACTTAAATCATGTGTTATAATTATGATACGATGACAACTGAGAACTAATGAGTTTCCTTGCGATATCGATTGTTTTCATTTTCAATTAGTTGGTCTATACTATATCGATCAGTCTAAAAAAACTGTCACGTGCTCGTCGGTTAAAACCAACGACACATATTAGTTAGTACAATGGGTGTGCAATCGGCCATGCGAGTCGAACCAAATATCAAACTAAGGTTTTTTTGGTCTCCCAGAAACAAAACCGAACTGTCTTAATTACAAATAACACTTATCTTTCCATATGTCACTGGTTTTATATATATATATATATATATATATTTACAAATCATTACTGGCTATATGTTAGTCTAAGGCGTTCCTCCAAATAGTCACCACTCTTAATGGGAGGAAACCTGCAATAATTTTATTAAAAAGCAAAATATTCATTTAATTATAGCGGTCTGAAAGTGCCCAATAATGAAATCCAAGGATCTCCATTTTATAACTATTGCATGTTTATTCAGCCTTTATTCAATTTTCTGTTGCCACGGTAAAGACCGGGTATTTACCATGCGTAGATAATGGCTTGGTACAATGTGCGTGGCTCAGGTTATACTGTAGGTACATATAATACTATAAACAGTGGCATTAAGCTTGGTAGTAGACTAACCTGGCAATCTATTTAGTATCAGAAAGCAATATATATAATGCGGTCAAGTCTAATAATAGCATTGTCCCAGTCCAGTGCAACAGATGTATGTTCGAGCATTTTTTTTTTGGAAAGTGAACATATAGACGATCTAAGTGAACACATACAAACAAATAAGTTCAATTAAAATAAGTTGAATATGCATGTAAACTTCTGAACAAGTGATGACAACACTTATTTGTTTGTAAGTGCTCACTTAGATCGTCTATATGTTCACCTTATTTACTATATGTGTTCACTTTTTATTTAGCGATGGCTGGGATGGTATATTTGCCGATGGCACTTATAATTCCTGTTTTTTTTATATATAATTTACCATTTCTATTTAACTATTTCATAGAGTTTGTGTTTCTAGGAGGATTGCCCTAATGCACGCATAAATCCAATTACCTCATTAATACACTGAAAACTCAACAAAACTTTCGAATTAATTGTTTCCCAAAATAGGAGAATATTCAAGACAGAATTCCATTTAGATAGGCAAATATGACTGCAAGCGTGTATCAGGGTGTGTGAGAGAGAGAAAGACCTTGGAGGAGAAGTTTCACTACAGCAGGTTTCCAAGCATTCCACCACACAGTCGTAATTCGGATCAAGAAAAAAAGCAGCCTGAAATTAGGCAAAAACTTTGGTAAGCTGCATATAACACCGACACTTTCATATTAGGTTAGGAAATCCTTCTACTTTGCTATCCGCGCTGCGAGAATATACTTCAAGTCTCTTGATACCAGATATCAAAAAGGATCACCTCTATCAGCGTCTCCTAATTTTCTTAAAATATACCCAAGTCACTGTTTACATGAGTTCTGTCATCCTTTAAAACAATGTGATCAGGGGACTCTTGAATTATGCAGATTTCAATGTTTCCAGGGTAGCTGTGATATTTAATATGTTTGAGAACTAACAAGATTAACAACCAGTCATGATAGATAGACTTACAGAATAACGTTCCTGCCCAACTGCTACTACTCGGTGCAGTGTCGACCTGTAAAGTGTATAAAGAAAATAAATTAATATTGACTTTCCGACCCTAATCGGACCTAGTATGTTGAAGTTTTTAATCATAATATGAAATGAACAATGGTAACAAGGCTTGAGTGTGTACGAAGTGACAGAACTACCTGAATGTACAGTTTGTCCATCTCTCCATAATATCCCCAATATTTACAATTAGTGCTCTGCAAAATAATGCATAAATGATATCATTAAAAAGAATTTTTCTGTATATACAAAACAAAACTTCAGTACATAATGATAAAAAAAATAATCAAGGTTTCTGAGAGCTGCTTGAACATCAAGGGAATGGTCAATCACTCCAAATGAAGATTTCCCCAAACTGGTACATTAACAAACTGTTAAGGTCCACTGAATGACACCCTTGGCTCATGCGTTTCAATACTAGACTGTACATACAGATAGCAGACATGATTGGTACAGTAACATTTGTATGACAGATTACCGCTCAACATGATCAACACCTTCCCACAGCTGGGGAGACCTATCCTTCTCTCGACAAATCTGCAAGTTTCAACTATAAGAAGTCAAAATAGAAAACACTCTGATGCATTAATATACTAAAATAAGTGACAACTATAGTGGATTAGTGGTATATTACATACAAAACAATACAACAATATTGTGACTGAAGACAAAATATCTAGTTATATATTGGACAGGAATGTTCAGAGAAGCTGAAGTAGATGTTCCCAAAGATTGAAGTACTGTTAATACAGCTACCAGGGAGGGGTGTTGCTTGAAGGAGCATAGAAAGTTGTAAGATGTCAGTAGTAGAAAAGAAGACCGTTCTTTCAAAAATAATTCTGTTCAAGTTTTGGATTGTAATAAATCTTATGATCGATTTTGTACTTTTATATGTATATGGTTTTGTCATAATGTAATATAAGTAAAAATGTGTGATGCTGGGAGGTAGTCAGTAGGTGGGGATTGGTGAATTTGATAAACAGAGGATTTTGGTACCAGTACTAGATGGTACATTTTTGTGATTATAGGGGTAGATGAATAAAGAAAGGTAGATAAGAGAGTTTCTCCCCCCCCCCCCCACCCCCGATCAGTGCTTATTTAGTATAACTGTTGGATTGTTGCATTTCATTGACGAAAAGTGGTGGGGTCAAAACCCACTAATTAAAAAGAAAAAAAAAAAGAAAAAACCAATCATAACCTGCAAAAGAATGGAAAGGCCTGATTTCTTTGGTTAAATAGAAAAGAAATATGCTTCAAGAGAAAAAAAAAAAGAACCTGTAAACCAGGCATGCCATCTGTGACCAGAAGAGTAATCATACCATAGTCAGAGTGAGCTGAAGCACCATATTTACCCTTATCGGATTCAGGGATCTCCCCTATTGACAGCTCAACTTCAATTAGTGGCCACAAGAACAATATAGAAACACACTATCTGACTTTACATGATAATAATTTAAGGAGTTACCTGGGTAATGCAATAGACGAAGAAATCCCATTGGAGAATCCAAAGCACCAATTTTAGTGAAGAAATTCTCATCAAGGTTTAATGCAATAGAAATTAACGAAATTAATCTAAAGCCAACATTCCTACATAGACAAGACAAAGCAGGTTATAACATAAATTTCAAATTTTCTTATAGGTATCTGAAGTGCTTTTGGAAGGAGTCTTGGGGTTAACTGAAAAATTATACTTTTGGAAAGATTACACAGTTACCCAATTTTGAATGGTCATAGCAGTACACGACTGGACTAAAACAATACTCATAAAAATTTTCAACTCAATCATAAATTCATAGTAATATGTTGGAACTTACAAGATCTTTTCATAATATGATTCCATTGTCACTTTCCAAGCTGGCAGGCTTTCTGTAACATAGTAGGGAGGGAATTATGAGTAGTCATGTAAACAAGCAATTTTTTTTCTTCACTGGAACTCAAAAGTTGTAACTTGTAATTAGAATAGACACCAACTAGGTCAACTACTTACTTATATTGGATTAAAGTGACTATTTAAGAGTTGAATTAGGATTTCTTTTTTTAGGGCTGGAAAATGCTAGCAATTTTCATTAATAAAAAGAAAAAGTTTACATAAGTCTCAAAACAAAAAGCTTGTACCAGAACTGGTACGAACATCAAAAGAAAAAAAAAAGTAACTTTCAGGCACTTCTTCAATTGATTAGTATAAAAGAAAAAAAATAATTTACTTACCCTTTGACGGCCATTGATTCAGTGAATCATTAATGGGACCGACATAGAAACTTTCCTTGAGATCACCTACAAATTCATAACAGACCCTAAGTATGTAAAAATGAATTCCATCTCAAAGATTGATTACAATAAAATATTGTACGAGAGACCTTTAAATTTGGAAGAGGTATCCAGAGTCTCAGAGTAAGGAGCCGTATAGCCCCGATGGTCTTTGCTTCTCTCCAGTTTCATCTTCTCACTGAGAGGCAAATCAAAGAATTTCATGCTCTCTCTGAACAAACTTTTTACGATAAAATCGTCGATACCATGGTTTATGACGTAGAAGAAACCGTGGTCCATGCATGCCTTCGAAAACCGCACTTAATTACAAAAAAAAAAAGAGGGAGAGAAAAAAAAAAAGAGAGAGGAACGAAATCTGAGGCTAATTACCTTGCGGATGGATTGGGCAGTAGAAGCCCGGTCTGTGCTGGAGAGATCGATGAGAGGGAGATAAAGATTTGGAGGAGACATTTCGACTTCAAGATCGACTAAGTAAATATGTGCCTTATCATGTAGAGATCGGTGGAGAATTCGCCTGAGAGTTGGGAGTTGGGACGCAGGTCCACTTTTTAAGTGACGCGCTCCTAACTCGCTATGTTTTACGAACTCATTCAATTCAAGCTCCGATGCTCTTATATGAGATTATTAAGGTGAGATTATTTATGATCTATAGTGTTATTTTTAAGTGGTTTATTATCCGGGTTATTTTTTTTTGGTGTTTAGATTATCTTTTTAATTCGGATTAAAAAGCGGTCTCAATTATTTTTTAAATCACATTAAGAAGATGATCCAAACATCCTAGAAATAAAAATTTAATTTAGATATTGGACTACTTAAAAATAATACTCTAGATCACAAAAAAAATATTCTTGATCATTGAGGATTAAAAATTTTAATTCCGAATAATTAATCCTAAATTTATTCTTAGATGATCCAAACAAAGCCTTAATATGTAAATTCATTCGATCAATGAGGCTAATGGCCAATGGGCAGTACTTTTACGAGGAGATTCAACTTTTATAATTTTTCATCAAAAAGTCAAATATTTTTATTTTATTTCATTTATAGTTAGACTTCTTTCTTAGTATCATGAATCATTTAACAAACACAAGCGTGTGGCTGATCAGTAAAGAAAATTTCAGATTTTATCTCCTAAACTTTCTTAACAAATTAAATTTGTGTTTGAACTTATATAAAAAATATTATTATCTTTGATGACACTGGAACCTCTCTCGATAACAAAAAAATAGTTAAACAAAACTTTCGAAACATTTTTTTTTTTTTGGTTGAATAAGAAGAAGGAGAAGAAACGTAGAGGTCGACTCCCTACCTTTCCAACGATGAAATTCGCAGAATCAAATTATTGTTTGATAGTTTGATATCTACCTTAAAGACTCAAAGGGTCCGCTCCAGGAAAATATTTTCAGAGGAAGGGAAAAGAAAATAGCGTAAATTATTAAAAGTTCATTTTGTCCGAATTAATTATTTGCTCCACAAATAAATTATTAATGAAAGAGACACTGAAATTAAGAAAATTTTAAAGTAAACTTGTACACTCCAATTTGGAAGGTAAAAAAATCGGACAATCTTCCTCTCTTCTACTCTTCGTTCCTTTAATAAGAATGTTATGGAGCAGACCCCAAGTCTCCCAAAAATGATAACTGTCATCGACAAAATTGCCATCGCGCGCCATCGCTGAACAAAGGGTGTGTGCACGTGAGTCTCGCATGACTAGCAGGTGTTTGTTGTATATATTCAGTTTAATAATCAAATGTGTCTAGTTAAATGCATCAACTAATGATTTATTATATACCATTGTGTGTTAGACTTGGAGAGGGATGCACAAGGAGTAGAGTTGAAAATTTTTTTTGTTGAACCAAACTGGTTCATGATCCCTTCTAATTTTTTTCATGTATTTTTTGTCCGGTTCGTAACCACTTCGCTTGGCATTGCATCTATTAAAAAAACTGAAAATTAATACTTAATAAACTGAACATTTATATGTACTAAACTGAACATTTGTACTCACTGTACAGAACATTTGTACTTACTAAACTAAATATTTATACTTAATAAAATGAACATTTTTGCTTATAATCATTTATGATTTTTATTACAACTAACTTAACATTCTGACAATTATAACTGAAAGTGAACAATTATATCTAATAAAGTAAACACTTATAATAACGGAATGAATAAAAAATAATATACGCGCTAGATGAATGTGGATGACGAAAGAGAGCGCTGCTTAGCGAGCACTGATGGGCGATGGCAAGCGATTACAAATTGATAGATGACGATAATCAATTTCCCAAGTCTCCAAACTTCAAACGGACAATAATAACTTGATACTGGGCCCAATTTATGTCAATTCAGCCCATTAAATTGGAGATTTTTTTTTTGTTATTTTCGTTGCGATATTGAGTTATTGAGTGCGTTTCCTTTTTTTTTTAAGGTAAGTAGACGATTATCTTTCTACAATTTCATCGACCAGTAAAAATTAGTACAAACAAATTACAGAAAAAGGGAAAAAAAAAGCAATTTACAGTGAGGTACTAAGACTATAAAACAACAACAAATCAATACAACCTAACTAAAAATACCTATTAGTACTAGCACTAACAGTCCTACAATTTCATCGAACCAGTAAAAATTGGTACAAACAAATTACAGAAAAAGGAAAAAAAAAAGCAATTTACAGTGAGGTACTAAGACTATAAAACAACAACAAACCAATACAACCTAACTAAAAATACCTATTAGTACTAGCACTAACAATATGAGATCCAAGCTTTATTGTCTTGAATTGTTCTCCTGATCACCTCGTCTGCATCCGGCGGTACTCCTTCGAATATTACAGTGCATCTCATCTTCCATATGTTTCATATGCCCGCCATCCAAATTATGTTTCTTTTGTCCTTGTAATCCACTTTAAGAAGCTGTCTATTTAGCAACCAGTTGTCACTGAGTTCTACATGGATAGGTCTAAAATAAAGTGCGGAGTCCTAGTCAGTTAAAACTAACGACATATCAGCTGGTATCATCGGTGTGCAATCGGCCATACGAATCGAACCAAATATAATCAAAATATAGTTATTTTTTCCTGAAGACAAAACCGAACTGTATTAATTACAAATAACAACTAATCTTTCCAATTGTCTCTGGCTTATTTTTTTTAATATAAATTTACAAATCATTACTGGCTATATGCAAGTCTAATGCGTTCCTCCAAATAGTCACCACACTTAATGGGAGAAAACCTGCAATAATTTTTATAAATATTAAAATATTCGTTTTATCATAGCTGTCTGAAAAGTGTCTAATAATGACAAACAAGGTTCTCCATCGGTGGTGGAGCCCGGATTGAAAAATGGTGGGGCCAAAACTGACTAAATTAAATTGAAAACAAAGAAGCAGGCGATGGAGTGCCGTCACCGTCGCGCTGAAGCAGAAAAAGCGATGGCAAGTTGTTAGAGACAGTACTGCACATCTCCAATCCAGCAATAAACTGGAGTCAGATATTGATGTTGTCGACCGTTACAATTAGCTCGTGTTAGGATGGTTGGTTCCGAGTATTTAGTCAAAATCTCAGTTTCTTGATGTATCTCCTGCTGCTTATACAAAGGCTTCTTGTGTAACAGATTTAATAGAAAAAAATAATAATAATAGGGTCGTTTGGATCGCTTAGGAATAGGAGAAATTTTCTATTCCTAGGCATAAAACATTGGAAAATGTGTAATTTTGTGAAAAGTTTAAATTGTTTATAATAAATTTATGCTTAGGAAAATTCTCCAAATTCCCTCTTGATCCAAACGGCCCCAATAAAATTTGCATTTTCATTCATCCCCAGTTTGAATATCTTCTCCTTCCCTACAGGTAAACAATTACTGATTCCTCAAAATTCTCAAATCATTTCACAAGCAAGCAGTCGGTCAGGAGAAAGGAGAAAGTAATTGAAAAATATTCTAGACCTGGAGGAAGCCCATGAACTTAATATGTAAATTAACAATGGCTCCGTTTGGATAAGATGTGGGAAGAAGGGAAGAAGGAAAGAAGTATTGGGAAGTGTGTAACTTTGTGAATAATTTAGATTGTTTATAATAAATTTATTTCTTTCTTTCCTTCTTCCCTTCTTCCCACACCTTATCCAAACGGTGCCCATGTAAATTTAACCTATATAATGAAAAATTTTCTAATTATTAGAGGAGACATGACCTTCGCCAGTTCCCCACTATCTCCGCCACTGGTCACGAGCCGTCTTGAAATAAGCACGAATTTTTCAAATTTTACTTTTTTTTACTTTATATATTATTTTAATATTAAAATTAATTGATATATACAATATTTTATAATCATTTTTATTCTTCCTATGGATTTGAAGCAAAATATGGATTTAAACTCAATTTATCGTATGTTACAATTATCTAAAATTTAAATATATAAGAATAATTTTTTCATAATTATCTTATGAATTTTTAATACTTATTAATCTTGTTGATAATACTAATAAAAAATTATCATGTTACGAGTTGGCTCTCTAGTTGGCGAGCTGAGTTGAACTTAACTCAAACTCGACTCGTCAGCCAATCAAGTGGGTGCAACTCGAGTTATGTTGACTTGAGTTACAATTGAATTTTTTCAGAGTTGAGCTCGAATAAATTGACGAGTTAGAGTTTTTTGTTAACTCCTAGTTGAGACCTATTTTAGTATTATTATTATTATTTTTTGGGTAATTATCGATCGTTCAAAAAGGTAATTTGGTCTAAGAGATATTAATACCACGGAAATCTTTTCTAAACCTCATTTAGTTGAGGTCTTTTAGTTTGAAAAAAATAAAGAAGTGTTGTATTAGTATTAATTAGTTTTTGGAAATGCCCAAAAAGTTTGCTAAAGAACCGTAATGTCATGTCTCGAAGGGGTTCTTAAAGGGGCGCACGTGTACTTGTGTCTAGGGCTGTCAAAACGTGGTAAGTGGCACGGAATGACATCAAATCATTATCGTGCCACTTATTAAACGGTACAATACCAGCATGCCACTTACCGTTTTATTTATTAAACGAAACAATTTTATGTGCCATCAACCGTATATTACACATAAAATGGTTTGAAATGAGATTGAAATGGTCGAAACGGTATAACCAACCGTGCCATCAACCGTGCCACTTAAAAAACGATATAATTTTTTATGCCACAAACAGTTTCATTTCGATTAAACGAAACGACATAACAGTAAATGATCTATCGTTGACAGCCCTACTTGTGTCCCATCGGAAGGGTCCGGGTCCGGGATCGGGATCGGGTCCCATACTCCCATAGTCCCATGGCGGTAATTTTAATAATATAATAATAGAAAAAATTGGATATAACCCTCTAATCTTCCACCTCCTATAGTCTTCAAAGATATAACCCCTCTAATCTTGTTTGTCATGGATATAATCCATGTCCATTAATTCTGATTATTTTTTAATTAAAAAATTCAGTGATATAAATTTATGACAAAACTACCCTTCTTCTTTACCTTCATAATATCCCCCTCCCTTTTTGTTCGCCGATTTAATTTAGATAATCAAATTGACAAATTTTAATCATGATTCTCAAATTATGTCCAAGTATATTGTTTTTCAGGCTCAAAAAGATAAATGATATTTATCGAAAAGGCATTAGAGGAGCTAAACCAAATAGAAAGATCATCTCTTGATAGTCAAACCTTATTTCTACTGATAATTACATACATTCATAATAGAATAATAAAAAACTTTTGAACCATCATGATATTTGTTTTCCGTTTGTATTTCTTCTAGTCTTTAATTTCTGTTGAGATTCTTCTATTGTTAATGAATTATCATTGTAAAAAGTTGTTTGTTCAACAGTGAAGGATGAAAGTAGTGCCCTCATTTGATTTTCCGTCTCCTTTAAATTTAACGGAATTGTTTTTCGTCATCCTCCCTTTTCTATCATCTCCATCATCCCCTGACAGTTATTAACGCGTTTTCTTTTGTTGGATGAGGGGATGAGAGGGAGGATGAGCAAATTTCCTTTTTTAGATGAGGGGATGAAGGGGAAGGGATGAGCGAAACAGATAGGGGGGGAGGGACGAGTGACACGGAGCGGAGGGAGGGAGGGAGCGACACAAAGGAATGATAACTGTTCTATTTAAATATACAACGGTTCTGGTTAAATATATAACGGTTCTGGTTAAATATATAATGGTTCTGGTTAAATATATAACAGTTCTGGTAAAATATATAACAGTTCTGGTTAAATATATAACTGTTCTGGTTATATATATAATTGTTCTGATTAAATATACAAGTATTCTTGATAAAATATATAACTGTTTTGGTTATATATATGACTGTTCTGGTTATAAATCATTACATATATAGAGATGAGCTCTAGATAGTAGCGAATCGGGAGATGAGGGGAAATTAACAAAATAAAGAGGGAAAGAGAGGATGATTCCAGGGAATGATGGATACGTGTTTTCTAAAAATAGAAAACGCGTTTTGAGGATGATGGGGATGATATAAATCGGGGATAATAGAAATCAACCCGTAAATTTAATATTCGATGCTTTATATTCCACGCTGAGAGACTAAAATTTAAAATTCATTTGTTATCATTATTACATAAAGATGAATATGAAAATATATTTGGAAATGAATATAGAAAGAATTTGGTACTGTGAAAATAAGGTGGAAAGTTATTTGGAAAGAAGGGTAATTTGGACATAACTTTATGCTGTTGATTTTTTTTTCAATTAAATAATAATTAAAATTAATAAAAGGGGGTTAATTCTTGATAAACAGGATTAGAGGGGATATTCTAGGATTATATCCAGTTAGAAAAGATTACGAGGTTATATCCAATTTTTCCATAATAATAATAGGCAAAATTGGATATAACCCCCTACAATCTTCTTCAACTGGATATAATCCCCTGCAATCATTAAAACTGGATATAACCCCCTCTAATCATGTTCATTTTGGATATAACCCCTTTTCACTAAGCAGCATAATTATATGACCAAATTACCCCTTCAATAAACGTTTCATCTTCCTTTCTAAATTGTCTTTCTCTTTCTTTCTCTGCCGAATAAAAATGGAGAATAGGAAATTAAATGACGACCCTTTGTTATCTTTGCTAATTCAATAAGTAGTTTCTCATGAAAGATACACGTGAATAACCTCGATACAAATCGAAGATGAGAAAATGAAAACAAAAGGACCACGAAGGTTTAAGGTAAATATTGTACTCAAGGAATTGCTCGTACTCTCCATATCAATTTGAGTTCCAAAATTAATGACGTCATCTTAAATATTTTATTTTGAGTTGATATATATACTTGCCTTTTGTACATTGAGAATTCAAAATGATTTTTTGTTAAAGTTACGCAGTTTTGGATTAATTTGGGCCCTCGAAAGATATTATCATAATAATGGAATTGGTAATGGACATTCAGAACTTTTTTTGTCTAAAAACAAGAACTTTTTTTGTCTAAAAACAAGAACTGACCTGTTACAATCGATATTAAGTAATGGAAGTATAATACATGTATGCAAGTAAATTATTGCACTGGGAGATGAAGAGGGAGACGAGTAGCAATTTAGAAAGAATATGATATCATCAATATCAGAAAGAAACAAAAAAAGAAGGAGATGAAACGCTGTTAGAGTGAGGGTAATTTGATCATAAAATTATACTCTTGTTTTTTTAATTAAAAAAGATTAAAAATGAGTTAGAAGGGGTTATATCCCGAATGGATATGATTAGAGGGGGTTAGTTTTAGTTTTAAAGATTGTAGGGCTATATCCAATTTTGCCATAATAATAACTAAAAAAGTCCAATTCCGATTCCATGGCGGCATGGCGCTAATTTGTTTCCGATCAGGGTGTTAACTTAGCAAGAGAGCGCAGGCAGTAAGACTCTCTCCGTCTTTGTCCCTCTCTCAGCCGCTGACGCGACGCTTCGCTCCTCTCTCCTGAGGCTGAGAACCCTAGTAAGGCTTTCTTTCCCTCCTCCTCTGATCACTCTCCTTTTGTTTGATATTTTGTTATTGACTTATCTTGCAATTTGAAGGAGATAGATTCTTTGCAAGTCACATGTAGGTTTTGAGGGAACTATTTTAAATACTTAAATCTATGAGATAATGCCTCCCAATTAACTACTTATCTTCTTTGATTTCTACCAAAATTTACAAACTGGTTTTTGGCATAGACACCGCCATTCTCTTCCATGTCAAACCTCATGCGCATGATATTAAATTATTAACCTCTCCTTTTGTACTTTTTTTCAGATTTTGTCTTTCCATTTAAGATAATAACAATTTGTTTTTTTTTTTTTACTTTCAGCTTTCAGGTAAACAAACAACTTGGGCAGTTTAAGAATGGCTGAACTCTGAAGAAATCACACCAACGTCATTCTCAGTCAAGCGCTGGCCACCAACTGACAACATACACTAGGTCACAGTGGAGCGCACAACGAGTAACCTCTCTTCCAAAATCTTTTTCTCTAAGAAATACAGAGCCGGTTTCAAAGTTTCGAGCAAACTCTTCAGAAAGGATTTTGACGGTGCCATCCAGTCCAAGCAAACCAGCTGTATGTTGATTGAAACCCTAAAGTGTGACCCAACCATGCCTCCAAAAGAGGAGACTGAAAGTGATCGGGAGGTCGAAACCGAAATCAAAAGGGGAGTTAAAGTAGCCGCTATTTCAGTTGAGAACGGTGCGAGACAGGAGGGTCATCTTTTCGACATTTCTGGTGGGAAGCGTTCATTTGTTGAGGCAGATGAGGCGAGGGAACTATTGAGCCCACTAGGCCAGACTACTAAGTACTAACTGCTACACTAAGATTATTTTCAGCAACAGGAGTTTTGGCATCGAAGCAGCCCGTGAGGCGGAGCCCATTCTCAAGTCGATCAAGAAGCAGCTCTTAGATGTTGACTTCTCAGATTTCGTGGCAGGTCGACCCGAAGAGGAAGCTTTAGAAGTGATGAGGATTTTCTCGCTTGCCATTGCAGAGAGCAATTTGAGGTACCTAAACCTATCTGACAATGCAATGGGTGAGAAGGGGGTAAGGGCATTTGAGGCCCTGTTGAGATCACAAAAGGAGCTAGAGGAGCTCTATTTGATGAATGACGGTATTTCAGAGGAGGCTGCAAAGGCATTGAGTGAACTAATCCCTTCGACTGATAAGCTGAAAGTTCTGCATTTTCATAACAACATGACGGGAGATGAAGGCGCGATTGCAATTTCGGAGGTGGTTCGGAAGTCTCCCTTGTTGGAGAACTTTAGGTGCTCGTCAACTCGTGTGGGGACAGATGGTGGCATCTCATTGGCTGAAGCACTGGGTGCATGTGTCAACATCGAAGAAGCTTGATTTGAGGGATAATTTGTTTGGTATTGAGGCTGGTTTAGCACTTAGTAAAGCCATAACTAAACTTACCAGCTTGAAGGAGATTTATCTAAGTTACCTTAATTTGGAGGATGAAGGAACTACAGAGATTGTAAATGCTCTAAAGATGTCTGTACCTGGGTTGGAAGTGCTTGAATTGGCTGGTAATGAGATTACAGCTGCAGCTGCACCAATTTTTGCTGCGTTGTTGGGTGCGACAAAAATTCTGAAGAAGTTGGGTTTGTCAGAGAACGAGTTGAAGAATGAAGGTTCCATAGTGATAGCGAAGGTATTAAAGGGGCAAACTGGTCTAAAGGAATTAGATTTGAGCAGCAACTTGGTTCAAACGGCTGGGGCGAGGGCCTTGACAAATGCAGTGGCTAATAAGAAGGGTTTTGAGTTGTTGAATATCAATGGCAATGCCATCTCTAAGGAAGGTTTAGATGACGTGAAAGATATCTTCAAGGGCTCAGATGTGCTTGGGCCGTTGGATGAGAATGATGTTGATCTATGGACGAATTGGATGAAGGGGAAGAACTTGAGGCAAAACTGGAGTATTTGAATGTTGAGTCTGAGTAGAGTTAGGGTTTTGTGTTATCTGGGCCTTAATACTGTTAATTTTCTTTTCTGTTATACTAATTTAATTAAGTAGTGTTGTTAACTTGTTGGAATGCTGAATTAATTGTTTTGTTATTTGTTGAGCAAGGTTAGATTACTTAACTCGAGTTTCATGTTTGGGTTTCTATTTTTGACTTGTTATTGTGGATTTCTAAACTCCTTATGTTTTACTGAAGAAATTAGCTTTCTTTATCATGCTATATATGGGTTAAGTAGTATTAGTTTAGGCTTCTGTTCATGAAGAGCTGGAGAAAGCTGAGTTGGGCTGAATTCTTCATTCTCTTTCTCATTATCTGATAGTGTCAACGATGTCTAATAATTTATTAGCAAAAATAAATTGTCTGTACGATTATTGTGGTATGTCTGTACTCTGTAGTGAGAAATTTATATGCTCTGTGTGAATTTGTGAGCTCTGTTGCTTGATTCACACAAAAAAGTTCTGTGTGTGATATTCCAGAAGTGACCTGTCAGAGTTCTTTGTGATATTTAAGCTAGAAAACAAGCAACAACGACATTCGGCACGAAATTATTTTATATATAGGAATTCAGACGCAAAAAATTTTAATAGAAAAAATTATTATTATTTTTTTTTAATAAGAAGAAACTTCGAACGCGTTTTATAAAAGCGTACAGTCTCTCTCCTTCCTACGCGTTTATAAAACGCGCTCGAAGGTTTCGAACGCGTTTTATAAACGGGTAAGAAGGAGAGAGCTTCAGTTACGCCTCAAAAGGCTGGTCAGACTTTCGTACCCGTTTATAAAACGCGTTCGGAGCCTTCGAGCGCGTTTTATAAACGTGTTATTAGTTTTTCATATTTTCCATTCAAGCCGCAACATTTAACTTATTAAAAATAATATTTTGCAACAAAGTCCCTGCATGTTTCATATTTACAAAATTCTCAAAATTTTATTTCCAATTAAAGATGTATTAAATAGATATAACAAATATATCACACATATTTTATATGCATTTAATTGCACATATTTTTTTTTAACATGTGTATAATATCATTGTTTGAATAATTATTCGCCGACGACCCTGTATTTTTACTATTTAATTTTACAAACTTATCTTTTGCATTGTAGTCTCTCCTTTTTTTTATGTTAGCCATATATAATCAAATAATATATAATATGGAAATAATTAAAATATAAATTTTTTTAAAAATTTTGAACATTAAAACTTTAAACAGGCTTAACTTTTGATAGGAAGGTCCGTTTGGGGCGATCGAGCACCATTTTCGGAGCCAAAAAACGCTCTCTAGGCCTCCAAAATTCACTTTGAAAGTTTGCAAACCTAAAAACCACTCTAAACTACTAAAAAAGTTTTTAAAATCATAAATTAATCATTAAAAAGAGAAATACAGTAAATCAAGTGACTTTCTTGATAGTGATGGAAACAAAATGATATTAATGTTAAAATTAATATTCTAATGTCATTTTTAAATAAAATTAATATGAAATTAAATGTGATATTTTAAAAATTATAAATTTAACCTTAAAAATAAATTTAATCTAAATTTTCACATTAATTTTCCTATTAATTTTGAAAAAAAAAGGTAATAACTCCATTTCGAAAAATTTACGCCTTCCTACCCGTTTATAAAACGCGCTCGAAGGCTCCGAACGCGTTTTATAAACGGGTACGAAAGTCTGACCAGCCTTTTGAGGCGTAACTGAAGCGGTACAGTCTCTCTCCTTCTTACCCGTTTATAAAACGCGTTCGAAGCCTTCAAGCGCGTTTTATAAACGCGTTCGAAGCCTTCGAGCGTGTTTTATAAACGCGTAGGAAGGAGAGAGACTGTATGCTTTTATAAAACGCGTTCGAACTTTCTTCTTATTAAAAAAAATAATAATAATTCTTTCTATTAAAATTTCGGACATTCGGCTGTTAAGGTAAAGCTTATAAAACAGGGATGATATACCATGCACTGTTTTGCCATCCAAGCCATCCATGCGTTAAAAATAGAAATGGTGCTCCTCTCTCATATCTCCGCTCCCCTCTTTGTGAATCAATTTATTGTTTGATATCTACCTTAAAGACTCCAAGCCTCAAACGGACAATAACTTCGTACTGAGCCCAATCTATGTCAATTCAGCCCGTTAAATTCGAGATTTTTTTTTTTTTGGTGTTATTTCCCTGCGATATTGACTGTTATATTTTTGAATTAGATGCTCTACATCGATAGGTCTAAAATAATCAGAAATGATAATTGTCATATTTAGTTTTGTCATTCCTTACAATTTTTAAACACAAAGTGAACGCATGAAAAAGATAAAATAAATATATAGACGATCAAAATGAACACTTACAAATAAATAAGTGTTATCATATCTTGTTCAGATTTGTATATGCACATTCAACTTATTTTTATTGAACTTACTTGTTTGTATGTGTTCACTTTGATCACTATATATGCTCACTTTGTCGATTTTATGTGTTCATTTTTTGTTTAGCGATGGTAAGAGATAGCAAAACTGGAAATGACAATAATCAATTTCCTAAACAATTGCAGAGAACTGGTCAGTTAAAACTAACGACACATATCAGCTAGTATTATGGGCGTGAGCTCTTCAAAAAAAAAAAAAAAAGTATTCTGGGTGTCAGGGTGTGCAATCGGCCATACGAATCGAACCAAATATAATCAAAATATAGTTTTTTTCCCGAAAATAAAACCGAACTGCCTTAATTACAAATAACAACTAATCTTTCTAATTGTCTCTGGCTGATTTTTTTTATATAAAGTTACAAATCATTACTGGCTATATGCAAGTCTAATGCGTTCCTTCAAATAGTCACCACACTTAATGGGAGTAAACCTGCAATAATTTTTATAAATATTAAAATATTCATTTTATGATAGCAGCTGAAATGCGCCTAATAATGAAAAAAAATTATCTCCGTTTTATTACTTTTGCATGTTTATTCAGACTTTACAATTTTCTGTTGCCACGGTAAAGACCGGGTATTTATTTAGTTTCAGCATGCGTAGATAATGGCTTGTTGCAATGTGTGTTGGCTCAGTTTATACTGTCACAGGTACATGATACTATAATAATAGCATGAAGCTTGGTAGTAGACCAACCTAGTAACCTGGCTATCAATTTAGTATCAGAAAGCGATATAATGTGGTGCAACAGATGTATGTCCGAGCATTTTTTTTTTTTCATACATTTTATCAGTTCTATTTAACTATTACATAGAGTTATTTGTATTTAGGAGAATTGCCCTAATGCATGTATAAATCCTAATACCTAATTAATTTACTGAAAACGCAGCAGGGCTCTGGAATCAATTATTTCCCAAAATTGGAGAATATTGAAGACATAATTCGATTAGATAGGCAAATATGATTGGCTGATGGCCTGTACATTGCTTTATCATTGACATCAGCTCTTCTTACTATATGTGTTTATGTTTCTATGTGCAAGCGTTTATCAGGGTGTGCGTGAGAGAGAAATACCTTGGGGGAGCAGTTTCACTACAGCAGGTTTCCAAGCATTCCACCACACACTCGTAATTTGGATCAAGGAAAAAAGCAGCCTGAAATTAGGCAAAAACTTTGGTAAGCTGCATATAGCACATAAACTTTCATTTTAGGTTAGGAATCCATATAAATTTGCAATCCCGCTGCAAAGAATATATCTATTGACACCAGATATCAAAAAGATTCTCTCTACCAGCTACTCTTGATTTTCATAAAATATACTCAATAGTACATGAGTAGGGAGGATGGTTCTGTCATCTTTCCATATAATACGATTAGGGGACTCCTGAATTATATGCATATTTCCGAGTTTCTAGGGTCAGCCATGATATTTACTATTTTTGAGAACTAATTTTGAGAACTAACAGGAGTGAAACCCAGTCAAAAATAGATGGACTTACAGAATAACGATCCTGCCCAACTGCTACAACACGGTGTAGTGTCGACCTGTAAAGCATACAAAGAAAATAAATTAATGTAACTTTTAGGCCCTAATCAGAAACCTAGTATGCATAACTGGAAGTATTTAATCATAATACAAAATGAGCAATGGAAGTACAAGGTGTGAGTGTACCAAGCGACAGACCTACCTAAAAGTACAGTTGGTCCATCTCTCCATCATATCCCCAATATTTACAATTAGTGCCCTGCAAAATAGTAGATAAATCATTCAAAAGGAACTTTTTGTGTATACCAAACAAGACTTCAGTACATAATGATTAGGAAAAGGTTGATAAAAAAAAAATAATCAAGGCTTCTGAGAGCTGCTTTAACATCAAGGGCATGGTCAATTACTCCAAATGAAGATTCCATAAAACTGATACATTATGGAACTATTAAAGTCCAGTAATGACAGGTACCAGCATTTGCTGGAGTAGAGACCACAGGTAATGAAAATTAAACAAAAAAATGCAATTGAAAAAAAAAAAAATTCAAGTGCAGAGATAGGCTCATGCATTTCAACACCACACTGTACATACTGATACCAGATATGATTGGTACAGTGACATGTATATGACAGCTTACCCCTCAACATGATGAACATCTTCCCACAGTTGGGGAGACCTATCCTTCTCTCTACAAATCTGCAAGCTTCAACTACAACAAGTCAAAATATGAAACACTCTAATGCACATATTACATACAAAATAATACAACAATATGAAATCATAAATCTGTGAAAGAGTGGAAGGACCTGATTTCTTTGGTTGGCTAAGAAAAGTATAAAAATAGAAAGGAAACATGTCTCCATTTAACTGAACTACTCAAGAGAAAAGAGGAACCTGTAAACCAGGCACGCCATCTGAGACAAGAAGAGTGATCATAACAAAGTCAGAGTGAGCTGAAGTACCATATTTACCCTTATCGGATTCAGGGATCTCCCCTATTGGCAGGTCAACTTCAATTAGTGGTCACAAGCAGAAAAAGAAGCACGCAATCTCTTTACATGATAGTAATATGAGTTACCTGGATAATGCAATAGACGAAGAAATCCCATTATAGAATCTAAAGCACCAATTTTAGTGAAGTAATTCTCATCAAGGTTCAATGCAAGAGCAATCAACGAAATTAATCTAAAGCCAACATTCCTACAAAGACAAAAGGCAGCATGATTATAACATAAATTTCAAAATAAATTTTTAATTTTCTTGTAGGTTTCTAAAATGCTTTTGGTAGGTTTTGGGGTTAACTGAAATATAATGCTTTTGAAAATATAACACGTGCTCAAATGTACAGGCTTTAGTCCTTTCTTAAGATGCTCATAAAAAATAAAACAAAAGGAGTTTAAATGAAAGATTGGATTATAAAATATACAAATATGAAGGGTCCTCTATCGAATAGTCATAGCAGTACATGACTAGACCAAAACAAGACTCATTAAAATGTTCGATTTAATTATAATAATTATATTGGAAACTTACATGATCTTTTCGCGATATGATTCCAAGCTGGCAGGCTTTCTGTAACATAGTACAGAGGGAATTACAGTATAACAAGTAATTTTATTTTTAACTAGAACTTAAAAGTTGTAGCTTGTTATCAGAATAGAAACTGACTAGGTAAACTAAGTACAGGTAACATTGAAGTATTATTTGAGTTGATTAGTATTATTTCATAGTCAATTAAGTGAAAGAACAGAAAAGAAATTGACTTACCCTTTGATGGCCATTGATTCAGTGAATCATTACTGGGACCGATATCGAAACTTTCCTTGAGATCACCTACAAATTCATAACAGACATTAAGTAGATAAATAAGTTAAATCTTAAAGAATGATCACAATAAGATATTGCATGAAAAACCTTTAAATTTGGAAGATGGATCGAGAGTCTCAGCATAAGGAGGCATATAACCCCGAAGGTCTTTGCTTCTCTCCAGTTTCATCTTCTCACTAAGTGGCAAATCGAAGAACTTTTTGCTCTCTGAGAACAAACTACTTACAGTAACATCGTCGATTCCATGGTTTATGACGTAGAAGAAACCGTGGTCCATACATGCCTTAGAAAATCACAGTTAATTAGAGAAAAGAGAGAAACTGGGGTTTTGGGGTGGGGGGGAGTAAAAAGGAATGAAATATGAGAGTGATCACCTGGCGGATGGATTGGGCAACAGAAGCCCGGTCTGTGCTGGAGAGATCGATGAGAGGGAGGTAAAGATTTGGTGTGGACATTTGGACAAACACCTGCTGTGCCTGTGCGCTTTGTTTTGTTTTCTCCTCAACTGGTACCAAGTACCAAGTACCAACTCCCAGCGCACCCTCTTCGAAGTAGCAGCCTTCTAGTGAAGTTTAAGTTCGAGACGAGCCTGAGTAATTATGTGCCTTATAGAGATCGGCAGAGCATTTGTTTGCGACGCAGGTCCACTCTCAAGTGACTGTGCTCCACAGCTCCAGGCCTCTAGTTCTATTATTCGGACTCCTTATTAAGGCTCCGATACTGATAACCTGATATGCATTGAGATTATCAAAAATAATGAACCGTTTTAAATTCAAAGATCTATAATTTATCCAAAAAAAAAAAGGATGATTTCTTGTACTTCTATAAAAAATATTCAAAATTTACTGATTTTTCATTGAAACATCAAAATATCTATATATTTTTTTATTAATAAAATTGTCAGTGTGGTACTTTGCCACCCGTCCTTCAAAAAAAACAAAATATCTATATATTTTTCATATACTAGCAGCAGTGCCCACTCAATGTGTGAGCTAACTTTAGAAAGACAAAGGAGGAGTAAGGGGAGGATTGGGGACGTAAGGGGTGCCTAGATTCGTGAATCCCCTAAATCGGGGTGTAATGATCCGGGGATTAAGACTTCGTAAAATCAAGCGTTCTCTCACCTCGACGAATCCCCTGTTATCCCCAATCTAGAGCAAGTAACACGGGCAACTTAACAATTTACTCTCCGTCGTCACCTCATCCCCTTTTTCCCTCCCAAATTCGATTCTGGTGCACAACCTAATGTAAAAATGAAACCAATATGTGGGTAAACTTTAATATGTAAAAATAAAAATATTATTTGACAGAAACGTATTGTCAATTTCAATATCCAAGTAGTGCCCATCCAATGTGAGGGTGAAATTTAATATATAAAAATAAAAATATTATTTGACATGAATATATTGTTCATTTTCAATATCTAAGATCAACGTTGTCTTGATCAGCGCTGAAGGTAGTAAAAGTATTCACCGATTTAAACATATTAATTTCTTCACTGATTTAAAACATATTTGACCTTTGCTAAATACCACCTTAAACTCATTTTATTTAAAAATTTACCAAATCTACTATATAAAAGCTCTCCCAAATGGCCAAAAGCAATATATTTTAATATTGTCCAAAATTCCTTTATCTAATTTATTTTTTACTTCATAATATTTTTCATCAATGTATAATTTTGAACCCTACATCGCACCTCTCTCGCCGCTCCATCGTCACTCTGTTGCCGCTTCGTCGGCCCTCCATCGCCGCTTCACCATCCCACTCCTGCTTCGTCGCCCCTCTACTGCCAAAACGACAAAGAAAACCCTAGATGTTCGAGCCAGTCCTTGTGTTGGAGCAACATCATACTCTTTTCTTATTTTATTTTTATTTTTTGCAAACACATTCCTTAAGCAGCATCATAGACTATACTTAGAACTTAAGGCCTAATATCAAATCTTAGCCTAATATGACATGTATGTACTTAATAACCAGAAACCTAAAAATGCACTTATCCATTTTATAAATGTTGAGAGTTAAATTGGATGCCTCACTAACAATTTGAAAGTTAGAAATATATCCAGCATTTCACTTTTACTAATTATTCTTACATGATTCAAATAATTTTTTTTAGGAGGGAAATCAAATTAACAAATTAGATCTTGAAATCCGCAAAGTTACAAAAACTACTCCGAAGTCCAAACATCTTCTAAACAGCTACAGTTAGCATCCTAGACCCGACATATCAAGCATGTGCTAGTCCATGGATATATCAGGTCTCAATCTACAGGCAATCGAGTATTCCCAACTTTCCACAGTATAGCATTAGTCTGTATTTAACCTGTCAGTAAGAAGCAGGGAATGACATGACCGATTATTCATTGAACAATTGATAAAGGATATAGCATGCGTCAAAAGCAAAGAAGGAGAGAGAACCATTTGCAACATGTCCACTTAAACACTGCCAGTTGTTCCTACCCTTTCCTCGTCTATTCCACCTATGCCCAAGCTCAAACCAAGCAAATACCTGAAATCTGAACCCAAATTTTGAAAAGTAGTTAAAAATTGAAGAAAGGCGATAACCTAGATAAACAAGGGGAAATCAAGACATGAGCATCACTGAAATGAGTTCAATTTGTATTCGATTGTTGTTACCAAGTAGTATCTTTATTGTCCCAACTCCCAATTAAGCAGCATAAGTCCCGAGAAATTATTTAGTGATTAAGTTCCTTATCCATAATTGTGAACATTAAATGTCCCCGTAGCCTTCATAATACAAGTTCCAATTCTAAGGCCATAAAAATAATTAAATGAAATCAGGTACCTAATCATTCAATCCAAACATTCCGATCAGCACAAAGGAACAAGAGAGGTTCTCACTTGTCTATGGAATTGAAATTAAATTGATTTGCACAGCAACATTATATCAGCTTGATTCAAATTTTATACTTCAAAACTCGTGTAATTAAAAACTGAGCCACGGAAAAAAAAATGGAACAAGAGAAGGGAAGAAACTGTATCAGACAGATACGAAGAGCAACAATGAAGATATGTAGCACCAAAAGGGTATATCGTCAAAAGATAAACAATCGGAGACATAAAATCACCAATGGTGGGCACTCCTGCTAGTAATTTAGAAAATCACCAATAAATTTAGTTTGCATAGATCATCTGTTTTAACACAACACAAAAAGAAAGAAAAAACTATAAATTCTGACCATAGTAAAACACAATTTGTCTTCTCCAGTGTGCAAGATATTGTACGCTATTAAAAATTTAGATTGTAATGCTTACCACGTTGATATCAATATTGCATGTCACAATCCGTTTCTCAGCTGACAAGAAACTTGTTATCCTTGAAATCCATGTTACCTAAAACGATATAAAATAATCATTGGCAACATTACCATTATTCAAATATGGAATCATAGCAACAGCCAGTCTAAACCAGAACAAATAGTTCGCATAAGCATTCTGTTGCTTGTAATTCCCGGTCATATTTTGTATTAATAGTAACATTTTAAAATTGATTCAATAGGAAGTGGTACAGTACATGCAAATAAAGCCCATGCATTGCCTTTCTAATTTGCAACTAACCACCAAAAAAGTTATAGGGTGCTATTAGCAAATAACCCAAATTCCAGGTGCTTACTGCATAAACAACAATATTTTGAATATAATAATTAAAAAAGAACCTTCATGCTAATTTGAGTAATAAAATGTTTAACAAAATTATTTTAGATTCCAATGCAACAAAAATCTGAAAGACCTACAAGATGTGCAAGCATTAGTCCTGGTGCTAAAAGTTTTTCCAATATCATGAAAGCCCCAAATTCAGTACTACAAATATCAAAAAGGAAGTCAATTTAAGTAATACCTCAATAATATAAAACTGGTAGAGAAGCTAAGGTTTCCCATAGCAACACAAAATACAGATTCAATACTATTGTACAAATTTAATTCCACCAGAAATCAAATTGTATGCTCAATTGAAAACGAACGAATCCTTAATGAAACAGTGTTAAAATTCACCTGCACATTCTCCAAGGCGAACTGGTACTGGTACGGTTGTCATATCGACTCACAATCAATTGAGACAACCAAAGGCTGATATAGATCTCCATTTTCAATATATTTAGACAGAAGTGGAAGCCAGCATGCTTTATACCTACACATCAGTTGACATTTACATCAATGTTGCTATTTAACAAGAAACAATTATTTGATATTAGACCACAAGTCCAAAAGTAACCTGATCTAACATGCAACATTCAGAAATAGATGAACCAAAATCATTGGCAACTAAGAAAACCTTAATTATGGCCAGGAAAATAATTGCCATTCTCAATATAGTTTTATTGGCCTAAACATTATAGCAGGAAAACAAAATTAAGGGAGTTTGAAAAATGAGCTTTTAGATTTATTTGATAATCTATGGTATGGAATTTCAGCTTGCATTCAAAATAATGTGCTTCTTTAACTATGTTCAATTGCAATTTGCTAGGTTCGAGAAGTGCCAAATTAAAAATGAAAAAGGAACCAATTGTTGAAGTATCAGTAAGAAAATCATTAACAGTGTACAAAATCAATCAACTAAAACCCACGGAAACAAAATCCCCAAACCAAATAAGAAATTAAAAAAGAAGAGGGAGACAAAATCAAGCAAGGAAAAAAAAACATTATAACCTTCTAGGCATAATTCCGTTCACCACCGATACTTCAAGTCTCTTTACTGAGGCTATGGCTTGTAGATAGAGGTTTGGTGAGGCTATGGCTGGGAGGAAACATCCGAAGAATATAAAGAGGAAACCCTAGACAGACGGAGGAAGTCATTATAACAGCTGTCCTTCAGCGATGTTATTTAGAATAACCGTACAACTTTTTCCGCTTCTCTCCTCCGCCAACCCCGCCCCATCCTAGGCCCGCCTCCGTCCTTTCTCAGCACGTCTCTGACTCCTTGTTAACTTCGCCTCACCAAACCATTTGTTGAGAGCTCACTGATAGAGGTTGGATGGGGGACGACTGGAGTTAGGTTTTACGAAGGGATGGAAGTCAGAAGAGATGAGAGAGGAGACGCGGCTCTTTATTGTCAGAAAAAAATAGAAAAAATAAATAAATATCTGAAGCGCTAAAAAAAATCGATCGAAGAAGGACTCGAACCGGCGAACGCATTATAATGAGCGAAAATTTGTTTCGCTCGCGCATCTGCTCGTTCCGATCAAATGAGATGAACCAAGATATAAAACTCTCTTCATTCTGCGATATTATCTGGTCCTCTTATCAAATTTCTATTTTAATAATCAACGGTGTAGATTAAAAATTAAAAACAATCAATGATGCAGATCGTTCAGACCAAGATTGTATCCTGAGATGTTACATTCTTCCATTGGTGCTTTTAATATAGTAGAGATAGACATTTAAATCCCATTTAATTCTTTTATTTTAATATCGCTGAATAATCTCTTATTTAGTATTAAGAAAGCAAAATTCAGCTTAATTCATTGAACTCTTTAAAAAAATTGAAATTAATATTAGACATGTCGCATGTATCAAATTACTTAACAATTTTCAAAAGCTATGCATAATATATTGTAAATGAAGACTTGAAACACCCATGACCTGTTTTAAGAGGTATTATATGTTGTAATATTATGCACCAAACTGAAGTACATATTTTAAAGAAGTATACTAAGTACTTATCAATGTTCAAAGCCCCCAAAAGATTTCTAAGATCGAGTTATATGATATCAGAAATATTTTGTAGTCAGTTCAAAGGGTTCTAATTGGACCATACTGGTGTTGAAAGTGAGTAGTAGAGTGATTTAGATGTTCCGGAAAGCGTAACGAACTGTCATTTTGACTTATTTAAGTGATGTTGATTTGTATCTTACTCTTTTTAAGTATTCAACCTTTTCTTAGGAGAAGCAGTTGCGGCGATAGAATCAGTAATTATGGTGACCAGGGGCAAAAGTGTCCAATTAAGAATTCACATTTTGAGCATCCATTTAGGTAAGAGAAAGGTCAGTATCAGAGGGCGCAGCTTTCAAAGAAATCCCTCTTTCGCTTTTTGCCATTCCCTCGTAGATGCTTAATTGCATCTTAGGTATTATAATAGTCGTCAAGATGGAGACGCTAGTTAAGTTGGAATAAAAGTGTATGTATTCTTTTGGCAGAGGATCTGGAAGCAACTAATCGAATTTTCTGTGGATGAAATTCCTAAACCAACTCGCCCCTTCATCTTTATGACAAGATGACACCCTTGTAGATGTTGTTGACGAAGATCTTGCTGACGCAATGACCTAGCTCCTTTCCGGTGCTCCCCACTACCAGATGCTTCTTCGCTAATACCTATCATATGCGCACTTCTCTTCCTTCCAGTATTCCTACTTGAAAGTAACCCTACTACTATACCACCTATGAGGCTTGTAAAGAGGACTATACTTTCTTTGCTTTGCTCTTTGCCGACTCTTTGCGACTGGTATTCCAATATAACTGCTTCTAGGTCAAAAGCAGGTTCGCTAGCACTCTATTTCATTCTCTTCGCACTTACACTACTAGCAGTAATGTCGGTTATAAAAAAAGGTTTAATTGAAGTGAAAATTAGTTTCACTGGAAAAGATCTACCAACAGCTGATAGCAGTAGTGTCTTGTTTATAGACTGAGTCTTTTACTGGTTTTCCCAATTAATAGGCCGGTATCTCTCCATAAGCTGCCTTATCAAGAAAATGGCTTCCATAGTCGAACTAAATTAGTTATTTGTAACGCCCGTTTAGCTAAAATGCATTACCCTCTTAAAAGTTAGAACTAATTCAGTTTTTTATTGTAGTAAAACAAATGCACTGAATTCTGCAGGTTTTCTAAAAGTTGTGCACGATGCGTAAATCAGTGTATATCCCCATTTACTACAATAATAGTTTTTAGAAACACTGAAAAAAGTTTGAATCCTTGGAAATATGGGTTCAATTCTACTTTTCTAATATTCCCCACTTTAGCACTATTAAAAAAAATAGTGAAGCAAAATTTCGTAACGTTGTTTTCATTTGAAGAAAAGCAGGTGTCCAACCCTAGACATTTCCAAACGTTGTTGAAACTTGAAATTTGCAGAATCAATTAATTGTTAGATATGATACTTCCATAAAAAAAAAAAATTACGGATCAGCATCTACAGAGGACAAACATTTGATCCTAATCGTCCGATCTAATTTCGACGGTTAAAATTAACAGATCGGTTGAATTTCGATATTAATCACAAGACATTCATTATTGATCGGATGGTTCGGATCAAAAATCTGATAATGGCAAACCTGAAAAGGTCCGTCCACACTAGACATACTTTTACACACTATATTCAGCCCAATGAATTCGTACAGTTTGCACAGACTAAAGAGCGTTCAAATAAATATTTCAAAAGGTTATTACAAGGTATACAAAGAAAATGAGCGCTCCAAGATCTGATCAAGATCCCTCGTCTTCCCCGAGAAAAATCAAGGATGGCAGCTCAACCGGATATACTCGTAGCCTCACACTAGTGGAGCGTGATCGGTGCTGAGGGTACTGGTCAAATTTTTTCCTTAAAAACCGATACTAATTCGTTTGCAGTACAGTTTAAGGGTCGAATCTCGGGAACGGACTATTCTTTTTCTAAGTTCAAACAGATCGGATTAAATTAAATTCTTTTGGTTAAATAAACAATTTAAATTTCAAACAGATCTAATCAGAAAATCAAATTGCAGTTGCAGAGTTAAAATTCTAATTCCCTAGAAAACTTGAGCAATTTAAAAGGTTTAAACAGTTAACAAACGATTAGGGGTTTAGGTTGTCCAATTTTTCTTGTCTGTCAAGGTTGGGACGGACCGTTCCATTTCTGGAACGGGTCGTCCTGACCCTGTCAGATGGCTGGAACTGGCCGTTCTAGGCTAGGACGCCTCCTCTCGGGCGGTCCGTCCTACCCTTGGAACGGTCCGGTCCAATCATCTGATGTCTGTTTTGTCATCCTGCTTAGTTATTTGCTGAGTGTTTTTGCGTGGAGTTTAGTCAAACCAAACCTACAGACTTGCGCTCTAACTCTCGTTCAGGTCAAATTGCAGGGTTTTGTTTGATAAGTCCTAAAAGCTCCTAAATTTCAACTCTTGTTTCTTGGTTTAGGTGCTTTTAATTGATTTTTGGGTCTTGGTAAACTCTCAATCTCTCGATTTATTGAGTAAAACTCTAATTGCTTAAAGTTTGGTTAAATCCTTTCGGATATCGCCTACCTAATTGATCTAAGTGTTTACTTGTTATTGCAGATAGACTTTGTTTTGACAATTAAACTAGGCCTTTGCTTAACGCAATAATCAGATCTTGCATTAACAAATTGCAACAAAAAGATAGAATTAAATTTCAGAAATCATAAACGCAACTTAACTTAGCAACTAATCAAGTATTCAAACAAAACAAACAACTAAAAGAAAAGTTATCGAACCATAGCCCCTAAACTACACTACTCCATGCAAGAAAAAGCAGGTTTCATCATACAAAAACACAAAGAAAAAGGAAAAAACCAAGTTACAACAAGTTGTGCTCGAAATTCTCCAACTTCTAAGCTCTGTCCTGTCTGGGGCGGCCCGTCCTGATCCTGGGGCGGTGCGTCTCAGGCTGGTGGATGGCCGTCTCGACATGGTGATTTTCTTGCTCCTTTCTGGGTCTGAAAACTAAGCAAATTCGAACTCTCTTGACTTGGAGCCAGGACAGAGCTTATATAGGCATCGTAGGCGGTTCCAAAACGTGGCATTGTGGCTCAGAAAGGCGGTGAAAACTGAAGAAACTGCCTCACCAAATCAGGCGCTCTATTTTTGGAAGTCTCGAAATAGCTATCTAACCTGTTTGCGGACTGGGACGGCCTGGTCTGGATCTGGGGCGACCCGTCCCAGAATGGGCTGAACGTGTCGTCTGGATTGCCTCTGCCTGTCTGCACTGAGTTGGGACGGCCCGTCCTGAGGTTGGGGCGGCCCATTCCAACTTACTGAATCTACACAGCTTGGTCGATTTTCTCCCTTTTTCGCGCCAAAGTGTAATGAACCTGTAAAAAAAACTTGCCGGGCTACGGCTGAACTTTCCTACATCTAACATTAGCACAATTTAAAGAAAAATGAGTAAAAACATAGGTATTTGAACGAAATTTGGGGCTTATTCTGGCTGAAAATCAAGTACGGAAACCGTACATCAGAGCGCAACAGACTTTTGTACCTAGTCAATTGCTTTGGCACCTCTCCAGTTGACGCGACAACAGAGGCATCCTGCAACACCTCCACGCTCTCTCCTGTCCAAAAGAAACTGCTGAGAAGCAAGGAGACAGTGCCGTTACTGATAGGGTCGCTACCACTGGATTTTCAGGTGGCGAAAGAAAAGGGGCATTTTGAAGGCTTGGGACCCTCCCTTCAAGGAGGTAAAATTCTTCATCTTCAATATGCAGATGACATCCTCCTTTTCATAAAGTATGATGAAACTCAGTTAAGCAAGCTGTACTGGGCACTCAAAACTTTTGAGAGTGTTTCTGGCCTAAAAGTCAATTACTCAAAATCTGAAGTCATACCTCTCAACTTAAGCAATGAGGAGGCCCAACAAGCTTCAGAAGTATTTAATTGTATAAAAAGTAAGCTACCAATCACCTACCTGGGAGTTCCACTTCACTGGAAGGGACCCAGAAAGGCTGAATGTGACACAATTATTTGCAAAATAAAAAACAAGCTGTCCAGATGGAAGGGCAATATGCTCTCCATGGGAGGGAGGCTTGTCTTACTTAATTCTGTACTTACTGCCTCTTCCCTCTACTACTTCTCACTCTATAAATGCCCAAAATAGGTTATTTCCAAAATTGACCTCATAAGAAGAAACTTCCTGTGGGGAAGCTATCAAGCAGATAAAAGAAAGCTCAATCTGGTCAGTTGGAGTAACTTGAGTAGAAGGAAAGAATTTGGAGGGTGGGGAATCATAAACCTTCAACAGATGAATGTGGCTCTACTGGGGAAGTGGATCTGGAAGTTCCAGTTTAGAGAGCACAGCTCAATCTGGAAGAACATAGTTTCAATTAAATACAAAGGCACTTTTGACAATAAAAGAGCCTCATACATGTGGAAATCTCTAGCAAAGATCCTTCCCATTTTTAACATAGGAACTCAAAGATTAGTAGGAAATGGTACAATGATTAGTTTCTGGAAAGAGACCTGGCATGATAACTTACCCCTATGTAAGATGTACCCAGAGATTTTTGAGAAAATAAAAAATCCTCAGGCTACTATTTGCCAGGTAGTTAATAGGGGACAAGCTAAGCTCTACTTAGGTAGAGGTATAACTAGGACGATCAGAGCACAGAAGGAAACTATCCTGACCTTGGTCAATAATCTAACTTTGTTGAATTTAGATGACTCTGCTAGATGGGACTTTGACAGCAAAGGCCTCTTCACAGTAAGCTCTTTCTACTCCTTCCTAAATAATGGAGGAGTTAAAACAGACCTAAACACAACTGTGTGGCCTATAAAGGCCCCATTAAAAGCTAAATTACTTCTTTGGATGACAATTAATAACAAATGCTTAACTTTTGATAATCTTCAAAAGAAAGGTTGGCAGGGGCCAAATAAGTGCGCCTTCTACAATAACTGTGAAACTGTAGAACATCTCTTCCTAACCTGCACTTTAGCTAAGAGTTTTTGGACAGGCTTCAATCTCTTCAACAACATAAACATTTGTTTAGACTGCACTAACTTAAACTCCCTGTGGTCTAATATAAACAACTTAAATTCAAATAACAGGAGCCTGACAAAATCACTCTTTGCGGCTTGGTGTTGGGTAATCTGGAATGAGAGAAACAGTATGATTTTTGAGGACAGAAATTCTTCTCCTATTATACACTTTATAACAGCATCCTTACTCTTTTCACTAATTGGACTGGATTGAAAACAGATATGGAAAGAAGCTTTGCGGATCTAGCAAAGAAGCAAGAGGCAGCAAAAAAGAGCAACAATGACTCCACTGACAATACTTCTTCAAATTAGCTGCTTATTTGTGTGTATCTGTTTTTCTTTTTTTAAACCTTTTGTAGGTCTTGGATGCTGACAATGAGTGTAAAAACTTGATTTAGATATGAAGGAACCCCTAGGGATCCTTCAGCTTTTATTTTGATTGTTGTAAAACTTTTTTGTTAATGAAAACTTGGTTCCCCTGCTTGGGAAGCTTTCAGTTAAAAAAAATATATATATTCAGCCCAATGAATTCGAGATTTTTTATTGAGACTGTATGTCAGCCTGAAACAAATTCGAAAGAAAGAAATACAATCAAAGGGACGGAGGACGGTCGTCAACGAAAGAAAGATCGGTAGACATAAATTAAGTTTATCACAGGATAACCATACTCCGTATAAACGTTTATATTATTTATTTATTATATAATTGTTATTCCGGAAAGAAGAAAAATGAATAATGCTGCCACTGCATGTGTACTTCTCCACATTTCTGTACAAAATTAACCCAATTTACATATTGATTCGCATTTGAAAATATGGAGGGGAGAGAAAACTTAATTACTCTTCTTCATCTTTCGTTGAAAAAAATATGGCGAAATTAGATTTATGCTACTCTAAAATTTAAAAATTAAAAATTGTCACCCTAAAAATATTTGAAAAATATCACTTTAAACTCAATTAATCTAGAAATTTGTCACTTATACACCCATCTCCATACTCAATTTTTTTATTGACCCAAATACCCTTCAAATTTTAAGAAATTTTAAAATTTCAAAATTCAAAAATAAAAATTTTGTAATTTGAAAATCCGAAATGATAAAATTCAGAAATTTAAAATTTATAATTTCAAAATTCAAAATTCTAATTTTTGAAATGTCAAGCTCAGAATTTCAAACTTTGAAGTTTTAAATTTTATTCACGTTTTCAAAATTTCAAATTCTAAAATTCTAAATTTAAATTTTTCAGATTTTCAATTTTTTAGTTTTAAAATTCAAAATTTTACAATTTTAAAATTTTTGCTTCTGAATTTAATATTTGAAATTTAGAATGGAGAGTGTTTTGGTCAATATGAAAAATTATGTATAGAGATGGGTGTATAAGTGGCAAATTTTTTGGAGTGGTACAAATCTAATTTTTCCAAAAAATAAAGGTCTAAGTTTTTAAAATTTGTTACGAATTACCTCAAGTGTTTGAGAGTTACGAGATAATTTTCAGATGTAAGATTTGAATGAGTTTTTAGACAATATTGGTATTGCTAGTTATAGTTGTGGGATACAATGGAGATGTTAGGGGTCTAGTCGCGGATCGAGAGAGTATGAATGTGGATCACATGCTGGACGATCGAATTTGGATTCAGTCGTTTACACGCTTTGGGAAAAAGAGTGTTTTCTTATAAATATATGATCTCTGATTATTTTCGGGGATGCTGGGAAGTTCAAGGTTTGTTCTTGTTCTTGTTCCAGTTTTATGTTTTTGTTGGAACAAGAACAAGGCTAATTTTGGTCAAGAACAAGCTATTCTGAAGATGCCAAACATGAAATAGCTTGTTCATGTTTTTATTCCATGAACTTCCAAATATCCCCCGAAGACATAATTAGATAGTGAGAGACAAAAATAAGAAAGAGAAAAATCCACTTGATTGTGCATCTTCTCCATAAGCACTAGTTGCCATTAGAGAGAAATTTCATACCTGAAGTGTGAGAGTTCGATTCTCGTGAGAGTTGAGTCTGGCACTCGGATTGTGAATAATGTGGGATTGCAATCAATCCCCACTAGGCGATAGTTGAAGACAGAGTTGTGGCACGGCTAGACCTCAAGGTGAAACCTTCGTGTGGAGAAAATTCAAATTAAGAGGGGATCTTGACACGCTTACCAATTCAATATGATGGACAATCATACTTATCGATTTTCTAACAATAGTCCTAATAGAAAAAATAAGAACACTAAAAACTTTAGTTTGTAAAATAATATGAACTCGATAGGTTATTCTATACCTGAAAGCAGTGGCAATGAATCATTTGAAATACCTAAAAACAGTGGCGATGAATCATTTGCTAAGGCTCCTTTTGGATGAGGTGTGGGAAGAAGGGAAGAAATGGGAAGAAGTATTGGAAAGTGTATAACTTTGTGAAGAATTTGGATTGTTTATAATAAATTTTTTTCCTTCTTCTCTTCTTCCCTTCTTCCCACACTGTATCCAAACGGAGCCTAAGATAGAAAAATTATTATTATTATTATTTTTTGAAGAAAGATGAAGGTTTTGTCATCCAATTTTCTTTTCTGAAATTAAAAGTGCATGTAGGATTTGAACTCTTGATTTCTTTAAGACTAGTTCAGTACTCGTACTACTGAATCACTAGACCGCATGCAAGAATTTTTCTTCACACCGATTTTTTTTTAGAGACAGAAGTCAGTTATAGATCATTCTTGTAAGAATCTACGTTTCAACCTATTCATATTGTTAATTAAAATTGGCTGTCATTATCAACAATGTCATAAATCTATATTTTATGAACGGTGGTTGGGATTAGATAGAAGAAGCAGTCATTATATCCGAAAAGTATATTTCCTTAAAAACAGGGTTAGTATGTGACACAAGATGCAGTCATATTAGCCAAAATACATATTTGATTTGATTAAATAAAGGTTGGGATGTGATTGAAAAAGATGCAGTTATATTATCCGAAATGCATATTTGATTAAAGTAAAGTTGGGATGAGATTGAAGATGCGGTCATATTATCCAAAATGCTGGCATGTACTATTCTATTATAAATTTGTAAATGAACAGACTAAATTATATTATATGTTAAAATAACGTCGGTCGTCGCAGCGGAATAATTTCATCGTCAGATCGGTATGGGGAGGCACGATCCAAGTGCATCTGCACATGAATCGTGCCTCTTAGAATCTTGATGCAGTGAACTCAGAAATCAATCAATCAAGCACACAAATAAAAATAGACACAAGATTTAACGAGGTTCAGCACCAACTCGGTGCCTACGTCCTCCACACACACGCACACTATTTTTATTATTTTCTGAATAATCTGAGTTTTTACAACACAAGAAGAGAAGATGAATAAATAGAAAAAACAATAACTTCTTCCCCAAGACACAATCGGGTAAGAAATAGAAGAATATCTAAACACATCTTCAGATAATCTAATCAGATTCTCAATAATCAATCATCGCCTTTCTTGTGCATATTCTTTCCTTTTCTGAAATATCTCCAAGAATTCTTTCCTCTTCTGTGAGATGCTTCCAATTAAGGTCAGAACTGTCCTTTTCTATCGGTGCCATGCATCTGATCCAGGACACGATCTTATGCGGCACAACCCGTGTCTATCCATGCCATGCATCTGATCCCGGGTACGATCTTCTGCGGCATCATATTCCAACACTCCCCCTCAAGTTGACAAGCACACTCTTGTCATAACAACTTGTCAAGTTTGTCGCTGAATCCTACACTCGCCATTTTGACTCCTCCGTCAAGCAAATTCAAATCATGTCTTCAAGAGAGTAACCATTCACCACTGGATACGCAACTCTCTCAACTCCACAACCAGAACGAGCAGATTCTATACGACTCCCCATAGGATGTGATGAAGTCCAAAACTGATCAATTGACCAGTCCATGGCTGCATATTCGATGCAACCTCTGCCGAATCATCTCAACAGACTTTTGACGATCCACCCCGCCAACTAGGTCAATTGTGCGGTAACTTGCACAAGAAATTAGTCAACTGTGCGGTAACTTGCACAGGGAAAAGATCGACTGTGCGGTAACTTGCACATGGATAAAAGGTCGACTGTGCGGTAACTTCCACAGAGATAAAGGTCGAATTAATCTCAATACCACCAGACTCGGTCCATGTCCATCCTGACACGACACGGTGCACCACAACATTCTAGAAGTCTTTATTTCAAATTACATAACCCGACTTGAGTCATCTTTTCTCTATTGACACCAAATGTTTCTCTCCCATCAACTCTCCCCCCTAAGAAGAATATTTAGTGGCTCTTTGTCCTTAATTATATGCGCGCAGATTCGAAAGAAATTACCCAAATAAAAAAGATATCGCAGCCAAACCAAGATCGTGCACCAAATCGGCAACCACAACATCACAGCTGTGCACCGAACCTTCTCTCGCACCAAATAAGAACGGCCATGCACCACCACCGCACCAAATCACACATGGACTCATGGCTTGCTGCCAACTTGTCGTGCAAAAGAAACAGTACGTTTGTCAAGGTGGGCTTGCACAGTGCGTCCAGTATGGATGCTACACCGTGTATGCTTATGGAGATCCCTTCTTAAAATAGTCATTCCATCCCATGAAATCAACTCAGAGCAATCACCAATTTTCTAATATTCGGTGGTTGAAGAAAATCGAAACCACTCTCTAATACCATGTTAAAATAACGTCGGTCGTCGCAGCGGAATAATTTCATCGTCAGATCGGTATGGGGAGGCACGATCCAAGTGCATCTGCACATGAATCGTGCCTCTTAGAATCTTGATGCAGTGAACTCAGAAATCAATCAATCAAGCACACAAATAAAAATAGACACAAGATTTAACGAGGTTCAGCACCAACTCGGTGCCTACGTCCTCCACACACACGCACACTATTTTTATTATTTTCTGAATAATCTGAGTTTTTACAACACAAGAAGAGAAGATGAATAAATAGAAAAAACAATAACTTCTTCCCCAAGACACAATCGGGTAAGAAATAGAAGAATATCTAAACACATCTTCAGATAATCTAATCAGATTCTCAATAATCAATCATCGCCTTTCTTGTGCATATTCTTTCCTTTTCTGAAATATCTCCAAGAATTCTTTCCTCTTCTGTGAGATGCTTCTAATTAAGGTCAGAACTGTCCTTTTCTATCGGTGCCATGCATCTGATCCAGGACACGATCTTATGCGGCACAACCCGTGTCTATCCATGCCATGCATCTGATCCCGGGTACGATCTTCTGCGGCATCATATTCCAACATTATATAATCCATTAATTCGATGGCAACAGTCAACAGTAATATGATACAGAACTCCGACTTTTCAGACTCCTAAGGAACCAATTAATCCAAAAATATCAAGTTGTGAAGATAAAGCCGGATAAGTGGGGTCGGAACTCGGATGCAACAAGGGTTGGAATGTTATGATTTGGTTCAAGTGGGCTCACGAATGACAAGGATGTATTGGATTTAGGCCTACCGTTTACCATTTTCCATACACGTTTCGTACTTCTGTCTAAATAGAACGGTAAACGGTATAAAATTTCATTACGTTTCAAGAACGAAACGGTAAAAGAAACGCGTTTCATCATTCGTTTGGTTGAAATACAGTGCAAATATACACGTTCCGTCCAAACAGAATGGTTAATGAATCGTTCGGTACATTCTGTTACCATAAACGGAATGATAAACGAAACGGACTATTCCGTTGCCGTTATCAACGTTTGACAGCCCTGATTGGATTGCATAAATTACAAGGGCCCCCAATTATAGTGTGTCCTGGCCGAGAAATTATACTATGGGAGAAACAGTAAAGAAATAAATCATAAATGCCCACTTGTATGTCTCGAGAATGCATGTCAGGCCTGCTGTTACAACAACGTTTGCATATACCATTTTCTGAGAAAAAGAAAATTGTTTGCTTGTTGGTAGTATTTAATTGTAGAATATTTGAATTACAAATCATCTGGCATCAATTACTCTGTCCAGATCATTTAACAGCAATTGTCTTTTTTTTCTTGACAACTTCTGTCAAGTTATATATATATATATATATAGAGTTTAGCTACGGTGAGTCGCGACTCACGGACCCTCCGGCGAGTCGCGACCAAAACTCCTAGATCTAGATCAAAATGACCGATCCAAACCGTTCAATATGATCTCCCTATTGAAATCTCCGTGCAAACCAAATTTTTTATTTTTTCGAAATTTTTAAATATTTTTTTCGGATTTTTAAAAACTGATGTTTTTGAATGGTTCAGAACCAATTAGATTAACGATTTTCTAAAATTTCAAAAAAATACTTAAAATTTTTGAAAAAATGAAAAATTTGATCTACATAGAGATTTCAATAGGGAGATCATATTGAACGGTTTGGATCGGTCATTTTGATCTAGATCTAGGAGTTTTAGTCGCGACTCACCGGAGGGTCCGTGAGTCGCGACTCACCGGAGGGTCCGTGAGTCGCGACTCACCGTAGCTAAACTCTATATATATATATATAACAGCAATTGTTTTTAGATCGAGGCTATGATTAAAAAAAATTCCTGCTAAATTGCAAAAAATAAAAAGAGAAAAAATCGAAATTATTGTCATCCAGGTGCAATGGCGGATTAAAGTGGTTAGAATGTAAGACATTTTCCTCCATTTTTTTTCAAAATAAATATATTCATATAATAATTTTAGTTGGTATACAATTTTGTAAAATTATAATCACATTCGAACCAAATAAAAATATGATAGTTGTTCCATTGTTGATCCTTATCAGCTACAAAAATATTTTTATGTAATTATTATAATAATATGGGCATTTGAAAAAATTCGATATACTTTATCGGCATCCATTGAAAAATTCGGCTCCTTCCATGTCCGGGTGTATATTTGAATAGTGCGATACAAGTGGACTTGCATTTCTTCATTTTTGGCCTTTTTATTTGAGTTGAAAATTGAAATTGCTTCCTGCCTCTAATGGATATGTGGAGTGACTGCTAATCAAACTCCTTTTTGTTTCTTTTCGAAAATGTTTGGTTTGAGGAGTTGAATTACTGACTACTTCAAAAGTATTCAGTATTTGAGATAGGTAATCGTTTGGAATAGTCACCAAAAATTATAAATTATATAAGCAACTAATTTAAAAATGTCATCATCCAATTTTAAAAATATGATGATAAAAAAAACTAATTTAAAAATATAAAGTCAATACGCTTGCTTCGTCAATCCAATTCGCAATCCAAACACAGTACTGATTAACTTTCATTGACGCAGTATTGATTTGAGAAAGTTTTGCATCTAAAACCAAAAATCATCAAACAGTACTCCTGATTCGGAAATTCTTAAGGCCCTGCGTCTTAAATTTAAATATCCAGTGTTTTCAATACCATACTGGCACCTCTACCGGCCTGGTGACCGAATATGGTATTTCTTGATATTTTCTGAATTTTTTTCTCACATAACTAGATATTGTCGTTTTGGTCACTGTTTTGGTAACCCGGTATTACTAGAACCGGTAACCGCTAAGGTATTGAAAACACTGACAACAACAATAATGGTTGTATTCGGCAAGTAATGTTTTGTTGTCTACTGGTATCATCTGATGAGGACCTCAATAAACAGCCATCTAAGTTTGGTATTTACACGCTAATATCAGCTCTCATTATCTCATATATCACATTCACATTTCTTTCCTAATAGAGTGAAAGATAATAATTTTTGAAACTTGACCAATATTCTTTACAACATAGAGCGAGATATAGTTATTTTAATAAAATGCCTTCTTTCACTTTAGTTTTCAAAAATTTTGTGGTCTAACTAGTCGATCAATATATTATCAATATTTGGTGAAAGAAAACAATTGTCAAAAGAAAGTGAACCTTTAATTTATCATTTCTACCATTCCACTTTTTGGTTTGAGTTTGGTATTTTTCCGAAACATCACGTCGTTCATATTATGCAACTTTTATTTTTATTCATATTATATATATATATATATATATATATATATACTAGCAACAGTGCCCACCCAATGTGTGGGCGAACTGTAATATATGATATGTGAAAATGGAGTACGGTTTGATTTTAATTTTGGTATTGAAGTATGAGTGGATTTGGTTTTTTGGGATTTTTCTGAATTTATGGTTTTTTAAAATTTTTATGAGTTTTCTATTATTTTTGCGAATTTTTAAATTTTTGGCTGATTTGAAATTTTCTTGGTCCACGTAGACAACAAGGTTGAGGTGGCCGTCGAGTCAGATGGCTAAGGTAGTAGAGATAATTCGCTGTGCCTCTATTTCTCTCCTCTTGCCGTTGGGCCTGACTGGATATTGGTCCCTAATGTATTTCCCTCTCTCTGAATTACAATTCTGTGGCACAAGCTTCTGACAACGACAGGCTTGACCATAGAAGATCTCAGAAGATTTGAGTCTCGAGGCTGGAGCTTAGTCAAGAAGGCGAGTTTCATATTATTTTTAAGGATGGGTTCGAATGATAACGGATTCAGATCCGTTAACGATTCTGGCTATCGCAACCTACGCGGAAGGGCTCCAAGGCACCGCGAAGCTAAGGGGAACACAACCATGGTCTTTGCTTGTGGTGCTCGGCCTGGTTTCGTGGGAGAACCGAGAGCTACTACGGGAATAATAGCAAGGTTTATGAGAGATGGTTAGTTTGGGATGGGTTCTTTGGCACCAGGGAGGTAAGGAGAGTAAATTTCAATGTTCAATTGGTCGTGAGAAGCTTCAGTAAGTGGGGTTAGTTCAGTTTAGATATGGTGAAAGAAAGAGGCCGGTATAGTGGGGTTACAAAAGTTTGGTATAGCGAATGAATGGTACTAATACTGAGTGGTATTGGTTTAGTTTAATTTGGATTGTATCGTGGAATTCTAATCTAGTAAGCATGACTCCAATACTCCAATGTGTCAGCAGGATTTACTCTTCTTCATTTTGCAATTTGAACCGAACTGGGAATAATTGCTGACTGTTTTTTTATCAATTGTATACTATATTAATTAAAGGTTCATGCTTTTACTTAATTGGTTCAGAGACACTATTCAGATCGTAGCAAAAACGCAGGACTCATATTCATATTTTATTTTTGTTTCACTTGTAAACTTGTGTTTCTAAAGAACTACAAGGGTACAAAATATGTCATATCTTCTTATCATAGTCACTTTATACAAGCAACATCCAATCAGAAGAAGAACATTCATAAGAAAGCGAATTATTGACAACATACTGGCCCCTTTCCAAATAGCAAGTACAATGAAATTAAACAAAATAAAAGGTTGAAGGCACTAAAATGACAGATTCACCAGATTCATGTAACAAGAACGTCAAAATTAATTTAAAATATAACACACATCTAGTCACTGGTCCCATATTGGAAATTTATGTAACATGTATTTATGAAACAATAAGCACTTTTACAATACAATAAGAAAGTATTTGAATTAATCACTCTCAAATTAACTAACAGTCCATCACCACCTGCATGTGCATTTGAAGTGAACTTTCAAGAACATGCCTAATAGTGTGAAGTGATATCCTGTTCCACTCTAGCAGGAAGCAATTCTTCAAGCACTTGTTGATATTGTCATTCAATGGACCTGTCCAATAGTAAACAACACTCTTGATTAGTAATATTTTATACCTAACAGTTTTCATTTTTCCTTGGTAAAAGATATCTCATTCCTAACTTTACAAGTTGTCCAGCAAAGGGCACTAAAAAAAATATTTCTTGTCGGCATGAAGAAAGCATGCAAGCTTGGACACAATATCCTTGATTGTTTTCCAAGTCAAATAGAAATCCTGATCATTACTAAACCAAAACCAAGTACTTAAGTGAAGGACATAAAAGGAATATTACCTAAGTTTGTAAAATAGAGCAACTCCTAAAATGCTCTCATAGGTCATAGCCTTTAGGTAGTTGAAATTTTTTTTGTACAAAGTCAACCTTCTTCACTTGATTTCTCTATTTCTTTTTACACCTTCCCTATTGTCAACCCAAACCTACAATGTAGATTAACAGTTTCTATGAAAAAAAACGAAAAATAGCATAGTGTAACTAACAATGACATAGAAAAATGTTTGTAAAATAAAAAATAAAAGAACATAACTTACAAAGCTGAAACTTCAACAAACTGCATAGGCATCAAAGGCCACATATTCAACAAACATATTGCAAAGGACCTGTTGTTTGTTGTGATGGCAATTTCAGACAGAGAGAACATCTCTTATTCTGATATCTCTCATGTACCAATCTGGTACCTATCACTTGCAATCCATGTCAGAGAGAAAAAATAACATGTAAATGAATCCCTCTTAAAGAAAAAAAAACATATACTGAATTACTGATTATAAAATAAATATTGTTTGAGTAATTTACCTATCACTTGTTGTTTGAGTATTATTACCACATGTTCACCTGTGAATCTCAAATTAGCGTTTCTTCTATGTCTTTTCTGAAAAAAAAGAAGACTATAATATAGTTAACATAGAAGGTTGCATAGTGAAGATTCACTGATATAACTGATATTGGGACTGTTTTCAATATACATGCCCAACAAGCAAAAGAGCATTTTATTGCAGTTTACAAAACAAATTTTATCTCACAAAGGATTTTACAGACCTCATTGAAAATTTTACTACAGTTACATCAGGCATAGGAACACCTTCTGTAAATTTTTCAAAACTTTTGAATAAAAAATAAATTATAACATATTTTTAAAATCAAGCAGAAATCAGATGCCAACAATCTATACCAGCAAAATGTTCGAAAGTTCATAGCCTAAAACACTAAGAAAACCATGTCTAAATATCCTTGACATAACACATCAAGTTCCTCTATGTGTCAAAAGTTTCAAAGTCTAACCACAAAATATAAATCAAGTAAGAAATTAAAAACTGAACTAACGTCTGTCTTTCCTTGAAAAGAAACTTGGGCCAACTTCAAAAATTTTAGCAAACTAATTAACTGGCACAAAATAATCAGCGCTAGGCACCAAAACTTTCCTTGAAAAATCTATTTCCAAACAAAACTGGTTTCATTTGAAAATTGAAAATTCAGAGCAAGATGAAAACGGTTATAGGAAAAAAACAAATCAAGGTCGTCCTCCATCAACTGCCACAGTGCAAAATAAATTTTGTATTAGTCTAAATTACAAAATTGTGAGAACATGATGAAGAACCAATGTAAGAGCATAATTGGAGATAATGGATAATTAATCAAATGCACTAATATGCAGATGTACAATTGCAACAACCACATCTCTCGTGCCAGCGCATAAGAGTGGTCCTAGCAAGAAGAATCTTCCCTAGACACCTGCACTCATGTGATTGGTTTAGATTAGCTAGATATTTGTATCTCGCCTTTATATATACATAAGAGTTGTAATCAGAGTTAAGTTTAAGCAATATAATGAAAATTCTACAATAATATCCCTCGTTTTTCATTTACCAGTACTGTTTCAACCAAATAGTAGAACTTACATAAAGAAATTAATGGACGTCTCTTCACTTCTTGATCTGCTGCGATTTGAAATAAAGGCATGAAAAATAGCAGGAAACCTCCTTTTTTTGTGTCGGTGATGGGGGTAGGCACAGAGAAATCACTCCGGATTTCGTGTGTCTGTGACTGGAATTAGTAATATTAGACCTAATCTAGAGATGCAATTCTTGTTAGCAACACAAACTGGAAAATAAAAAAAAAATAGAGATTAAACAAAGCAAAAGTGGCAATTCAAAATTTGCACAAAGCAATAAAAAGAAGAAATTAAAAAAAAAAAACTTGGTTTGGAGAAAGCACCGAGGAGAGATGGACGAAAAGATATCAAAGCAGAGTTGTGCTGTTGACCACTTCAGCCACAAGGCAAAAGTTGAGCGATTAGAACAAAACTAATTTTGCAAGAAGAATCCATACGACAATTTTAATAGGGAAAGATGCGAAGGGGGTGGAAAAAAATTGAATTTCAAATTTTAAATTGAAATGGTGCGATGTGAATTAGCGGAAGGGAAGGAGAAAGGTCGGCTACTCGGCTCTTATCCAGAAGAGGTGCGATGGATCGGACCGTGCGAGGTAGGGTCTGAAGGAGTAGGACCAGATCATCAAGGGTTGTGTTAGGGCAAGGAGAGAGGGAAAAAATGGCTGGGTCCCACCTTCGGAAGCAAGATTGGCGAAAGAGAGCACGATAGCAGAACATAGCATGTTACGGAAAAACCTAATCGAATTGAAAAATTATTTGATATCACGGAGAATCGAACCGGGTGAGTGAAAAAATGAAACCAGCGCCAACGCTCGAGACGAAAGATTAATCAACTCTTCGCTTGGAGACCTCATCTGATCCGTTCATCAATTTACATTTTTGATCGTCAACAGTGTAGATCGTTCGAAATTGATCATCAACAGTGCAGATTGTTCAGACCAAGATTGTATCCTGAGATGTTACATTTTTCCATTGGTGCTTTTAATATAGTAGAGATATATGAGTTTTGCTATGGTGAGTTGCAACTCACCAAAGCGTCCGTGAGTCGCGCTCGAAATTTCGAAATTTAGTTCAAAATGACCGATCCAAACCGTCTAATACGACCTCCCTATTGAAATCTCCATGCAGACCAAATTTTATATTTTTTCGAAATTTTTAAGTATTTTTTTTAAATTTTAGAAAATCATTAATCTAATTAGTTCTGAACCGTTCAAAAACAACAGTTTTTAAAATTCCGAAATAAATACTTAAAAATTTCAAAAAAATATAAAATTTGGCCTGCATGGAGATTTCAATAGGGAGATCGTATTAGACGGTTTGGATCGGTCATTTTGAACTAAATTTCGAAATTTTGAACGCGACTCACGGATCCTTTGGTGAGTTGCAACTCACCATAGCAAAACTATATATATATATATATGAATTTTGAGGAATTTTGTCGAAACAAATGTGACCGGATGCACAAGTGTATATGCTTCATTTAGGGCTGTACAAGAAAAACAAAAACCCGTCCGACCCGACCCATATTTTAACGGGTTGTAGCATTCATCGGATTGGGTCGGGTTATAAATCAATGAACCCGGTTCAACTGGGTTGGGTTATATTTCTAATACTCATAATTCGTTTTCAATCCGACCCGTTTTGTTAATTACATTGTCTCTCGGTTACTCTGACATTGACATTTATTTATCCCAATTCCCATATAAGACATTCAATCGTGCACAGCACACGTGAATATACGTGGTGATGCCTCGACTCCTCCCCTCCCAACCTCGATTTAACAGTCTCCATCCCTTGGAAAATGTAACGAAATTGATTTCAATTTACTACAAAATTGTTAGTTGCTGCCATCTGTGCTGATAGTTATTTGCTAAATCGCTTCTTTTCAATAGACTCAAACAATATCCTTTGCATCGATTATTAATTTTGTTTTTGTCTTTGTCTCTTTGATGCTCTTGTAATCTTGTTCTACTCATTATACAAGCATATATACAAGAGTACCACTTCCGTGTACTGTACAAGGTCTCGACTCTCAACTAAGTCTCTTTCAATTTTACTTGTAATTATTTTAATTTTACAACCCTAATTTGATTAATTTAAAATGTAATTTTTTTTCAATTTTGTTGTCCTAATTAATTAATTTTACATGTAATTGCTTTAATTTTACAGCCCAAATTGATTAATTTTTCATGTAATTATTTCAATTTTACAGTCTCAGCTTATAATTTTACATGTAATTATTTCAATTTTTTTACTATTAATCAAGATTCTGTAAGAAAATGTCACTTGATCAGTTTATGCTGAAATTCGATAAATTTTTCAAGCAGGCAAAAGGAGTTAAAAATCAAGCCTGCAATCTTTGGATTACTAGTGAAGGAGAATGTGAATTGCCTAAATTCTTCACTGCTTGAAAAGGATGCTGAAATTTGACCAGTTTATGATGAAATTTGATGAATTCTTCCAGACAAATACTTTTGTTTCAAATATATACCATTTGTAAGTTAATTATAAAACATGGTACCTTGTGTTGTTGAATTTTTTGTTATTGATTTTTAGACAAATACTTGTTGCGTTGTTTTTTGGACTGTTTATTTTAATCCGATCATATTAGTTACTTGTTCATTTTTTTTATTTTAGTTATGTGATTATTATTTTTATTTATGTACAATGGATTAACAATTCGTTTAACCCGCATAACCCGTATAACCCGTAATAATTTATATGTAAAAAAACAGCCGGGTTGGGTTGGGTTACGGATGGGTTGGTTGAAATTTTTTTCAACCCGATATAATTGGATTGGGTTAAAATTTTGATTAAAAATCTTGTACAGCCCTAGCTTCATTATTACTGCCGAAACGATACGAAACCGAAGGTTCTGTATCTTGATGAATTTGACTGGTAATTTCAAGAAAAAAAAAAAAGAGAGATAGAGAGAGACAGAGAGATCAATATCACTACATCAGAGAGATGAATTTGACTGGCGCAAACTTTACTCCAGAAGTGAAAAGTAGGAAACAAGATAAAGCGGCCCCACTATTTTTTTTACTTTATTAGGGAAAGAGACACCTACAGCCCTACTTGGAGTTTGGACTTTGGATAACAATATTTATTCGTGTATATTTTAGCCATAATAATAACCGATCCAATTGCTGATGTCCAGAACGAACCGATAATATGAAAGAGAAAAAATATATATCAGAGGAATTTGTTAAGTGTCTCCTACGTTGAACAATGAAAAACAAGAAAATGAACGCTGAGAAGTGAGAAGGATTAAATCAAACGAAGCAGGAAAATTCATAGCACCTAAAATTAACTTCCATACAGATTCTAGTGCCCAACTTTTTAGTACAACTAAATGTTTTTTTTAAGATAAATTGGAGGTCAAGTTTTCCAACTCAATTTTAAATTAAATGTCTATAAAGGCCCTTCTAGCCGAGTTTCGAACATGTGATCTCTCACTTGAGATGCATTACTCTTTGTCACTAGATCAAGAGCTGGTTCTTAGTACAACTAAATGTTACAAATTATTTTTAATTAAAATTTTAATATTTAAAATTCAAGCTTTGATTCGAACAATTTATTTGTTCATTTTAATGAGAGATGCATGCACCGTATAATTTTTTTAAAATTTTGGCAGTTGATTAAAAAGTTTTAAAATAAACATATTAGAATAAGAAAAAAATCATAATTAACAAGAATTATTATTTTTTTGACCTACTGATCGAGTATCCAATTATCTATATAATTTATAAAATTAATATGACCTTCTTATAAAATAAATAAATTAACAATCTACTAACTTATGGACTTTTTAAGTTTTAGTGTTCTACCATCATAATTAATTGCTATGATTTTTTTGTAAGAAATAAATTTAATTTGTGATACGAGGGAGAGGCAATAAATGGAGATTCAAAACATTTCCTGTTTGGACTGTCGTCTTTAGCGTCAATGGCACTATTTAAGAAAGGACGAAGGAGCGTCTTTTTACTCTTTTATTATCTATAAGAAACATACATGTGGTGCCGTTGGAATTGAAAGCAAAAGGCATCCAACCTAGCAATACTCTTTTTGTGTGTGATTGTGTTACCTCTTTGAGAGAGAGAGAGAGAGAGAGAAAGAGAGATCAAAATGCTCATGATACTCGAATTAGGCATATGGATGATACCATTAACCTTAGTTCTGGTTCCAATCCGGCGATTTGTGGTACTAATATCTAAGATACAGCAGCTGCATGCCAGCATGTGGAACCCACAATCCAGATCACCAGACATGTGGAGCCGGATTGCGAGACTCGACTCAATGACCTTCATCTTGTAAGCCTGATTGCAATAATCAACTGTCACTGAATCTCGTCGGAGGCGGGATTGGTAGCCGGCCAGACACATTTCTCTGATAGGAATGAAGTAAGGAGCTATTAATTAAGGATAGAAAGAAAGAGATTAACCTAAGGAGGTGTGCATTTTAGCTGTTTAAGTGAATTTGTATTGTTTTAGTAAGTTAATTTTTTCTTTGAATTTTAGGTGTTAATTTGTTCTACTTCTGGAACCAGATATTCTCCTTTCCTGTGTTGTAATAGTTTGTGTATCGGATGATGAATTTTGATTTTTGTGATAAGAAGGTAGGAGTGCAACGAATATCACTAAAAGTTAACCATATTACTTGTGTAAATTAAGACGCCATCTATTTTTGCACTTTTTTAGTTATCTAGTTGTTTTTGTTGTTTGTTTCAATTTAGCGTCCTGTGTTAATTCTACAAGTTTTTGGGTTAAAAAGATTACACAACTTGCAATAATCTTCTTAAATTAATTCTATTAGCTAGTTTATCAATTGTCGTAGGGACCACCTAATGAAATGCATTTATTCCTCTCATTTCTCAACTTGCGATAATCCTGAATTCCTGATGTGGCCGGTGTGGGGGCTCTTCCTTTTTTTATATTCATGAGAGGTTCTAGTGAAATAATTAATTTAACTATTTAAGAGATGATTTCAAGCTTCAATGTATTAATGTGTTACTCGCGTTCACATTAAATATACTATACAGTCTATACTAGTATACTTCACTGAGTTCACTCTACCCAGGCGAGTTTTATTTATTATTTATTTTTAAGAATTTGTGAGCGAACTTCGGAGTTCTAATTGAAACTCGCAATTTTAGCAGTTTGTCTTCAGGAGTTATATGCTTGTAAAGAGCTTAACTACTAAAGTCAAATAATTCACCATAGTTGAATTAATTAACTGATGCAATTTGTTTAATGCGAGAATCAAATATATTTGACGTCAAACACGATTTTATACTCAACTATTGAAATTTCAAATTACTGATCCGAACCACTCAATATGATCTTCATATTAAAATATTCTTAGAAACTAAATTTTATATTTTTTTTGAAACTTTTAATTATTTTTTCAGATTTTTTAATATTGAAGGGTCCAAAATTAATTAAATTGAAGATTTTCTAAACTCCAAAATAAATACTAAAAAAAATTGAAAAAAATATAAAATTTGATATCTAAGGATATTTCATTATGGAAAACAAATTGAGCTGTTCGGATCAGCCGTGCTAATCTCAAAAATTGAGATCCGATCGTGTTTGACGGGCCAAGTGTCAAACTGGTTTGACTCTAACATTACTCTTGTTTAATTAGTTAAAAAATATTATTTGATTCGTCGAAAAAAAAACTAAAGTTTTAAGTTGTCCTCTTGTCCTTTGTTCAGGATGATAATTAAATAAATGAAAAGATTAAGAAAGAACAGATTATTTCTCAGGTGAACTAGTTCTTAATTAACTACAGTATAATTAAAACGAATAACCCATGTTAATATTTCTATCAGACAGCACAATCATTGACTAAGCAATTTTCAGTGCTAGAATTGATCGTATTTGATGTTTCAATTTTTAACCCCTTTTTTCCCCTTCTTCAATTCAATGCTTATCTGACAACTTGTTTTTAAAATTCTATAGATATTTGTCGGCGTGGTGAATCTGGTGATTGCCACCTGACCTTCAAAAAAAAAAATTCTATAGATATGGACAACAGAGGACATTAAGTCCGTACTCATTATTATTACCTTAAATTTTCAATAGAGGACTAGAGGCACATTAATTACAAGATGAGCATTTATGAATTTTTGAATCTTGACAGTAAACTTATCTTTTATCATATCAACTCTTAAGAAAATTCCTTCTCAAAAACTCTTGATAAAAGTTGCAAATTTGAAAAAAAATAAATAAACAAAAACATAAAAATTCCACTAGATCACGCCCAATTCTAGCACAAACTACAGAAAGTACATAATAGCCCTCTAGTTGTAATTCAGATGTCAACTATTTTTCTCAAAATGTAGTACACAGCATCGACTCTTCCATGAAACTTGTCCCTGACTTGATTTTTTTTTTTGAAATATTGTATGAGGGTTTTTGGAAAAGAGTATGGACATATTTGAATTTTATAGAAGCTCGACGAGCAACTTTTTATTATTGATGTATGCGATTTGTAGATTTTTAGTATGATATGAGACCAAAATAGATTAGATCCAAACACAAGAAAGAATGTACTTGTATGTAGGAACAAAATAAGGCAGATTTTGGCGAGCGGCGAGGCGCATTAATGGTGACGAAGAAGCTATAACGGCCGTCACTCCTTTTAGAAATTTATGCTCTCCAAAAACAATATAAAGTAGAAATTTTAGAAGTAAAAGTTCAAAGCATAGATTTGGTCGTTCTTAACTTAATTACGGAATAAATTAAGATGCAATTAAGTTTTTGAGAGTTTTAAAATTTTGAGCAAGTCAGTAAGATGTTGGTCATGGTCAACGTTCATAGAATGCTTGTTGAACGTTCCATTCCTTAGTTATATTTTTATACATGATACTCAGTTTGTTCACGCTGCCAAGTGACAATTGTTGCAATCTTATTTGCTCTTTATACATGATACTCAGTTTGTTCACGCTGCCAAGTGACAATTGTTGCCATCTTATTTGCTCCATTTGATGGTGTGAAAATAAGAGGAATAAGGGAAGAAGTGGGAAGAAATATTGGGAAGTGTGTATCTTTTTGAAGAGTTTGGATTGTTTAAAATAAATTTATTCTCTTATTTCCTTATAAACATGCCTTGATTGTTTTAATGCATTCATTAATTTTACATTTTAATTTGAAATTTTATACAATTTTGTATGCATCATATGATAGAAGGAAATAATCCTGACAGGAATCAGGTGTGATAATTGTGTAATTGTGTTGTTTTCCTTGAACGTTAAGTGTAGTTAGTCCAAGCCTAAAAGTAAAAAGTCTCAAAGGCCTAATAGTTATCTGAAAGGAATAAAAGATGCAAATATTGAATTACAAATTGTGACGTGTTAGGTGTGTTGACACGGTACATATCTGTGTTACCACGACACGACACGTCACATGTACGGATTCAACACGACACGACTGTGTTGCTGTGTCGTGTTAAAACTGTGTTGTGTTAGCATTTTTAGAAAACTGACAAGATTTAACACGACACGATTTGACACAACACGGTTACAACACGATTTTATTTTATTTTAAAATTTAAACTTAAAACAATATTATAAAATTATAATATAATATAAAAACTAACGATGATTTGAATTTTAAGGAAAAAAAATATCATACATAAACTATAATTAAAAATGTTCAACTAATTAATATTATGTAATTGGTATTTTATTATCTAGTTAATTAATTATTATATTGTATCGTCATCAATTATTATCATATCATTTTTTGTCAACTATATAACTGATTTATAAAATTTAATACAAAATTTTCTCGTTTTTTCTCTAATTTTATAATATATTTAACTATTTTTAGGAAAAAAAAAATAAAATGTTGATACGGTTCGACACGATTGACACGGGTGTGTTGTATCGTGTCAACACGGCGTGTCAACCGTGGCGTGTCAATTTTTGTGACGTATCGATCTTTTCCTCTACTTAGCACGACACGACACGACACGATTTCAAATCCGACCAGTGTCAACACGACACGACACGGTGCCAAATACGACCGTGTTTGCCACGACATACCACGATACGGTAAGATTGCAATTCACTGGATGCAAATTCCCTCAATTTCTTTAAATAAAAAAAATAGCTTTTCAACATGCCACCTCATCAGCAAGGATCAACGCACGAAACACTTGTTTCCGTATAAGACGAATCTGTGAGATTGAATGAATAGTTAAAGGCCAGTAAGATTAATTTATAATGGTGTCGTTTTCTCGTAAACCGTATTCGATAAGAAAGTGGACCTCTAATGAGGGTCCACGTCTGGAATCCAATTTAACCTATTGTCTGTCAGCAGTCCGTGTCGCTATATATTTTTGGTTATTCAAAGCGACGTGTCCCAATTTTTGGTTGAAAAAAATAGTTGGAGATAAGGGATATTCGGAGTTCTTATCGTTGGAGTCATGAGACATGTAGAGTGGCTAAGAAAAAAAATTTTCCGACTAATGACGTTTATGGTAAAGAAAAAAAAGATTTAGGAATGGCCGACTTTCAGGATTTGTGGTAAAATATTTCAATTTTTGTTCCTACGGAGAGGACCTTATCACATGTGAAACTAATTGAGTTGGTTTAGACTTTAGAATCGATCGCTAATTTTTCACACAGTTCTATTTAAATTCACATAAAAGAGCCGGAAACCGTGATGATTGTTGTTAGTAGATTTTTTTTTTAACAAATTCAATAAAAAATCTATTTTTTATTTAAAAAAAAGAAAGTACTATATTCTTTTATGTGTGTATGGGGTGATTTGCGTTCGAAACACTAAGACTCTAATCGGAACTGTAAATTTAACACGAGAAATGAAAATGGAATTCACTTTTTTTTTTCAAATCCGATGATCGGAATCGACAATGGAGGCAGGAGGATTCTCTTCAAGTGAGAATTGACGAGAAAATTTTGGTCTTGTAAATTTTCATTCAAAACTAAAAACTTTGACGAGAATTCTTTTCTTTTCCTTTCCAATCAGGGCCTAACAGAGCTCATCTAATCATCCTTGAATAGAGGGGTGACTAACTGTAACTGACTATATTGTCATAAAAAAAGTAAAAATAAAAACTGACTGACCATATTAAGATTTGATCGTGTGCCTTTGCTCATATCCGGCCCCTGGCTAATCAAGGCTTAACTGGCACTTATTTTGGGCTTTCTTTACTGGCTTATATTTAAGTGCATTTTTGGGCCTGGGATACTTTTGGATATGAGTTATTTTCAGGCTACTTGGAACTCCCCGGGTCTCAGTACTTCAGTAGTCAGTAGTAATGATTAATGAGGCGGCCGAGCATCAATTTTCTGCTTGGCACTTCTCGTAAGACATAGGTTCTTTACTTCAATATAAATTCCTATATAAGGCAGTTCACTCATGTCATTTATATTGAACATTTCAAATGAATATAACTTGTTTAGTCAAATCTATGAAAAATTCTACTTTGTTACCTAGAAAAGGATATGAGTTGAATAGGAATTTTTTTCTTTTTTCTTAACCGATGAATACTCAAGAGGATCAATAAAAATCATTCGCATTTTTGTAGACAAGTTTTTTTAGATGCTTTTTTTTTGGAAAATTAAATTGTCGCTATGATTGCAATAAGTTGATATGTTCCCAAAATGGACTATGATTGCTACAAGTAGATAATATGCTTTACAAGTTGCTTTCATCGGTAGAAGTTGCTGGCGATAATTATTCTTTGTACTAGTACTAGTAATAATTGCATGAACAATTTGGTATAAACTCAACTTCTAATTATAACTAGAAACTTTAAATATCTGACATGACACTTTAATAAACCAATAGAAACTTTCTCCATCCACAAAAACCTGTTCTTTTCAATCGACATTGAAATTATTTTCACTTAAAAATATACCCCAAAAATGAATTCCATTTCCATGCTTCCACTACATGACCCGCTACACATAATACTCTATGTTGGAGCACCACATTGAACCCTGTCCGGAAAGGAAGAGAAAAGTAGCGTGGCGGAGTCAATGATAGCCGATTGGAGAGAGCAATAATGAGCAGCATGGACCTATTAACATAGACCCCTATTCCTACTCACAGCCTTCTAGGCCCAATTTTGGAACAGCAAAAGAGAAAAGAAAGGAGACGCACAGCTAATGGACCAATGATTGCGGGGTTGTGGCTTTGTCGGGCATGGACCGGGCAGCGCAACGCGCACGATCGCTCCTGTGGGCCCGCTCTGTCCCTCCTTCGCTTTCTCTTTTTTATTCCTTTTTACGCTGCCCTTTCAATTTTCATTGGACCAGTTGGCACGTGGGCAGTAGCGACCGCTGGCCCACGTGGCTGGCTAGGTTGCTTTCCAACGGGCGAGGTTTTCTGTTCTTAACAATCATATAATGGAAAAGTTATTTAAATTTTTGTGAGAAACATTGTAGTCTAATATATTGGACGGATGAGGTTCGTCTAATACGATTGGTTTTATATTTTTAAATTGCAAATGACAATCGTTCAATATGTTTTTCATATTGAAAACTTATAAAAAACTAATTTTTATATTTTTTTTTCATTTTGATTACTATTTTTTTAGTATTTTAGAAAAACGTTATTATTAAACGATCCATAACTCTTGTATCATGAATTTTTCAAAATACCAAAAAAAAGTAAATTTTTTTTAAAAAATATAAAAATTGATTTTTATAAGTTTTCAATATGAAGAACATATTGAACGGTTCGGATCGATCGTTTACAATTTAAAAATGTGAAAGAGAACCAGCTCTTAGTCTAGTGGCAAAGAGCAATGCATCTCAAATGAGAGATCGCAGGTTCGAAACCCGGTTGGGGGGGTCTTTTATAGACATTTAATTTAAAAATAAATTGGGAGGCTTGACCCCTAATTTATCTTCAAAAAAAAAAATTTAACTGTGAAAACGATCGTATTGGACAGACCCATTCGTCCAATATATTAGACACTAGCATTTCTCAATTTTTATTAGTTGTGCTTGTGCCTTGTGCATACATAGAAACCCAGAATTGTTGTGAACAGAGATCACCGAACTAAAAAATAATTAGTATGTCAATTTTTTATCAATATTAATAAAATTATTATTTAAAACAAAATTGAGCCTTTTAAAATATGGAGATCAACAATGTAATTATCAAATTATGGGCACCGGTCACTGAATTAAAAAACAATTCATAAAAAAATGTTTTATTAATTATTGGAACCGGTCAATTTTTTATGAATAATAATAAAATTATTATATACAAACTTGAGCTTTTTTAATATGGAGATCAACAATGTAATTATAAAATTGTGGGCACCTCATTATGGTATTCAAATATTTTTCTTAAAAAAACTCTTTAAAAATATGCAAAAAAAATTCACCGGGAGAAAAAAAAATGTAGGACATGGCATGGCACCCATTTACTCTATTTAAGCCTTTGGTAATATTATGTGAGATAATCTATGGACTACGGTCACATAAATAAAATCTTACACATGTGCAATTCAGATCTGTGACCGTCTAATGTTGTTGGACAAAGGAGGGGAACTAGAACAAGAATTAGAACAAGTTTGTTCTAGTTCTTATTTTAATTTCATGATTTTGGTAGAACTAGAATAAGATCGCGAACTAATTAGTTCATGAATTTGTCAAACATAGTTTAAAATGAAAAAAAATATCATAAAAACGAAAGTCATCATGTGCAATTCTTTCCACGTGATGTGCTACGAGTCTATGACTAGTTGACCACTATGCGTCTATGGCTCTATGCCTCCCCCACCGGCCACCGGCTTTTGAGTTGTGGGTTCGATTGGTTCAGCTCAGCTCGCCTTTCCCTGTTGAATTAAAAATCTAAAATGAAATGAAGGGTAGCTAATTAATTATGCTGTTTTCCTATTGGAAAAACAAATACATCTCGTGCTAACTTTTTTTTTTTTTTAAGTTCATTTTGAACGGTTGGCCCTTTTCTTTCTGACATCTTGGGCCCACTCAGTTTTATCTAGAACCATGATGGAAGTGGAGTACTGTATAAAACAGACAAAGAAGGGGTTCTAGATTTGAACTTTAAAAAGAGAAAAAAAAACAAAAGGGTTCCAGACTATTAAGTGACGGCTCATTGATTACTGCGTTCCACGCCATAAAGAATTGGATCGACATCCATATTTATCCTATCTTATTTCAAATTAATTTTGTCGCTTTTTGGAACATAACTAGTTGCATAACTTGCATTTGGTCAGAATTACTTATTGCACTCCTTGATCACATTGCCTTTACAGAAACAATTAATTAGCAACATGTTTGGAAAAAATAATAATCATTTTATACAAATGCTTCAAGATAATTTCCAGCTGGCCGGTGATCCAAGCTTTTCAAACTTCAAAGTTTTAGTAACAAACCAACAATCTGCCACCAACCTTTAGCCTAAGCCATAAATTCATGAGTTAATGGCGCAAATAAAACTGTCACTAATTAAAGCAAGTCTTCCCATTAATTACCTCCAGTAATATTTTAATGAAACCTCTGCTTAATTTATGGTTCTAAAGTCCGTGTCAACAAAAACAAAGATTGAATTACCCCTACTAAATTAGTCAATGGTTCTCTGTATTTGTTGTCGCTCATTCCTTTCATACCCCTACTAAATTAGTCAATGGCTAGCTTGTATTATTCACGAGGCTTTCCTATTGTTATTTAATTTTTTTTACTAACTGGTTGTAATAAGACACCTTAATTTCAATATGTGCCTCATGTCAGAGAGCTTGAATTACAGTAAAATAACACTTATTGTCATGCATGTAAGAAGCAAATGTATTACAAAATGCCAAAATTATAAAACGGAGTTACTTAAAAGATCATTCCAATCATTTTATGTCCAGCATCCTCGTCGTCCCTTTTCATTGTCTCTAATCTCCATCTAGTACGTATCAAATATTACCCACCTTATCTCCCATCTGGCGCTTACTCCCTCTTCTTCTAACATCAAATATTATGATGCTAATTGTCCTAATATATATCTTAATGGTCCTAGCAAATAATACTAAGTGTCCTATATTATTATACTAGCTATCCTCGTAAATATCCTAACCGTCCTATAAAATAATATTAATTTTTCTAAAAAAAAGTAATTGTTATGGAAAAAAATTTTGACCTAGAAAAAACTAATTATCTCAGAAAATGTTACTAATTGTCTTGAAAAAAATATTAGTTGTCTTGAAAAAAAATTAATTGTCTTGAAAAATGTCTTGAGAAAAAAAGTTAATTGTCCTGAAAAAAAAATGAGGTGGGGTCTGTGGCCAAGGAGGGGAATATCGGTGCTAGGAAGGGAGGGGAGTATGTGTAATGGATGATAAATCCAAGAACGATGGAATGAGCGAAAAAATTAAAATATAGTTAGCACTTAATTTCACATCTCGAAAATAAAAAAAATAGAAAAAGAAAAAACGATCAGAAAATAATGGGATGATAAATTTTTAAGATGATGTTTATCAGCCCGAATAAAAAAGTTTTAGACGACTCTTAATTTGTTGATGCTTGTGCAGGGGCGCATGTTATGTTAAGTTATTTATTTTCCCTATTAAAAATATCTCAACAAATTAGAAACAAACACAACATAAGGTGTTTTCTGCTTTGTTTGTCATAGTTCCACTGGTCATTTACTTCTTTATACATACTGATGCAATCACTTTTGGCTGATCTCTCCCAAGACTCTTGAGAATTTATTCTCAGATTATTCTATTTCCCTGATTTTTTTTGTGAATTAATTATTTTTTGTGTCAGTGTGATTCTGGTATTTTCTGCTTTTATGATGTTTAGGGAGGAAAGTTCTGAATGATTTTCAATTACAGAAGGCATGCATCATCGTGCAAAATTAGATCAACAGTCTTGACTCCAGCCCTTTTTTTTTTTCATTTTCAGACAAGCGTAACCACTTACGACATTGTCCAACAATTAGAATTCCCACGTTCTTTATTTAAGTATGCATAGTTGAATTAAACTTGCAATCTAATTAAAACATAAAAACGGTTTAATTTAGCCCATTTAGTACACATCCATCAACAAACATTATATAACAATTATTAACTCTTAAAGTAAATTAAGAGGTATCACTGCATAATAACTTATATTGATAATACTCTCACGTCAATTCAAATAAATTTAAAAAAAGAAAATAATTTTATAGGTATGTTGTTGTATATACATTCAACTACGTACTTATTAAATTAACTTCATATAATTTGAATATAATTTGGAGGTGCGTCAAGAACCACAACTTTAAACCGCTAAAAAAAATTAAATTTTAAAAATGCTAGACAAAAGGCTGTCAAATCTGTTGAAATAATTAAATTACTCTCAATGAATGATAAATTATAAAACGAATCTAATTATTTATGCACAAATAATTATTGCATTTTATAGATCTTGTTTACAATATTAAATTTCAAATTTATACTTCCACAATTCCTCTGTTAGCATGACTGGTCAAAATGACAAAATCAGACAGCTCCAAATATTTGGAAGTTTTAAAAAAAACTTCCATTCTCCTTGAAACTTTACTACTCACAAAAAAAAGGGGGGGGGGGGGGGGGGGGGGGGGGGAGACAGTGGAGGGGTTGTCAATGATTGTGATCATATCTGGTGCTTGAAGAGTAAAGGAGACAGCGGCCAATGGGGAAAAGAAGTGAACTAATAACAATGCATTGCAAAGAGGCAACACAATCATACATCGCCGCTCCGGATTTTAATGAAATGATTGACAATATAATGGGTTATATCATTATTTTGCCTCCAGGATTCTTTTATTAGCTTCGTCTAGAATGTTTGCGGTTCCATCTATCTAGCAATCAAACTGAGATGATGCAACAGTTTTTGAGTAAAATGTCAGTTTAAATTACATTTTACTAACAATTATCTTACAAATAAATAAATTAATTAAAAATCACTTAAAAAAATATTATATAAATTATTAGGAACCTATATAGTTGTTATAAATAAGCGAAGTTAATAAAAAGTTAATTTATTTACCATGTAAGGTTGCAAAACAATCAAATTCTAGTGCTACTTCAGCCCGCTCTAACAAAAAAAAAAGAGATATTAAATGTTATCCAAAATTACAAAAAACTTGTGCCTGAAAGGCATTACAAAAAAATTTTAAAATCAGATATAAATTTTTAATAAATATATATTTAATATTCAAATCAAGCAATGAATATTTTATAAATATCTGAAATTAGAAACTTATTCTATTGTTATCTTAAACAGAAAAATTCTTACTCCAGAAAACCGTGAACACGTGGTGCTGCCAAATTGCACTCATGTATCCGTCCGCTAGCTTGTACCGTCCCATGCCTCTTGGCCCCACCCAGGACACTCCACCATCATCATCATCAAACTTGAGTTTGATCAATTCCACGTTTAATGTCTTTATGATTCAGAAAGTCCTGTGGCAGATTCTTTGTGGCAAGATATGTGGCTAACTTACCGACTGGGGCACACTTGATATAATGAGATAGACTAGGGACTTTACCTATTGGTAAGTCGCTGTACAGTTTCCTCAAAAGAAAATAAAAAAAAAGGTCGCTGCACAAGATTGATGATGGTGAAATGCAAGACAGGAAAGTAAAAGCAGAAAGTTTTACCCATGGGAAAATGGTTCTCAAAATTTCTGGTTGAAGTAAATCCTCCACCGTAAGCGATTACGCTATTTGTGAAAATAAATTTTTATGGTGCTGACACTGAGCTTGAAAATTTGCTCCCAAACTTGTTATGCAAGGTCAGCATATGACTTGACTGGACCAAGATATTTAGTACCAATGTCTATTTATTTATTTTACTCTGAAACATATATTTTGATTTTTGAATTCTCTACATTAAATGCTACTAAATTGAAGTAATTATTTGTAATGTCTAATATGAGTATGATCAAATGTATAATAGAATACTACAGAAATAATTATTAGAAGAAAGAAAAAAAAAAACAACACAGCTATGTTGTTGTTTCTAATAGTTGACTAAAGGAGGAAAATAAGCTAAATCACCAAACTGGCAAATTTAAGTTAACTTAAACCTGTAAAAAGAAACAGACAAACTTGGTAGCAAAATTAGACTAAATTATTTCGGATGTTCGATCTAGCTGGACTTGAGGTATTAATTAGGCAGTGCTTATGCTCTCTAAAACATTGCTATTTTACTAAAAAAAATGCTTATTATTTACTATTTTTTATTTTTCGATAATTTTGTGTCAGTTTCTATAGTTTTGAAAGATTTTTGTTGTGGATACAATCAATTACTGTTTACCTTATCCCTAGTTGATGCTCCACCAGCTAAGAATTGTAATGACCTCCATAAACAGACTACGTGACCAACTCTGAAACCAAGTTGGAAGAAGAATATCACGTGAAACGTGGCCCAACTTCTCAAATTTGTATATTTGGAGCATATATTGAACTCAAAAATACAAGTTCAAGTGAAATAAAAGCAAAAGAATAATTGGAGAGATGATAAGATGGGTGCAGGATCTTTCTTAATTGTTTTGGGTGCTAAATTTTTGTTTTGAAGTCATGTAATTAACTCTTTTCCTTGTAGTTTTCTTTTTATTTATTTTTTATAAATTTCTGCTTGCCTGGCGTTTCATTAAACACCCTTAAAAATAAATGAATCGAGGCATAAAATTCAACATGGAATCCAAAAAAACATTTAAAAAATGAACTAGCCGATCGATCAAAGCTACCAAGTACAGCATGATACCTTATAAAAGGTTTATTGTAAATAATTTTTTTTTTTAAAAAAAGTAGAAATGATTCAATTTATCACACCACACAATAAAAAAATGCGAAGAAAAAGAAAAAAAAACAATTTCTGCTCAACTAATGCTAAAGGTTGTGGATAAAATAATTCCCAATGATTCAAATCCAATTGGGAAGGATTATACCATGTGAAGGTGGCCCAACACAACAAGTCGGTTTCCATCAAGCATGAAGCATGTCATGTGGGACTCTACTTGAAATTCAAGCCAAGATAAAAAGTGATTAAAGACGCCACATGGCTAGCTTGACATTTGAGCCGCTAAACAAACAAACAAACCGTGGTTAAATCATTCAATTTAAGCCATGGACCATGGTTGATGACTCATACCAACAAAAAGGAGGTTGGTTGGTACGCCACGATTTTGGTAATTGGTCGCACCCTGACAGAGGTCATGATTGACAAACGAGGTGAGATTGTGAGATGCGCATAGTATTCTTCTCTCTCCTCGCTTGCCTCTTAAAAGCTCATAAATCCTTCTCCTAGTTCTACATTCAAAGCAAAGGAAGCAACTTTAGCCTTTTCTATCGACCCATTTCTCAGTTCACATCAAAACAGCAAACCAAGAAGAAAGAAGTTCTAAAAGCACAACACAAGAAGAAATAAAGAAAAAGATAAAGAGCAACCAGAGAAAATAAAATGGTGGAAAATGAGGATTTGGGTCTAAGCTTGAGCTTGAGCTCATCTACAAGTAATTGGCTTAATCTTACTTCTCCAGCACAATCACAGCCCCAGTGGAATGCTCTCTTCTCTGTTCCTGGTATGTACATAAAAACAAAAATAAAAAAAGTCCTTGAATCATAAACTCTTTTATACAAAATTTTGTACACAAAGTTTATCTTTAAATTGCCTACATATTCTTTCTAAAAAGAAGTAATTGACTGCAAATAACTAATTTGTTAATTTACAAAAAGGCCTGTATATTTTGTAGAAGTTCACTGAAACATTATTTTAAATGTTTCTTTTTTTTTTTCAGAGAACAGATTGCAGGAGTTGCCAAAGCTGAGAGGCATAGATGTGAACCGTACACCTGTGGCTACAGCACTGGTTGCCACAGAGAGCTGCGAAAGCGACGAGGAGGCGGGAGCATCATGCTCTCCAAACAGCACACTCTCGAAGGATGGTGGGTCCCGCAAAACAGAGAGGGGAATCAGCGATGAAGAGGATGGTGGGTCCCGAAAAAAACTAAGGTTGTCCAAGGATCAGGCAGCTGTGCTTGAAGAGAGCTTCAAGGAGCACAGCACACTTAATCCTGTAAGTGCTTTTTTATAATTCTAATATCGATTCTGAAGTTTCTCTAATTTTCAAAGAAGAAACGATCATTGTACCATCTTTTTTATAATTCTAATGCATTACTAATTTTTAACTTGTTTAGTGTTTCAGATTGTACATTATGTAATCACCATTTTAAAAGATTCAATCGTTTTTTCGAAGTTAAATTTTTGTTTAATCGTGCAAATTCGCTAACTATTCTTTTTAAAGAAAAAACTAAATATCAGAGATTTCCAGACACGTTTACACGGTTTAAAACACTGCATTACTCTGGTTTTTACAAGCTTTGTTGTCACCTTTAAATGTGCCAAAATTGAACGGTCTCACTCTCAGCCCAAGGTACTCGCAAAATAAAAATAAAAATAGAAAAGGCTAAGGGTCTTTGTGGTAGATGTCCCTTTCTAAGAGTATGAAACGGATAACAAATAAAGTGTATTGGCTCGGTTTAATTTTTTGTGGGTGTAAATATATAATTTTTCTTTTCACTACTGATAGATTAATACAAATAGTTCCTAAATTGACCGCTGTTTTTCTTTTAATGTGGCGGACAGAAACAAAAAGCCGCATTAGCAAAGAAGCTAAATCTGAAACCAAGGCAAGTGGAGGTGTGGTTTCAGAACAGAAGAGCAAGGTAAAAATCAAAGGCCTAACTAAAAAAAAAATTAACAGGACCAAAAAAATAATGCAAAACACAAGATAAGTTCATGACACGAGCATTTAATGTAACACAGGACAAAGTTGAAGCAAACGGAAGTGGACTGTGAGTTCCTGAAACGATGCTGTGAGAACTTGACTGAAGAAAACAGGCGACTGCAGAAAGAGGTGCAAGAACTCAGAGCTCTGAAACTGCTTTCACCTCAAGTCTACATGCACATGGCTCCTCCTACAACTCTCATCTTGTGCCCTTCTTGCGAACGCGTCTCCAATAACTCCACCACGTCGGCATGCGGTGTTGCTTCCCCTTCATCTGCACCCAACATGCCATGGGCGCCTATTCCAATCCGACCGGCCATCCAGCGATCATAAATGATTGATTTTTAGGTTTAATTTGTTGATTAAGAGAAAGTAGTTTGGAGGTTATTACTACTATGACTTGAGGAGATGACATTGTGCCATGATTTGCTGATGTGGTGCTGAGTGCTGACACAACGCATGCATGCTAAATTGCTAATTTATATTTTACTTGGGTAATTAGTTTCGTGAGTTGAATTAAAGAACTTAGTAGAGGTGTTCACATGGAGATGGAGACTGTCTGAAGCAACCTATTACATGCTTTAGATAAACAATCATATCATCTTATTGTCATTCTGTGTAATTTGTTTTCTTTTTTTTTTTTAGCTTATACATGTGTTGAGCAGATTATCCTATGACATATATTTTAAGAAGGTTTATTAGAATCTAACAAGTGCGCTAATATATTATTAAGGGATGGTTTTTCGGCCAAGAAAAAATTGGTTGTAATCAAGGGGATACAACTGATACGATAATTTGCTCGTACTAGTGGGCTCGTTTGGATGTCGTAGGAATAAAGAAGGAATAAGGATTTTAGGAAAAAAATATTGGAAATAGTGTAACTTTGAAAAAAGTGGGAAGAAACTATTTCTAGGAAGAAGACATGTTATTTGGATGGTGAATTAGGAATAAGCAAATTAATATTAATTTAAGTAAATTATTAAAAATTATTATTTTAATATTAAATAAAGTACTGATTAAAGAGCACACAAAATTTTATTTAGCTAATTTTATTGAAATTATGTATATATAATTGTTGGAAGAAATTATTTCTAGGATGAAGCTATTCTTAGAAAAAAAAAGTTATTATTCTCCTTATTCCTAACTGTTTTTCTTTCATTGGACCGTTTTCAGTTCCTCTCGTATCTCCCAAGACTGTTAGATTACCATATATTTTATAAGCCAAGTTTTATTTAGAAAGAATATATATATATTAGTATCTAATTGTTCGAAAAATTGGAATATACTATGAATATAATGTATGCCGACTAATAAGGTAAAAGCAAGGCCGAATTAAAGGTCTGCTTGCTTTTTTTTAAAAAAAATAAAAAGAAAGGAAAAGGGAAATGAAAATGTGGAAAAAATTGTGTATGAAAAGCACGATACAATTTTAAGAATTTGAGCATGAATTAGCTTTACTACATATAACGTCCATCATGTTTCCATAAATTTGAACATTAGTTAGCTTTACTAATGTATAAGGTTACGTAGGGAAAAAGCGTAAACCTTTTTCTTAGTGCATAATTTGTCCACATGCACTTTAATACGTTGGAAGTGTAATCATGTTTGATTTAATTCTCAATGCTATCCTCCTTGAAGATACTGACGATCTTCAGCATTGACCCAAAAAAAAAAAAAAAAAAAAGAAAGAAAGAAAGATCTTACTTGTTGACCAAATATATTTCCTTGTTCCCGTTTCAAATATAAATTATGAAGACAAACATAACATAGTTAGGTAAAATGATTCTTGTGTCATCTTTAACTCTCAAAAAAACTCGTTTTCAAATAGTTGCATCTTGACAAATAATAAAATAATTCAATATCGAGAGAAGAATCAAGAATGAGAATATAGATTTGGTGAGATCAGATGTATGATTTGGTTGGTTTGTGGTTGCGTTTGGTGTCTGCACTAAATTTCAACTTTCTCTATCTAGTGACAAAGAACTATGTCAAGTCCAAATCATCATTTTAATCATTTGTCTTGACTTGTAATTAAGACCCGAATTATATGTTGTGTGGCAGCTACTGTTGATGGTGTGATGACTTGTTGTGGCGGGTTGCCAAATTGTAGCAACTCAAATCCGGTGTTGCGCTGCACCATGTAGCGCAATAATTCAAATCCTTCAAAATCAATCTATCGATCTACATTTGTTATAGAAAATTGAAAGAAACGAGAGAGAACTATTAAATTAATTTTGAAAATCCGCAATATTGCTGCGCCACATCAAATTTGACAAGTCAATTTGCAAATTTGTTTCAAGTATACGATATCGAGTATGACTAGTTTGGTAGCACCCAACGGTCCACGAAAACAGGGGGAGGTGAAAATAACTCAACGCAAAATTGATTGGTTTGAGAGACATATATTGATAAAGGTTTTTTTTTTTTTTTGACGCCTATACGGCTACACATTGATAAAAAGTTAATTAAAAGGCAAATTCCAAAATTGACTACTGACTAGTTTGGATGCATTTGTTGGTTGGGCCCAAGAGGTGCAAAACAATGTCAAATACGCTCCCATCACAGAAGTATGCATAAGGTTCTGTTACAAATCAACTAGCTACCATAACAAGGTTACCACCTACATCCTTACCGATCTAAAATTTTCTAGTTGTACCAATAATTGTGTTAGGACCCACATGGACCGCATAACGTTAACTCAGGTAGCAAAATCCGGTGGTGTGCTTTATAAATTAGGGACATGACAACCCCCTTTAATTAATGAGCCCTTCTGCTTAAATCTAAGTCTCCAATAGGTTAGCTGTAGCTTTTTAATTATTTTTTTTTATCAAGTACATGACTACGTGTTTTGGTGATAAGCATATGACATATATTATATATTAGAGAAAATTTCATAAACACGTGGGTGATGATGCTGACGTGGATAGGGAATCTGCGATTGACATGAATACGTCGGTAAATTTATCTTTCCTTATAATCAAATCATCAGAAATTAGTCGTTTGACAAGCTTTTATTATCACAAGAGCTACAGCCTAACACTAAAACCCGCAAAGTCTAGTCTAACGGTAGGAAAGTATTAAGCAGCTGGTTTTTTAAGAGATTGGATTCAAACTTCGTGTGTAATAAGGATCATATGACCTTAATTTTGTCTTTGCTAAAAGAATAGTATAAATTCGAAAAGAAATTTTTAAAAAATAATAATGACCAAAAAAAAAAAAAAACAGAGCACCGCCAATATAACACTCGAAATACCCAATATTCAACACAAATCGAAAAACCAAAATTCACTCATGACGGAAATATCCAATAACTATTTTTACAAAATTTGACAAAATAGAGAAAATAGATCGTGTGGGTCACGCAATATGCACCGCGATTATCGTAAGGTCTACATTATAATAGAGAAAATAGATCGTTGATGGAGAATGCAACTCTCCATTTCCCTCAAAATATTCAGTTATTTTGACTTCTAATCAACAATCCGCACATAAATTGTAAGAGATGTATTACTTTTAATTAGGATCTGCAATTATTTTCATGAAGTGCAAAATAGCTATAAACAATGAAAAAAGTATTATCTTTAGTTTTTTTTTTTCCAAAGATACTTTTAAATCACGACCTTTAGGTGACTATAAGCAACGTCCTTTAAACAAAAGATACAGGTTTGAATTTAAATTGAAGAATTTTTATATTTATGCATTAATATAAAGACTTGACTTTAATTTTTAGATCAAATAATACTTTTTGAGTTAAAAAGGAATTGCGTAAAATCCCCGGTGTTGTTTTTGTCAAAGCCGCCGCATATCCCAAAACAAAATGTGCGTTACACTTAATTTGCAGAAGAGGATTTGTTTCCAAATACATTCCTCAAATGAAAAAAAGAAAAAGAATCAGCATAAAATATGACATAAATAAAAGAAGTGTATCGAATATGAAATGTGTTGTTTAAGGAGTCTCTTTTTTTTGAGCAGAATGACTTGAAAGGGTGCAATTTTTATGTCATCTTTCAAAGGAATCCGGTTATATATAATGTTTTGAACCAATGATGCCTGATAGAAAATTTTTCTTACTTTAAGCTTCTTATATCTTATGCATTTACTTTCACAAGTACGTGGCTCAGTACACTATCTATTCATTTATGAGTTTGACATATTGGAGAATATAAAGAAAGTAACACGTGTAGTTGTGTTATTCTCTCTTTTGTATTGTTCCCTCTTGAATCTTGAGTCTTGACCAAGTTAGTCCTAAGCTTCCGCCTCAAATGACAAGTGTGAATATGTTTTAAGCTAGTTAGTATGTGATCCAATAATAAACTTGTCGAAGTTCTTTAGTCTTGGAAATTATTGGTCTCAAATGAGACTAATGATTGTGCCCGCCTTGGCATTTGTGTTTATCCCCGACTAGTTATAATGCATGAAATATTGACCAGCCATGTGGCAAGGGTAGTTGATCGCTTAGCTAATGAGAAAAGTGCGACTGTGGCAGAAAACTACCGGTCAAATTTAATATTAGATAGTAAAATCCGAAATATTGCAGCGAATTTGAATTATAGGCTTTCTTATTTTCGCTGCAATACTCCTACAGGAGGTTGAGGTCATTAGCGCACCTACCTCATCACACTTTTCCTGAAAATAATTTAATAACAGACTAAAGAGGAAGTGAAAGGAATTATCCAATCAATTAATTTGATTGTATATCATTTCTTGCCTATTAATGAGTGAGACCCAGTTTAAATAGGAATCATCCGGAATCTATCTCTGCGCGGTTTACCTACTTATTTGTTAAGCAGAATATATAAATTACTGTAAATTAATAAATTTTGATATATATTTATATAGATATCGTGATATTATTAATCGTAATTGTGTGTTTTGAGTTCACTATTGATAATTATCTTTAAAATATATTAGTGGGTGGACAGATGGACGGAGCATGGCGAACTATTAACTATGTATTGTATGGTATATATGCGCCCACTTAAATATGAATAAAAGGTCTAATTGCATTCCAACTTTTTCTCTCTTCACGAAATGATCCTTGAAGAGGTCAAGCGCCGGCGCCTGAAATTCAATGTAAACACAGAGAAGTTAATGATCCTTCACAATCATTGGTTTAGTGACCATTATTCAAAGGAAAAAACAGAGAAAAATGGGTTACCAACCTTTATGTCAATTGCCTATGATTTCAACCAATAGTTAAAATTTCTAAAATGAATTTGACTAATATACCAGTACCACCATATATATAAGTTTCAAGTCGACAAGTTAATGTGAAACATGGCTGACATACGAGCTCGAGAAAACGGGGCGTTAAAATAGTTAATATTTAATAATTAAAAGAATCATAAATTTTGTTAGTTTCAAGTCGCACAGAAGAACACAACATGCGATTACTTCCTGGCCCATCCAGCCCAAAACGATTTCCTATACGGCATTTTATAAGCTTAATCTTAACAGCCCAATGATTGTTGCTTGTTTTCTAGCTTAAATATCATAAAGAACTTTGTCACGTCATTAATCATCGCTTCTTCAGAGAACAAACGCTAAGAAAAATGAATTCAAGAGAAATATTTAAAGCAACAGAGATATACTTTTTGTGCGAATCAAGGAACAGCTCACAAATTCACACAGAGCATAAGATTTCTCACTAGAGATATACCACAATAATTGTACTAAAATAGATTATTAGACATTGTTGATACTATCAGGAAATGAAAAAGGGAATGAAGAATACAGCCCAACTCAGCTTTCTTCGTCAGTTTATGAATTCTGGGGCCGTTTGGATCACTTAGAAATAAGAGGAATAGCCTATTCCTAGACGGAAAAAATTAGAAAGTGTGTAATTTGTGAAGAGTTTGGATGGTTAGGAATAAATTTCTGTTTAGGAAGAGACTATTCCTCTTATTCCTAAGCGATCCAAACGGCTCCTCTCTGAGACACTAATCAAAAGCCGGACTATCTCATGTAACCAATCCTTTATACAAGTACCTGAAATTAAATATAGTTAGGAGGTACCTATTCTCTTAATCTCAATTGAGTTTCCGAAACCTATAGAGCTTAAAATCAGGACCTAAACTGTGCAATTTACCTCCCGATTGACCTTAAGGTTCTATAAGTAAGCCTGACTCTTAATTTACAAAATAAAATGCACTATAATTCATCCTGAACTACATAAACAACAGAAACGAAAAAGGCTGAACCCTAGAGAATCTTGGAACACATTTTGTAAGCAATGTGGGTACTGAATTAGAATAGGCTGGAACTATCCTGATCAAAATGGTTCCGAAAATGGCTCATTCTAAAACCTGGTATAGACCCATTTCTTAGATTTACATACCACTCTAAATGATACCAAACTGTCATCAACTATTGCATGTAACAAGTAATTTAAAGAAAACTACTGAAGAGAAAAAAGAAGAATGAACCTATATATCAATAAAATCAGAAATTCACTGTTCGAAAATAGTTATGATGCTAAGATATTCTTATCCGTCTGATTTCGATAAGATGGCCTTGGCAGCATTTTCTTCTTTTCAGACCATAGCTTTGGTTTGAGTTTCTAAACAATCCATTTACTGCTGTAGTGTTGCTCTGATGGGGAAGGAAATAAAACTACTTTACATTTATTTTTGTTTGTACAAGTTTTACATTTCTTATAGAAAAACCAAATCATAAATCATAAAATTAAGAAAATGACATTTAATGTCCGGTCCTTTCTTTTTCCGTCATTTTCATATTTTGAGGGCATTATATGGTCCTTGCAACCTTTTAGGCAAGTTCCGGTTCACGGTAAATCCGGCTGAACCGGCCTGTCCGGTATGGTTTTTTAAACACTGCTTATTACTTGAGATTCATGACTTCTAATTAGCAGTTTTATGAGCGGAACTAGAAAAAATATTTGGACGGAATCAGTTTGACGTTATTAAGTTTGGAAGGAGCCAAATTGACGGAACCTATTTGGGTAATGCTAATGTGGACACCCTTTTAAGCCCGGTTTCACCTTAATTAAATCAGACCGTCTATTGTTGAAAGGATAAAATAGGTATTAATATTTATCTGTTAATCTCTCCGTTACCCTCGTCAATTGCATTTTGCCATTTTCTAATTTCTCCTTCCGTCTGCCGAAAAAAAATTGTAACCCTGGATCTTCACTTCATTCGTCTCCTTCCTCTTCAACGTCGCGGGCGTCCCTCCACAACAGTTCCTCTTTCCACTGTCGACACGTACGGTATATCGGAGCAAATACCGTAACAGAGAAATATTTTGTTCACCGCACTTTCAGTCCTCTTCATTCTCTCAGTGTGCCCAATTTTTTTTTTGTAAGTTTTCTGCCATAACAGCATGACTATTGGTTGGAGAAATATTATTCCTCTATGACTTTTTAATATCTTTCTTCAACTTTATTTAGAAACCCGACTTGAGTGATTTAATTTAGTGCCCTAACTTTTGCTACTTTGCATGTGCTGAACTAATGTTACATATCAAAATTTTAATGTTAGTGATTAAAATAGAAAACGTCAGTGTAGTTACTCCTCAACTCTCACTAATGACTAATGAGTATCCATGTGAGGACCTTTTCCAAAGTACAAACCATTCCAATTTCATGATATATGATAATGGTCTTGTGCATGCTATCACGACCTCTTAATAGTATTGCAGAATTACACCAAACATTAATCTCAATTTAGCAATTCAATCTAGTTAATTTTGATTTCGTTTATGTAATTGGATTCAAGACATGTCAGGCACATGAATAATTAATTGATATGGTAGAGTATCATGTTGTTCAGAACTCTGTACGTGCATATATTTGCACTGGACAAAAAGATATGTAGCATGTAGGATGGCACCAGGTATACTCTGGTGCAAGGACACATGATTTCTTTTGGCACTGTACCAAAAAAATTCAGCACATGTGTTGGTTTCATCTAGAAGAACACGTACGTGCTGCTTCCTATCAGTATTTTTTTTTTTGTTTCTTATGTGAAAGTTATACCCTTTTTTACTAATGATTACTAGCTTAACAACTCAATCTTTGCATTAATGTTTCATTATGTAAAAGTGATTTTCGTTTTTCTGAATTTGGTACAACTGAAGTTATAATTTGTCAAAATGAGGCATCTTTTCAATTGAATTAGTATTTTGAAGTTATAATTTGCTATATTATGCATGTTGATTGTGCATGACTTAGCATGTGTAAGGAACTCAAGTCCTTGTGCAATTTTAATTTTTTATTAACGTTTAATAAGCATTTAACTATTGCAAATAACGGATCTAGTCAAACAAACAATTTAACATTTAAAACAAGACGTATAGGAAGTTACCTCTTCTAGTATCGTAACTAGAAGGTTCGAACCCTTTGCTTTGGAGTCGATGGCGTGCTCGTCTCCACCACCAAGTCGTCGGCAACCACCTCGAGTCCACTTAGAAGTTTAACCAATTAATCAACTTGTATAATTAAGTGGAACTAGTGCTCAATACATGAGCTCCTATGGGATGCAAGAGAGAAAGGAAGAAGAAAATAAAATTTTTTTTCTCTCATTTTGGGTGGCGGCCACAGGAAAAATTGAAAAAGGAAAATTATTAGGGCTCTTTTCTTTTAATACTCAATTTTTTTCACCTAATCTAAATGTACTAATTACACTTATGCCATTAAATGGCCGGCCCCTTATAAATGGGCTTATTAGTTCAACTAATTATGTGCCATTTAACATATTAAATCATATATTTAATGGGTCTTTCAATTGCATTCCATTCGGCTCAATTAGACTTGAAAAATTAGGCCTACTTATTAAATATAATTCTCACAACTATATTAAATATTGTTGAACAAGAATAATTATTAACTCATTAATATTTATTTTAGGATTTGCATGTACATTAAAATATTTCTATATGATCCCTTGGATTTAATTAATTATAACAGTTCGCAACGGTATATAATTAATTAATCAAACCATCACATTTTCACAGTACTCATTGCTGTGAATAAATAAATAATGCACTGTATGGTTAAAGTCCTATTTGTGTGACCCTTTGAGGATTTATGCTATGTTGACCATGAAAAATAAATCATTATTTATTTTCAATAATCATAAGCGGTATCTAGCAACACGTTATGATTCCCAATTCACATAAATAAATACTGTACCAATACAGTACTTCAATCCTGCATAAGAAAATAATATCTTATTGTTTTGATTCTTATGTCACATGATATCCTTGTATAATCCAAGATAGGAATGTGTCATTCTTGCATATTATACGTTTCTTGATCTAGAGATGATTGCATAAGTTGCTAGCAAACAATCCATCTCCATCAAGGGGCCCAGTGGATATCATCACTCGTTAGGTGAACTAGCGAGGGACATATGGTTATCTTGATGATCATTTTCTCCCCGTACAATTCAAGAGAGCATAAATAAAGACTGTATAGCAGCCCTTATCAGGAATCAGCATTAGACGATATTTATTGAACATATCCTCATGTGGAGAAACTGAACCATCTCAAACTCAGGATCAAACACTTATGAAATAAATAATGACACGTAACACAATCCATATATTTATTTCATTGGGTCATGTCATGTGCTATGTTCTAGTAACATACACATATGCAATTAAGTTGGTAACTCCTTACCCATGATTTGTAGAACTTAATCATCACTTAACTTGCATACTAGTCTTATCTGATAATTAATGTTCCTTGTTAATTATCAAGATTATGGACTCTTTAGAGATATTATTGTCATTCTAACGAATGATCCACAGAGATCTACAATTCAGATCCTCAACCTGAATGATCTGTCAATAATAATTTCTAGGAACAAATGTTCAATCATCATCAATAACATAAACTAATATAATAGCCAGCAACTGATTGGCCTCTAGGACATATCTCTAACAGCATGTAGTCTACATGTATGAACTATTATCACCACTGGCATCTTCTAGTATATGTTCTTAAACAGTTTTCTCTCATGCACGAACCATTTTATATATTCGAGTTATTTGGTGCAAATGTAGATTCATGTTCCCTGTCATGTCTATCAATGAAGGAGACAAACCACCTGGCCATGGAAGCATATCAAAGAAGAGATAATAGGCGAAAGTCTGAAGTGTGAAAGCATTTAGATGTCTCACCAGATGGTGAAAGTCTGAAGTGTACAAAATTTTAGCCTTAGTTTGAGCACATGGGTCTATGGTCATGGACTTCCGTGTGGCTATGCGAATGATAGTGATAGGTACAACTTACAAGCAAGTTAGTGGTAAAGAGAAATACATTTTTAAGTGAAATGTCACAGGTTTAAAATTCGATTAAAAGATCTTTCATAGATATTTAATTTAAAAATAAATTGGAAGGTTTGCCCCAATTTATTTAAAAAAAAAACAGCTTACAAGCAAGCAATCTTTTTTCCAACAAGTTCAGGAGGGCCCGCCTTGATTAATTTCCTCTAAACTGGTTGCTGCCAATGTTGTAATTTTATATTTCTCTCAGGATTATTATTTTAATTTTTTTTCTTTTCTTTTAGTTCTTCGTTTGTGCTGCATGTTTGTTAAGACTTTTATTAAGTCGAAAGGGAGCGACACCAGGATTAGTTTGAATTTCAATTGATGTAATTTGTACTTGGTTTATGTTCAGTAAAAGTTTGGCCTATGGGCACTCTTCAAAACAAAAAAAAAAGAAAATCATTACCATATAAGACCTAGATCGGAAGAAACATGAATGTATAGAACCTTTAGTTTTTTTTTTTAAGCAAAACAAGAGTCAGAGCCCTTATCTTTCATATAAAATAAAAAAGTTTGTACAAGGAGATGCTAGCCAGTAGCTAGCAAATCTTGTACAGAGCCTTTAGTGATATGATACAATTAAAATTGACAAAAAGCTTTAATACTTTTCATTTTTTTTAGCTTTTAACATGGTACAATGGCATGTTGTTGTAATAATTTAATACTTAAACAGAACAAAGTAAAAGTACCAGTAAGTTTTCAAATAATTTTACAAGGGGCCTCTCAGCTTGTAACTTGATATTTAACTGTTCATATTTTATAAAGACGATTTTTGGACGATAGAAATACACGAATCTTCTCCATGGAATTTAGTGCCTTCACAAATTGCATCATATTTCTTAAATCTCTGATTCTCCTTGCTAATCGAGATGATTTATACAATTCTTTATGTGTTCATCTCTTTAACCTCGTAAATCTCATAAACCTCTAAACTTCAACGTGTTCATACTTTTTTTAGCTTCCATTTCACAAAATAATTCAAACTTGTGTCAAATAGCTCTCCTTTCAAGCAGGCAGATCCACGCTTTGAGAAGCATTTTGCTTGTACTTCTTGCCAACACTCGATGGTTGCAAAACAATCATCCGTATCCTCAAGTAGGACACATCTTTCCAAATATATCTTACCTAGTTGGAAAAAGAAGAAAAAATTAAGATAACTACAAAAGCTGATAAAGATGGACATTACTTGGCCTATACACCGTACTTTAGGGTGCGTTTGGATCATTGGAAGAAAGAAGAAGAAAAAAAATTATAAACAATTCAAACTCTTCACAAAGTTACACACTTCCCAATACTTCTTCCAACTTCTTCCCTTCTTCCCTTCTTCCCACACCTATCCAAACGCACCCTTAAAGAACCTAAATATGTCATCCAACTATTATGTTGTCGTCATAAATTCATTGAATCCCAGTATTCTTTCAAATATGTTTTTTGCGACTTTTTATGAAAGCAGATTTTTGAAAAATTAATATTTGCTATAAATTATGATAAGAGAAGAAACTTAAAAATAAATAATATTATATATATGATCTACCGCATTACAATAATATCATAAGGAGGGCAGTTAAGAAACATTGTTGAATTGCTCCAACAACCTATTTTATATAATTTAGAGGTTTTTAAATTGCTTTATGTTTGGATTTTGTAATAAAATCAGGATATTTTCAGGAAACAATTTTACTCTTAAATATTTTTCTTTTATAAATTAAGTAAGTATTTCATGGAGGCAATTATTATAATATTGTGTATTTTGTTCAAATATGCAACAGTTCATGTGTCTCATGTCTTGTGATTATTAAAGCACGAAAACTTAAGCCGAGAAATTTTGTTCAATATGGTTTGAAACTCAAAATTGAAATTATTTATGAAAGATTTTGCGCATTTTGGTTTCCAACTTATGCCTAGAGCACCTCACACTTGATGTGCCTTGTTGAAATGAAATCAACGTGAATGTACAGTTTAGAATGAAATTGGTTTATGAAAAAATTATTTTGGGTGACTATATTTATATAAAAATTTAAGTAAAACGCTCAATATCTTTTTTTTTTCTTTTTTTGTTACAATTATAGAACATAGCATATGAACTCTTTATATAGACTTAACAAGATTTTTCAATTTTTTAAACATATTTAATAATATTTAACCATACAATTATCTAGATGCATATATTACACAATTCAAGATAAACATATATTTTCTAATCCATTAACTCACCTAGGATATCAAAACTCATTTAGAGTAGGATATAAATCTAAGAAACGGATCTAAACTAGGTTTTAGAATGAGGCATTTTCAGAACCATTTTGATCAGGATAGTTCCAGCCTATTCTAATTCAGTACCCACATTGCTTACAAAATGTGTTCCAAGCTTCTCTAGGGTTCAGCCTTTTTCGTTTCTGATGTTTACGTAGTTCCGGATGAATTATAGTGCATTTATTTTATAAATTAAGAGTCAGGCTTACTTGTAGAACCTAAAGGTCAATCGGGAGGTAAATTGCACAGTTTAGGTCTTGATTTTAAGCTCTATAGGTTTTGGAAACTCAATTGAGATTAAGAGAATAGGTACCTCCTAACTATATTTAATTTCAGGTATTTGTATAGAGGATTGGATACAGGAGATAGTCTGACTTTTGATTAGTGTCTCAGAATTCATAAACTGACGAAGAAAGCTGAGTTGGGCTGTATTCTTCATTCTCTTTCTCATTTTCTGATAGTGTCAACAATGTCTAATAATCTATTTTTTAACAATTATTGTGGTATATCTCTAGTGAGAAATCTATATTCTCTGTGTGAATTTGTGAGCTCTGTTGCTTGATTCGCACAAAAAGTATTTTGGTACTAATTACTAACATTAATACGTTTTTTTTTTTAATATTTCTCTTGAATTCATTTTGCTTAGCGTTTGTTCTCTGAAGAAGCAATGACTAGTTGACGTGACAAAGTTCTTTATAATATTTAAGCTAGAAAACGAGCAACAATCATTGGGCTGTTAAGATTAAGCTTATAAAATGCGTATAGGAAATCTTTTTGTGCTGGATGGGCCAGAAATAATCTCATGTTGTGTTCTATGAGACTTGAAACTAACAAAATTTATGATTATTTTGATTATTAATAATAACTTTTTTAACGCCCTGTTTTCTCGAGCTCGTATGTGAGTATGTCAGCCATGTTTCACAATAACTTGTCGACTTGAAACTTATATATATGGTGGTACTGGTACATTTGTCAAATTCATTTTAGAAACTTTAACTATTGGTTGAAATCATAGACAATTGACATAGAGGTTGGTAAACCATTTGTCTCTGTTTTTTCCTTTGAATAATGGTCACTAAACCAATGATTGTGAAGGATCATTCGTCTATGTTTACATTGAATTTCAGGCGCTTGACCGCTTCAAGGATCATTTCGTGAAGAGAGAAAAAGTTGGAATGCAAATATCCAAAAAAATTAGACCTTTTATTCATATTTAAGTGGGCGCATATATACCATACATAGTTGATAGTTCGCCATGCTCCGTCCATCTATCCACCCACTAATATATTAAAGATTATTATCTATAGTGAACTCAAAACACAGAATTAACGATTAATAATATCACATTATCACGATATCTATATAAATATATACCAAAATTTATTAATTTACAATAATTTATATATATTGCTTGACAAATAAGTAGGTAAACCGCGCAGAGATAGATTCCGGATTTCCTATTTAAACTGGGTCTCACTTATTAATAAACAAGAAATAATATACAATCAAATTAATTGATTGGATGATTCCTTTCACTTTTCCAATCTCGATTCAATATTTTATTTATGTGTATTCACTTGATTTAAAAATACCTCATTTTATATTGTTTTAGTTAGACTATTTCTATGAATTATCGGATGTTCTTGACATTGGTAGGTGCTATTGAAAACCTAGCTCAATGATATATAGCGCTGGAACAAATTGACAATAGTATGAATTCCTGACGTTTGTATTATGATTTTAATTGCTATGAGATAATATTTAATGAATTTGTTAAATGTGCAATGTGCAAAGAGAGTATATTTTCAAAGGTATATTCATCCCCTTTTCTGATTTCTAATATATTATTTATTTTAAGCTTTTTATTTGTTGGTCCTTACGGTAAATCAAAAGAGGACCGACACTCAACTAATATAAAATGAGGTATTTTTAAAATCAATTTGCCTAACCTTCTTTGATTTAAGCAAGCGAATGCACGTAAATCAAAAGAGGACCGACACTCAACTAATTTTAAATATTCTTTCTTATTTTATACACAATTTTAAATGACTTATTATACTTAGATATCCTCTTTGTAAATTTCTTCTGTTTAGCTATTTTTACCCATATCTCCATCGATGCCTCTCTTCTTTTTCAATTCATCGATTTTTCCTCTCTTTTTTGCCTTTTTTGCTTTAATTCCTGGTAATGTTGTGTTAGATTTAGGTCTTCTTACAGAAAGGTGTTCATTGATAAGGGATTTTGTCAGAAACTTAATTTTATAAATATCAAACGCATAATGCAACTGGTATAGAATAAAGGTACTTGAATTTTCTTTTTTGCTTTTACATTTTATTTTTCATGTAATTTTTTTAGCTTTTATAATTTTTATGTTCAGTGGCATATAATCAATTAATAAAGTTTACTGTTTGTGGCTTTGTGCTAATGAGAGGAAGGTATCAGGATTGAGATTAATTGATTTACCGTATGCTTGAATTTTTTTTTTGAAAATTAGGTTTATTACCTTTCTTACAAAATTTATGATTTTTTAATGAAATTGACGTCTATGGTCCATTTATTACTGCATCTGTTCTTTTCAGTACTGATGTCGTTACTTTTAAAAAAAATTGTTTAATGCCCTTATATTGCGCTTGGAAAAATTAATTTTGTATCCAAACAGTCATTGACATCATAAAGAAGACGTAATTTCAGGAAATAAATAGCTTTGTTAATAAATATGGAAAACCAATTGTCATTTCAGGTTTGTTTACATTTGCTTCGTCTAAAAATAGCTTTGTCTGCAAACAGAAATAAAGTTGCATACTTTTCAGATCACCATAAGAAATATTTTTGGAGTTTGCTCTACTATCTTTTGTCATTTCTTAAATATTATGTATTTTAATTTACAGAATCAGTTTTATTTGATTTTCAATTTCACTTTTTATGACTCTTTGTTTTTAGTAAATCATGAACAATATAGTGCCGATTTCGTGCTTTACCAATAGGGTTAGAGGTGTAGTTCATGCAAGGGTCTTGAAATGATGGGAAGCTTTTGATCCTAGAAATGGTAATATCTGGTGCATGAACTTCGTTTTAATAGAAAATTGAACGATTCAATTTTTTTATTTCCTACAATAATTTTGGGATTATTTAATACCCAAAGCTGCTAAACAGAATTGCCTCATGGTTCATTTTCTCAAAATTTGCGGGAAATGTCACCAATTTGGATTGCAGCAAGTTCTATTTGTCACACGAAATAATTTTCAGAATGATGTCAGATATCTATAAAGAACAAGCAGCCGAAAAAATGATGTCAGATATCTAGGACATTAATTCCCCTTTTTACTTTTCCATCTTTCCATAAAAAGTATTAAAATGGCATATGACGGATAAAAAGATGGGGGGAATGGCTTGGGGTATTTTGTCAACATGAAAAATTAGATATGGAGAGAGATGATTTATACAATAAAAGTGGCAATTTTCTAAGTTAATTTGATTTAGGGTGGCAATTTTCAAAAGCTCCATTTTAGAGTGGCAAATTTCTAATTTTCTGACTTTACAGTGGCATAAAACTAATTTTCCCTTTAAGCAATCAGGCCATGCCGGCAAAAGTAGTTAGTAATGCTTTAGTGAGGGTAGAGATTCGTTAATTCTTTGACTATCATGTCCTCATCAGGCTGCTCCAGTTTGTGCTTCTTTTTCTTTTTCCTTCTCTGTAGATCAGCAGATATATCCACATCCATGGCCTCACCATCATCTGCCTCACCCTTGGATTTCTCTGTCTTGCTCTTCTTAGCAGGAGTCTCTTCTTTCTTTTTATTGCCTTCAATAGCAGAAAGTCAAAGTTTTAGTACCTTTTTTTAATAGGCATGGGAAAAAAAAAAACAATACCGATTGAATACAACGCTCACCATCCTCCTGATTCATGCTCTCAAGTGCAGTTTTCATCACATCCAAATTCTTACGAGGTACCACACCCTTCTCAAAGAAATCCAACCTCTCATCCACTTGCTTTCTTAGCTTTTCACCAAAAATACTTGTGCTGGTCTCTAAAAAAAGTTCAACAGAATCATTAGCTTGGAAGGACAAAAATAAAAAGAGATATATTCCACTGTTGCAAAATTCCTTCCGTGCTACATATTTCTAATCAGCTTTAACCTAAAGTATGAACCAGACAAACACAGCCAGACCAAGCAAAGAAAACAAGAACCCGAACAATATAGGTCCAGTACCGGTCCACTACCTACTACTGGTACCTACACAACACAGCATGTAAACATTGAACTACATAAACCACCATGAATTTCTAACTGTGATCATCCTGAGAAGAAGTCTGCCCTGGAGGCAAAGGAGCACTTGTTAACGTCCAGATGCACGACGGATAAAAGAAGAGTGGAATATGAGACCATACTTGGGTGTGTTTCCACCAGTCTTCAATGCTCTTCAACCAAATTTTACAAATTAAAATTGATAAGGATACCGAAAAAAAGTCAAGTGTGAGACATAAATATTCTCATGTAAGTTTCTAAAAGGCTTGACTATCACACCAAACACAACATATGCAGACTAATGTAATACTTTATATTATCTAGATGCTTTAATTATGTGTTCATTTTCACAAATACTCCCAAATAGCCAAGAAAAAATGAAAACCCAAATGTGAGCAGACATATAGATAGGCAGAGAGATAGAGAGGAGAGGGCAAAGGGGTACTGTTATGCTTATGATAATCTAAAATTCAAACAAAATTGGGTCAATAGATCAAACCTGAAGAGAGCTTTCTCAGCACCAAGTATCTGAAGTGTAGAAGCAGGGCACTTTGCCAGATTTGAAAGGCTACCAGCACGACAAATTAAACGTGCACCAATCACCTCACCAATTAGATAAGTAAGATTTGGTGCAATATCATTCATCATGGTAACAAGATAGTCATACAACTTCTTCCTGTGTTCAGAGAGATTGATGACCCTCTGAGCAAATTGTTGCACATTTATCAAGTCTATTGGAGAAATGTCTCGTCCTGAAAAAACCACATACAGTATCTCAAATTATAAACCATATTATGGACATAAATGAACCCATCACAGGCCCTGTACTTATATTTTATATACATTCTACCAACATGCAAACAGTGTTACTTCATAACTTTTTTATACCACAACAAAGACATCAACTGATAATAATATCTATAAATTTCTCAGAAAATATCTAAAAAAAAGAGCTGTTTTATTGTCCAACAACCCCAACAAAGTCTTACCAGCGAATTCCAACTTAAATGTATCAATCAGACTATCAATTAAATGGTAACAGTTAACACCAGTACCAGCCATATTAAAGGGAGATGGATAGATATGAAGAAATGAAAAGTTACCCATGGATGCTTTGGCTGCTTCAACAATGTCTTTTGCCTTGTCCTCATCACCGACAATGTCTGCCAGAGCCAGTATGTGAGTCTCAGACAAGTAAGACTTGTTCTCAACAAACTTAGCAATCTTTGCATAGAGATAATTGTCGTTCACAATTTTCACGAGCTCGGGGAAATGGTAGCCATACCACTTTCTGCAATGGCAAAGGAAAAGGTTACAATAGTGTGGTTGGTGTAGTAAAGGTTACTAAGGTTAGGTGGTGTAAGGTTAGTAATATTTGGGATTAGTGGGGTAAAATGGTGGAGTCAGAAATTAGAAGAGGCTAGCGCTAATTCAAGATTAGTGAATGTTGTTTGGTGTGGTATGTCGAGGTTAGTAATATTTTGAGATTAGTGATTATTAGAGCTATAATTATTATTGATTATTAGTACTATAATTATTAATTATTAGTATCATTATTAATAATAGATATGGCTAAATTATAATAATGCCAGGTAAGGGTTATAATCAACTAGTGGCATAAATCTAATTTTGTCATTTAGTGATAGTAAAAAATAGTTTGTCATTTAGTGATGAATTTTTTTATTTTTTATTCTTTATTTTTAAAGTAGCATAAACTTAAAATCACCCTAAATAATAATGATGATCTATTATTATAAATTAAGCTTTGGTTGCATTGTTTAGTATAGCCCGGTCCCAAGCCCGGGTAAAAGGAGGAGAGTTGTGATAGGCTAGGCGAGCCAACGTAAAAATCCCAGTCATCTCTATGGAAATGAAACCCAATTACTTTTCGTTGGGGCGTAACCCTCTTAGCGACGCGTCTTATCGGAACCCGGATGAGATGATAAATGAGCAAGGGCCGGGTCGCCACCCCTTTAGTGGCGCGCCTTATCGGAACCCGGATAAGGTGATAAGTGAGCAAGGGCCGGATCGTCACTCCCTTAGTGGCGCGCTACATCAGCGCCCGGATGTAGTGGCAAGTAAGCAAGGGTCTTCGCACTTTTCACGACGGGTGCGGGGGGCAAGGAAGATAGTCAGTGAGAGTAGGATTCGTTTAGGTAGTTGGAATGTAGGGTCTCTAACAGGAAAGTTAAGAGAGTTAGTGGATACGGCGATTAGGAGGCGTGTGAACATCTTGTGCGTACAAGAGACAAAGTGGACGGGCCAAAAAGCAAAGGAAGTGGAGAACACCGGTTTCAAGCTGTGGTACACTGGAAAAGAACGGGGCAGGAATGGAGTAGGTATCTTAATCAACAAGAGCCTTAAGAGTGGAGTTGTCGACGTGCGGAGACAAGGGGATAGGATCATTCTAGTGAAGCTAGTTTTGGGGGACTTAGTTTTGAACGTCATTAGTGCTTATGCACCACAAGTAGGACTAAGTGAATCCATCAAAATCCAATTCTGGGAAGATTTAGATGGTATGATTAGAAGTGTGCCAACCACTGAAAAGCTCTTCATCGGAGGAGACTTCAATGGACATGTAGGTGAAACTAGTGGAGGGTTTGAGAGGGTGCATGGGGGTTTTGGGTATGGTGATAGGAACCAAGAAGGTGAGGACTTCTTGAACTTGGCCATAGCTTACGACCTCATGATAGCTAACACCTTCTTTAGAAAAAGACAATCCCACTTAGTTACCTTTAGTAGTGCCCAACACTTTTCCCAGATTGATTTTGTTCTTGCTAGGAGAGAGGACATACGAGCCTGCATGGATTGCAAGGTTATACCTGGGGAATGTGTCGTCTCACAACACAAACTTGTGGTTGCTGATTTTCGCTTTCCGCTGCGTTCTAGAGTAGGTAGAGGCGCTCGAGTTGTGAAGACGAAGTGGTGGAAGCTCAAAGGAGACGTGTCTCATACTTTTAGGGGCAGAATGATTGAAGAAGGTCCGTGGAAAGCATGTGAAGAAGCAAACAAGATGTGGGAAGATATGTCAGCTAGCATTCAAAAGGTAGCTACGGAAGTGCTTGGAGTTACTAAAGGAAGCAACCGCGAACCCAAAGATACGTGGTGGTGGAACGACGAAGTGCAGAAAGCTATTAAAGAAAAGAAAGAATGCTACAAACGCTTGCACCATGACAAGACCGACGACAATGCGCAGAAGTACAAATTGGCCAAGAAGAATGCAAAGAAAGCTGTGAGCGAAGCAAGAGGTCGGGCTTATGAGGATCTATACCAGAAGCTGAGTACGAAGGAGGGTGAGAAGGACGTGTATAAAATAGCCAAGCTTCGAGATAGGAAGACGAGAGACTTAAACCAAGTGAAGTGCATCAAGGACGAGACTGATAGGCTTTTAGTGAGGGACGACGAGATCAAGAATAGGTGGAGGGATTACTTCAACAAGTTATTCAATGGAGAGGATGACGACTTAGGAAATGTGTTGAACGACTCCTTTGATGACTCCAATAGACGTTTTGTTAGGAGAATTCAAGAGTCCGAGGTGAAAGAAGCCTTAAAACGAATGAAAGTAGGTAAGGCTCTAGGACCTGATAACATACCAATCGAAGTATGGAGGTGCCTCGGAGATGTGGCTGTAGTTTGGTTAACCAAACTATTCAATAGTATTTTCCGATCAAATAGGATGCCAGATGCGTGGAGGAGAAGCACTCTAGTACCAATCTTCAAGAATAAAGGGGATGCTCAAAGCTGTACAAACTATAGAGGGATTAAGCTTATGAGTCATACAATGAAGCTTTGGGAGAGAGTGATAGAACATCGCTTGAGACGGATGACAAACGTTTCGAAAAACCAATTTGGTTTTATGCCTGGGAGGTCAACCATGGAGGCCATCTTCCTAATAAGGCAATTGATGGAGAGTTATCGGGAGCGAAAGAAGGATCTACATATGGTTTTCATTGATTTGGAGAAAGCATACGACAAAGTGCCAAGGAAAGTTATGTGGTGGGCACTAGAAAAGAAGAAAGTCCCCACAAAGTATGTTACCCTCATCCAAGACATGTATGATGGTGCCGTTACTTGCATCAGGACATGTGATAGTGTAACTAGTGACTTTCCTATTAAAATAGGACTACATCAGGGATCAGCTTTGAGCCCGTATATTTTTGCCTTAGTGATGGATGAGATCACGAAGGATATACAGGGAGAGATTCCTTGGTGTATGCTCTTTGCGGACGATGTGGTGTTAGTCGATGAGAGTAGGACGGAGGTCGATAGAAAATTGGAATTGTGGAGACGAACTCTAGAGTCCAAAGGGTTTAGGCTTAGTAGAACTAAGACGGAGTATATGGGGTGTGAGTTTAGTGGGATACGACCAGTGGACGGAGATGTCTGTCTAGACGGGCAGGTAGTACCTACGAAAGATACTTTTCGATATTTAGGGTCGATGCTGCAGAGCGATGGCGAGACAGATGAAGATGTTAGTCACAGGATAAGAGCGGGGTGGGTGAAATGGCGACAAGCATCAGGCGTCCTATGCGATAAGAAAGTCCCGCAGAAGCTAATAGGCAAGTTCTACAGGACAGTGATTAGACCTGCGATGTTGTATGGCGCAGAATGTTGGGCTACTAAAAGACGACATGTCCAGAAGATGAGTGTAGCTGAGATGCGTATGTTGAGGTGGATCTGCGGTCACACGAGGAAAGATCGGATTAGAAATGATGACATACGAGATATGGTTGGGGTCGCACCAATAGAGGAGAAGTTGATCCAACATCGTTTGAGATGGTTTGGACATATCCAACGCAGACCTCCAGAGGCACCGGTACGTATCGGAATTCTTAATCATTTCGAGAACACCCGGAGGGGGAGAGGGAGACCAAGATTGACATGGGAAGAAGCGATGAAAAGAGACCTTAAAGAATGGAACGTCTCCAAGGAGTTGGCGATCGATAGGAGCGCTTGGAAGTTAGCAATTCATGTACCGGAGCCATGACGTAGGAACTTAGGGGTAGGAGCGATGCCATAGGTTTGTAGGTCCCTCTATTAGGTCATGGTCGAGGTCTAGGTTTCTACTATTACTATTATTATTAGAGGTATTATTATTAGTATGGCTAGTCTTACTATTAGTATTTTTATGTTTTGTATTTTTTTTTTTTGTTCTTGTTCTTGGATGTGTTCTCTTGTTGGGTTTCTTTCTAGCCTACCCCAACTTGTTTGGGACAAAAGACTTAGTTGTTGTTGTTGTATTATTATAAATTAATGAACACAGGCTTATTAAGGCTGAGAATGTTATCATGCCACACCAGGTAAGGCCTGTTAAGGCTGAAAGTGTTATCAGTCCATGCCAAGTAAGGGTTATGCCTGTTAGGCAAAGGTACATACAGGTGTGCGTTATGCCTATCTCGAGATTTGGTTTGACCACTATCCGATCCGTATCTGATCCGTTTTCATCCCTAGAGCTAGTGCACTCACCCTTGGTTAGCACTGACCACATTCTCACCAAATAAACCCTAGTTCGATAGTATCCCGAGGGAACCTTTAACATGTACAATAAAAGAAAACACCTTCAAAATAAAATCAACAAACCTGACTATCATAGAGAAAGATTTTATGTCCTTGTCAAGTGTATCCAATGAGAAAATGGCCTGAATAACCATGATATCCACCTGATTCACATTGGACTTCACCTTTGCTCTGCTGTCACTGTGACCCAAACCAAGCTGTAACTGTGACCCAAACCTTTTCTCCAAGTCTGTTGGCTGCAACAAACATAAGACGGACAACTGATTCTCCAATTATAATCCAACCATGACTTAAAAAAAAATACTAAAATAACATGAGAATTGAGGACGGGGTTATATAAGCAGGACTATGAATATTGAACCCCAATTTATGCTTGCAGCAGTTTTTTACAACACAGATTCCAGTGCTTTGACAGCATGCAACTTGAAAATCATTGATTAGAGAAGTTTAAAAAAAAAAGGTATAAAATAGAAATATCAAACCATCCAATCTTTGATGAACTTAGCAAAGTGCAGCCTGACCCCTCGAAGAAGCTCAAGCACAAACTCATTGCTTTGACAGGGGATTTTAGTGACTTCACTGATATGAGAACCAACTTTGGGCTCAGAAACCCCAACACAGAACTTTGCCTTCTTTCCTTCCTTCACTTTTGGCAGATTCAGTTCCAGAAAGTTTCTCAACCCATCAGTCATTATCCCTACACAATAACAAAGGTTCATGATTGCATGACTTTTCTAGAAAAAAAGAAGTTCAGCATGCAAATATCCATATCCATATCCATAGTCCTTTAAATAAATAACAACAAGTTACTATGCATCATTTCATTATTGAACCAAAGAAATCATAATTATCTGATAAATTGCAGTAACATGAAGTACTAAAGCTTGTACTTCAGGCACATACCTAGTTTGAATTTAGTTCTTACCTTCAGAGACAGCGTTGCACTGGTTAAGACCATCAATCGCAGAAGAGGAAGGCGAGAAAGCAGTGAGCTTCACGACCTGACAGAACCGATTGAAGTCTACGGTTGAGTCCCGTACAGCCTGGGTATCTTGCGCTATCTCGTCCATCCCGTACGCATGGAACAGAGCATAGCCAAAGGGCGACTCAAATAACAAGTACAACGCCATGGAGCGCAAGAGCTTCGATCTAGAGGAATGAGTGTTTCTAACCCCTCTAGGGTTTAGGGTTTAGAGGATTTGGCGGAGGCGAACGGAGCGATGAAAGGAGGAAAAAAACAAAAAGGCAGCGCGAACTAATTGCGTTAGGACAAGTTTCTCTACAAATATAAAAAAGGGCTCTGAATATTTTATATTTTCCAAAAAGGCCAGCGCCCAGCAGTCACCGTCTTTTATCTTTCCAAATTAAATATCCCTGCATTTGTGGAAAACAATAATTAGTATACACTAATTGAAGTACCTACCTTCCTACCGTCCACATTTTATAAATTATAAATAGAAGTTATTTCTTTCTTTTTAATTGTGCAACTAAATAGCAAATATTTTATAAAGTAAACGTTTGTATCAACTAAACTTATAATAAGCCACAACAAATATATAAAAAACAAAATAAAAGGATCCTATATTACCAACATAACGTCTAATCTGGTATTATTTTAATTGCAACTTAATTATTTTGTATGTTGGCTTCCATGATGTAAATATGTGTCTAGTCTATTGGCTATTATTCAATAATCTAATACCATTTTCAGAAAAAAAAACACATATTGGATTATATTTAACAATGCCACTTTGGTCTAATTTCTCTCTCAAAATAAATGCCAGTAAATTATTTTTAGTCATTTTTTTAGACTTATTTTTAATTTTGCTGAATATGACAACATTTTTATCCAAAAATTAATTCCCTTTACTCATTTTAGTACTGTAGGTACATTTATCTATTTATTAAGTCTTTTTTTAATTGCTTAATCCAAAGTGTCAAATGTGAAAGTCCGTTGAATAAAGTTCATGTATAGAACTCCCCAAAGAGAATGTCCTTGATCTTGAAATAAATTGTAAGTAACGATAGTCTAATTAACAAGCATTTGGTTTTCTTTTTTTTTTATGAAGATAAATTAGGGTCAAGTCTTCTAATTTATTTTTAAATTAAATATCTATGAAAGATCTCTCCAATTAGATTTTGGACCTACGACATCAAAAATATTATATATTAAAACTCATGGCCGCATTTTAAAGTTTAAAATACGGTAAAAAATAGAATCAATTTTTTTACACTATTATTTATATAAATTAAAAATAGTTTAAAAACTAAATATATTTGAAAATCTAAGATAGATATATTTGAAAGTCTAAGATAATTCATGTCTACAACAATCACGATACTACAATCTTGCGTTGATCGTTGCGTTATAGGACAAAAATATTTTGTCTTTTGCGTCTTGCGTTCAATCGAAACAAAAATTGTTGCGTCAATCGTTGCATTTGAATTGAACGATCAGAACGATTAACCGTTTAAATTTCTCATCCGTTTTGATAGATCAAAATATCATCCGATAAATTGATGATTATTCAAAACATCCAATGTAGTGAAGATAAACAAACAATGATTAGTCAATATATGCAAACTTTGATAATTATTTTACAGAACAATCCTTAAAAAAATTAGAACAAGACCAAAAATTTTACATGGCCCGCCATCTCCAACTAAATCCCAAATACCAAAAAAAGTCAAAAATGAAAAGGAAAATTAGAACTAGAGAAATAGCGAGTCCCTAACCTTTTTACGAAGCTAAAAACATCAATACTTGTACCAGTAAAGTGCTAATCCTTTCTACAAAAGAAATTTGCATCTAAACTTATAAAGTAAAATGCATCTTCATCTTTGCCAAATTGCGCTCATAATTAAAATTGAATGCTTTACCGGTATCATTCTGCTGAACCAGTACATCTTCTGCCAGTATATCAGCAAAGACATACCAGTACATCTTCTGCTAAACACAAAAAAAAAGTCAGAGGAAAGCTTAGCAAAAATCTGATTAAACAAATACAAATCAGAACATGCTAGGAAATTGACACGATGCAGAGGCGAGGGAATGACAACCAGAAAACTAATTCGAGAACAATCACATTCACCATGCCATTGTTTCATCACCGACACGATCATCATCACCACGGAGAGAGAGAGATACTAGCGGAGAGAAAGGGGTACTAGCAGAGAGAGTCATAGTTACTGACGGAGAGAGGGACAGGTACTGGCGGAGAGAGAGAGAGAGGGGTACCGGCAGAGAGATGACGGAGAAAGGTAGCAGTACTGGCGGAGAGAGAGGGTTTCGGGATGGAACAAAGGCGTGCAAGAGGCGAGATGTGTTCGGTGGAGATATGAGCGGCGCATAATACCTAATGAGTCGCCTCTCCATCGTTCTCTCAGCTTAGGTATCTCTGCTGTAGCATAGTAGAATTTACCACGAAACAGACGAAATAAACGATCACGAAATAATTTTGTTTCGTTAACCGTTCCGTTCTGAGACGAAACTGTGTTTCTATTTGCGTTATCCGTTCCGTTCATTAAACGAAACCAAAATTCTTAACCGTTATCATTCTGTTTCGGACGAAACGAAACGAAAAAACGATCGAAACGGCTACCCTTTTCAGCCCTACGCATGAAAGTATGGCGAACCGTTGGCCCATTTGGAAAATTTTAAATGTCCAGATTCCTATTTGACATTTGTAGAGAGGTTTAGGTCTTATGACGTTAAATTAATAAATATAACTTGTTTATTTTTTATATTGTCCAGAACATATCTCTCTTAAACTTTACTGAAATTGTTCGTTGTAGTCTCATCTTAATTCTTAGTTGTACTTTAAGAAATGTTTCATATACCGATGAAAACAAGATTAGTTCGTCTTATGACGTTTAAGTAGAGGAAATCTAACAGGACCTTCTCCAAGGTTCTTGCTGGCTTTTCGTTATTTTTTTATCCTGAAAAGGTGTCAATTAATTGAATTGGAGAGAAGGTGAGAGAATATATTCTCTTACAAAACGAAAGTGGCGCTTAGTCAGAAGTGATACAAACCTGAGTCATTGCTTAATACTGTTTTGGCAGATGCACCAGCTTTAGCTCAAAAAATTGTAACGAGTAATTAGCATTGCAGTTTAGTATGTACTAGAAGATTCAGGAGATAAAATATGATAATTATATTTAATAGTTGTGCTGATGTACTAATGTTGATCGAAATAAAAGGAAACTCCGTCTTTAATTTTTTTTTCTTTATTGCATTGTATTAGTTCCCGACTTTTTTTAAGAAAAAAATTAGAAAACATACACACATTGTTAACCGTTCCGTTCTGAGACGAAACTGTGTTTCTATTTGCGTTATCCGTTCCGTTCATTAAACGAAACCAAAATTCTTAACCGTTATCATTCTGTTTCGGACGAAACGAAACGAAAAAACGATCGAAACGGCTACCCTTTTCAGCCCTACGCATGAAAGTATGGCGAACCGTTGGCCCATTTAGAAAATTTTAAATGTCCAGATTCCTATTTGACATTTGTAGAGAGGTTTAGGTCCTTTCGGAAAAAAGCCCCTGCTAAATTTTTTTCCGATATTGTCCTCTGCAATCTAGAGCACATTTCCTTCGTTTTCTCCACTTTTCTTTCCCTCCTTTCTCTTTACTTTTAAAGTTTGGGCTTTTGAATTTCGGGTTTGAGAGATTGAGGATCAGCTTTTGAGCTTGAGCACAATTTGGGTTTTCATCTTTTTGAGGGGGGACCTAGACACTTATTTAACCGAAATTGGCCTATTGGCCCGTTTGCATACTTAACTTAAGCAACATTAGAAAAAAAATCATCATGAAAATTTTAAGGTTGAGTAATTTTAAGAGGCATAAATGGTTTTAGAATAGTGTTGCTTATGCGGAGAACAAACTAGGCTAAATTAACACTTGGTTGATGCATTGATTGTACATTGTTCCTTGTCAGTCAATTCGAATCTAGTAAGAATAGTAAAGATAGCTTTTCTTATAGAACAATTCATGTAACCTTAGTAATTTTGCACTAAGTCATGGGAGACTGGGAGTGCTTATATTAAGAAAAATCAGTGAAAGTTAGCTTTATAGTGAGGTTTGGAGTTGATTAATTTGTGACATCGATACAATTTAGTACACTGATGAATGATGATATTCAAGTTAACGAGTAGTGATGATTTGCCAGTAATTGACCTTCAGATATTGTAATTCTTGTTTTATTTAAGTACTTTTGTTGAAAATTTCATTCAGATGAAAATTCATCCGTTAATGGAAGAAATTAATATAGTAAGTCAGGAATTTTTGAAATATGATGAAAAAAATGGTCAGACCCTTTACACTCAGCACCTCCAGGCACCAATCACCATAGCTGTCCAATTTAGAGATAGCAGGATCTGATAACCTCGACAGCGGCTGCAAAGTATGAAAAGGGGGGGTGGGGAGAAACACCATAGATAACCTAAGAAAAAAAACTGGATTTAGAACTAAGTGCTTCTCATCTGAACTCAGAAATAAAAGTGAGAACCAGAACCTTGCCTCATCTGTTATACTGTGAACCAAACCATCCATTGTTCTGGCCTTGCTCTGAAAAGAATGTACGCATTGTGTTCCTTCCAAATAATACATACCATGGTGACAAGATACGCGGACCAGATTTTTTGTCATTCGAGGCAGCACACTTCTCAGGGATCAAAGACTGATGCAGCAATATTGTCTGAAAGCAATTTCTTTCTTTTTTTAGGTTAGGTGGCGAGAACCATGTCAGCAATTGTATTTCATTAAAAAAAAAGATCACAAAAGAAAGTATTTACAAGGAAGAAAAAAAATAGAGTAAAAAATTACAAGAAATACAAAAAAAACTAAAAGCCAAGGTAAACTAAGAAGGGGCAAAAATAAGGGGAAGAAGAACCAAGGTAAGCTTAAATATGCTTCACCACAAGTCCACCGAGGTAGAAATTTCCTTTAGTAGTAGACGAGGAATAGTAGCAGCTCCATTGAAGGTATGAACATTTCTAGCCCTGAAAAGAAATTTCCAAAGACCTGTCTTCCTAAGAACAGCAGACCAGATGGCAATCACAGTTGGGCAGAGAAAGAAAAGTTTCAGTGCTGTCTCTTGAGCACCTGTGATGCACATTATACAACCAGTTTCATGGATGGGTTCGAAACTCGGCTGGGGGGTCTTTCATAGAAATTTAATTTAAAAATAAATTGGATGGCTAAGATCTCCAATTTATCTTCAAAAAAAATGGATGGGCAATGCTTCTTCTTTGTCACAACAATCTGACATGTACGAGTCAAACAGAGGTGAGTTTCATATTCAGTGTACATTGACTCTCCATTGCAGCTGGTTGTTTGCAGATTTAACTGAAGATTTGCCAGAATGTTTCATGCCACCTCATTTAACCAGGCCTATCAGATATGCCGATCTGCTGTGCAAAAGCATAGCCCTAGCAGGGAACAATTCAAGGAAGGCTTGCTGGAAATTATCAGCTATTTCATTGATGAAGGTGGAGACCTCACATGATTTAAGGTTCTTTTCCGCTGTTCATTGGTGCTCTCTACTTACGTGTGACACTTATTTTAAGAGAGAATGATGATTCATTTTTCTAATATCAAATTATGAGTACTTTATTTGGAATTTTGTAGATCACAGTTAGAACCTCCTGTGATGAGTTACATGCCACTGGAACCAAAAAAAACAGTCCAAATCAACGCCACCCATCATTTTTTTTTGGCGTAATTAAATATAGGCACCATAGCTTTTGACAAGGAAAAATGGATGAAATAATATTTTAATCAACAAGACGATTGATCGACCGAGTTCAAGCATTCATACACAGTTGAGTGTCTTTGGAGAAATAAAAGGAGTATATTGCTTTTAAGAAATCATAAGAAACCAATATACATGCATACCTAAAATCCTAAAGTCCCTAATCAATCTCTAGGCACCTTCTTATGACTTCTGATGGCACGTTCACCTGCCGACCGCTTGATCGACTCAATCCTTTGCAACCTTATTTGCTCTCTGAATTTTGCAATGAATTCATCCGCCTTCTTATCAACCTCATTCACCTCTTCTTCATGCAGTCTCTTCTTCCCTTCTAATTTTTCAGTATCAAATTTCGGCTTCTCTATCATCTCTTTATCAGAGTACCCTACAATTTCTTCCTCATCCTCTAATTCACTGTACGTGCTGTCTGAAACCTCATCGGAATCAGAAGACATGGAAACCCTTTCGACAGTATCATCATCTCTCGGTTCCATAACAGCCTTCTTACGAGGTTCAATCGGCGCCTCTTTTGATCTAATTGTTCGCACTGACTTGGCGACCAGAGAAGGAGACGAAGAACTGGTTCTGTCAAATAATATCCTTGTCCTTGGTTTGTTTGATCTCATGCTCACATCCTTCAATTCATCCTTAAAACTTCTCATGGTTGACTTTGCTTTTCGATCTGACAAAGGTGACTGGTATCCATGACCGAGAAAAGGAGGAGGGGGTGGAGGAGGGGCTGGTGGCCGGGATGCATTTTCCTTGTACAAGGTCTTCTTCTTCTCAGAGGTCTCTCTGCTCAAAGAGAGTGAAGGAGAAGGAGAGAGTCGTTTTGAGCGCGGGCTGGACAAATTTACTGATTTGATCTTAGGAGCAATGAATTCATCCTTTGTCTCAATTCGACCCGACCTAGACCTCCATGGTATAGGAGACGGCAGAACAGTAGAAGTTTCAAATGTATTGGATTCTTCAGATTGTGGGTTCAAGCTCCGAACTGGTAAAAACAATGGCTTATCAATAACAGTGGCAGGTCTACTCATGTCAACTTGGTTGTTCCAGATTTGTTGTACCTTACCCTCCTCTTCTCCCTCTTCTTCCTTGTTATCTAAACCAGGAAGAATTTGTGAGACATGGGAGTTTGGGCTGTTGGGTTCAAACCCGAGCTCCTTACCGGGTACCATTTCTGTATTCCTACGGCTAAAAAGCCCATAAGAGATCACTATGCCTATAAAGAGGAGATGAATAAGCTCCCAAAATTTGTTCACAATCGTTTGATTTGTAACAAATTCAGGTGCTTGCGAAGGAAAAAGAGGCAGGATCAATGCAAGGAACATAAACAATAGAGCTTTTTGGAGGAATGGTCTGTTGTTTGGTCTGAGCAGAGATGCCAATTGTGCCATTGGAGAAGGAAAGAGAAGAAAAGAGAGAGAGAAAGAAGGTGCTGAAATGTGATGTTCTTGGTTTCTGTGTGGTGTGGATTCGACTTTCCTTTTTGCTTTTGGGTTGGTATGTGTTCTTTCTTTTGAATTTGGAGTTTGGAGAGAAAGGAAGGCTTGGTGAGGAAGGGAAAGAGGAGAGAATGAAAAAGAGTGGGAATTTAAAGGAGAATTAAGAGGATAGTAGAAGGTCAGGCGACAGCAATTTGTGCGTTTCTTTTCGAATCAAACGTGTTTGGGTGTTCATATGTGGCGTTTGAATTACATAGGTCTATACAACACCTTCGGTGTACCTCATGCCATAATATCAAAAAAAAAACGAGAAAGACAATGATATATACTCCGGGTTTCTAAACCAATGTAAAAATTACGCATACGGGCCTATCCAGTTTTTAAAAAAAAACAATGTAAAAATTATTTTAGATAATAGTCTAATAGATATGGTAAGTTTCTTTAGACGTTGATAACGGATTCTTCAAATGAACTTCAAACATAGAAATCCTGCCGAAGAGTATATCTTTAGTCGTCAAACTAAAAAAACTGGTTCTCATTGTAATAATTTAAATAATATATTTACTTAAGTACATATTGTCTGAAATATGTTTTTGATATTGGATAAAATGAATAAAGCTAGTGTGTGTTTAAGTTCGAGAGTTGAGTCATAAAACATTTGTAGTAAAAAATAAATAAATAAATGAACTTCTTTGATAAGAATAAACAATTTCGGCCACAATAACATACTATGCTATATTATAAGAAATGATAATTTGAAAATTATTTATTTTGACAATCTTTAAAATAAAGTTCAAATTTGAATTTCAAAATCACAGGCATGAGTCGATATGCTTATCTATAAAACAAATGATGAGATTTGATTAATGTTTCACAGTTAATTAACTAACATGAATTTCATTGTTAGACTATCTATATATCTAATAATATGTATGCACAACTTTACTATTGAATTTTCATTCTTTTTTGAATTGATTGAAAACACATATCAAAAATATATATATTGTCAATTGATTCCTCTCATATATATAATAATATATCATCATGTCGTGATATGATATTGATTCAATAAATTTATTATGTACAGAACTCTTCCCATCAAAGTAAGAGATAGGCATGTATATCAATACAATAAAAATTGTACTTGAGTAACTATAACGAACACTTCAAACGTTGGAGTCATTTTCGTACGGATAACAGTTCAGTTCTCACTGGATGCGAAAGAGAAATAAGCTTTATTTTATAGAGTAGGCTATGCCACTCTAAATAGTTTTATTTCAAATTAAAGAAAAAAAAACTATACTGAACACTTTGGTAAAATGGCTAAATATGGAGGATAAACCAAATATATCATTTCTCACACATTACAGAACTATGACAAATACATGTTCTGTCATAAAATTGTTGTTAGAATTAATACAATTTTTAGTTACCAATTTACTCTATGAAAATCTTGAAGAAACACTGAGACTTTTCAAAAAGGGGAAAAAAATCACTTTAAGTCCGGTAAAAGCAAACCGTTTGATGACGGAATAAATGGGTAGAGGCCGTTATGATGAGATGAACAAAAATTTTCCAACAAAGAGATCCTCTGATTGCAAAAATTGTTTTACGAAAACAGAGACACTGTTACATGCACTGTAGCTTTTACATCGTCACAGAGGAACCGCACTGGGCCAGGGATACATCATGCATTCGCAAACTATATGTGGCATCATGTATTCATGTGGGACTTTGTTGTAGCCGTTAGCTTTTGTTGCCTCCCTCTCCTCTCGTTCCTCTGTGGCATTGGTACAGATGGCTCCATGCACCGTCTCTGAGATTAAATTTTATCATTTAATTGGAAGGGAAGATTCTGCTATTAATATTTTGGTTGCTCCAAATATCAATATTTTGTTATTTACTTAGGTTTTAAATTTTTAAATTTGAACGTTAAATCCAAACTGTTATTATTATTTAATTTAACGAACAAGTTTCACCGATATTAAAGCAGACGAAGTACACAAAAGGGAAAAACATAAAAAGCAAATAACAAGGTGAATTGCAATTAAGCCGTTAATTATCTGTTGCTCCAAGCCTCCAAAAGCAATACAGAAGATGCTTATCTATTAGCTTTTACATGTGTATAAATAAAAGAGAAAGTTGTGAGTCACAACTTTTTTGGGACTCCGTTTGGATAGATGTGGGAAGAAGGGAAGAAGGGAAAAAGTGGAAAGAATTATTGGGAAGTGTGTAACTTTGTGAAGAGTTTGAATTCTTTATAATTTTTTTTAGGTCTTCTTCCTTCTTCCTTCTTTCAATCCCATCCAAACAAGACCTGGATGATGCGTACATGAGCGTCTTCTTTTACGGTTAATACCGACAAATTCAAAACTCTCTTCGCGACTTCCAGTAATATTGTTGAGGCATAGTTAATGTTGGTGTGCTTCGAGCCTAAGTTGTCGCAAATGTATACGAGACAAATTTTTATTTTTTTTTAGTAAATGTATGAGAGCTTACAAAATATACGGACGAATACAAAATTTTAAAATTGTAGAAATCAATTTTATGCATCCTAAATTGAAAATTTACGGTGCTTTGCAAAGTAAAAAAAATATATAAAAATTTGTTTAATTCGGACTATTTTTTTTAAAATGTAAGTCTCAAAGAGCCGATCCAAACCATTTCATTTGTTCTCCCCATCAAAATCTTGTTGCCAACGAAAATTTATATATTTTTTCAGATTTTTTAACAATTCGTTTCTGTTTTTTTATTAAGAAAACCTTGATCTAATTAATTATAAACCCTCCAATAATACTAATTTTAAATACTTCTTCCTATTTCTTCCCTTCTTCCATTCTCAGCTATTATCCTTTTTTGAAATCTAAATTCCTTATCGATCCAATGTGCCGTTACACACATGTACCCCAAAGTGGCACTTGAGGTCCAAATGTCGCTTGTAAATGACACACGAGAATCCAATCCTTCAAACTCAGCCAATATAGCATCACGACCAGCCTTAAAGATAGCGACACAATCTTCTCGCATCGTTTGACGCCCAATAGACTTGTATTCCGGTCTCAATGACCGCATAGCCGGTTCCCAAAATCGATTTTCAATTACAGAAAATGGAAGCTCACCATCAACAAAAAGAAGGTCCAAAAGACCTCGTGTCAAGTTGGGATCGAACTTGAAAGTAGCAGGATCGAATAGATCATCCATTTGAAGGGCTAATATCTTTTCCCTTTCTTCGTCACCAATCTTTTTGCAACTCGCAGTAAGGTGTCGTTTCATGTGTGAAGTCCCCGAGTTCTTATGCTTAGTCAAAGTGTTATCACAGTGTCGGCAGACCACTTTTTGCCCTACAATCTCATCAAAATGGTCCCAAACTATTGATCTTTTCTTCGAACGGCTTGATCTGATTTCAACAGTCTCACTTCGGCTCTCACTTTCTCCCACAACAGCATCACTATCAAGACTTGGTTGGTCATAGAACGACATTTTGTCCCTACAAAAAGATATACAAATTTATGTTATAAGGAAATACAAAAAAGCAAGTACAAAAGCAATCAATCACTGTTGTCCATCAACCAGTAAGCAGCATGAGTTGTGTTAATTAGCTATTGTATTCCTAGAGGATTCATTATAAAGGTGTTTTAACACTGTCTTGCTAACACTGTCTTGCTTCATCTCTTCAAATCCTTTAGAGTGTTCTAACACATGACAAGCCTTTTATATTCATATATGCATTCTTATAAGACCACTCCTATAAAATACTACGGTCATGCTTCATGTCACACATCAATCAGTGGCTTTATATAAACATTATAAAGGCAATTGATTAAATGCGATATTTGATGTAAATGATAACTACAGTAAATCAGGAAAAAATAGTGCTCGTTGCAATACCGGTCTGTGTTCAATGTCCTTGTTTTTTTTATTAAAAAAAAGTAAAATAGAAAAGGCTGTTCTTAACCCCTGAATTACAGCAGTTGGTTCGAGAGAAGAGTGAACAGTAATAGTGATTTCTGACAGGTGGGGGCATATATATATATAGATCATATATGGAGAGAGTGCTGAAAATGGAATTGGAAATTGAGTAAATGGTAATGTACCAGAGAGACAGACATGTGGGGCCAGGAGAAGGTTATATATGGAAATTAAATGCGAAGGAAACGCGGAAAAGAAAAAGGCAAAAAGCCATCTCTCAGTTGTACTTTACATGCTAAATTAATAACAATCATGCATAGGCTTTAGTTCTCGTAGAATAAAACATTGCTATTAATAACAATCATTCAATTTTTCTTTTGCAAAACAGAGAGACTTGAACAAAAAGATGCAACCACCTAAAGAACTTCTTTTGGCGTTTCTGTTTTAGAATTCACCAATTACTGACAAATACCATGCACCTAATCTACCCAATTAGTTCTCATCTTCCAAAAAGAATGTACATGCATTTGACTCCATATGTAGGAAACATACAATTTATATGATGTTCAATTCCTGTTGAGTACAAATCTGAATGAAGATAAAATTTCATTTAGCACATCATGCTGTTAACTTTCTTGAAATATCAACCTAGCAACTTGAACTAGTATACAAAATCGAGAACATTAGGCACACATGAAACTGGATGAAACATGAAAAACTATAATTAAAATAGAAAAACATAAGATCAGTTTAACCTTGTCATTTTTATGCAAATAACACCTAAAGCTGTGAGGAGGCAACACAAAGTCAAAACCAGTGCCATTAGGGATGATTGGATGAATCAGTTACAATATAATCTAAATCTCATTGCCAATTCGAACAAAAAACGATTAAACAGAGAGACTCACCAGTGTGATATGACTTCAGCTGTGAGAAAACCCTCTCAAATGCTTCTTGATCTTCTATTTTCACACTCAAGACAACTACATGCTCATATATTTGTCCTGAAATGAAAACCATAACACAACAAAATTTAAATTAAACAGATGATAAACTAAATCCAGTTTTCTCTTCTTTTTGAAACTTGTTTTTGACAATCACAATTTTTGAAAACTGAAATTCCCAAGAAACCAAAACGCAACAGTAGAGAGAGAGAGAGAGAGAGAGAGAGAGAAAGGCAGAAGAGTCTAGAGAGAGATAGTACTTGGCTAATTCCCAAAACCCAAAACCCAAAACGCAACAGAGCTTAGAGAGAGAGAGAAAGGCAGAACAGTCTAGAAAGAGATAGTACTTGGCTAATTTCCAAAACCCAAAACGCAACAGAGTCTAGAGAGAGAGAGTACTTGGAGGTCGATCGAGAGGAAACGTCGACGGAGAGGAGGTGGTTGCGTGCGAAGAGAGGTGATTCAGAGGTGCCGAGGTGGTCGCGTGCGGAGAGGAGGTGGTTCAGTGCGGAGAGGAGGTGGTTCAGTGCGGAGTCGCGGTGGTCGCGTGCGGAGAGGAGGTGCCGAGGTGCTCGAGCCTCGATTCGATCCTAAGGTTCGAACAGGATCGGAAGGGCCTCCGTCAGATGGGATCAATTACAAAGTATCGGTTATATTGGACCGAACCGAATATCCATAAAAAGCCCGGTCCAATTTATATAATAAACCAGTCCGGCCCTAAGGTCCACGGACTTATCCGATCCACTACCAGCCCCACTGGGGAAGTTGTAGTTAGATGTTACCATCATTTGGGAATCAGTTGAGTTAAAAGGTTGATCACTAATTAGGCACTAACATCGCCCCATTTTTTTTATAGATTGTCTTGTCTGATCAGTAATTCGGTATTGGACTTATATACGTACATATTAGTTATATATTGTATATATACTGTGAAATTCATGTTCAACTAAAAGTGATCAACATATTTAATTAATTTAGAGTTATAAAGGGTCCTACAAGATGTGAATTTGTAATGGATAGAACTTAATGAAAAAAAAAATCATACTATATTGATAGGAAAAATTATCAAAGTCTTGGCCATATCTAAGGAATATGAATATCTTCATAATTTTGTAATTTGGTCCTAAGACTCAGAATACAGAATACAAGACAAGTATGAACTTTCTCTTTAATCTATCAGAGAACAGCATCCGCGTGCTCTCAATTCTCATGCTCAAGAACGACAAAAATGAATTATGTTTTGCTGTGATTTATACTTATGGCATATGATGTTGAACATAGAGAGACTTCCCCACCCCCATCAAGTCTTACCTATCTTAAATTTCAAATCTAATTTTTTTATAAGTGGGCTTTTGTATGTAAGTTTGTGTACCGATTTGCTCCGAAAGAGACCGTACACTTTCGAAATAGGAAAATTATTATCTCAATATATAACATTGGTTAATTATATTAGAGAAATGATAACTATCATCTACAATTTTGCCATCGCTTGAACAAAATGAACATATAACATTGATAAAGTGAATATATATATGATCAAAATAACATTTATGGACAAATAAGTTATGTCATCATTGTTCAGATTTTTATATGTATGTTTAACTTATTTTTATTGAACTTTTTAGTTTGTATATGTTCACTTTGATCATTTATAAGTTCACCTTATTTATTTTACGTGTTCACTTTGTTCAAGTGATGGTAAAATTATAGATAATTGTGGAAAGATGCTCTAGGAATATTGACAATAACTTCCAATTTTGAACAGCAAGTGAAAAAAGGCCGTTGGAGATCAGATCAACATATCATCAACAATTGAATGGAAGAAATATACCAAACCTCATTAGTGCAAGACAATTTGCGACTATGAATCTTCTAAGTTTCAAATATGTCACTAATGTGAGTGGGATCTGGGAAGATGTGTGGTATTATTTTAATAAAATTTTAGTGCATAAATTTTACCATAATTAATGCTCCAAATCCAATTCTCAAAGACAAACGACATGGTCTTAAGAATAGCGTCTGACCAACGCAGTCAAATATTTTGCAAATCCTGCTTGATATTCCTTACGCAAGTATAATTCGACTACATTGTTGTTAGGGGTGGACGCGGTATACCGTGAATATGCAAAACTGTTTCGTTCCGTCCATGTAGAACGTATAATGGAACAAAATTTCATTCCGTTTCGCAAACGAAACGGAAAACGGAATGCAATTCGTGATTCATTTATGTGAAATACAGTGTAAATTATACCTTTCCGCTACGTTCCGTCCAAACGGAACGAATACGAATAAGCCGGTACATATCGTTTATTGAAACGGAACGGAATACGGAACGCCTCATTCCGTTTCCGTTATATACGTTGCCCAGGTCTAATTGCTGTACCTTAAAAAATCATTTAACAAGAATATTGATGATGTAAAGTATTATTAATATATTTGATAAGCCGACTAGAGTTTCTACCTTTGTATCTCCTTTTTCATGCAATTTCAAAGAGGTTGACGGAATAATACTTTGATCCTCTGTCTGAGATGTGCTTCTTTATTATTAAGGCATGCCTTTTGTTCCAAGATTTTTAAATGCATAGGTGCATGGCTGTGGTGTTAGAGATATGTCCTAGAAGCCAATTCATTAGGCTACTTCTATAGTTTATGTTATTGGTGATTTCAGATCATTTGTTCTTTGATTTACTCGTTGACAGTTCATTCAGGTTGAGGATCTGAATTATAGATCACTGTTATTCATTTAGTAGTAAATGACAACGATAAATCTAAAAGTCCATAATCTTGATAATTAACAAAGGACATTAGTTATCAATAAGATTAGTATGCAGATTAAGTGATGATTAAGTTCTATAAATCATAGGTTAAGAGTAACCAACTTAATTGCATATGTATATGTTATAGAACATAGTACAGGACTGGACCCCACGAAATAAATATATGGATTGTGTTACGTGTCATTATTTATTTCGTTATGATTTTGGTTCTAAGTTTGAGATGATTATCTTTTCCACATGAGGATAGATGCTATAAATCATGTCTACCGCTGATTCCTGATAAAGGCTGCTATACGGACTTGATTTAAGTATTCTTGAATTGTGCGGGGAAAAGTTAATTATCAAGAAAACCGTATGTCCCTCATTAATTCACTTAGTGAGTGACGATATCTGTTTGGGCCCCTTGATGGAGATAGATTGTTTGCTAGCAACTGATACAATTATCTCTAGATCAAGAAACGTATAATCTGCAAGAATGACACGTTCCTATCTTGGATTATACGATGATATCGTGTGACATAAGAATCAAAATAGAGAAACTAATTATTCTCTCATGCAGGATTGAAATATTGTAGCAGTACACTATTTATGTGAATTGGGAATCATAACATGTTGCTAGATACCGCTTATGATTATTGGAATTAAATAGCGATTTAATTCCATGTCCAACATAGCATAAATCCTCAAAGGGTCACACATAATAAGGTGTTTAACCACACATGCATTAATTGTTTATTTGCAACAATTGGTTTTGCAAAATATGATAAGTTGATTAATTAATCGTATACCGTTATGGACCGTTATGATTAATTAAGTCAAATAGATCATATAGAAATAATTTAATGCATTGACTAATTCCATATTAATTATTAAATAGTTAATAATTAATTATAATCAACACATTTAAATTATTTGAGCAATTGGGCCTTTAAATTAATTAGTTAATTTAATGTCCAATGGAAGGTGCAATTAAATAGAAGAGAATTGGGCTCAACTAGACTTGAGGCCCAACCCAAATGATGGGTTGGTAGGTGCGGCTAGGGAGGGGCAAAATTGCCATTTCAATTTTGGATGAGAGCTAGGGTATGAGGTCTATATAAAGGGGTGTTCTTTGGGAGCAAACCCTAGCCTCCACACACCTCTCTCTCCTCTCTCTCCCTTGGCCGAAAATCCCAAAGAGGAAAGAAAATTTTCACAATTTTCTTCTCCTTCTCTCTTCTCTTATCCACCTCTTAGCTCATGTGTTGAGCAAGTTTTTCCACTAAATTAATTGGAGAATTAACTAGAAGAGGGAAAGCTTTGGAATTAGGCACACTTCTCTCAATTACTAGCATAATTGATTAGAGAAAGTGGTTAATTCCTTAGTGGACTCGAGGCGCACGGCGTGGAGGTTCTTGGAGAGCACGCTACCGACACCAATCCGTTGGAACGAGCCTCTTGGTTGCGATACCAAGAGAGGTAGACTTCCAACCTTTTCTCTCGTGTGTTTGAATAGCTTGTGTACTAGAACTTGTGTGTGCTATGTTTACTTGGTTAATTAATTGGTAATTAGCATAAAATGAAAATTAGCACACTTTCTAACAGTGGTATCAGAGCACATGGTCGTACTTAAGCTATTTTAACACTTAATTAAGAGAAATTGGCTAATTAATGGATTAGTAGAGATGATGCGTTTGTTTGCTGTCTGGAAATGGTATTTTCTGTGTTGTTTCGCATTTTTCTCTGTGATATGTCCTCTGGAAGATCTTTCCATCTACATGAAAGTTGTAGATCTGTGGATTTTGATTCTTTTGGCGTTGGATTCACATTTTTCTGAATTAGTATAGATTTACTGTGAATAAAACGGCGACAGTGCGCAGAACCAGTTTTTGCTTGCACTGTCCTGTTTGAATGGCTTGAAAGATTTATATTTGAATATAAGTACCAGTGTTATATGGCTAGAAATAAAGAGGACTTGAAGCTCTTTCTGAGCATGTATAAATTGTTGCATGACTTGGATTAATTTGTGGGTTTTCAAGTATGAAAAGGAAGATCTTGTCAGATCCAGTTTGTTGAGCAAATCGATTGTTCTAATAAACTGTACCAACTGAGAACTCCTTTAAAAATTCTGTTTAAATGGAGTTGTTCTATTTTGAGTTAGGATTCCAGGAAAATTAATTTCATAATTTTTCGTGGATGTTTGGACCTTCAACTAGGTTAAAACCTTTCGATTGACAGTCTGTTCCAGTACAGAATTTGTTGATTGTTTAGGCTGTAACTTAATATTATTGAACTGAACTTGGTTGTTTTCTTTTCATGAATGGATAGCCTGTAGTCTAAACAAGTTTTGCTATGTATATTGTATATATAAAAACTGGATAGAAGGTGGTCTAACAGACCAAATGGTTGAGAGGATAAGCTGAAAATCTCATAACGGTGTTTCGTGCACTTGTAAGAGATTTGTCATTTTTGATTCTCCCAGATGGTTTAAGATCTCTTCTTGAAATTTTTACTGGTAATCACAACTATGATAAGGAGCTTAAGTAATTTATTTGAGAATTTTTGGAGACCGAAAAATGTTGTTTTTGTTGGATTCCATTAGTTACGTTTTTTGGTAAATTACTGTTTTTCTAAGTATTCAAACTAGTTGAAATTAATTAGAAAACTCCTTGTTTGATCTCCTTTCTGTTATGGGATGTTGAAAGAACTTTCTAAATGAATTTAAACAAGTTTGGTTGTTTAAAATTGAGGATTTGTACACGGAATTTACTTATAGCAAACGATACGCAAAGATGCTTGAAAATCGTTAATTGGAAACAAAGTTCTTGTATGTGCTAACTTTGTTTTGTAGGTGGATAGTGGGTTTAGTATGGCTCAAGACTCAATGCCTTGTGGTTGTAAATGAATGCATGTGTGAATGTTTGTAATGCGGCCTTTGGTGCCATTAATTAATTTTTGATTAATTTTTGATGTAACTTGTGAGGCTTGCATGCCCCTAAGGATAGGAAGGGAATAGGATGTTTTCACATGTATTTTGCACCTTTATTTTATATAGGATTTAGATCCTTATAGAATTTAGTGGGAGGGCAAGGATTAGATTAGTTTTGCTCCATGGAAGATGTGGCGAAACTAATGCAAGCGGGAGCCATACAAACCCACAACTATGAGATGCATGTATGATTGCTTGTGATAGGTTAGGTATGGGTGTATGTTTACACGACCACCAAACAAGCGTCATGTTTGTTATTTGTCCCAAATAAAAAGAATTAAGTCAAATCAAAATTCACTCTCCTTCTTTCTATCCCCTTCTTACGTGGTATGATCGGTCATTGATGTATTCTCGCCGACGCGGGACATCGTGATCCATCATCCGTGTCGGGGTGTAAATCGGATTTACTAGGAGCAAATAGAAAGAAGTGACTTAACAATGATTCAAATCGGATTGGTCATTGGAGTGAAGTTCGTTAATCGAACCAAGAGTCATAGGAACGTATGATTGGTTGGAGAACCTATTTCACATTTGTTGGTGCAATGTTCTGCCGACGCCGTCGTTGCATTAACAAGTTGTGGGAGTCTTGGAAATTCACTACATTTAGGGACATGATGTAGTGGAAGTTTTACTTAGTTAAAACAAATTTTAAAACATAAACTAATTGACCTTAAAACTTATGTATTGTTGTAGATGTCTTCCTCATCTTTTACGCTACGTTCTCTTGTTGAGAGAGAGAAACTCGCTTTTAACGGTACCAATTTCTTGGATTGGCATCGCAACTTAAGGCTTGCCTTTAGGTATGAGAAAAGAGAGTATCTCCTCACCACTCCCATGCCATCGGCTCCAAAGGCAACCGCTTCCCAAGAGGAAAAGGATGCCTTTGCGAAGCATGAAAACGAGGACATGGAGATGTCCGTCGTGATGGTGGCAACCATGGAATCGGAACTCCAAAAGGAGTTCATGGATAGTGGCTATGGAGTGTTCGCTATGATCACTCGCCTATCCAACATGTTCCAAACTAAGGCCCGCACCGAAAGGGCCCGTCTCATCAAGGCCGTCGCCAACACTCGCTTGGCCGAAGGTCATGATGTCGGGCCACACGTCATGAAGATGGCGGGGTTGTTTCGGCAGCTTGAGAAGCTTGATACGCCCTTCCCTTCGGGGGCGATTCAAGACTTCATTCTCAATTCTCTCCCTCCAAGCTTCACCGGTTTCGTTGTGAACTACCGGATGAACGGCATGGACAAGAGCATGGATGACATCCAAAACATGCTCATTGAGACGGAGGAGAGTCTTAAGAAAGAGAAGGGCCCTAAGGATGTTCTTGCGGTGAGTGGAAAAAGCAAGAAGATAAGAAAGCGTGGCCGCAAAGGCAAAGGCAAAGGCCCGGTGACGCCCCAAGGTCCGGCCAAGAGTGCTCCCGTGGGTTCTAAGAAGAAGAAGAACCCGGCCACTTCCGAGACCGTTTGCTACTACTGTAGCAACAAGGGCCATTGGAAGAGAAATTGCCCAAGGTACCTAGCTGACAAGAAGGCGGGAACTGTCCAACCTTCTACCTCAGGTATATTTGTCATCGAAACCCTTCTCGCTACTTCTCACACAGATTGGGTATTTGATACTGGTTCGTGTGCTCACATTTGTCGAAATGTGCAGGTACTAAAGAATAGAAGGCGGCTCGAGAAAGGCGAAGTTCAACTCCGCGTCGGTAACGGCACGTGCGTCTCCGCTATGGCCGTTGGGAGCGTGGAACTAACTTTGCCTAATGGTTTTGTGTTGGAACTCAAGGATGTTTTTGTAGTTCCATGTATCACTCGAAACATTGTATCCGTTTCTTGTTTGGATTTGGATGGTTATGATGTTGTAATAAAGAACAAGTGCTTGACTTTGTTTCGTAATGAAGTTCGTTTTTGTGATGCACATTTATTGAATGGTCTTTATGTGCTCGATTCGAATGGATTTGTTTTGAGTGTTGAAAATGACAAAAGGAAACGTAAGGTTTCACATGAGAATGCGACTTTAATGTGGCATTGCCGCTTAGGTCATATCAACGAGAAACGCATCAAGAGACTACAATCCGTTGGTCTCTTGAATCAATTCGCTTTCGAGCCAATTGACACTTGCGAATCTTGTTTGATGGGCAAAGTGACCAAAGCGCCTTTTCCCAACAAAGGGATAAGGGCAAATGGATTGTTAGATCTCATACATACCGATGTATGTGGACCTATGAGCATTTGTGCACGTGGAGGTTTCTCATACTTCGTCACGTTCACTGACGATTATAGTAGATACGGGTATATCTACTTGATGCGTCATAAATCTGAAACCTTTGACAAGTTCAAAGAGTTTAAGAGTGAAGTTGAGAACCAACTTGATCGAAAGATCAAGGCCTTACGATCCGATAGAGGTGGTGAGTACTTGAGCCATGAATTTGGCGATTATCTAAAGGAGTGTGGAATCGTTCCACAACTCACTCCACCAGGAACACCACAATGGAATGGTGTGTCCGAAAGGAGGAATCGAACTTTGCTAGACATGGTTCGATCGATGATGAGCCAAACTGATTTGCCTATGTCTTTTTGGGGTTATGCAATTGAAACCGCAGCTTTTACTTTGAACCGTGTTCCATCAAAGTCCGTTGAGAAAACACCCTATGAGCTATGGTTTGGTTCGAAACCTAGCATGATGTTTCTCAAGATTTGGGGTTGTGAAGCTTATGTGAAAAGGCTAGTGAGCGATAAGCTTGGACCCAAATCGGACAAATGTCATTTCGTAGGATACCCTAAGGAAACGAAGGGTTACTACTTCTATAACCGTGTCGAGAACAAGATAGTTGTTGCACGACATGCGGAATTCTTGGAAAAGGAGTTTATCTCAAGAAGAAGTAGTGGGAGCAACGTGGTTATTGAAGAAATTCAAGAACCACAACAACAAAACATACCTCAAGTAGGTAATGTGGTTGTTCCAAATATAGTGCCAAATGAGGTTGCACCGAACGAGATTGTAGTCGAACCCATTCCTCAAGTTGTTGTGGAAGAAGAGGTTCAAGAACAAGCTCCCTCAAATGAATACTCAAACATCTCGCGTGTCGATAGTGTTGAGGACGCACCTATACTTGAAGTTCAAGAACAAAGCCCACAAACCGTTGTGGAGCAAGTTCAAGAACCTCAAGCATCTACCCTACGAAGATCGGCAAGGCCAAGTCGTCCACCTATAAGATATTTAGGTTTGCACGACGTTCTCGTCATGGAGAACGATGAGCCTTTGACCATTGATGACATGAAAAGAAAACCAGACTCCAAGGAATGGCTCAAAGCCATGGAATCCGAAATGCAATCCATGTATGACAACAAGGTATGGACCTTGGTTGATCTTCCCAACGGAGTAAAACCCGTTGAGAACAAATGGATCTTTAAAAGAAAGGTCGACATGGATGGCAACTTGACCATTTACAAAGCACGACTTGTAGCGAAAGGTTACAAACAAGTTCATGGTATTGACTATGAAGAAACCTTCTCGCCCGTCGTTATGTTCAAGTCAATTCGGATCATGTTAGCAATTGCCGCATTTTATGATTATGAAATATGGCAAATGGATGTCAAAACCGCTTTCCTAAATGGAAATTTGGAAGAGGATGTGTATATGACACAATCCGAATGTTTTGTGAATCCAAAGAATGCTAACAAGGTATGCAAACTTCAAAGGTCCATTTATGGATTGAAGCAAGCATCAAGGAGTTGGAACAAACGCTTTGATGAAGAAGTCAAGAAATTGAACTTCGTTCAAAGCGAAAAGGAACCTTGTGTTTACAAGAGGATCAGTGGGAGCGTGGTTGTGTTTCTTGTTCTATATGTTGATGATATCCTCTTGATCGGGAATGATATCCCCGAGTTGAATGCAGTTAAGGATTCATTGAAGAAGGTGTTCTCAATGAAAGATTTGGGCGAAGCCGCCTATATCCTAGGAATCAAGATCTATAGAGATAGATCTAGAAGGATGTTAGGCTTGAGCCAAGATGCATATATTGACAAAGTGTTGAACAAACACAACATGGCAAATTCCAAAAAGGGATTCTTGCCTATGTCACATGGCATTTTCTTGAGCAAGTCTCAAAGTCCGACCAATGATACAGATCGTGAATACATGAAGAAATTCCAGTATCCATCTGTGGTCGGATCGATTATGTATGCCATGCTATGCACTCGTCCTGATGTGGCACATCCGATTAGCGTGACTAGTCGATTCCAAGCCAATCCTGGCATGGCACATTGGACTGCAGTCAAGAATATCCTCAAATATCTCAAGAGAACAAAGGATAGCATTCTCGTATATGGTGGAGACCAAGAGCTCGTTGTAAGTGGTTACACTGATGCTAGTTTCCAAACCGATCGAGATGACTCAAAATCACAGTCCGGCTTCGTATTTCTGCTCAATGGTGGTGCCGTAAGTTGGAAGAGTTCCAAGCAAGATACTACGGCCGATTCCGTCACCGAAGCAGAATACTTAGCGGCTGGTGAAGCAGCAAAAGAAGGTGTATGGATCAAGGAGTTCTTGACCGAGCTAGAGGTGGTTCCAAGCATCTCAGGTCCAGTGGATATTTACTGCGACAACACGGGAGCCATAGCTCAGTCCAAGGAGCCTAGGTCTCATCAAAAGACTAGGCACATTCTACGACGATTCCATCTCATCCGTCAGTTGATCAATGATGGATGGGTCAAGGTCAAGAAGGTGGACGGTGCCGCGAACACAGCGGACCCTCTGACAAAGCCTTTATCTCGAGCCGCACATGAGTTGCACGTTGCATCCATGGGGATTAGGCGTATGCCTGAGTGGCTTTGAGTTGTATCTTTTATTACTAGGCTTTAGTATGAGACATGTATATTTTGGATATTACATTGAGTACTATGCACTTGCTAGAAGTCACTATTGATTGACTCTAGGCCAAGTGGGAGATTGTTAGAGATATGTCCTAGAAGCCAATTCATTAGGCTACTTCTATAGTTTATGTTATTGGTGATTTCAGATCATTTGTTCTTTGATTTACTCGTTGACAGTTCATTCAGGTTGAGGATCTGAATTATAGATCACTGTTATTCATTTAGTAGTAAATGACAACGATAAATCTAAAAGTCCATAATCTTGATAATTAACAAAGGACATTAGTTATCAATAAGATTAGTATGCAGATTAAGTGATGATTAAGTTCTATAAATCATAGGTTAAGAGTAACCAACTTAATTGCATATGTATATGTTATAGAACATAGTACAGGACTGGACCCCACGAAATAAATATATGGATTGTGTTACGTGTCATTATTTATTTCGTTATGATTTTGGTTCTAAGTTTGAGATGATTATCTTTTCCACATGAGGATAGATGCTATAAATCATGTCTACCGCTGATTCCTGATAAAGGCTGCTATACGGACTTGATTTAAGTATTCTTGAATTGTGCGGGGAAAAGTTAATTATCAAGAAAACCGTATGTCCCTCATTAATTCACTTAGTGAGTGACGATATCTGTTTGGGCCCCTTGATGGAGATAGATTGTTTGCTAGCAACTGATACAATTATCTCTAGATCAAGAAACGTATAATCTGCAAGAATGACACGTTCCTATCTTGGATTATACGATGATATCGTGTGACATAAGAATCAAAATAGAGAAACTAATTATTCTCTCATGCAGGATTGAAATATTGTAGCAGTACACTATTTATGTGAATTGGGAATCATAACATGTTGCTAGATACCGCTTATGATTATTGGAATTAAATAGCGATTTAATTCCATGTCCAACATAGCATAAATCCTCAAAGGGTCATACATAATAAGGTGTTTAACCACACATGCATTAATTGTTTATTTGCAACAATTGGTTTTGCAAAATATGATAAGTTGATTAATTAATCGTATACCGTTATGGACCGTTATGATTAATTAAGTCAAATAGATCATATAGAAATAATTTAATGCATTGACTAATTCCATATTAATTATTAAATAGTTAATAATTAATTATAATCAACACATTTAAATTATTTGAGCAATTGGGCCTTTAAATTAATTAGTTAATTTAATGTCCAATGGAAGGTGCAATTAAATAGAAGAGAATTGGGCTCAACTAGACTTGAGGCCCAACCCAAATGATGGGTTGGTAGGTGCGGCTAGGGAGGGGCAAAATTGCCATTTCAATTTTGGATGAGAGCTAGGGTATGAGGTCTATATAAAGGGGTGTTCTTTGGGAGCAAACCCTAGCCTCCACACACATCTCTCTCCTCTCTCTCCCTTGGCCGAAAATCCCAAAGAGGAAAGAAAATTTTCAGAATTTTTTTCTCCTTCTCTCTTCTCTTATCCACCTCTTAGCTCATGTGTTGAGCAAGCTTTTCCACTAAATTAATTGGAGAATTAACTAGAAGAGGGAAAGCTTTGGAATTAGGCACACTTCTCTCAATTACTAGCATAATTGATTAGAGAAAGTGGTTAATTCCTTAGTGGACTCGAGGCGCACGGCGTGGAGGTTCTTGGAGAGCACGCCACCGACACCAATCCGTTGGAACGAGCCTCTTGGTTGCGATACCAAGAGAGGTAGACTTCCAACCTTTTCTCTCGTGTGTTTGAATAGCTTGTGTACTAGATCTTGTGTGTGCTATGTTTACTTGGTTAATTAATTGGTAATTAGCATAAAATGAAAATTAGCACACTTTCTAACAGTGGTATCAGAGCACATGGTCGTACTTAAGCTATTTTAACACTTAATTAAGAGAAATTGGCTAATTAATGGATTAGTAGAGATGATGCGTTTGTTTGCTGTCTGGAAATGGTATTTTCTGTGTTGTTTCGCATTTTTCTCTGTGATATGTCCTCTGGAAGATCTTTCCATCTACATGAAAGTTGTAGATCTGTGGATTTTGATTCTTTTGGCGTTGGATTCACATTTTTCTGAATTAGTATAGATTTACTGTGAATAAAACGGCGACAGTGCGCAGAACCAGTTTTTGCTTGCACTGTCCTGTTTGAATGGCTTGAAAGATTTATATTTTGAATATAAGTACCAGTGTTATATGGCTAGAAATAAAGAGGACTTGAAGCTCTTTCTGAGCATGTATAAATTGTTGCATGACTTGGATTAATTTGTGGGTTTTCAAGTATGAAAAGGAAGATCTTGTCAGATCCAGTTTGTTGAGCAAATCGATTGTTCTAATAAACTGTACCAACTGAGAACTCCTTTAAAAATTCTGTTTAAATGGAGTTGTTCTATTTTGAGTTAGGATTCCAGGAAAATTAATTTCATAATTTTTCGTGGATGTTTGGACCTTCAACTAGGTTAAAACCTTTCGATTGACAGTCTGTTCCAGTACAGAATTTGTTGATTGTTTAGGCTGTAACTTAATATTATTGAACTGAACTTGGTTGTTTTCCTTTCATGAATGGATAGCCTGTAGTCTAAACAAGTTTTGCTATGTATATTGTATATATAAAAACTGGATAGAAGGTGGTCTAACAGACCAAATGGTTGAGAGGATAAGCTGAAAATCTCATAACGGTGTTTCGTGCACTTGTAAGAGATTTGTCATTTTTGATTCTCCCAGATGGTTTAAGATCTCTTCTTGAAATTTTTACTGGTAATCACAACTATGATAAGGAGCTTAAGTAATTTATTTGAGAATTTTTGGAGACCGAAAAATGTTGTTTTTGTTGGATTCCATTAGTTACGTTTTTTGGTAAATTACTGTTTTTCTAAGTATTCAAACTAGTTGAAATTAATTAGAAAACTCCTTGTTTGATCTCCTTTCTGTTATGGGATGTTGAAAGAACTTTCTAAATGAATTTAAACAAGTTTGGTTGTTTAAAATTGAGGATTTGTACACGGAATTTACTTATAGCAAACGATACGCAAAGATGCTTGAAAATCGTTAATTGGAAACAAAGTTCTTGTATGTGCTAACTTTGTTTTGTAGGTGGATAGTGGGTTTAGTATGGCTCAAGACTCAATGCCTTGTGGTTGTAAATGAATGCATGTGTGAATGTTTGTAATGCGGCCTTTGGTGCCATTAATTAATTTTTGATTAATTTTTGATGTAACTTGTGAGGCTTGCATGCCCCTAAGGATAGGAAGGGAATAGGATGTTTTCACATGTATTTTGCACCTTTATTTTATATAGGATTTAGATCCTTATAGAATTTAGTGGGAGGGCAAGGATTAGATTAGTTTTGCTCCATGGAAGATGTGGCGAAACTAATGCAAGCGGGAGCCATACAAACCCACAACTATGAGATGCATGTATGATTGCTTGTGATAGGTTAGGTATGGGTGTATGTTTACACGACCACCAAACAAGCGTCATGTTTGTTATTTGTCCCAAATAAAAAGAATTAAGTCAAATCAAAATTCACTCTCCTTCTTTCTATCCCCTTCTTACGTGGTATGATCGGTCATTGATGTATTCTCGCCGACGCGGGACATCGTGATCCATCATCCGTGTCGGGGTGTAAATCGGATTTACTAGGAGCAAATAGAAAGAAGTGACTTAACAATGATTCAAATCGGATTGGTCATTGGAGTGAAGTTCGTTAATCGAACCAAGAGTCATAGGAACGTATGATTGGTTGGAGAACCTATTTCACATTTGTTGGTGCAATGTTCTGCCGACGCCGTCGTTGCATTAACAAGTTGTGGGAGTCTTGGAAATTCACTACATTTAGGGACATGATGTAGTGGAAGTTTTACTTAGTTAAAACAAATTTTAAAGCATAAACTAATTGACCTTAAAACTTATGTATTGTTGTAGATGTCTTCCTCATCTTTTACGCTACGTTCTCTTGTTGAGAGAGAGAAACTCGCTTTTAACGGTACCAATTTCTTGGATTGGCATCGCAACTTAAGGCTTGCCTTTAGGTATGAGAAAAGAGAGTATCTCCTCACCACTCCCATGCCATCGGCTCCAAAGGCAACCGCTTCCCAAGAGGAAAAGGATGCCTTTGCGAAGCATGAAAACGAGGACATGGAGATGTCCGTCGTGATGGTGGCAACCATGGAATCGGAACTCCAAAAGGAGTTCATGGATAGTGGCTATGGAGTGTTCGCTATGATCACTCGCCTATCCAACATGTTCCAAACTAAGGCCCGCACCGAAAGGGCCCGTCTCATCAAGGCCGTCGCCAACACTCGCTTGGCCGAAGGTCATGATGTCGGGCCACACGTCATGAAGATGGCGGGGTTGTTTCGGCAGCTTGAGAAGCTTGATACGCCCTTCCCTTCGGGGGCGATTCAAGACTTCATTCTCAATTCTCTCCCTCCAAGCTTCACCGGTTTCGTTGTGAACTACCGGATGAACGGCATGGACAAGAGCATGGATGACATCCAAAACATGCTCATTGAGACGGAGGAGAGTCTTAAGAAAGAGAAGGGCCCTAAGGATGTTCTTGCGGTGAGTGGAAAAAGCAAGAAGATAAGAAAGCGTGGCCGCAAAGGCAAAGGCAAAGGCCCGGTGACGCCCCAAGGTCCGGCCAAGAGTGCTCCCGTGGGTTCTAAGAAGAAGAAGAACCCGGCCACTTCCGAGACCGTTTGCTACTACTGTAGCAACAAGGGCCATTGGAAGAGAAATTGCCCAAGGTACCTAGCTGACAAGAAGGCGGGAACTGTCCAACCTTCTACCTCAGGTATATTTGTCATCGAAACCATTTTCGCTACTTCTCACACAGATTGGGTATTTGATACTGGTTCGTGTGCTCACATTTGTCGAAATGTGCAGGTACTAAAGAATAGAAGGCGGCTCGAGAAAGGCGAAGTTCAACTCCGCGTCGGTAACGGCACGTGCGTCTCCGCTATGGCCGTTGGGAGCGTGGAACTAACTTTGCCTAATTGTTTTGTGTTGGAACTCAAGGATGTTTTTGTAGTTCCATGTATCACTCGAAACATTGTATCCGTTTCTTGTTTGGATTTGGATGGTTATGATGTTGTAATAAAGAACAAGTGCTTGACTTTGTTTCGTAATGAAGTTCGTTTTTGTGATGCACATTTATTGAATGGTCTTTATGTGCTCGATTCGAATGGATTTGTTTTGAGTGTTGAAAATGACAAAAGGAAACGTAAGGTTTCACATGAGAATGCGACTTTAATGTGGCATTGCCGCTTAGGTCATATCAACGAGAAACGCATCAAGAGACTACAATCCGTTGGTCTCTTGAATCAATTCGCTTTCGAGCCAATTGACACTTGCGAATCTTGTTTGATGGGCAAAGTGACCAAAGCGCCTTTTCCCAACAAAGGGATAAGGGCAAATGGATTGTTAGATCTCATACATACCGATGTATGTGGACCTATGAGCATTTGTGCACGTGGAGGTTTCTCATACTTCGTCACGTTCACTGACGATTATAGTAGATACGGGTATATCTACTTGATGCGTCATAAATCTGAAACCTTTGACAAGTTCAAAGAGTTTAAGAGTGAAGTTGAGAACCAACTTGATCGAAAGATCAAGGCCTTACGATCCGATAGAGGTGGTGAGTACTTGAGCCATGAATTTGGCGATTATCTAAAGGAGTGTGGAATCGTTCCACAACTCACTCCACCAGGAACACCACAATGGAATGGTGTGTCCGAAAGGAGGAATCGAACTTTGCTAGACATGGTTCGATCGATGATGAGCCAAACTGATTTGCCTATGTCTTTTTGGGGTTATGCAATTGAAACCGCAGCTTTTACTTTGAACCGTGTTCCATCAAAGTCCGTTGAGAAAACACCCTATGAGCTATGGTTTGGTTCGAAACCTAGCATGATGTTTCTCAAGATTTGGGGTTGTGAAGCTTATGTGAAAAGGCTAGTGAGCGATAAGCTTGGACCCAAATCGGACAAATGTCATTTCGTAGGATACCCTAAGGAAACGAAGGGTTACTACTTCTATAACCGTGTCGAGAACAAGATAGTTGTTGCACGACATGCGGAATCCTTGGAAAAGGAGTTTATCTCAAGAAGAAGTAGTGGGAGCAACGTGGTTATTGAAGAAATTCAAGAACCACAACAACAAAACATACCTCAAGTAGGTAATGTGGTTGTTCCAAATATAGTGCCAAATGAGGTTGCACCGAACGAGATTGTAGTCGAACCCATTCCTCAAGTTGTTGTGGAAGAAGAGGTTCAAGAACAAGCTCCCTCAAATGAATACTCAAACATCTCGCGTGTCGATAGTGTTGAGGACGCACCTATACTTGAAGTTCAAGAACAAAGCCCACAAACCGTTATGGAGCAAGTTCAAGAACCTCAAGCATCTACCCTACGAAGATCGGCAAGGCCAAGTCGTCCACCTATAAGATATTTAGGTTTGCACGACGTTCTCGTCATGGAGAACGATGAGCCTTTGACCATTGATGACATGAAAAGAAAACCAGACTCCAAGGAATGGCTCAAAGCCATGGAATCCGAAATGCAATCCATGTATGACAACAAGGTATGGACCTTGGTTGATCTTCCCAACGGAGTAAAACCCGTTGAGAACAAATGGATCTTTAAAAGAAAGGTCGACATGGATGGCAACTTGACCATTTACAAAGCACGACTTGTAGCGAAAGGTTACAAACAAGTTCATGGTATTGACTATGAAGAAACCTTCTCGCCCGTCGTTATGTTCAAGTCAATTCGGATCATGTTAGCAATTGCCGCATTTTATGATTATGAAATATGGCAAATGGATGTCAAAACCGCTTTCCTAAATGGAAATTTGGAAGAGGATGTGTATATGACACAATCCGAATGTTTTGTGAATCCAAAGAATGCTAACAAGGTATGCAAACTTCAAAGGTCCATTTATGGATTGAAGCAAGCATCAAGGAGTTGGAACAAACGCTTTGATGAAGAAGTCAAGAAATTGAACTTCGTTCAAAGCGAAAAGGAACCTTGTGTTTACAAGAGGATCAGTGGGAGCGTGGTTGTGTTTCTTGTTCTATATGTTGATGATATCCTCTTGATCGGGAATGATATCCCCGAGTTGAATGCAGTTAAGGATTCATTGAAGAAGGTGTTCTCAATGAAAGATTTGGGCGAAGCCGCCTATATCCTAGGAATCAAGATCTATAGAGATAGATCTAGAAGGATGTTAGGCTTGAGCCAAGATGCATATATTGACAAAGTGTTGAACAAACACAACATGGCAAATTCCAAAAAGGGATTCTTGCCTATGTCACATGGCATTTTCTTGAGCAAGTCTCAAAGTCCGACCAATGATACAGATCGTGAATACATGAAGAAATTCCAGTATCCATCTGTGGTCGGATCGATTATGTATGCCATGCTATGCACTCGTCCTGATGTGGCACATCCGATTAGCGTGACTAGTCGATTCCAAGCCAATCCTGGCATGGCACATTGGACTGCAGTCAAGAATATCCTCAAATATCTCAAGAGAACAAAGGATAGCATTCTCGTATATGGTGGAGACCAAGAGCTCGTTGTAAGTGGTTACACTGATGCTAGTTTCCAAACCGATCGAGATGACTCAAAATCACAGTCCGGCTTCGTATTTCTGCTCAATGGTGGTGCCGTAAGTTGGAAGAGTTCCAAGCAAGATACTACGGCCGATTCCGTCACCGAAGCAGAATACTTAGCGGCTGGTGAAGCAGCAAAAGAAGGTGTATGGATCAAGGAGTTCTTGACCGAGCTAGAGGTGGTTCCAAGCATCTCAGGTCCAGTGGATATTTACTGCGACAACACGGGAGCCATAGCTCAGTCCAAGGAGCCTAGGTCTCATCAAAAGACTAGGCACATTCTACGACGATTCCATCTCATCCGTCAGTTGATCAATGATGGATGGGTCAAGGTCAAGAAGGTGGACGGTGCCGCGAACACAGCGGACCCTCTGACAAAGCCTTTATCTCGAGCCGCACATGAGTTGCACGTTGCATCCATGGGGATTAGGCGTATGCCTGAGTGGCTTTGAGTTGTATCTTTTATTACTAGGCTTTAGTATGAGACATGTATATTTTGGATATTACATTGAGTACTATGCACTTGCTAGAAGTCACTATTGATTGACTCTAGGCCAAGTGGGAGATTGTTAGAGATATGTCCTAGAAGCCAATTCATTAGGCTACTTCTATAGTTTATGTTATTGGTGATTTCAGATCATTTGTTCTTTGATTTACTCGTTGACAGTTCATTCAGGTTGAGGATCTGAATTATAGATCACTGTTATTCATTTAGTAGTAAATGACAACGATAAATCTAAAAGTCCATAATCTTGATAATTAACAAAGGACATTAGTTATCAATAAGATTAGTATGCAGATTAAGTGATGATTAAGTTCTATAAATCATAGGTTAAGAGTAACCAACTTAATTGCATATGTATATGTTATAGAACATAGTACAGGACTGGACCCCACGAAATAAATATATGGATTGTGTTACGTGTCATTATTTATTTCGTTATGATTTTGGTTCTAAGTTTGAGATGATTATCTTTTCCACATGAGGATAGATGCTATAAATCATGTCTACCGCTGATTCCTGATAAAGGCTGCTATACGGACTTGATTTAAGTATTCTTGAATTGTGCGGGGAAAAGTTAATTATCAAGAAAACCGTATGTCCCTCATTAATTCACTTAGTGAGTGACGATATCTGTTTGGGCCCCTTGATGGAGATAGATTGTTTGCTAGCAACTGATACAATTATCTCTAGATCAAGAAACGTATAATCTGCAAGAATGACACGTTCCTATCTTGGATTATACGATGATATCGTGTGACATAAGAATCAAAATAGAGAAACTAATTATTCTCTCATGCAGGATTGAAATATTGTAGCAGTACACTATTTATGTGAATTGGGAATCATAACATGTTGCTAGATACCGCTTATGATTATTGGAATTAAATAGCGATTTAATTCCATGTCCAACATAGCATAAATCCTCAAAGGGTCATACATAATAAGGTGTTTAACCACACATGCATTAATTGTTTATTTGCAACAATTGGTTTTGCAAAATATGATAAGTTGATTAATTAATCGTATACCGTTATGGACCGTTATGATTAATTAAGTCAAATAGATCATATAAAAATAATTTAATGCATTGACTAATTCCATATTAATTATTAAATAGTTAATAATTAATTATAATCAACACATTTAAATTATTTGAGCAATTGGGCCTTTAAATTAATTAGTTAATTTAATGTCCAATGGAAGGTGCAATTAAATAGAAGAGAATTGGGCTCAACTAGACTTGAGGCCCAACCCAAATGATGGGTTGGTAGGTGCGGCTAGGGAGGGGCAAAATTGCCATTTCAATTTTGGATGAGAGCTAGGGTATGAGGTCTATATAAAGGGGTGTTCTTTGGGAGCAAACCCTAGCCTCCACACACCTCTCTCTCCTCTCTCTCCCTTGGCCGAAAATCCCAAAGAGGAAAGAAAATTTTCAGAATTTTTTTCTCCTTCTCTCTTCTCTTATCCACCTCTTAGCTCATGTGTTGAGCAAGCTTTTCCACTAAATTAATTGGAGAATTAACTAGAAGAGGGAAAGCTTTGGAATTAGGCACACTTCTCTCAATTACTAGCATAATTGATTAGAGAAAGTGGTTAATTCCTTAGTGGACTCGAGGCGCACGGCGTGGAGGTTCTTGGAGAGCACGCCACCGACACCAATCCGTTGGAACGAGCCTCTTGGTTGCGATACCAAGAGAGGTAGACTTCCAACCTTTTCTCTCGTGTGTTTGAATAGCTTGTGTACTAGATCTTGTGTGTGCTATGTTTACTTGGTTAATTAATTGGTAATTAGCATAAAATGAAAATTAGCACACTTTCTAACATGTGGATAGACACACCAACACCCAATCTTATATTAATTGGTATTAAATCCAAGATTAGGGCTAAATGAAGTTGATTTGATCTAATCTTGGAACCTTTGGCGGTTGCTTACTTTTTAAGCGTGTAGGGATCACAAGTGGATAGAGGCATAGAGACATGCGCTGCTAGAATGAGATTCCCACTTAATAAAGTTGCAAGAAGTGATCAATCTAACTTTTCTTAACTTCTTATGTGATGAAGTCTAGATGTTGGTCTTGTCACCTTGTCTGTTCTCGTTGCTTTAACTAATAGTTTGTGCTGCCATCTTTTTAACATGACGGTGCTGAATTGCTGATAAGTGATAACTTCCTCTGCAAATTTAACATGTAATTATTTATATATATATATATATATTCTACAAGCTCTTCTAAAGTTTTAACTTTTAATATCTAAAAGTATTCTTTTTTTATATTTTAAACAGCACGTTTGCTGCGCCGAAGAAAATAAAGATGCTACAATATATAGAGGTGGGCTAAAGTGTCATAAATGGCAATGCCATAGATATCTTTTTTTAGATATTTTTTTAAGATCCGAAATTCAATCGGTCGATCCAAACCGTTCAAATTGATCATCATATTGAAATACCATTGGAGACCAAATTTTACATTTTTTGAATTTTTTTTTATTTATTTTGATATGTTCAAATTGGAGGGTCTGAAATACTCCAATTATAACGTTTTTCAAAAATATCATAAGAAATAGCAAAAAAATTCGAAAAAAATGTAAAATTTGGTCTCCAAGAATATTTTAATGTGGTGAATAACTTGAATGGTTCGAATTGAGCATTTGGATTTTGAATCTCGAAAAACGACTCTATGGCACGGGACCCTCTGTGCCATCTATGGCACATTAGCCATCCTCCAATATATATCCATATATGACCTTTTAAATAAATAAATATATATTATTTTTGGGAAATTGATTACTGTCATCTACAATTTTGTCATCCCTGCAATCGCTTAATATAAAGTGAACATATACAGCAAACAAAGTGAACATATAGACGATCTAAGTGAACACATACAAACAAATAAGTTTAATGAAAATAAGTTGAATATGCATGTAAACTTCTGAACAAGTGATGACAACAGTTATTTGTTTGTAAGTGATCACTTAGATCGTCTATATGTTCAACTTATTTGCTGTATATGTTCACTTTGTATTTAGCGATGGCTGGAATGGTATATTTGCCGATGGAACTTATAATTCCTGTTATTTTTTAATATTGGTTTGAAACCAACTTTTTGTTATAAGAAATTTAAAAATAAATGCTCTCTTCTTAATTCGAATCAATGATCACTTGATTGACTAAATAGAGCCAAATCACTAGATCGAACCCAACATATAAATTAATAAATATAACTTGTTTATTTTTTATATTGTCCAGAACATATCTCTCTTAAACTTTACTGAAATTGTTCGTTGTAGTCTCATCTTAATTCTTAGTTGTACTTTAAGAAATGTTTCATATACCGATGAAAACAAGATTAGTTCGTCTTATGACGTTTAAGTAGAGGAAATCTAACAGGACCTTCTCCAAGGTTCTTGCTGGCTTTTCGTTATTTTTTTATCCTGAAAAGGTGTCAATTAATTGAATTGGAGAGAAGGTGAGAGAATATATTCTCTTACCAAACGAAAGTGGCGCTTAGTCAGAAGTGATACAAACCTGAGTCATTGCTTAATACTGTTTTGGCAGATGCACCAGCTTTAGCTCAAAAAATTGTAACGAGTAATTAGCATTGCAGTTTAGTATGTACTAGAAGATTCAGGAGATAAAATATGATAATTATATTTAATAGTTGTGCTGATGTACTAATGTTGATCGAAATAAAAGGAAACTCCGTCTTTAATTTTTTTTTCTTTATTGCATTGTATTAGTTCCCGACTTTTTTTAAGAAAAAAATTAGAAAACATACACACATTGTTAACCGTTCCGTTCTGAGACGAAACTGTGTTTCTATTTGCGTTATCCGTTCCGTTCATTAAACGAAACCAAAATTCTTAACCGTTATCATTCTGTTTCGGACGAAACGAAACGAAAAAACGATCGAAACGGCTACCCTTTTCAGCCCTACGCATGAAAGTATGGCGAACCGTTGGCCCATTTGGAAAATTTTAAATGTCCAGATTCCTATTTGACATTTGTAGAGAGGTTTAGGTCCTTTCGGAAAAAAGCCCCTGCTAAATTTTTTTCCGATATTGTCCTCTGCAATCTAGAGCACATTTCCTTCGTTTTCTCCACTTTTCTTTCCCTCCTTTCTCTTTACTTTTAAAGTTTGGGCTTTTGAATTTCGGGTTTGAGAGATTGAGGATCAGCTTTTGAGCTTGAGCACAATTTGGGTTTTCATCTTTTTGAGGGGGGACCTAGACACTTATTTAACCGAAATTGGCCTATTGGCCCGTTTGCATACTTAACTTAAGCAACATTAGAAAAAAAAATCATCATGAAAATTTTAAGGTTGAGTAATTTTAAGAGGCATAAATGGTTTTAGAATAGTGTTGCTTATGCGGAGAACAAACTAGGCTAAATTAACACTTGGTTGATGCATTGATTGTACATTGTTCCTTGTCAGTCAATTCGAATCTGGTAAGAATAGTAAAGATAGCTTTTCTTATAGAACAATTCATGTAACCTTAGTAATTTTGCACTAAGTCATGGGAGACTGGGAGTGCTTATATTAAGAAAAATCAGTGAAAGTTAGCTTTATAGTGAGGTTTGGAGTTGATTAATTTGTGACATCGATACAATTTAGTACACTGATGAATGATGATATTCAAGTTAACGAGTAGTGATGATTTGCCAGTAATTGACCTTCAGATATTGTAATTCTTGTTTTATTTAAGTACTTTTGTTGAAAATTTCATTCAGATGAAAATTCATCCGTTAATGGAAGAAATTAATATAGTAAGTCAGGAATTTTTGAAATATGATGAAAAAAATGGTCAGACCCTTTACACTCAGCACCTCCAGGCACCAATCACCATAGCTGTCCAATTTAGAGATAGCAGGATCTGATAACCTCGACAGCGGCTGCAAAGTATGAAAAGGGGGGGGTGGGGAGAAACACCATAGATAACCTAAGAAAAAAAACTGGATTTAGAACTAAGTGCTTCTGATCTGAACTCAGAAATAAAAGTGAGAACCAGAACCTTGCCTCATCTGTTATACTGTGAACCAAACCATCCATTGTTCTGGCCTTGCTCTGAAAAGAATGTACACATTGTGTTCCTTCCAAATAATACATACCATGGTGACAAGATACGCGGACCAGATTTTTTGTCATTCGAGGCAGCACACTTCTCAGGGATCAAAGACTGATGCAGCAATATTGTCTGAAAGCAATTTCTTTCTTTTTTTAGGTTAGGTGGCGAGAACCATGTCAGCAATTGTATTTCATTAAAAAAAAAGATCACAAAAGAAAGTATTTACAAGGAAGAAAAAAATAGAGTAAAAAATTACAAGAAATACAAAAAAAACTAAAAGCCAAGGTAAACTAAGAAGGGGCAAAAATAAGGGGAAGAAGAACCAAGGTAAGCTTAAATATGCTTCACCACAAGTCCACCGAGGTAGAAATTTCCTTTAGTAGTAGACGAGGAATAGTAGCAGCTCCATTGAAGGTATGAACATTTCTAGCCCTGAAAACAAATTTCCAAAGACCTGTCTTCCTAAGAACAGCAGACCAGATGGCAATCACAGTTGGGCAGAGAAAGAAAAGTTTCAGTGCTGTCTCTTGAGCACCTGTGATGCACATTATACAACCAGTTTCATGGATGGATTCGAAACTCGGCTGGGGGGTCTTTCATAGACATTTAATTTTTAAATAAATTGGGTGGCTAAGATCTCCAATTTATCTTCAAAAAAAAGGATGGGCAATGCTTCTTCTTTGTCACAACAATCTGACATGTACGAGTCAAACAGAGGTGAGTTTCATATTCAGTGTACATTGACTCTCCATTGCAGCTGGTTGTTTGCAGATTTAACTGAAGATTTGCCAGAATGTTTCATGCCACCTGATTTAACCAGGCCTATCAGATATGCCGATCTGCTGTGCAAAAGCATAGCCCTAGCAGGGAACAATTCAAGGAAGGCTTGCTGGAAATTATCAGCTATTTCATTGATGAAGGTGGAGACCTCACATGATTTAAGGTTCTTTTCCGCTGTTCATTGGTGCTCTCTACTTACGTGTGACACTTATTTTAAGAGAGAATGATGATTCATTTTTCTAATATCAAATTATGAGTACTTTGTTTGGAATTTTGTAGATCACAGTTAGAACCTCCTGTGATGAGTTACATGCCACTGGAACCAAAAAAACAGTCAAAATCAACGCCACCCATCATTTTTTTTGGGCGTAATTAAATATAGGCACCATAGCTTTTGACAAGGAAAAATGGATGAAATAATATTTTAATCAACAAGACGATTGATCGACCGAGTTCAAGCATTCATACACAGTTGAGTGTCTTTGGAGAAATAAAAGGAGTATATTGCTTTTAAGAAATCATAAGAAACCAATATACATGCATACCTAAAATCCTAAAGTCCCTAATCAATCTCTAGGCACCTTCTTATGACTTCTGATGGCACGTTCACCTGCCGACCGCTTGATCGACTCAATCCTTTGCAACCTTATTTGCTCTCTGAATTTTGCAATGAATTCATCCGCCTTCTTATCAACCTCATTCACCTCTTCTTCATGCAGTCTCTTCTTCCCTTCTAATTTTTCAGTATCAAATTTCGGCTTCTCTATCATCTCTTTATCAGAGTACCCTACAATTTCTTCCTCATCCTCTAATTCACTGTACGTGCTGTCTGAAACCTCATCGGAATCAGAAGACATGGAAACCCTTTCGACAGTATCATCATCTCTCGGTTCCATAACAGCCTTCTTACGAGGTTCAATCGGCGCCTCTTTTGATCTAATTGTTCGCACTGACTTGGCGACCAGAGAAGGAGACGAAGAACTGGTTCTGTCAAATAATATCCTTGTCCTTGGTTTGTTTGATCTCATGCTCACATCCTTCAATTCATCCTTAAAACTTCTCATGGTTGACTTTGCTTTTCGATCTGACAAAGGTGACTGGTATCCATGACCGAGAAAAGGAGGAGGGGGTGGAGGAGGGGCTGGTGGCCGGGATGCGTTTTCCTTGTACAAGGTCTTCTTCTTCTCAGAGGTCTCTCTGCTCAAAGAGAGTGAAGGAGAAGGAGAGAGTCGTTTTGAGCGCGGGCTGGACAAATTTACTGATTTGATCTTAGGAGCAATGAATTCATCCTTTGTCTCAATTCGACCCGACCTAGACCTCCATGGTATAGGAGACGGCAGAACAGTAGAAGTTTCAAATGTATTGGATTCTTCAGATTGTGGGTTCAAGCTCCGAACTGGTAAAAACAATGGCTTATCAATAACAGTGGCAGGTCTACTCATGTCAACTTGGTTGTTCCAGATTTGTTGTACCTTACCCTCCTCTTCTCCCTCTTCTTCCTTGTTATCTAAACCAGGAAGAATTTGTGAGACATAGGAGTTTGGGCTGTTGGGTTCAAACCCGAGCTCCTTACCGGGTACCATTTCTGTATTCCTACGGCTAAAAAGCCCATAAGAGATCACTATGCCTATAAAGAGGAGATGAATAAGCTCCCAAAATTTGTTCACAATCGTTTGATTTGTAACAAATTCAGGTGCTTGCGAAGGAAAAAGAGGCAGGATCAATGCAAGGAATATAAACAATAGAGCTTTTTGGAGGAATGGTCTGTTGTTTGGTCTGAGCAGAGATGCCAATTGTGCCATTGGAGAAGGAAAGAGAAGAAAAGAGAGAGAGAAAGAAGGTGCTGAAATGTGATGTTCTTGGTTTCTGTGTGGTGTGGATTCGACTTTCCTTTTTGCTTTTGGGTTGGTATGTGTTCTTTCTTTTGAATTTGGAGTTTGGAGAGAAAGGAAGGCTTGGTGAGGAAGGGAAAGAGGAGAGAATGAAAAAGAGTGGGAATTTAAAGGAGAATTAAGAGGATAGTAGAAGGTCAGGCGACAGCAATTTGTGCGTTTCTTTTCGAATCAAACGTGTTTGGGTGTTCATATGTGGCGTTTGAATTACATAGGTCTATACAACACCTTCGGTGTACCTCATGCCATAATATAAAAAAAAAAACGAGAAAGACAATGATATATACTCCGGGTTTCTAAACCAATGTAAAAATTACGCATACGGGCCTATCCAGTTTTTTTAAAAAAAACAATGTAAAAATTATTTTAGATAATAGTCTAATAGATATGGTAAGTTTCTTTAGACGTTGATAACGGATTCTTCAAATGAACTTCAAACATAGAAATCCTGCCGAAGAGTATATCTTTAGTCGTCAAACTAAAAAAACTGGTTCTCATTGTAATAATTTAAATAATATATTTACTTAAGTACATATTGTCTGAAATATGTTTTTGATATTGGATAAAATGAATAAAGCTAGTGTGTGTTTAAGTTCGAGAGTTGAGTCATAAAACATTTGTAGTAAAAAATAAATAAATAAATGAACTTCTTTGATAAGAATAAACAATTTCGGCCACAATAACATACTATGCTATTTTATAAGAAATGATAATTTGAAAATTATTTATTTTGACAATCTTTAAAATAAAGTTCAAATTTGAATTTCAAAATCACAGGCATGAGTCGATATGCTTATCTATAAAACAAATGATGAGATTTGATTAATGTTTCACAGTTAATTAACTAACATGAATTTCATTGTTAGACTATCTATATATCTAATAATATGTATGCACAACTTTACTATTGAATTTTCATTCTTTTTTGAATTGATTGAAAACACATATCAAAAATATATATATTGTCAATTGATTCCTCTCATATATATAATAATATATCATCATGTCGTGATATGATATTGATTCAATAAATTTATTATGTACAGAACTCTTCCCATCAAAGTAAGAGATAGGCATGTATATCAATACAATAAAAATTGTACTTGAGTAACTATAACGAACACTTCAAACGTTGGAGTCATTTTCGTACGGATAACAGTTCAGTTCTCACTGGATGCGAAAGAGAAATAAGCTTTATTTTATAGAGTAGGCTATGCCACTCTAAATAGTTTTATTTCAAATTAAAGAAAAAAAAACTATACTGAACACTTTGGTAAAATGGCTAAATATGGAGGATAAACCAAATATATCATTTCTCACACATTACAGAACTATGACAAATACATGTTCTGTCATAAAATTGTTGTTAGAATTAATACAATTTTTAGTTACCAATTTACTCTATGAAAATCTTGAAGAAACACTGAGACTTTTCAAAAAGGGGAAAAAAATCACTTTAAGTCCGGTAAAAGCAAACCGTTTGATGACGGAATAAATGGGTAGAGGCCGTTATGATGAGATGAACAAAAATTTTCCAACAAAGAGATCCTCTGATTGCAAAAATTGTTTTACGAAAACAGAGACACTGTTACATGCACTGTAGCTTTTACATCGTCACAGAGGAACCGCACTGGGCCAGGGATACATCATGCATTCGCAAACTATATGTGGCATCATGTATTCATGTGGGACTTTGTTGTAGCCGTTAGCTTTTGTTGCCTCCATCTCCTCTCGTTCCTCTGTGGCATTGGTACAGATGGCTCCATGCACCGTCTCTGAGATTAAATTTTATCATTTAATTGGAAGGGAAGATTCTGCTATTAATATTTTGGTTGCTCCAAATATCAATATTTTGTTATTTACTTAGGTTTTAAATTTTTAAATTTGAACGTTAAATCCAAACTGTTATTATTATTTAATTTAACGAACAAGTTTCACCGATATTAAAGCAGACGAAGTACACAAAAGGGAAAAACATAAAAAGCAAATAACAAGGTGAATTGCAATTAAGCCGTTAATTATCTGTTGCTCCAAGCCTCCAAAAGCAATACAGAAGATGCTTATCTATTAGCTTTTACATGTGTATAAATAAAAGAGAAAGTTGTGAGTCACAACTTTTTTGGGACTCCGTTTGGATAGATGTGGGAAGAAGGGAAGAAGGGAAGAAGTGGAAAGAATTATTGGGAAGTGTGTAACTTTGTGAAGAGTTTGAATTCTTTATAAATTTTTTTAGGTCTTCTTCCTTCTTCCTTCTTTCAATCTCATCCAAACAAGACCTGGATGATGCGTACATGAGCGTCTTCTTTTACGGTTAATACCGACAAATTCAAAACTCTCTTCGCGACTTCCAGTAATATTGTTGAGGCATAGTTAATGTTGGTGTGCTTCGAGCCTAAGTTGTCGCAAATGTATACGAGACAAATTTTTATTTTTTTTTAGTAAATGTATGAGAGCTTACAAAATATACGGACGAATACAAAATTTTAAAATTGTAGAAATCAATTTTATGCATCCTAAATTGAAAATTTACGGAGCTTTGCAAAGTAAAAAAAATATATAAAAATTTGTTTAATTCGGACTATTTTTTTTAAAATGTAAGTCTCAAAGAGCCGATCCAAACCATTTAATTTGTTCTCCCCATCAAAATCTTGTTGCCAACGAAAATTTATATATTTTTTCAGATTTTTTAACAATTCGTTTCTGTTTTTTTATTAAGAAAACCTTGATCTAATTAATTATAAACCCTCCAATAATACTAATTTTAAATACTTCTTCCTACTTCTTCCCTTCTTCCATTCTTCTCACACCTATCCAAACGCATAGAAAGAAAAATTGGAAAAGTGATGGAGCGCCAAAATGTGGATATAATTGGAAATTTTTTTATCGGATCTCCGAAGAGACAATTAGAAATTTATGCCTCCGTTTGGATGCGTTGAGAAGAAGTAGGAAGATGGGAAGAAAAAAATTATAAACAATTCAAACTCTTCACAAAGTTACACACTTTCCAATACTTTTTCCCTTCTTCCCTTCTTCTCTTCTTCCCACACCTATCCAAACGGAGCCCTGGGTAATGTACAACTTTTACATCATTTTTTAAGAAGACTTGAACTATTTCTAATATTTAAATTAGAATTGATAAATGTCACGCCGAGTTAGTTGATATTCCCGCGCAATTACGGATTTCATATCAAACAATTTGATATATTTCTTATCTCTAAAATATCTTTTGCATTTAATATTTTCTGTCGCATATTAGTATATTACCCTACCTAATAAAATGCCTTCCGGTACTTTCTTAGCCGGTTAGCTTAAGTTCTAAGCACAATAATCTGTTTCAAAGGTCATTGTCTTCCCACTGGGGAAGTTGTAGTTAGATGTTACCATCATTTGGGAATCAGTTGAGTTAAAAGGTTGATCACTAATTAGGCACTAACATCGCCCCATTTTTTTTATAGATTGTCTTGTCTGATCAGTAATTCGGTATTGGACTTATATACGTACATATTAGTTATATATTGTATATATACTGTGAAATTCATGTTCAACTAAAAGTGATCAACATATTTAATTAATTTAGAGTTATAAAGGGTCCTACAAGATGTGAATTTGTAATGGATAGAACTTAATGAAAAAAAAAATCATACTATATTGATAGGAAAAATTATCAAAGTCTTGGCCATATCTAAGGAATATGAATATCTTCATAATTTTGTAATTTGGTCCTAAGACTCAGAATACAGAATACAAGACAAGTATGAACTTTCTCTTTAATCTATCAGAGAACAGCATCCGCGTGCTCTCAATTCTCATGCTCAAGAACGACAAAAATGAATTATGTTTTGCTGTGATTTATACTTATGGCATATGATGTTGAACATAGAGAGACTTCCCCACCCCCATCAAGTCTTACCTATCTTAAATTTCAAATCTAATTTTTTTATAAGTGGGCTTTTGTATGTAAGTTTGTGTACCGATTTGCTCCGAAAGAGACCGTACACTTTCGAAATAGGAAAATTATTATCTCAATATATAACATTGGTTAATTATATTAGAGAAATGATAATTATCATCTACAATTTTGCCATCGCTTGAACAAAATGAACATATAACATTGATAAAGTGAATATATATATGATCAAAATAACATTTATGGACAAATAAGTTATGTCATCATTGTTCAGATTTTTATATGTATGTTTAACTTATTTTTATTGAACTTTTTAGTTTGTATATGTTCACTTTGATCATTTATAAGTTCACCTTATTTATTTTACGTGTTCACTTTGTTCAAGTGATGGTAAAATTATAGATAATTGTGGAAAGATGCTCTAGGAATATTGACAATAACTTCCAATTTTGAACAGCTAGTGAAAAAAGGCCGTTGGAGATCAGATCAACATATCATCAACAATTGAATGGAAGAAATATACCAAACCTCATTAGTGCAAGACAATTTGCGACTATGAATCTTCTAAGTTTCAAATATGTCACTAATGTGAGTGGGATCTGGGAAGATGTGTGGTATTATTTTAATAAAATTTTAGTGCATAAATTTTACCATAATTAATGCTCCAAATCCAATTCTCAAAGACAAACGACATGGTCTTAAGAATAGCGTCTGACCAACGCAGTCAAATATTTTGCAAATCCTGCTTGATATTCCTTACGCAAGTATCATTCGACTACATTGTTGTTAGGGGTGGACGCGGTATACCGTGAATATGCAAAACTGTTTCGTTCCGTCCATGTGGAACGTATAATGGAACAAAATTTCATTCCGTTTCGCAAACGAAACGGAAAACGGAATGCAATTCGTGATTCATTTATGTGAAATACAGTGTAAATTATACCTTTCCGCTACGTTCCGTCCAAACGGAACGAATACGAATAAGCCGGTACATATCGTTTATTGAAACGGAACGGAATACGGAACGCCTCATTCCGTTTCCGTTATATACGTTGCCCAGGTCTAATTGATGTACCTTAAAAAATCATTTAACAAGAATATTGATGATGTAAAGTATTATTAATATATTTGATAAGCCGACTAGAGTTTCTACCTTTGTATCTCCTTTTTCATGCAATTTCAAAGAGGTTGACGGAATAATACTTTGATCCTCTGTCTGAGATGTGCTTCTTTATTATTAAGGCATGCCTTTTGTTCCAAGATTTTTAAATGCATAGGTGCATGGCTGTGGATAGACACACCAACACCCAATCTTATATTAATTGGTATTAAATCCAAGATTAGGGCTAAATGAAGTTGATTTGATCTAATCTTGGAACCTTTGGCGGTTGCTTACTTTTTAAGCGTGTAGGGGTCACAAGTGGATAGAGGCATAGAGACATGCGCTGCTAGAATGGGATTCCCACTTAATAAAGTTGCAAGAAGTGATCAATCTAACTTTTCTTAACTTCTTATGTGATGAAGTCTAGATGTTGGTCTTGTCACCTTGTCTGTTCTCGTTGCTTTAACTAATAGTTTGTGCTGCCATCTTTTTAACATGACGGTGCTGAATTGCTGATAAGTGATAACTTCCTCTGCAAATTTAACATGTAATTATATATATATATATATATATATATATATATATATATATATATATATATATATATATATATAGAGAAATGCTATGGTGCATCGCGATGTATTAAGGCTTTTGTACATCGCTTTCATATTTGTCGATAGTTTTACAAATTGAAAATCTAATTAAACAAATGCAATCTATATATTGAAATCTCATTACAAACCAAATTTTATATTTTTTGGAATTTTTTTACTATTTTGTTCGATTTTTTTAAAACCTGCCATTTTTAGAATTTCTTTATTATTAATTGGTTTCCAAAAAAGGAAAGTTTTAGAAAAATCGAAAAAAATAGTAGAAAAATTTCAAAAAATATAAAATTTGGTTTGTAATGAGATTTCAATATGTAGATTGGATTGGTTTAATTAGATTTGTCTATTTATAAAACGGTTGACGAATAATGATCGCGATGTACAAAAGCCTCAATACATCGCGATGCACCATAGCATATCCCTATATATATATATATATATATATATATATATATATATATATATATATATATATTCTACAAGCTCTTCTAAAGTTTTAACTTTTAATATCTAAAAGTATTCTTTTTTTATATTTTAAACAGCACGTTTGCTGCGCCGAAGAAAATAAAGATGCTACAATATATAGAGGTGGGCTAAAGTGTCATAAATGGCAATGCCATAGATATCTTTTTTTAGACATTTTTTTAAGATCCGAAATTCAATCGGTCGATCCAAACCGTTCAAATTGATCATCATATTGAAATACCATTGGAGACCAAATTTTACATTTTTTGAATTTTTTATTTATTTATTTTGATATGTTCAAATTGGAGGGTCTGAAATACTCCAATTATAACGTTTTTCAAAAATATCATAAGAAATAGCAAAAAAATTCGAAAAAAATGTAAAATTTGGTCTCCAAGAATATTTTAATGTGGTGAATAACTTGAATGGTTCGAATTGAGCATTTGGATTTTGAATCTCGAAAAACGACTCTATGGCACGGGACCCTCTGTGCCATCTATGGCACATTAGCCATCCTCCAATATATATCCATATATGACCTTTTAAATAAATAAATATATATTATTTTTGGGAAATTGATTACTGTCATCTACAATTTTGTCATCCCTGCAATCGCTTAATATAAAGTGAACATATACAGCAAACAAAGTGAACATATAGACGATCTAAGTGAACACATACAAACAAATAAGTTTAATGAAAATAAGTTGAATATGCATGTAAACTTCTGAACAAGTGATGACAACAGTTATTTGTTTGTAAGTGATCACTTAGATCGTCTATATGTTCAACTTATTTGCTGTATATGTTCACTTTGTATTTAGCGATGGCTGGAATGGTATATTTGCCGATGGAACTTATAATTCCTGTTATTTTTTAATATTGGTTTGAAACCAACTTTTTATTATAAAAAATTTAAAAATAAATGCTCTCTTCTTAATTCGAACCAATGATCACTTGATTGACGAAATAGAGCCAAATCACTAGATCGAACCCAACATATAAATTAATAAATATAACTTGTTTATTTTTTATATTGTCCAGAACATATCTCTCTTAAACTTTACTGAAATTGTTCGTTGTAGTCTCATCTTAATTCTTAGTTGTACTTTAAGAAATGTTTCATATACCGATGAAAACAAGATTAGTTCGTCTTATGACGTTTAAGTAGAGGAAATCTAACAGGACCTTCTCCAAGGTTCTTGCTGGCTTTTCGTTATTTTTTTATCCTGAAAAGGTGTCAATTAATTGAATTGGAGAGAAGGTGAGAGAATATATTCTCTTACAAAACGAAAGTGGCGCTTAGTCAGAAGTGATACAAACCTGAGTCACTGCTTAATACTGTTTTGGCAGATGCACCAGCTTTAGCTCAAAAAATTGTAACGAGTAATTAGCATTGCAGTTTAGTATGTACTAGAAGATTCAGGAGATAAAATATGATAATTATATTTAATAGTTGTGCTGATGTACTAATGTTGATCGAAATAAAAGGAAACTCCGTCTTTAATTTTTTTTTTCTTTATTGCATTGTATTAGTTCCCGACTTTTTTTAAGAAAAAAATTAGAAAACATACACACATTGTTGTGAGGAAATAAATATTTATACTTCCGTAAAAATTAAAATCGATATATCAATATGAAAAATATTATTTAATAAAAATCTATATTTTTAATAATAAAAATATTTGAAAATTTATAGGTGGAAAAAATTTCCATATGTGCTCTCTTTCTAAGATGAAAAAAAATATTATTATTCTAATCAATACTATTTCTATTCTAGTTATAAAACAAAAAAATTTAATATCATTTCATATACCATTTGATATCCAATTACATATTAACTCGATCGAACGATATAGAAAGTGGATACATGTTAAATCTAGAGACGATATATTCTTTTAGATCCGTGAGTTTACAAGGAAGTTGGATAATTTAATTTTGCATCGAAGGGTACAATTTAATTCCAGAAGCTTCTATCTGCACTACATTTCTTTTAAGTTAGAAAATAAGTTACATTGGAATGATCAATTTAGTTAATTGTAGATAAGTTTAAGACTAATTTAGTCAAAGCGTGATGTAGAGCAACTAATTCATCCCAATTCGAGGACTTATTCAACCCTCTCGCATTTAGTGTGTTCTAAATAAGTATCGTGTCGTGTCTAATACGTCGTGTTCAGATCATCTGTCGTGTCGTGTCTAAATGTTTTACGTGTCGTGTCATGTCGTGTCTAAATTCTAAGGGATGGACACGAGATGCCTAAGGGCATGCAATTTCTCGTGTCCTCGTGTCGTGGCGTGTTCAGACACGTTTAACTTTTTAACATAAATTTAATTTGTTTATGGAATTTAAAATCATGTTTGATAAAATATATAAAAAATTAAGAAAATTGACATGCTTCACAATTGAATTAAAATATAGATTATTTTTTATTTATAAGTTTGATATGAAAAAATAGTTTTTATTTTATCGTAATCCTCCTTTTTCAGACATAGGATCCGTCATGTTTGAGAAAACATAAAAGTTGCTAACTTAAAATTATGTTAGTATACTTTTCAAACAAATAAAATTAAAATATGAAAAATAATAAAATTCAACTAAAATAAAATATACATTTGGTAATATGCTAATCAAGATCCAAATGTAAAAAATTTTCATTAGTAATTTTATTTTAACTAATTAAAGTGCTAATTTGAAATTAATTAAGTCTATTCATAACTGTTGATTTAAGATTGAATGTATATTGGACATGATTTATGAAAATATATATACAGCATGTACATAAATGAGAAATTTATCATGCATCATATTTTTATAACGCTTAATGTGTCTCTATTTCGTGTTTGGCGTGTATAATACATGTCGTGTCATGTCTTGTCTCGTGTCGTGCCTCGTCGTGTTTGAAAAATTCACGTGTCGTGTCGTACGGTGTTTATTTCATAAAAGTTGGACACGACACGCTAAAATTTTCATGTCGTATTCGTGTCCGTATCTTACCGTATTGTACCGCTTCCGTATCGTGTCGTATCGTACCGTGTCGTGTTTCGAACACGTCGTGTTTTTTTTTTTAAACTGTACTCGCATTACAAGTCAAGCCCAATTAATAATTTCTTTAACACTAGACCCATTTGTCTTTTGAATTAAATGTTACAACTTATAAAGAATGTGATATGGGCCAAGGCCCCATGTCTTTATCCCCGTCATAGTTCACGGAATCACGATGCTTACGGCGTTGAAATTAACTGAGCTCCCCTAATCAGAGACCGCTTGAGAAGGGAAACTACTTTGAATTAGATAGAAATAGATTTGATAAATAATGTTTAATTAGTCAATCTGACTACAGGATAAGATATTAAATTAGTTATTTTATTTTATCTGTAATTGAAATTCTGTAATCCAGCTTCCAGTGGCGTGTTTGATCTTGTTGCGCATTCACGATTGAATAAGATCCGAGAGGCGTTTCGCTAATAAAAAATGTCACAAGTGTTAATACGTTCGCATGGAAAGTTTTCTTATGATCTCTATTATTTAAGAAAAAGTAAAAAAACACTAATATATTAATAAAATTTGAAAGAAAAAATGACTGAAACTAGCTAAAATTTTTCAAACAAGAATAAAGTTAATAAAAAATGGTGATGTCGATGCTTTCTTTACTAATTTGCACATTTTATTTCTCTGTATTTGCTGTGATTTGCGTGCAAGTCAAATTTCATTAATCGCCGAATAGAAATACCTGAAATATAATCAAAGTTACCTCTTTTGCATCTTGCGTTGCGTCCCTAAAATGCCATATTTTTAGTGAAACTACCCACACAATAAACAGTTTATTTTTGCCCAAAAAGGTTGGTGGACGATTGACACAAACCTTCAATTCATTCGTTGTCACGGCATATTCTAAGCATTCCCACCGAGACCGACCCGCCCGGCCGCTATCACTCTCCCACCCGAGTACCCGACACTTGCTGTTTTCCCTGCAATAGCAAACAGCCTCTTATACACTCCGTGATGGTTTTGGCGGTGATTGTAAAAAAATAAGGACTCGTTTGTTTGTGACTTAGATGCATAACTTAAGCATCTTTTAGTCACCAAACGCCTCTTACATAAGCAGGAGCAGAACTAAGTGGTGGGAAAAGTGTGCTCAGCACACGCTAAGATTTGAGTTTTTGTTAGTTAATATAAATATATTTGGTTAAATTTAGCATGAAATGATATCTTGGCATACACTCAATAAAAATAAATTCAATCTTTCCATCAAAAGAGATCTTTTTCTAAAGAGGTTGCATAAATTATGCATGGTCCCCTTTAATTCTTTTTTTTTTCTACAATACCACTTAGAAATAATTAATAATAATATTTAATAAGTAACAGTAACTATTAAAAAATAATAATTAATAATAAATGTTAATTATTATAATTAATAATATTTTTACAAGTAATATTAATTATTAATAATAATGATTTAATAATTATTATTATTAATTAATTAAAAATAATTAATAAATAACATTTTTTATTATTAAATAATTAATAATATCCATAATAATAAAATAATTTCTTATTATCATTAATAATTAATTTTTATAATAATTAATATAAATAAATAAATAATAATAATATTTAATAAGCAACCGTAATTACTAAAAAATCATAATTAATAATAAATATTAATTATTATAATTAATAATATTTAACAAGTAATATTAATTATTAATAATAATGATTTAAGAATAATAATTAATTAAAGGCATGAATATAAGGACATTTTGATCTTTTGACATGAATATATACATGCATTAAGTTTATCATTTTTACTACACAACCAAACATTTATTACATAACGCTACATAAACACTTAGCCATCTTTAACTTATGAAATTTTCTTACTACAGGAAAAAACGCCCCTAAAAATAATGTCGGTTTAGCATTGGCCGTACATAGCTCATTATTAAACTTTTTTTAATTCACATCCCTCTAGCCTCGGCGGAAGTGTAGGGGGTCGTAATTTCTGTTTCCTTTCTTTGTATCGGACTGTGTCATCAGTACCTGACAGAGCGATATGTAGTGACTAATGACCCGCTTTTTATATAACCTCGACAAGGTCAGTTTAGAAGGTGTCACAGAGAATCTGATATAGAAGAGAGATTGTTATCCGTCCCCGGTGCTAGTGGCCTTATTTTCGATAATTATCTACACAAAACCTATATTTTGTTAATTTTATTTTTATTAGGTATATTTGTTGAGTAATTAACTAATTATTATAAGACAATATAAAAAAAAACTAATTATTATAAGAGAATTTTATTGAAGTCACTACATATATTGAATAATATGTCAAACTAGTCTTGATTTCCTTAGGGTCTGCTCCAGAACCTTGACATTAGAGGAGAGGAACGGAGAGGAGAGTAAGGATTGACCGGAATTCGTTACTCTCGATTTGGGGTGTAGAAGTTTACTCTAAAATTTCCGAAATTTGAGTATGTTGTTCCATAGTCTTCTCTTCCCTTCCGTCGCTTTCTCTTTCTGCGTGGAGCGAGTAAACGCTCGGACAGAGTAAAGTTCTCCAATTGTTTCGTTACTCTCCTCTCCTCTCCCTCCGATTCAGTTTTCTGGAGCACAGCCTTAGTAAAAGGGGGGGATATCTGGTCAGAATTCTGATTTAAATTAAGTAAAATCACAATTTATTATTCTAAAAAAAATCAGAATTTATAATTAAAAGACTCGGTACATTTTGTACGACATATTCCTGTTGCAAACTTGCAATTGAAAGCCTCGTTCGAACGACCGGTCCTTGCGAGCGTTTTCTTTTCTTTTCTTCTCTTCTCGGCGTTAATTTCAAGGGTTAAAGACTAAAAGAGAGAGAGAGAGAGAGTGTGGGGGGCGTGATTAGGGGAAAAGCAAAGCATCGCTAGATATCTTAATCGATTCATAATCCAGCGATTGATTGATTAATTTATTGAGAGAGAATACCTTGCAAAGCGAGCAACCTACCTCACTTTCGATGCAATCAAGCTTGTGATCCCTCTCTCTCTCTCCATCCGAGCTAGAATCGATTTGGGAAGGTCGTGTCTTTGACTGGGCAACTATGTTTCCCAAAAGTTCAGAAAAATTGAGTTCAAGTTCTGATTTAGTAGGTCAATTGGAACGAATTGAGTGATTGATTTGGGATTTGAGGCGATTGGGAGAATTGGGTTTCTGATTGTCGATTTCGAATTGAAATATTTGGGTAATTGGAAGCATGCATATAGAGGAATTAGGTGATGGGGAGGCAAAAGGGGAGGAAATTGAGATTAGTAACAATAGCAAGCTTGGGTTGATCGATGCAAAGAGAGCAGCGGTTGGGGTTGGGGCAAGGATGCTCTTTTACCCCACTCTTTTGTATAATGTTGTGAGAAATACGTTTGAGCCCCAATTTCATTGGTGGGATCGGGTGGATGAGGTTTGTTCTCCTGTCTTCCCTTTTTTATTTTTTATCTATTTTGTTATATCTGTTTTCTTAATTGATGGCTTTAATTTGTTTGCCCTTGAATGCAAATTCATGTTTCCTCTTGTCCTTGAACCTTTACTTTCAATAAATTCGGCCTTGTTTCAGCTCTGGTTCCTCAATTTTAATAACAAGAATTGAGGAAAGAGAAAGTAGAGGTAAAATAAGGGGCCAAAAGTTGTCAAACATATGAGCAATGGGGAATGCTATCTAATTGGTACAGAAATCAGTTGTTGCTCAATGCTTAAAATACATGTTAATTTACTTAAAAGTGATTTGATTTTTTTTTTTCTGTCAGTTTTTACTTTTAGGTGCTGTGCCATTCCCTAGTGATGTTGTACGCTTGAAGAAGCTTGGTGTTTGTGGGGTCATTACTCTCAATGAACCTTATGAAACTCTTGTACCAGTATCTCTATACAATGTAAGCGCCCCGTGCCTTAACTTTTGCCTCTTTAATGGAGAGGTGATTGATATTCATGATGTATAAGAGACTTAATTGAGCACTTCATGGTCCTTTGTTTTTCTTCTCTTTTCTATTTTGTTGGGTATTATGTGTTTAGTTGATTAATTCTTAATTAAGATTGACCAGATTAGGCTATAAGAGGCTTAAGTGTGGCTAATTGGTTTTAAATGCGTTGTTCCTTAAATTGTAGGAACATGGAATTGAAAACCTAGTACTTCCCACGAGAGATTATCTATTCGCACCATCCTTCGAGAACTTGTGCAGAGCTGTTGATTTTATCCACAGTAAGCATTAACTTTCTGTTCCATCTTCTAACTTTTGGAAGATATTGGTAAGAGCTGCAAAGTTGAAAGCGTATCCTGTCTTTAAAATTTTAAAAAATAATGTGTCTAAGAAGCTCCTTATTTTGAATAATTCATGGATAAGAATAGAATCAGAGGCATTTTTCAGATTAGATAACTGAAAGAGTTAGCTTTAATCTTTTTCCCCCAATACTTGAAGGGAATGCAACTAACAAGAAGATGACATATGTCCATTGCAAAGCCGGTCGGGGACGAAGCACAACAGTTGTTCTATGTTACTTGGTCTGTCAGTAAACATGTTATTTATTATTTATTGTTTTAAACCATTTTTCGAGTGTATTCCATAAAAGGTGCAAACTGCCATCTTGACCCTCAAAAAATATCTACTTGTTGATGTTTTTTGGTTCATACTATCACCTCCAATATGAACTACTTTTCCTCCTGAAACTGAACACAATATTGTTTCCTACAAATTCCTATTTTCTCCTTAAAGTATGACCTAATTGTTATCCTCACAACCTAAAAGCAGTTCAAACTTCTTAGTTATTAAGTTGACTACCAAAACTGAGGCTTCACTTGTTCCTAGCACGCTTTAGGCTAGATTCTCTTATACTTCTCTTACTCTCAGCTATAATCAAATTAATATTACTGCATTTTTTTTTTCTCCCTTATTACTTTCTTTGTGAGGTTCTGAGGGAAGTAACTAGGACCTAAATTGTACACTTAGCAATGCTGCAGGTACAAATGTGGGATTCATGTTGTAATTGTGGGCCATTTATGTGATCTGCATTTATTTAGCTATATTTTAGCATTGCATTTTCTTATGGAACTTGCATGGTTCAGGTTCAATATAAGGGGATGTCACCAGCTGAGGCATTTGAATATGTCAGGGTCCAAAGGCCGCGAGTACTTTTAGCATCATCACAGTGGCAAGTGAGTAATTATTTCGATTCTTATTTACTTCTTTTTGTCCTTGTGATGTTCAAGTGCTAATTGTGTACATGTGGACATGTAATTCTTTTCACATGATTCTGAACATGCTATTTGTACATATTCATTTATTATTGGGAAATGATTATCATCCCCACACATATATCTGCACTGTTGTTAGTCCCACAAGCATTTGACTTCATTAGAGTGTACAGTTCAAATAATTGCACTGGAGAGTCATTCCAAGAAAACGCTTATCTAAATTTGATGCAGAAAACATCCCTTTATTTATGTTTATGTATCTAAGTTTTTTATTTTAATATTGCAGGCAGTGCAGGAATTCTACAGCCTCCGTGTTCTGAAAGTGGACAATCCAAGTTGTATGGATAGCTCTATTGTAAAGCACCATTTAGTTGTACCCACCAGCCAAAATTTCATTTCTTTTTACGACAGCACATTTGTGGTCATTTCCCAAGCTGATATGGAGGGCTACATTGCAGATTCCACTAGAGATAATCTGAACAAGAACAGCATATTGGCCGAGTTAAGTTTCGTATGCAGGCTCTCATACTTTTGGCTCAGATGCCAATCTCAAAAGAAGATGAAGAAAAGAATAGTTTGTGATATGAAGGCGATAGAGAGTTGCTCCCTTGAAGCAGAGCAAGTCGGTGCTACTTCACATTGTTGCTTAGCTCAAGGTGTTGCTGTTAAGCTATAATGACTCTTACTTTTAGTTCTGGAAAGTGCATTGGAACCAAGTGAAAAATATGTTCACCTAGGAAGCTCTAAAATGCATTCATCAAGTTGCTTGACATCCAAAACTGGCAATGCATATGGCAGTTATCGTGTTTACCACTGTGAACATGCTAATCAGCTTAGTCAATTGATGTCAGGCCAGAGGCTCTCTGTGCGGTCCTATATTTCTTCAAAGCATAGGTAGGGGTGACAGGACACTAGATAAATGGAATCTCTTAAAGACTTGGTGAATTTGAGCTTTGATGTAGGTTACCGGTTAGGAAGCAATTGGAATACAAGTTGAAACTCATGTGGCCATGTCTACGTATGACATATGGTCTGTTCCTGACATTGGGCCCACACCTCTGATGGTAAATAAGGGCTCAACATGCAGTGTCTCTGCACATGTGGTTTAGACAACAAATTTAGATTCACCCTGTGTTTGTTTATGAGGAAAAAAGTGTTGCATATAGGAGTTGCCAGCTGTAAATATGAAACTGTTAGAATTTGGGGTTCTTTGGTGAATGGCAGTTTTTCAAATGGTTTCCATGCAATTTCTAGTTGTGCATTAACTTTTTGTTTGAAAGTGTATCAAAATCACCTAATGGGTCGGCATCCAAAGTGTGGAATGGATGAGTTTGTATATTGCCTTGTATTAACTGACGCAATAAAAGACAACTGTCTTTGTGTGGTGTATGTATCTAAGAGGGTTATTCATGAAATATGTACTTCCATGTGTCAACCATTAAGGATTGCAGTTTTGAATTTGGAAATTGCTGCTCAGCTCCAGATCTCCAGTACCCTCACGATACTGCTGGTTTGGCAAAATATTTTACTTCTGTTCTTTCAATATTCTTTGAAAATAGAATTAAGCCTCCTGACCTTGAATATCTACAAAATTTTTAGCTGGGTATCTGTTCTTTAAATTTTGTTTGTGTGGGTTTTTGGGGCGCTTAATTGGATCAGTGTCCTAAATTAAAAACTTGGGATCAATGTCCTAAATTTGAACGCCTTGGGGCTGAACGGAGGACATCATTAATCAAATTTAAGTGCAGATCAGGTCTTGAACTACTTAACCTGAGGGAAAACGAGCACATTTGCATAATTAAGAGCTTCATTGAGGTTCTACGAAGTAATATTGTGTGCTAAATTGATAATAGTCGCACCGTTGATGATGGAAACCTTAGTAAAATTGCCGTACAAAATTAGTTAGATCTATATATTAAAAGGGGCCCAACTCCCTTTATATTTGGATCATGCATGCTTTCAATTCACCGTCAAATTCACAAACAAGAATTATGATTAGCAACACAACACCGTATTCAATTGCTTTCATTTGAACAATCTCAAGCAGCTTTTTATCACTGCTTCTTACCTTTTTTATCCTTGACCAAAACTTTATTACCATGCTATAACCCCCAAGGCCCCAAGTACAGTCGAAACAGGCTTTCCAAATTCCAACCCCACGCCTTGAAGAAAGTAACGTAACATTGGAAAACATAAAAGAGAACCCAGTTATTACCGTCTCATGGATTTCCTGTCTGCTCGCCTATTCGCCTATCCAAGACACTGTTCTCAATTTATCCAATCACAAACTGCCTTGTAAGCTCTTTCACCGCTGCCTTCTCTGCCTGCCCTCTCTGTCTCTAATAAAAAAAGAGATTCCTCAAATGGTCTGCATTTATTTTGTCTTCTTCTCTCGTCTCTTTCCTCCTCACTCCAATCACTCCCCAAACTAAAAACCAACTTTGCCTTTTCTATGGCAAAGCACCGCCACCTCATAAAGCTCCTCCTCTGCTCCATTTCACCCATCTTTCTCCTCTTACTTCTCCTGCTCTTCTTCCTCCTCTACAGAAGATTAACACACCGAAACAAACACAACCATCAAGCAAGGTCTATAGAAACAGCCGTATACAACACGGTCTACGACTCGCCGGATGAAACAGAGGATCTCATTACATTCCCTGGTGGGGAAGATCTGACGGCCAGTGATATATTGGAGGCGCCAGGAGAGGTGATTGGACGGTCCAGTTATGGCACGGTGTACCGGGCCTGTCTACGGCGGACCGGGTCCACGGTGCTGTTGAGGTTCGTCAGGCCGACTTGCATTGGCTCGGCACATGATATTGTGCCTGTGGTGAAAACACTTGCTTCAGTAACACACGGTAATTTGGTGCCGTTGAAGGCTCTGTATGTGGGACCCAGAGGAGAGAAATTGTTTGTGCACCCGTTCTACGCTGCCGGGACACTGGCTCAGTTCTTGAGAGGTTTGTTATGTTTAATATTCTTTGATTAAATAAGTTTGGCTAGCTCGAAACATGAATTTTAGATTTTAGATTAGATCTTATGTGTTAATTTGGTATAATACTGATGAAACTTTTTGCAGAATGGTCTGTTGTGTTTGAAGTAATGTCCAAATAGATCAATTTAGCACATTTTTTTTCCTGACCAAATGGCTCCAGCCAATTGCTGGTGCCATGAATCTTTTCCTATTTGGTAAAATTTTCAATAATTTTTTAAATTTAAAAAATATATTACATGTAGAATATATATAACACTTACTGAAATACTGCTTTTTTATGTTTATATTTTTCTGGCATGTAAAATTGTGCAATGCTATGAATTAATATATTATAGGATGATATAGCTTAAGGCCCACCTTCGACTTTGTCCTTAGTTTTTGATTTGTTTGTTTATTAAAAACAAAAGTTGAAATATATAATAATTGTAGCTATTTTGAATTTAATTGTCCCTTATAGATGGAGTAGTTGAATCTCAAAGATGGGAGATCACATGCAAGTTATCTCTTGGCATAACCAAAGGATTAGACTGTCTACACACAGGATACAGCAAACCAATAATCCATGGAAACATTAAAACTAACAATATACTGCTAGACGAAAATCTCGAACCACGCTTATCAGATTTCGGGCTTCATCTACTCTTAAGCCCGACCGCTGGCCAAGAAATGCTAGAAGCCTCCGCATTGAGAGGCTACAAGGCGCCCGAGCTTATGAAAATCAAAGATGCAACCAAAGAGACTGATGTATACTCTTTAGGTGTTGTTCTACTTGAAATGCTAACTCAAAGGGATCCAATCAAAATTCTCTCTTTGCTGCACTCCAAGGATTTGGTTTTTGAGAGAGAGATAAGTGAGGTGTTTAAAGGGTGTGGCAATGGAGAAGGATTGCTAGAGTTTTTCCGATTAGCCATGGATTGTTGCACACCGGTACCGGGTTTGAGGCCGGATGTCAAGAGTATTTTGAAAAGGCTTGAGGAAATTTCCAGGTGATAATTTGATGTGTTTGCGGTTGAATTTTGTAGAAAGTTCATGAAAAATAATTTTTACCTGTCACCGAGTTTTGCTCCTTAAGATTAAAAAAAAAATGATACAGAGATGTTAATTCAAGTATTGTGCGAATTAACATCTGATTTTGAGGCTCTCTAAGGCTCTGATCGGAACGCTGAAAATAATCGTACGATTTGGAAATGGAATTCGTGTGATTTGAAAAATGTGATCGGAAGAGAGGAGAATGGAGGAAAAGAAACGACTTCCCGCGATTTCACGAGCTCCAAATCCCGTACGGAACTCTCGCCGAAAACGTCGAAATTTGGCGAGAATTCGTCGCTCGCCGCTTCTCTCCCTCTTTCTCTCTCCTCCGATTGGTTGCTGATCAAAATCGCACGAAAATTCCAGCTTCCTTCGCCGATCAACGGAAATGATTTCGAATGAAAAATCTTCTCTTTTCTTTTCCGTTGAAATGAAATCTTTTCTCGTTCTTCTCTCTTCCGATCAGAGCCTAAATTAAAACCAAAATACGACAAGTCATGTTATTTTGGGAAGAAAAGTAACAACTTATGTCTATAAGCTGGTTGTTGAAGCAGGTGATGAATGTTGTGATTATAAAATTAGCTTCTTATGTTCGTTGCATAGAAATATTAACAAGTCAAACACTCAAAATGGCAATTTTTTAGAGTAGGTTGCGTTTGAAATGGATATGAACTTTTGCATTTCCGGCCCCACAGTTTTTTTGTTTGGTGCAAAGTGTGCTTTTAGAAAGATTTAAGGAATATTTGTGATATACTGATATGTGGCTCATATTTGGAAATGTCAGGCTATCTTCTTTTGTTTTGTTTTTTAATAATAGGAGATGATAAGTGGATGTATTTTTAGGGTATATATGATAATTCATAATTGAGAGAGGTGGGTTGAGAAAGTACAGTGTGACATCCCTTGTGAGGTGAGGTTGGATTCATGATATATGGAAGAGTCGGATCAAGGCAAACTGGTAATTAATTAATTGTTCATGGCCCATGTGGTAGTTAAGGTATAATTTTTTTTTATTGCTTGGGAGTTGGCACTTGCCAGTGAGAAATCAAGAGACCGTTTTGGAACAAATAAGATTTCTAATTTCTGTTGCAGAACTTCATCCTGTTAAATTAGTCTCTAAGGAGCATTCCACTCCCTGCACATAAAGAGAATCTAATTAATTATTTCTATTTAACACCAATTATTATCTTAAATACAGATGCTATATTGAACAAAATAGCATTTGCTTTTATTATGGATGATGACTACTGGTTGATATGCAAAGTAGGAAACCAAGCCTGAATAGTGATATCGTTTTGGCATTAATTAATTGATTTTGGCCTTATCTTGTGATGTGGTTTGATAGGCTTTGATCAACTAACTTGAGGTCGTGTCGCTAAAAGTGAATAACTTACTACTCAACTACTTTCTAAGGACCTCAGATTCGTAAAAAAATAGTGGAATATTTTATGCAAATTAATTTAAAAGATAACCAACGGAAAAATACGATACTAAAAAAGGCGTGCTTTCACACAAGTATGGAACAATTATTAATTTCATTAAATCAGCTTCAGAATCTAAAAGTATAAAACATATACAATGATTTTGTAACCGCTACTCTTGTTAGAATTCGTCTTAAATTTCCAGCTCAGTCTGGCTCTACAATTTAATTTGTACCAAGAAGTTCAATCGGGAGTAGCAGTGTAGCACAACCATCTACCAAATAAACGTACCGACCTAATAGTATGAATTCTCAATTTCGGCCAATTATGAAAGTTAAGTTGTCAATTTACAATTTATTTCGACCTAATATCCATAATTTTTAAAATATCACATCTATTTGCTTTACAATTTATTTGTTTTTTGACTTTCGAAGTTTAAGCAAAAACGAACACCCTTTTTATGTTCAAAGCACAAGAAAAGAAATAAAATGAAATGACCGACTGAAATAGTTTATTATTTTGAGGTGATATGACTGAAATCTTTTAGACTTATAAATTGAGACTTTCTTGTGTGGATCGATGTTTTTCAGCTTAATTAGTTTGAGTGTATGTGTTTGTATTTTTTTTTTCATACTCATATCAATCACCCCCCATTTATTTTATAAATTTAAAGGAACGGTCCTCTTCTTGTTTCTCAAACCGCCATGATTGCTGGTTTGTTTTGTTTTCATTTTTGCAGTGATTTTAGTCTTACTGGGATACCGGCATTGACTACTGCGTTAGTCAGTTTACTTTATTTCTCTTTTGTTAGTTTTCGAAGTTGCTAATTTTGTTAGCTTCCAGTTGTCTAGAATTAGTTGGTTTCTCCTCTCTCCTTCTTGTTTGCTACTGATATCCCAAGTATGTTGTAAGATACTGCTTTGTCTCTAAGTTTAATGGAAGCCTATGGGCCTTAACAACGAAAAAGAAAAGAAGTTTGGTCCACAACATAACTTGCCATATTTGGATGCCCAAGAATAAGGATCCGGATAAGAATAAATTCTAAATTCCTTATTCTTGTACAACCCAAACAACACAAGAATAAGAAATTTGGGCTTATCCGACCCTTTCTTATACTAACAAAACTATGTAATTTGGATAAAAATAAGAAATTCTAAAATCTCGTGCCAATCCTTATTCTTATGCTTATTCGGTCTCTATCCAAACACATTATATTAAAATCAATACTGAAACATTTTGAAGACCTTTACTTTTTGGTTACGAATCCCTATCCGGTGTCGCGCGGTACCATGCCGCGGACCAATCCGAGCCGTACGATCTGATTTCGACGGTTAGATCTTTTTCGGGCCTTACAATCTGGTTACATACACGGGGCTCCCTCATCCATTGGATTTAATCTGGACGGTCTGGATTTCTGCGCTGCACGGTGCCGCGCGGCACATGATTTGGTTTCGTAGCTGTAAAATGACATAAGTAACCTATTTTTTTTCTTCGAAAGAAAATGATTTGCAAGTCACAAAAAGCGCAAGTTACGTCTTGACAATCCTTCTTCCGTATTTTTGTTAATATTTCAATAATCCACATAGGTAGGATAGATTTTTTTTTTAAATAAAGTAAATAAAGTAAAACTAAAGGAGAATATTGCAATTTAGCTCAATATTTTATTTATAAAAAAAAGCAAGTTTGAAGAAAAATATTGCAATATGGCTCAGGCTATATTAAGGACCAGTATCCTCTTTGCAGAGTGCCAACTTTCAATCCGAACCGTCTGATTTAATTTTGACGGTTAAATTTTTTCAGGCCTATCAATTTGATATTATTCACGGGACATGCATCATTGATTGGACGGTTCAGATCGAAGATTAGCACTCCCTGCATTAATGTGATTCCTTAAAAAGTCAGCAGAGGATGTGATTCATTATATCAATGTTGTGGTAGTAAAAAGCACAATTTTTCTTGACAAGTTATAGACCCAAATTTAAAGCATTTTCTTTCTTTTACAATGACGAAATTATGTTTTATATCCAGTGATAACTTTTTCTAAACATATACATTTAGAACTGTAGACATGGCCATACATATTTTTTAGATAAATTGTCTCAACAAGTGTTCAGACAATAATTCTCTGAATGCATAAATTCAAACAGCATAAGTTCATATCATACATCTTTTACTTTTACTATGCCGGTTGTTTTCTTTCCCTCTCTAAAAAACTATGATCATCGATCAGAATTGTAAAACTACCCATTACTATTGAATCATCATCCTTAATATATATCTAAAGTTTTCAATTTATGCTTATGCCGAAAGGTACAGAAATTATCACACTATGATCGGATTATGCGATGTGACATGACATGGTATCATGTGAAATTTTTTTTATACGGGTGCGTTTGGATAGGTGTGGGAAGAAGGGAAGAAGGGAAGAAGTATTGGAAAGTGTGTAATTTTGTAAAGAGTTTGGATTGTTTATAATTTTTTTTCTTTTTCTTCCTTCTTCTTCTTCTTTCTTCTAACGATCTAAACGCACCCTACGATACGATTAAATTGTCTAAATCACAGTGAGGGGCCGGGCTGCACATCATGAAAATTGAAAGTCACGTGTAGTCATGTCGTGATGTGGTAGCCTTACATGCCATGGCGTCATTCGTCGTGTAATTTTATAGAATAAAAAAAGACAAAATTGAGAAAAATTAAAACAAAGTTTTTAAACTAAGAAAGATGTTATAGAATTCGGACTTGTATTTTTCTGTAAAGTATTTACTCATGTAGGTAGGTATTTCATGAGCTATATGGTCATACTGTACAAATGGAGTATCTTAACGACTTAACCCTTTACTGTGCCCCAATTTGAACCGCACTAGCACTACTGATCAACTAATCTTTCGGTGAGAACTAAGAACCAATCATCAATCATCATAAAAAAATACTCCAATTCCAGAGTCTTTTTCTACAGTACATTTGCTGATGTCATGATGATATCATTTGTCCACCCAGTGAAACGATCTGGATCGTCGATCAAAATTCTCGATCTGTCGAGACGTCTGCTTCGATTTTTCCGTCGCTTCTCTCTATACTCTATTCATCAGCGACCCCTTTTTTTCTTCTATTTTTGTTCCACATTTCTCCGAGCGATCTCTCTCTCTCTCTCTCGACAAAACAGGAAAAGAAAAAAAAGCAATAACGGCGACCTCTCTCGCCCCTCTCTTCGTGCACGAAATCAGTCCAAGTTTTTCCTTGGAGTCCATTTTTTTGCATCTAGCGTTCTGGACAGTACAGACTAGAGAGGCAAGAATATGGAGCTCTTGGCTGAGAAATAGAGGAGGCGTTGTTAGGTAGTGGAAGCAAGTTGGCCACGATTTCCTCGAGACCTTCAATTTGGTACTAATTTCTCTTGCTCTTATTGCCTTTAAGCCTAATTCTTTACATCACAAAAAAATTAGACTGTTTGTGCTATTTGTCCAATAGTGTTTGTACTAAGAATTTTTTTCGAGCATGCAAGAACTCAGGATTCTGGTATTTCTCCATTTTCACTCTAGAATTCCTCTTTTTGCTGTGTAATTTTTATTTTATTTGGTCTATGTGAGTGCTTAATTTGTGCTGGTAGTATACGTTGTTGGAGCATTTGTTAAAATCGTGTATAACAATCTTATTTGCCCCTACATCCATATAAGATATGAGAAAATAGCCGAAAAAGAACAGTAGCAAATTAAGCACAAATTAAGCTTTTGCCTTTGACAATTTACATAAGAAATTGGCACATTGGTAATTTGGTCTATTAACAATATGAAAGTGGCTAGAACAGTAAACCATGCAATAATTATGCTAGTAAGGGTCTATTAGTAAACGCCTTCATCACTTCTGTTGTGGGAAGGCGGCGAAATGACTAAATTAGGCTATAGCCTTCTGTTGATGCTTGAAGTTGATTGCACAAACATCTCTGGCTTCGAACGGTGCTCGGTTAAGCTCACAATTTTAATTATACATGTTCTGGCTTATAATCATTGCTACTTATTAATATTTTTATTTTGTCGATTATCTTTGATTTGTTTACCAAGGTTTGAGTTTTCATGTGCTTGCAAGGGACAGTAAAATGCATGGACAAGCTTACAGAGTACTTCCAACGGTAATGTAATTTTTCAGGAGTGCAACAATTTAATTTGGTGAAAACTTATTTATTTTTTTCATTCATTGACTCTTGACTTTAGATTATTAAGGGGCAACATGATGAAATGGACTAGAGGAAAATGTACATTTATGTATGCTGGGTTATGAAAAGCTATAATATCTTTGAGCTTTTAGAAAAACAAACCTTAGCAATAAGACACAACATATGGCATTAATTATGTTGATCACACTGGGATTTTCATGGCCGATGATTGTTTTAATAAATAACTGATATTATATTTTTGAAGATTTGTTTAAACTACTTTTGTACTGTAACAGAATAAGCCGTCACTAAGAGAGCCTATTAATCATTTTTCAAACTCTTCATGCAAACACCAATTGAATTCACTGAGACAAATACTTTGCTATTTATAATAGGTATAAGCCATCAATGGCATTAGTTGTTTCTCCTTTTTACCTGAATTGTTAAACGTCCACTTTTTAACAATCATAATACTCTAAATTCATTATTTACTGAATTTTGATTAGTTCAATCTATTTTTCTAATAAGTTGCTACATTAATGGGTTAAGGTTGCACGCACTAAGACTACAAAGCCTTCACCTACAAAGGTTCCTGAGAAGGATTCTAGCAGCGATAAGAGCATTGTGAAGATGATTTGTCATCTGATGATGTGAGTGTTACTTCCAAGCTTACTTTATGTTACTGTATCAGTTATCAGTTATACAATTTTGTATCAACTTGACTAGAAATTTTATGGAATAATAAATCCGGTTGCATTGATATCATGTCATTGCCTTTTGATCTGTTTATTAGTTTTTTTTCTCATATTACATTTGTATCTTGTGTAAACAAAAAGTTTGAGAGTAAGCATTCTAAAATCTCTCGATCGGGAAGCTCTGGCCATCACAGGTCTGGTTACTCCGGCGGCGGTGGAAAGGGCGGAGGCGGCGGTGGCGCTGCGCCTCCTGTCGGAACTGGCCTTTCGTCTCATTCTGGACAGCCTCCTATCAGCTCCAATCGAAGATAGATCTCTTTTTATGTTTTCAGTTTTGCTTCATTATTACATCTCTCCTATTTTGGGGTTCATTTACTCTGGAGTTCTTTTCATTTTTTTATTTTATTTGTTTATTTTGCATTTCCATATTGAAATATCAAATTATAAGTTTTTGAAAGTAAGGTTATTCCACTGAACAGCATTGCCTATCTGAATGCAATAGGTGTCCTGCATTTTGATCTCAATAAGTTTAGGTCTTGAGGTTGTACTGTGTATTCTGTTCATGTTTAAACTCAGGACCAAAGGTTGCCTTTGCGATTATACCAATTTGTTTTTTTCAATAAGCTATGCTCCACCTAAAACACTGAAACAAAAAACAAACTCCTACAAAACCAACAAAGAGAAAAGGTTGAATTTGCAATCATTCCAGTAATTTTCTGATGATACATGCTAGCTAGGTCATGTTTGTCCTTTAGAATATAAAATGCCCTTATTTTGATTAAGATCATTCTAAGCTATAATTTGACAAAGCAAACTTTTTATTTCTACAGCTTCAAGAAGGTTGCAAAAGTACAAGGCCCACCTCTCAGGCCAAATCAAAGCACAGTTTCTGATGCAAGTGCTGGCTTTGCCCCAGCTACTCCTCCTAAGGGAGCAGCTTCTCTGAATGGTTCTCAATCTCACTTCCAACCTCCTTTGCATGGTACTCTTAATTTTATCAATAAATATGCTATATGAGAGTGCTCATTTCCTGGTTATGTGGAATAGGGGCAGGAATTGGCCATATTAATTTTGTTTCTGTAATGCGAGTTTTTTTAGACCGTGTGCAGTTATAACAATGAAAGTTTATAATTACATTTAGTAGGATCGTAATCCATTATCTTGATCATTTTTATTTAATTACAGAGCCATGTTGGCACTGGTCATCCTTACATGCCATTGACTATTGAGCAGATCATTACCAAAGTTAATAAACAGGTTTGTACACTACTTTGTATGCTTCAGAAAATTGTTATTTAATTATACAAAACCAAGGTCTGATCTTGCTAAATTTGATGCTGACTCATACTGGTATGTACCATTAGTGCAATGCACTTTTTTGTTGTGCAATAACATCCATGTATTTTACTTTTTGTATTTAATTTTTGGAGGAGGGGAAACAAAATGGGTAGTAAAGAGTGCATTTGTAGTATCAATCATATTTATTTATTTATTTAAATGAAAAACGCTGCATCATATCTAGAACTGATTCTAGGAGAAGCATCAATTTTATTTTAGTGACTTTGCATTTTTTCAGGATCATTCATGGTCTATTGATTTTTTCCGTATGGTTAGCTTACATTTGTTAGTATTATATAGACGATACTGAAAGGACTGGCTCTTATGCAGGCATATGAGCTGTTTCCTTCATCTAGGAGCTTAGACCTTATTTGGTCTTCTGTGGTTAATGACCGATTTCATCTAAGGGATTAGAGCGTATTTGATCTTCATCTAGGAGCCATTTTCTTCTCAAAAAAATGCATGATCTTTTTGTACGGTTCTTCCATGTTATAGCAAAATAAGCAATTAGAGATTTATTTCTCCTTTTGGTATGATTTGGATTGTATTATATTTTATATTTAATTATATTTTAATCAAATTTATTCAAGTGAAGGAGTATTAAGTACAAATCAAGATTAAGTTTAATCGCACGAAGCGCGATATTATAGCTAGTGTATATTCTGTCAAGGGGCAGCTTCAGTCGTTCAAGAGTTCCAACACAACATTAAGGCTTGCAAATTGATAATGCTCTCAATTGTGGGCCCTTTGGAAAGCTATGAATTTGTTTATTTTCAATCAAAAGGACCAAACAGTTGTGCGAACAAAATGGCTGCTGCCATGGTGTAACATAGGCTACCTATAGGTATCAATACTGATCAAAGCACCAGCATCTTGCCTTTCCCTGACTGCTAACAAAGTCAAGGAATAATGGACCAGTAAGTTACAACCATCTATGTTTTGTTAGTTGTTTTAATTTACTGATTTCCAAATCAAACAAGGAAATGCTATAATTGGTTATTATCTTTCAAATGAATTATTGATTAATTTTAAGAGTTTAATTCTAGAATAGCTATCTAATTTAGTGTTTGAACATACATTAGCAAAAAAATATATATATTCTACAAATTATGACAATGTAAGAGTAGTTCTATTTCATATATTTTTTTCCTCGGTATCAGGTATGTGTCTTGCCTTCAGGATTTAATCCCAGGCTGCTTCATTACTAGACATATTTCCCTTAGGCCATATTATTTCTCCTGGTGCCAGGCTTGATTTATGTGGTTTTGTTAGCAGATTTGGGACTTTCTGGTGCGGTACCAGGTTAATGTACGTGTCACAGAATGCTGATCTGGTAACAGGGATGATGTGGCTCTGGATGCAGAATCTGGAACCATGAATATCTGTACCAGGAATTCCTTTTGATTTTCTTTGACTTAATTGGATGGCTTCCAACTGAACCGATATAATGTTTGATTTTCTTTTCAGTAACCACCATGTTGTGAAAAATATCCCTATTGCGGCAGTGTCTTTCTTACTTATGTTACATTATGCAACCTTATAGGATAGATGTTCCGTAAAGCGTCGTAATTCAACTATTATGTTCGGCTTGTTTATGACATCCCACCACATCAATGACAAGAACTTTCAAGACTTCTTCAATAGGTACAATGAGGTTGCTGAGAAGAAACAGGTGAGTTATCATGGCTGACTAATTGGTTATATAATTTTAGGTACTTGAATGCTATCCAGATGATTGCACATCTCTTCAGTGGGAACAATACTGCTAAATATTATTTGTTAATTTAGGTCATGTTTTTATTAGTGGGCTTAGTAACTCTACTAGTTAGATGGCATTGTGAGTGTGCATATTTGACTATTTGAGATTTTATGTAATTATTATCTAAAATATTATCCAAAATTAATTATAGGTTTCTCTGACAAAGTTGATCAGCATTATCAATTTGGTCGAGGTAATTTTTGATCGTCACTTCAAGGTAATTTTTGATCTTTTTCATGTCTCTATTTTATTAATTGCCATTCAAATTAATTTGGTCGAGGTAATCTTTCTTTTTATCATGTTTATAGTTTCTTAATTGCTACTCAAATTACTTTGGGTAAAGTTACTCGTACAGTGAGATATAAGAATTTCTAATTTGTTGTGGTGCATGCAAGGGTAAGGTGGAATATATTCTAGACTTCTAGTACATGTGGCCCAGTTTAGGAATGTGGTGTCCATCAGAGCATATTTAATGCATCCATCATCCATGCTTTAACTGGTAACTGGAATGGTGTCTACTGCGCATGTGCAACTTGTGTCAAGCATGACTGATATTGACTAGTCAGTTTTATTTTGTTGTTATATTAGTTTGCACGGTTGAGTTCATTTTGATGACCAAGAGACGACATGACTATACTAGATGAACAACGCTATACATTTTTGCCTGAAAAGCCAGGTGCCTAATGATTTGATGTTAACTGATTTGATTGTACTTTGGTCTATCAAGTGAACCAAGTAGTTAATGCATTTTGTAGGTATTGCAATTTTGGAGCCATGGCACTTGTGGTCAAGAAGAACTAATTTTCGGATGGTCTGTCAAAGTTCAGTACAAGGTGATGCGTTTTTCTCCTAGATCTTCTTTTAATTTTATATTACTGTAAACTCATCTTTATTCTCTGTTTTCATCTTTTACCGCTTCTCAGCAATGTGATGTGGAAAATTATTGTAATTATTGAGTTCTTGTAGGTCATATATGCCAATCATTATTCAAAATTAATACTGCATCAAGAAATGGTTTATTATGTCTTTAAGTGGCAAGGGTCCTATACTCCTATTACTTATAAAATTATAATGATTCCATGACATGTAAAAAAAACATTGATGTTAGACAGTAGTAATCAACTCACTCAAAACTTTTGAGATTACTCATATTATCTGATTTCTATTTTAAGGTTGCGAACGGAGATTATTCACTGTAGTAGGGGGAGTGCAGTTGTATATACGGAGGTAGTAGTCGAAAGAACCATCTGAGTAGCATGGTGTGTCCATCTGGTTAACAGTTTGTCCTACATTGCATCGTTGATGTTGGTTATTGGCTTTTTGCACATATGTAAAAGGAGTAAGGTTATGGTACCACAACTACTTATATGGAAACGTGTCGCTCGTTAAGTTGTATAAGATCAACGGTTTTGATTCAACATTTTAATTTTAAAATTTTTATTTATTAATGAAAAATAAAGTTGTGCATTTAGTGGCATTCTAAAGTTGTGACACCGGAACATTTTTCACGTAAAAATTGAATACAATGCGGAAAAGTATCGCGTTATATCAATGCCATTTGCAAGATAGCTAGTACTGGATGCTCTTCATTTAAATTAATTTTAGGGAATTTATTGTATTTCTTCTTTTTCTTTTATTTTAGAACGTAATAGCATAGATTTGAACAAATTATTATCATGACAAACAGAATAATGCGATCCTATGCATATCGATGTTCAGATAATAAACTTTAATTTGCATATTAGGACCTATCAAAACAAAAGATATGACAACGTTGCATCAGCTGCATTGCTTGCCCGGGTTTTTTGTGGTTCCATTTTTTTTTTCTTTAACCAAAAGCGTCTCAAGCAGGGACTTACCACTTCATTATGGCTCCGTTTGGATACGTTGAGAATAAGGTAGGAAGAAGAAAAAAAGGAAGAAATTTATTGGGAAGGGGTAAATTTATTGGGAAGTGTGTAACTTTTGTGAAGAGTTTGGATGGTTAAAAATAAATTTATTGGTAAAAAGTGATTATTCTTTATTCCTTATTCCGGGAAGAAGCCATCCAAACGGAGCCTATGCTAAAGCTAAAAGATACCGAGTCTTACAATAACACCTTATGACAAAAATCAACATGAAAAGTCCTCATCCCAAACAGCACTATCACAAAAGTAATAAACCAAAGCATGACTGTCCACAGCCAAAACACATCTGAGTAACTCTAACGCAACTCTTCATCATTTAAGGCAAAGTAAGCCTAACGTTAAGATAATAGACTGGAGCAGGACAGACTAATCAAGTCGATCTGTATCATTTGTCCTTGATGGTATTTCTATCCAGAAATGAACATCTCTAGTTTTACCAACCCTTGCCATTGCTAAACACAAATGACTAATTTGGTAGTGTCAAGTTTAGCTTGATTTTTTGATCAACGAGCTAACCAACGGACCTTGCATCGCCAAATAATTTTGGGGTCAACGAGATTAGTACTACCTTCCTAACTTGGCTATTTCATATTTGAGTGTTACTTAAACACCAAAAAAAAAAGAAAAATTATATCATATCTGAAGAGAAAAATCTCGAGAAGAAACCTTAAAATTTCAAATTTAAAGTTTTCAAATTTCAAAAATTCAACTTTTTAAATTTTCAATTTTTTAAAATTTTTAAAATTTCAAATTTTGAAAATATCAAGATTTAAAATTTTCGAATTTTAAAATATTTAGATTAAAATGAATGTTGTAAGTGAATGCATTTACTTTAATTACTAACTTTAACCTTTCATGTCAAACGACAATTACTAACTTTAAGTTAGTGCTAACTTTTACTAACTTTAACCTCAAACACTAATTTCAAATTGCTAACTTTAACCATTGATCCCACTAAACTTTGATATTACCAAACGAAAGTGAACACATAAAATAGACAAAGTGAACACTCACAACTAAATAAGTATTGTCATCTCTTGTTCAAATTTTTATATGCACATTCAACTTGTTTTTATTAAACTTATTTGTTAGTATGTATTCACTTTGATTACAATATATGTTCACCTTATTTATTTTATGTGTTCATTTTCTATTTAGCGATGATAACGGATGACAAAACTATAGATGACATTAATCAATTTCCATTTTCTTGTATTTGTTCTCGCCAGATCAGCAAGAGATGTAAACCTGTGCGGCTTTTTTTTTCCCCCCTTTTTTCCAGAAATATGGCACGTTTCGCTGTAAAACAAATTTAAATCTCTAATTATCATTTGGATAAAGGGCCTTAATGTTTGCAGAAGCCCATCTATTTTTCTCCCTCCACTGCTCACCAAACACTAATTAATAATGTTGAGAATGCTAGTTACAATGTAATTAGGCTTTTCATTTTGGTTGTGTTTGGATGAGCTTAGGAATAAGAAAATAGCTTCTTCCTACTCCTAAATTTATTATAAACAATCCAAACTCTTCACAAAGTTACATACTTCCCAATACTTCTTCCCTTATTTCTCTTATTCCCACACCATCCAAACGGAGCTTTTATATATTCCTTTCCAACTTATACTATAGGCGAACTTACACTATAGGCCTATAGCTAGGGATGAAAACGGTGCGGATAAACTCCGCACCGAACCGCATTCGAATCCGAAAAAATATGCTTAATATCCGAACCGTTCCGAATCCGAACATATCCGTATCCGTATTCGTATCCGACAAAAAAATATGGATGCGGATATGATTTGACTACTATCCGATCCGTATCCGTATCCGACAAAAAAATTCGTTATCCGATCCGTATTTGATCTTTATCCGTACCGTTTTCATCCTTAATTAAATCAAAGACACAAGATAATAAACTTAATTACTCCTCTAGCACCTATAAAGAGTTTTGATTTAATAAACTAAATTTTTACTAGTTAGATTGACTTAAAATAATATTTTGGAAATATAATAACATAATACGATGATAATATAAAATTAATTATTTATTTATTTTTAATTTATATATATTTGTTTTAATATCTAAAATATATTCGTATTCGTATCCATATTCCGTAATATCTAATTCGTATTCGTATCCGTTTAACATCCGACCCGTATCCGTATCCGAATCCGGAAAAAAATATGAATACGGATATGGTATGACCACTATGCGAACCGTATCCGATCTGTTTTCATCCCTACCTATAGCCAAGATAGCGATCTCAATTTATTCAATTTTTAAAAATGTCTGTAATACTTGTTATTTATGCACGGGCAACTGTAAACAAATTCATGGGTTGAATGAATGGATTAGATATGACAAAGGAGCGGAATTTGGTAATTATTGTCCAAAATTACCACTACTATCAAGTATCAACTCATTTGTATTTGTATATAAGTAAATACAAGGTAAAAAGTGCATCAAGTCCAAACTACATTTTGGCTTTTATCTGTAAATACGCTCAGAGAATACGACTGGCTTGCAAAGAAGGTATATAACTCCCAACTAAAAAACAATTTCTCATTTGTCAGAAAAAGAAGAGCGTTGCAGAGTTAAATACGAAGCGGCCATATCAGTTCTTCTCACCTCATTTTTTTTTTACCTTGCCAGAAGCCCGGCGACAAAAAGCCAATCAAGAAACTATTAATTTTTTTTAATAATTCTATCTAATATTCACTAAAAAAATCTCTAAACTGACCCTAAATGACTCCTGTATGCATAACTATAGTGAATCACATACATCTTTGAGATATTCACAAGAATTAATTACCAAATAGATCTATAGTTGCAAACGTAAATTGATCTTTAATGCACCCACACAAATCTAATGGCGTTGGCCAGATTTACCCTCTGCAACGGCAGCTCATTTTCTGACCTTTTCCGATAAAAGAAGACACGTGATAATGTGACATCCACCCCCACCCCCGCCCCACCCCGGGAGCGTATCCTCTACCAACTTTTTGAGGTTGGTAGAGGGCCAACGTTTGATCCGAACCGTTAGATCTAATCTCGACGGTTAAAATTTTTCGGACCTATCAATCTAGGTTACATGCACGGGGCTCCCTTAACCATTGAGATTAGATCTAACGGTTTAGATCAAACGTTGGCCCTCTACCCACCCCACCCATCACCCATACAAAGAACAAAAATTGCTGTATTTGAAAGTGTATACGTAATCTATACATACACCTAGTCAGTCACCAATACATGCGCCAAACATAACATAATATACTGAGACTTCTCCGCTCCCGCTCCCATCCAGTCTCACCATTTCTTGAAGCGAACAAAGGAAAAAAAGAAAGAAAAGAAGCATGACAAAATCAACACCAACACCAAAACCAAAACCATAGCTGGACACGACTCATTTATCTCTCTCTCAGATCCAGCCATTTAACAAACCTCACTCCTCATAGATAAAAATTAATTAATAAACGTAAAAAAAAAAAAGAGGGAAAGAAACCCTCGCTTAGGGTTTCATCGGAGATGAGCCGCCGTGTGCGGCGGCGCTGTGCCGCCGCCGCCGACAGGGGCAAGCGCACTGTTGCGTCCGTATCCGCTACACCCGTCGTCGTCGACTGGACGTCTCTTCCCGACGACACCGTGGTCCAGCTCTTCTCTTACCTGAACTACCGCGACCGAGCTTCTCTCTCCTCCACGTGTCGCACCTGGCGCGCTCTCGGCTCCTCTCCTTGCCTCTGGGCCTCCCTGGACTTGCGGTCTTATCGAGTTTGTACCTCGACGGCAATGGCTCTGTCAACCCGCTGCGGCCACCTTCAGAGCCTCCGTCTGCGCGGTGCCGATTCAGTTTTCGCAATTTCATCCCTCCGTGCGCGGGGTCTCCAGGAAATCTCTGCTGATGGATGCCGGGGGCTCACTGATGCGACACTGGCTGTACTCGCGGCCCGGCATGAGTGTCTCCAGAGTATCCAAATTGGGCCCGAACAGCTAGACCGTGTGTCAAGCGACGCGCTTCGCAATGTGGCGGTGTGCTGTGAACAGCTCAGGCGGGTCCGTCTCTCAGGCTTGAGAGAGATAGATGGGGAGGCAATTTCAGCCTTTGCAAGGCATTGCCCCGATCTCGAGGAGGTCACATTCCTTGATTGTGGGAATATTGATGAGGGGGCATTAGGAAAAATCTCGTCGTTACGGTTTCTGTCTATTGCTGGTTCCCGCAATGTCAAGTGGGCCACCGCCTCTCTATCGTGGAGTAAGCTTCCCAAATTGCTAGGTTTAGATGTGTCACGGACTGACATTTCTCATATAGCTGTGTCTCGGCTTCTCTCCCAGTCTAAAAGTTTGAAACTTCTGTGTGCTTTGAACTGCCCTTCTGTTGAAGAACAAGAGATGCACAATCCAATTTTCTCGAAAGGAAAATTACTTCTCACCATTTTCACTGATATTTTGAAAAAGGTCGCTTCTTTTCTGTTCCCACACTCTTTGACTGACTCGAAATTGGTGTTTGATCAATGGCGGTGCAACGTGAAACGCAAAGATAGGTGCTTGGCCGATATGATGACATGGATGGAGTGGATTCTGTCTCAGTCCTTGCTAAAAATTGCAGAAACCAACCCTCATGCCATGGATGAGTTTTGGCTGAAACAAGGGGCATCTTTGTTGCTAAGTCTGGTAAGAAGCGTACAAGAGGACGTGCAGGAAAAGGCTGCTACAGCTCTTGCGACATTTGTAGTCATAGACGATGAGAATGCAAATGTGGATCCTGCCAGGTCAGAGGCGGTGATGAAAGATGGCGGCATTCCTTTGTTGTTACATCTTGCCAGATGTTGTAGAGAGAGTGCTCAATCTGAGGCCGCAAAGGTTATTTTTTTGGATTTGATTGAACACACTATATTTTGGTAAATACTGTTGAAATTGCTAAATGATTGTTTCTTCGACAGTCTGTATGTAATTCTTTAATATAGAGAATGCATTCAAACCTAGTTGTTCTGAAAATTTCACTATTGGAAACACTTCTTCAGGTTGGTTGTAGTACTGAAATTTACATGTACTCTGCATTTAAACTCAGGGTTAGTTCCAGCATCAGTACAGTCCATTCCTTGGCAACCCTGACTTACAATCATGTGTCAGTATCATCCTACCTTGATTGCCAATTATGTCTAAGTTTGATTTAACTTACCTGATTTTAACCTTAATTGTTCAATTTTGGCTTCAACCCAAACAGAGTTGGCTCAAATAACCACAATTTGCTAGTAAGCCTTTGTTAATTTCAGTTTTTTTCCTTAGTAACCACTTGAAATGTAACATCAATTAAGTGATTACCACTAAACAAGCCTAAGAAGAAAACACAATAAGGAGAAAATTTTGTTGCCTTCCATTTGATGTTGTGGACCACAAGTTGGTAAAGCTTTCTGTAACAAGTCACTTAATGCAGTTTATTATAGATACTTATTTGGGTTCATTTTGTCTCTATAGGCAATTGCAAACCTCTCAGTAAATGCAAAGGTTGCAAAAGCAGTCGCAGAGGAAGGTGGCATTGCAATACTCACCAATCTTGCAAAGTCAACTAATCGTTTGGTGGCTGAAGAGGCAGCAGGTGGCCTTTGGAACCTTTCAGTGGGAGAAGAACACAAGGTTCTGTATTATCCTTGGTTATTTGATATTTAAATTTTCCAGGTTCATGTAGGAATTTAGTTTTCCTCTCTTTTGTTTCTTTTTTGTTCGCTCTCATCTTTAGCCGGAAAACAAAGAGAAACATGATAAATGTGGACCTTGTGAACCGAAAGGTAGACCAAATTTTGATGTCTCTGGACTTTACGGCACATTATACTTGTAACATGTCACACAAACGACATGCTGTATAGGACAATTCACAATTATTGATAAAGAATCATATCCTTTACTGGTTGAAACACTGACAATTACATCCTTTCTCCTCTCCTTGTAACTTTTCCAACATATCTAACACCCTGATAAGAAAACAAAATAATGAGTAACATTGATGAAAGAGTGGAGTTTCTAGGATTTTTCTATATTCCCTTATGCCCTTGCACATCAAGCAGTTCCTTTGTGTGCTCGGAAAGTACAATGTTGCACACGTGAAGGTGCTTTGTTCAATATTAATCTTTTTTATTTTAAATGATCCAGAAAACATTTATTGCGACTAGGGACTCAAAATGTAAATACTCTCTAAATAAGAGTTGCGAATGGATCCATAAATTACTTGCAATGAATTGAATTTGATGACTAAATCCTTTGGAGCTTGCATGGTATTTACTACTTTACTCTCTTTTTTTTTTTCTATATTTAGGCAGCAATTGCTATGGCAGGCGGGGTGAAAGCTTTGGTTGATCTCATTTTCAGATGGTGTGAGGGAAATGATGGAGTTCTTGTATGCTTTTTTTTTTTTAAATACTGCCACCTTGTTTTTTAAAAAGATAGTACCAATACTTCACAATATTCGTAAAAGAACAGAAAATGATTGAATGTTCCTTTAATTTTCCCCGTTTTGTCGTAGTAGTTCCAGAGTTTTTAAAATCTACCATATCAGTCCTGTATAAGTTAAATTTTGTATTATGTTAGTCTTCTCTTAGGAGTGCTTTATACAGGCTTTGAATGATCATTGTGTTATTATCTAGTTTTTTATTAGTTTTACTGTTCCTTGTATAGACTTTTTTTATTTAAATTTTTTCTTTTTGTAAATATTTTTTATTTAATAAAATTTGCCGGTGTGGTACTTTGCCACCCGACCCTCAAAAAAAAAGATCATTGTGTTATTTTCTCCAAAAGGAAAATGGACCTACTGTTCTAATACCTTTTTAAAATTTGCAGGAAAGGGCTGCAGGTGCACTGGCAAATCTGGCAGCTGATGATAAATGTAGCTTGGAGGTGGCGAGGTCTGGAGGTGTTCATGCTCTTGTTATGCTTGCCCGTTCTTGCAAAGCTGAAGGGGTCCTCGAGCAGGTCTTCTTGACAGCTTTTTTTTTTATTTACAATTTAGTGTGTGGATTTTGAAAAACCTCAAGTTCCTTTGCTTGATTGACCTATAGGTCAAGTGAGATGTGTCTCGTTTTATGCTTTGAATCATTCAAGATATTTCTCACATTCTCCTCCTCTTGTTTTAGTCCAAAGAACACCCAACCTAAATTCTATTTTAATTTTATTCATCTAGAGAGAAGTGGTGATGTAATGCTTGCGAATGGTTGGTTTGAATTCTTTTGTAGAAAGAAACCATGAGATCTTGTGCATACACATGAACTTTTCTCAATTTATTTTTTTGAAAAATGTGATTTTTTATGATCTCATCATTTAGATGCCTTGCACATATTTACAATGCAACTGGGTTATCTTTAATTCTACTCTAGGATTCAAACAGGAAACATGAATACAAAGTCACATGATAACTGTTCGTGTTTGTCTTTTAAGTGAGATTTTGGAATATTGAAGTTTGAGGCTCTTACTAAGTTGCAATCTCTTCCTCTAGGCTGCTAGAGCATTGGCAAACTTGGCAGCACATGGAGATAATAATGGTAATAATGCGGCAGTTGGTCAGGAAGCTGGTGCTTTAGAAGCACTGGTACAGCTCACTTGTTCTCAAAATGAAGGTGTAAGGTAACGACTATGCTTTCTATAAACCTGAAAATAAGTCGCATTGCCATTCTCCTAGCTACATGTTATATTAATCTTCTTCTTAACTCTAATATACCTTCCCTTTCATGTGAAAAAAATATTTATTTATTTATTTTTCTTAAATAACAGGCAAGAGGCAGCTGGTGCATTATGGAACCTATCATTTGATGATAGGAACCGCGAAGCTATAGCTGCTGCTGGTGGCGTAGAGGCCTTGGTGAATAATATAACTTCTTTATTTATTTATTTATATTTTTTTCAGTCAGGTCTTAGATGTTAGCTTCACAAGTCTGAATACCAGTCTTGACAAAAAAGTGGACTCATTGTAGTCCTTTACCTTTCTAGGAATCACAAAAAGACCTCTCCGTAATACTACCATGGTGTTATGTTACTCGGGAAGTTTAAAATAGCCCTTGTCATTACTTATGGAAGTAGATTAGTATTATGAAGTGGTCGCTCTTAATTTATTTCCTCTCTTTTGCAACACAAGCAATGTCTTTTCTTTTTGTTAGAATTTAGTTCCACTTAAATGTGCAGAACTTGAGTGCGCTAACTCTGAACCCTGTTCTCTGCAGCCAACTAGGTCCTAGAGTATATTTGTAAACATCTAATCTCTTAGATCACAAGTCTTCACTCATAAAAAGGGAAGAAAGGCATGAAATTGGGCAATATCATTTATTTATAGCCATCTACCCAAATTAGAATCCAAATCAGTATTATGCTTCTATCCTCAAAAGATCAGGAGAGATCAAAGAAAGAAAATTATTATTTAGGTATCTGGCTGGGAAGCTCAAGTATGCACTTGTGCCTGCTTCATCAGGCCACAGTAGTATTGATGCAAAATGGGTTTGAGAGCGGTTTTTACGGTTAGAGTCTAAGAAGATTAAAAGGACAGGAGGGAGTTGAGTTTTCTTTGGCATAAGTTACCATGAAATAACACAACAATAAGTAATTAATTTGGAGCTAAAAGTTCCCCGATGCAATCCTTGCTTTTAGCTTTGCCAGACCTTGATTTTGTTGCAACATTGACATATGTGTAAGCAGACAAAAGAGAGATTTTTGATACGTCTTGACACAGTAAAACTTTAGGGAGGAGGGGTTAACAGAAGAGAGGAGGATGAATGAGAGGGCAGTATGCAGGGCTTTTGGTTAGGCAAAGAGTGACAATTGGGATACTTTTATGTTATATTATATATATAATTAAGCATAAGCTAAACTGTATTTTCATTAAAAAATAAATGGGAATCGTTTTAAATTTTCTAAAGAATAAAAGGGTTATCATTCCACATTCAACATGGTAGATTGTTTAACAATTCATACACAATTTGAAGGTTTTCTCAAATTCATCTTTTCTTTTGTTGGTTCGCCCCTACAATTGCATACTGTGCATATTACCACAGGCATAGATTGCAAAATTTGCATTTACGAAAGGCACTAATGTAATTTTGCTTTTGTTCTTGTTTTTTACTGCCATGAATTTAGGTGGCACTGGCACGAGATTGCACAAATGCATCAGAAGGCCTCCAGGAGAGAGCTGCTGGTGCACTGTGGGGATTGTCTGTTTCAGAAGCTAATAGGTACCCTTTTTTTTTGCTATACTTGGAGGATGTTATGTATAATCAATTTCTTTAAGAAGAAAAGTAATGCTTTCCTGTAGGTTTTGTTTTGTTCTTCGTGCTGAAGCTGTTATTATTTTTGTTGATTTTAGTTTTTGTTAACTTACGGTTTTGTTTTACATTTTTGATGAAATCTTCTTTTTGGTTCTTTTGTATAGCATTGCTATTGGGCGGGAAGGAGGAGTAGGTCCTCTACTAGCTCTTGCATGCTCTGAAGTCGAAGTAAGTCGTTATTCTTATTTAACTCTTTTTGTTTATGGTTCTGGTTTCAAATTTAATTATATGTGCTTCTTATTTTATTGAATCTTTTTCCTTTTCCCTTTTTGTTTTTGGAAAGGATGTCCATGAAACAGCTGCAGGGGCGCTTTGGAACCTTGCCTTTTATTCTGGAAATGCACTACACATAGTGGAAGAAGGTGGTGTACCAGTTCTTGTGAACCTTTGCTCTTCATCTGGATCAAAGATGGCTCGTTTTATGTCCGCTTTGGCTCTTGGTTACATGTTCGATGGGAGGTATGCCTTTTAGCCTTTACCTTTTTCCTTGACAGTTTTTCTTGGCCTTGCTATTTGTTCACACTTGCCTCACTATGATGCAATTGAGAGCGCTTCATTGTGTGAAGCCATATCTTAATTGCTGCATTATCTGTTGAGGCAGAATCCACAGCTGTTGGTAGGACTTTACCATTACTCATTTCTGATGAGACTACAGCCCGTCTATTTAGAAAAGACCAGTGGGATTATGCGGTGCGGCTAGAGCTCTAAGTGATTGGATATACTTACTATTTTAAAATTCTTGTGTTATGGACAATCACCCCACAGATAACAGTTTTCAACTTTTCAGATTTATTTGCACGGCCATTGCCTAGCTTAGTGAATCAACCTTTTATGTTACCTGCCAGACTTCATTACTTTTTTGGCTGTTAATAAATTGGTGTTGTCTATGACTGTATTTGTCATGTCTGGTATCTGCCGACATGATTGTAGAATTTCAATTCCTGATTAGAAGTGGTACTTCAATTTGCAGGATGGACGAGGTGGCTATCATGGGGACATCAGGGGAAGGGTCGTCCAAAGGTGCATGCTTCGAGGGGGCAAGAAAGATGGCATTAAAGCACATCGAGGCGTTTGTTGGCACCTTCTCCCATCCCAACCTCTTCTCCCTTGCTGCGGCCTCCTCTGCTCCTGCAGCCCTTTCGCATGTTGCTGAGGCTGTCTTCATTCAAGAGGCTGGACATCTCAGATGCAGGTCAGTGAATTTCTTCAATGAAGATGGTAGTTCTTTCCTCGGGCTTCAAATTTTAGTTGGTTATAAGTGGGTTAAGCTACTTGTTCTATCATAGTGAAATGAAACTTCATACAAATCTATGTTTTATTATGGAATAGCTTAAGGTAGGCAACTATCCTACTAAAAGGTCGAACGGTACTTGTTATATTTCTCTCTTGGATCTTGTGCCACTAAGTGCTTGTTAGTCCTATTTTCCATTGTCTAATTAATTAAGGCTAATTATTTAGAGCATTTATTAAACACGCTGAACAGTAAGGTCCTTTCTGCAGACAAAGATTAATGATGGATCTTGTTTCTGTTGTGGAAACTACCTTCATTTAAAGTAATTTGAGTCTATTAAGCCAACCCTGGTTGGCATGCTCAATCACTAACATTCTGTTTTATCCAAATGCTCCTGCCTGATGGATTGTAACGCTTCAAGCAAGAAACTCCGCAATTTATTATACTATGTTTTGTCCCTAATATCGCTGGTGATTTCTTTTTCAGTGGTGCTGAGATTGGAAGATTTGTTTCAATGCTGCGCAATCCTTCATCAATTCTTCGTGCATGTGCTGCTTTTGCTCTTTTTCAGGTTGGCTTTCTATTGCACTAGGGATTATACAGATAAAGAGCTGAGCCAATCTTTGCATGTATACTCCTGTAATATCTACCATCTAGAACAATTTTATTAAGACAAGGGTCATCCATCCTATCAGCTTTTTGATACTTACTTTTCTCACATATGGCACCAACAGTGATCCCTGACAAGTAAAAACAGTACTCTCATTGTTCCTCTCTTTCGTCAGTATTTGTTCGTTGAATGACTGAGGTATTATGTAGGATTATCAGGATGGGAGTAACTGAGGGCTATGCATGAATGATTAGGCCAGAAATAAAAGAGCTCCATGTTATAGTGTTGGTACTATGCAGGTTCAGTGCCGTCTCTTGAGCACCTGTGATGCACATTATACAACCAGTTTCATGGATGGGCAATGCTTCTTCTTTGTCACAACAACCTGCCATGTACGAGTCAAACAGAGGTGAGTGTCATATTCAGTGTACATTGACTCTCGATAGCAGCTGGTTGTATGCAGATTTAACTGAAGATTTACCAGAATGTTTCATTGCCACCTGATTTAATCAGGCCTATCAGATGTGTCAATCTGCTGTGCAAAAGCATAGCGGCATAGCCCTAACAGGGAACAATTCATGGAAGGCTTGCTGGAAATTATCAGCTATATTCATTGATGAAGGCGGAGACCTCACATGATTAAAGGTTCTTTTCAGTTCGCTGTTCATTGGTGCTCTCTACTTGCGTGTGACATATTTTAAGAGAAAATGATGATTCATTTTTCTAATATCAAATTATGAGTACTTGGAATTTTGTAGATCACGGTCAGAATCTCCTGTGTAACTGTATGAGTTACATGCTACTGGAACCAAAAGAACAGCCCAAATCAAAGCCACCCATCATTTTTTTTTTTTTTGGGCGTAATTTTATGTAGGCAGTAGGCACCATAGCCTTTGACAAGGAAAATTGCTTGAAATAATATTTTAATCAACAAGAGGATTGATAGACCGAGTTCAAGCATTCATACATACACACTTGAGTGTCTTTAGAGAGAAAAAAAAAGGAGTATATTGCTGTTAAGAAATAATAAGAAACCAATATACATGCATACCTAAAATCCTAAACTCTCTAATCAATTTCTAGGCACCTTCTTATGACTTCTGATGGCACGTTCACCTGCCGACCGCTTGATCGACTCAATCCTTTGCAACCTTATTTGCTCTCTGAATTTTGCAATGAATTCATCTGCTTTCTTATCAACCTCATTCACCTCTTCTTCATGCATTTTCTTCTTCCCTTCTAATTTTTCTGTATCAAATTTCGGCTTCTCTATCATCTCTTTATCAGAGTACCCTTCAATTTCTTCCTCATCCTCTAGTTCACTGTAAGTGCTGTCTGAAACCTCATTGGAATTAGAGGACATGGAAACCCTTTCGACAGTATCATCATCTCTCGGTTCCATAACAGCCTTCTTATGAGGTTCAATCGACGCCTCTTTTGATCTAATTGTTCGCACTGACTTGGCAACCAGAGAAGGAGAAGAAGAACTGGAACTGTCAAATGATATCCTTGTCCTTGGTTTGTTTGATCTCATGCTCACATCCTTCAATTCATCCTTAAAACTTCTCATGGTCGACTTTGCTTTTCTATCTGACAAAGGTGGCTGGTATCCATGACCGAGAAAAGGAGGAGGGGGTGGAGGTGGGGCTGGTGGCCGGGATGCATTTTCCTTGTACAAGGTCTTCTTCTTCTCAGTGGTCTCTCTGCTCAAAGAGAGGGAAGGAGAAGGAGAGAGACGTTTTGAGCGTGGGCTGGACAAATTTACTGATTTGATCTTAGGAGCAATAAATTCATCCTTTGTCTCAATTCGACCCGACCTTGACCTCCATGGTATAGGAGACGGCAGAACAGTAGAATTTTCAACCGGATTGGATTCTTCAGATTGTGGGTTCAAGCTCCGAACCGGTAAAAACAATGGCTTATCAATAACAGTGGCAGGTTTACTCATGTCAACTTGGTTGTTCCAGATTTGTTGTACCTTACCCTCCTCTTCTTCCTCTTCTTCCTTGTCATCTAAACCAGGAAGAATTTGTGAGACATAGGAGTTTGGGCTGTTGGGTTCAAACTCGAGCTCCTTACCAGGTATTATTTCTGTATTCCTACGGCTGAGAAGCCCATAAGAGATCACTATGCCTATAAAGAGGAGATGAATAAGCTCCCAAAATTTGTTCACAATCATTTGATTTGTAACAAATTCAGGTGCTTGCGAAGGAAAAAGAGGCAGGATCAATGCAAGGAACATAAAGAGTAGAGCTTTTTGGAGGAATGGTCTGTTGTTTGGTCTGAGCAGAGATGCCAATTGTGCCATTGGAGAAGGAAAGAGAAGAAAAGAGAGAAAGAAGGTGCTGAAATGTGATGTTCTTGGTTTCTGTGTGGTGTGGATTCGACTTTCCTTTTTGCTTTTGGGTTGGTAGTTCAATGTGTTCTTTCTTTTGAATTTGGAGTTTGGAGAGAAAGGAAGGCTTGGTGAATGGTGAGGAAGGGAAAGAGGAGAGGATGAAAAAGAGTGGGAATTTAAAGGAGAGGCGACAGCAATTTGTGGGTTTCTTTTCGAATCAAACGTGTTTGGGTGTTCATATGTGGCGTTTGAATTACATAGTTCTATACAGCACTTTCGGTGTACCTCATGCCATAATATCAAAAAAAAAAAAAAAAAAAAACACGAGAAAGACAATGATATATACTCCGGGTTTCTAAACCAATGTAAAAATTAGGCATATGGGCCTTTCCAGTTTAAAAAAAAAAACCAATGTAAAAATTATTTTAGATAATAGTCTAATAGATATGGTAAGTTTCTTTAGACGTTGATAACGGATTCTTCAAATGAACTTCAAACATAGAAATCCTGCCGAAGAATATATCTTTAGTCGTCAAACTAAAAAACTGGTTCTCATTGTAATAATTTAAATAACATATTTACATAATTACATATTGTCTGAAATATGTTTTTGATATTGGATAAAATGAGTAAAGCTAGTGTGTGTTTAAGTTCGAGGTTGAGTTATAAAACAGTTGTAGTAATAAATAAATGAACTTCTTCGACAAGAACAAACAATTTCGGCCACAATAACATACTATGCTATATTATAAGAAAGGATAATTTGAACATTATTTATTTTGACAATCTTTAAAATAAAGTTCAAATTTGAATTTCAAAATCACAAGCATGAGTCGATTTGCTTATCTATAAAACAAATGATGAGATTTGATTAATGTTTCACAGTTAATTAACTAACATGAATTTCATTGTTAGACTATCTATATATCTAATAATATGTATGCACAACTTTACTATTGAATATTCATTCTCTTTTGAATTGATTGAAAACACATATCAAATATATATATATTGTCAATTGATTCCTCTCATATATATAATAATATATCATCATGTCGTGATATGATATTGATTCAATAAATTTATTATGTACAGAACTCTTCCCATCAAAGTAAGAGATAGGCATGTATATCAATACAATAAAAATTGTCCTTGAGTAACTATAACGAACACTTCAATCGTTGGAGTCATTTTCGTACGGATAACAGTTCAGTTCTCGCCGGATGCGAAAGAGAAATAAGCTTTATTTTATAGTAGGCTATGCCACTCTAAATAGTTTTATTTCAAATTAAAGGAAAAAAAAAACTATAATGAACACTTTGGTAAAATGGCTAAATATGGAGGATAAACCAAATATAACATTTTTCACACATTACAGAACTATGACAAATACATGTTCTATCATAAAATTGTTGTTAGAATTAATACAATTTTTAGTTACCAATTTACTCTGAAAATCTTGAAGAAACACTGAGACTTTTCAAAGGGGAAAAAAAAATCTCTTTAAGTCCGGTAAAAGAAAACCGTTTGATGACGGAATAAATGGGTCGAGGCCGTTATGAGGAGATGAACAAAAATTTCTAACAAAGAGATCCTCTGATTGCAAAAATTGTTTTACGAAAACAGAGACACTGTTACATGTACTGTAGCTTTTACATCGTCACAGAGGAACCGCACTGGGCCAGGGATACATCATGCATTCGCAAACTATATGTGGCATCATGTATTCATGTGGGACTTTGTTGTAGCCGTTAGCTTTTGTTGCCTCCCTCTCCTCTCGTTCCTCTGTGGCATTGGTACAGATGGCTCCATGCACCGTCTCTGAGATTAAATTTTATCATTTAATTGGAAGGGAAGATTCTGCTATTAACATTTTGGTTGCTTCAAATATCAATATTTTGTTATTTACTTAGGTTTTAAATTTTTAAATTCGAACGTTAAATCCAAACTATTATTATTATTTAATTTAACGAACAAGTTTCACCGACATTAAAGCAGACGAAGTACACAAAAGGGAAAAACATAAAAAAAGCAAATAACAAGGTGGGGGGTGGGGGGGGAGATAATGTCAACCAAGTACTGCCACGGAAGAACCAAAACAGGTGAATTGCAATTAAGCCGTTAATTATCTGTTGCTCCAAGCCTCCAAAAGCAATACAGAAGATGCTTTTCTATTAGCTTTTACATGTGTATAAATAAAAGAGAAAGTTGTGAGTCACAACTTTTTTGGATGATGCATAAGGGTCTTCTTTTACGGTTAATACCGACAAATTCAAAACTCTCTTCGTGACTTCCAGTAATATTGTTGAGGCATAGTTAATGTTGGTGTGCTTCGAGCCTAAGTTGTCGCAAATGTATACGAGACAAATTTTTATTTTTTTTTTAGTAAATGTATGAGAGCTTACAAAATATACGGACGAATACAAAATTTTAAAATTGTAGAAATCAATTTTATGCATGCTAAATTGAAAATTTACGGTGCTTTGCAAAGTAAAAAAAAATATAAAAATTTGTTTAATTCAGACTATTTTTCAAAAATGTAAGTCTCAAACAGCCGATTCAAACCATTTAATTTGTTCTCCCCATCAAAATCTTGTTGCCAACGAAAATTTATATATTTTTTCAGATTTTTAACAATTCGTTTCTGTTTTTTTATTAAGAAAACCTTGATCTAATTAATTATAAACCCTCCAATAATACTAATTTTAAAAATTCGAAAAACAATAAATTTTCAAATAAAAAAAGTATATATAAAATTTTTCTTTTTACAATGAGAGTTTAATATGCAAGACAAATTGAACAATTTGAATCAATCATTGTAAGTTTGAATTTTGAAAAAAAAAAGATCCAAAGTAAACTTCTCATCTTACCTTGCAAGCACCGTAGGCCATCCCCTAAATTATAGACTTTTTTTTTTAATATGAGGTTAGTTAAAAAAAATGTGGAGATCAATAATATCATTTAATCTGAAATACGATATATTAATGGAGAATTTTTTTGACAAAGAATAAAATTCTATCTCTTTGGTTTTGGCAGTTAATAAATTCTACCTTGTTGAAGAAAACGCAATAAATAACTTACTTTTCAGCTTATATAAAGATGGATTGCCTTATTTTATTTTATTTTGTTTCTAGTTAACGTATGATTGTTTTCTTCTAGGTAATGTACAACTTTTACATCATTTTTTAAGAAGACTTGAACTATTTCTAATATTTAAATTAGAATTGATAAATGTCACGCCGAGTTAGTTGATATTCCCGCGCAATTACGGATTTCATATCAAACAATTTGATATATTTCTTATCTCTAAAATATCTTTTGCATTTGATATTTTCTGTCGCATATTAGTATATTACCCTACCTAATAAAATGCCTTCCGGTACTTTCTTAGCCGGTTAGCTTAAGTTCTAAGCACAATAATCTGTTTCAAAGGTCATTGTCTTCCCACTGGGGAAGTTGTAGTTAGATGTTACCATCATTTGGGAATCAGTTGAGTTAAAAGGTTGATCACTAATTAGGCACTAACATCGCCCCATTTTTTTATAGATTGTCTTGTCTGATCAGTAATTCGGTATTGGACTTATATACGTACATATTAGTTATATATTGTATATATACTGTGAAATTTATGTTCAACTAAAAGTGATCAACATATTTAATTAATTTAGAGTTATAAAGGGTCCTACAAGATGTGAATTTGTAATGGATAGAACTTAATGAAAAAAAAAATCATACTATATTGATAGGAAAAATTATCAAAGTCTTGGCCATATCTAAGGAATATGAATATCTTCATAATTTTGTAATTTGGTCCTAAGACTCAGAATACAGAATACAAGACAAGTATGAACTTTCTCTTTAATCTATCAGAGAACAGCATCCGCGTGCTCTCAATTCTCATGCTCAAGAACGACAAATGAATTATGTTTTTGCTGTGATTTATACTTATGGCATATGATGTTGAACATAGTCTTACCTATCTTAAATTTCAAATCTAATTTTTTTATAAGTGGGCTTTTGTATGTAAGTTTGTGTACCGATTTGCTCCGAAAGAGACCGTACACTTTCGAAATAGGAAAATTATTATCTCAATATATAACATTGGTTAATTATATTAGAGAAATGATAACTATCATCTATAATTTTGCCATCGCTTGAACAAAATGAACATATAACATTGATAAAGTGAATATATATATGATCAAAATAAACATTTATGGACAAATAAGTTATGTCATCATTGTTCAGATTTTTATATGTATGTTTAACTTATTTTATTGAACTTTTTAGTTTGTATATGTTCACTTTGATCATTTATAGGTTCACCTTATTTATTTTACGTGTTCACTTTGTTCAAGCGATGGTAAAATTGTAGATAATTGTGGAAAGATGCTCTAGAAATATTGACAATAACTTCCAATTTTGAACAGCTAGTGAAAAAAAGACGTTGGAGATCAGATCAACATATCATCAAAAATTGAATGGAAGAAAAATACCAAACCTCATTAGTGCAAGACAATTTGCGACTATGAATCTTCTAAGTTTGAAATATGTCACTAATGTGAGTGGGATCTGGGAAGATGTGTGGTATTATTTTAATAAAATTTTAGTGCATAAATTTTACCATAATTAATGCTCCAAATCCAATTCTCAAAGACAAACGACATGGTCTTAAGAATAGCGTTTGACCAACGCAGTCAAATATTTTGCAAATCCTGCTTGATATTCCTTACGCAAGTATCATTCGACTACATTGTTGTTAGGGGTGGGCGCGGTATACCACGGATATGCGAAACTGTTTCGTTCCGTCCATGTGGAACGTATAATGGAACGAAATTTCATTCCGTTTCGTTTTATGGAACGAAATTTCATTCCGTTTCGCAAACGAAACGAAAAACGGAATGCAATTCGTGATTCATTTATGTGAAATACTTTGTAAATTATACCTTTCCGCTACGTTCCGTCCAAACGGAACGAATACGAATAAGCCGGTACATACCGTTTATTGAAACGGAACGGAATATGGAACGCCTCATTCCGTTTCCGTTATATACGTTGCCCAGGTCTAATTGTTGTACCTTAAAAAAATCATTTAACAAGAATATTGATGATGTAAAGTATTATTAATATATTTGATAAGCCGACTAGAGTTTCTACCTTTGTATCTCCTTTTTCATGCAATTTCAAAGAGGTTGACGGAATAATACTTTGATCCTCTGTCTGAGATGTGCTTCTTTATTATTAAGGCATGCCTTTTGTTCCAAGATTTTTAAATGCATAGGTGCATGGCTGTGGATAGACACACCAACACCCAATCTTATATTAATTGGTATTAAATCCAAGATTAGGGCTAAATGAAGTTGATTTGATCTAATCTTGGAACCTTTGGCGGTTGCTTACTTTTTAAGCGTGTAGGGCCGGGGTCACAAGTGGATAGAGGCATAGAGACATGCGCTGCTAGAATGGGATTCCCACTTAATAAAGTTGCAAGAAGTGATCAATCTAACTTTTCTTAACTTCGTATGTGATGAAGTCTAGATGTTGGTCTTGTCACCTTGTCTGTTCTCGTTGCTTTCACTAATAGTTTGTGCTGCCATCTTTTTAACATGACGGTGCTGAATTGCTGATAAGTGATAACTTCCTCTGCAAATTTAACATGTAATTATATATATATATATATATAGAGTTTTGCTATGGTGAGTTGCAACTCACCAAAGCGTCCGTGAGTCGCGCTTAAAATTCTGAAATTAAGTTCAAAACAACCGATCCAAACCGTCTAATACAATCTTCCTATTGAAATCTCCATGCAGACCAAATTTTATATTTTTTCAAAACTTTTAAGTATTTTTTTGAAATTTTGGAAAATCATTAATCTAATTAGTTCTGAATCGTTCAAAAACAGCAGTTTTTTAAAATCCGAAATAAATACTTAAAAATTTCGAAAAAATGTAAAATTTTGTCTACATGGAGAATTTAATAGGGAGATCGTATTAGACGGTTTGGATCGGTTGTTTTGAAATTAATTTCAGAATTTTGAGCGCGACTCACGGACGCTTTGGTGAGTTGCAACTCACCATAGCAAAACTCTCTCTCTCTCTCTCTCTCTCTCTCTCTCTATATATATATATATATATATATATATATATATATATTCTACAAGCTCTTCTAAAGTTTTAACTTTTAATATCTAAAAGTATTTTTTTTATATTTTAAACAGCACGTTTGCTGCGCCGAAGAAAATAAAGATGCTACAATATATATCCATATATGACCTTTTAAATAAATAAATATATATTATTTTTGGGAAATTGATTATTGTCATCTGCAATTTTGCCATCCCTGCAATCGCTAAATATAAAGTGAACATATACAACAAACAAAGTGAACATATAGACGATCTAAGTGAACACATACAAACAAATAAGTTTAATGAAAATAAGTTGAATATGCATGTAAACTTCTGAACAAGTGATGACAACAGTTATTTGTTTGTAAGTGTTCACTTAGATCGTTTATATGTTCAACTTATTTGCTATATATGTTCACTTTGTATTTAGCGATGGCTGGGATGATATATTTGCCGATGGCACTTATAATTCCTGTTATTTTTTAATATTGGTTTGAAACCAACTTTTTGTTATAAGAAATTTAAGAAAATAAATGTTCTCTTCTTAATTCGAACCAATGATCACTTGATTGACGAAATAGAGCCAAATCACTAGATCGAACCCAACATATAAATTAATAAATATAACTTGTTTATTTTTTTATATTGTCCAGAACATATCTCACTTAAACTTTACTGAAATTGTTCGTTGTAGTCTCATCTTAATTCTTAGTTGTACTTTAAGAAATGTTTCATATACCGACGAAAACAAGATTAGTTCGTCTTATGACGTTTAAGTAGAGGAAATCTAACGGGACCTTCTCCAAGGTTCTTGCTGGCTTTTCGTTATTTTTTTATCCTGAAAAGGTGTTAATTAATTGAATTGGAGAGAAGGTGAGAGAATATATTCTCTTACAAAACGAAAGTGGCGCTTAGTCAGAAGTGATACAAACCTGAGTCACTGCTTAATACTGTTTTGGCAGATGCACCAGCTTTAGCTCAAAAAATTGTAACGAGTAATTAGCATTGCAGTTTAGTATGTACTAGAAGATTCAGGAGATAAAATATGATAATTATATTTAATAGTTGTGCTGATGTACTAATGTTGATCGAAATAAAAGGAAACTCCGTTTTTAATTTTTTTTTCTTTATTGCATTGTGTTAGTTCCCAACTTTTTTTAAGAAAAAAATTAGAAAACATACACACATTGTTGTGAGGAAATAAATATTTATACTTCCGTAAAAATTAAAATCGATATATCAATATGAAAAATATTATTTAATAAAAATCTATATTTTTAATAATAAAAATATTTGAAAATTTATAGGTGGAAAAAATTTCCATATGTGCTCTCTTTCTAAGATGAAAAAAAATATTATTATTCTAATCAATACTATTTCTATTCTGGATATAAAACAAAAAAAAATTAATATCATTTCATATACCATTTGATATCCAATTACATATTAACTCGATCGAACGATAAAAAAAGTGGATACATGTTAAATCTAGAGACGATATATTCTTTTATAATTAGATCCGTGAGTTTACAAGGAAGTGGGATAATTTAATTTTGCATCGAAGGGTACAATTTAATTCCAGAAGCTTCTATCTGCACTACATTTCTTTTAAGTCAGAAAATAAGTTACATTGGAATGATCAATTTAGTTAATTGTAGATAAGTTTAAGACTAATTTAGTCAAAGCGTGATGTGGAGCAACTAATTCATCCCAATTCAAGGACTTATTCAACCCTCTCGCATTTAGTGTGTTCTAAATAAGTATCGTGTCGTGTCTAATACGTCGTGTCCAGATCATCTGTCGTGTCGTGCCGTGTCGTGTCTAAATGTTTCACGTGTCGTGTCATGCCGTGTCTAAATTTTAAGGGATGGACACGACATGCCTAAGAACATGCCATTTCTCGTGTCCTCGTGTCGTGGCGTGTTCAGACACGTTTAACTTTTTAACATAAATTTAATTTGTTTATGGAATTTAAAATCATGTTTGATAAAATATATAAAAAATTAAGAAAATTGACATGCTTCACAATTGAATTAAAATATAGATTATTTTTTATTTATAAGTTTGATGTGAAAAAATATTTTTTATTTTATCGTAATCCTCCTTTTTCAGACATAGGATCCGT